>OZ021721.1:58196655-59396655 GCA_963978545.1 Linyphia triangularis
GATTACTGTGTAACTATTTGTAACTTCAGGCAAAAATATGGTATAAGTTAAGATTTTAATTGAACATTCAGAAAAGAAATACAGAGTTCTAAGCATGCTATTGTTTTTTTTTTCTTTTTTCTTTTTCTTTCTTTTTCTTTTATATCTTCAACCTTCAATCTTAGTGTGAGATACTTTGATGTGTATAATTTGGATTAAACACTACCAATAATATGTTTAATGTAGGTCATCGAAAATCAAAAACGTTCTAAGAAAACTTTTGCTGAATATAGTTTTTATTTTACGCTGTAAAAAAATTCGGTGAAATACAAGAATATTTGCAAAATACTTGGTATAAGCATTCACATACATGTAGAAAAACTTGACAGCAAAGTTTGACTACCTAGTCCCTTTTATACAACTTGTGATACTCGGATTTGAAATTTTGCCTCAGGTGGAAAAAAGTATCGAATGCCTTTCAAGAGACTATGGACTAAAAGATAGAACACTAGGAAAATAAAAAAAAATCTAAAGAAGGGATAAAAGGTTCCGATAAGAAAAATTCTCTATTTTTGGTGTATGCGATGCGTTCCTTATATGATAGTGAGTGCTGGTTTTTCCTTCCATACATGAATGATACTTACATTTTCTCGTAAAATTAAGAAATAAGAGCTAAAAATATCAAGAAAATATAATTTTTTTTTATTAATGTACTAAAACAGGTGAACTTTTAAAAAAAAAGAGGTCTCGACTGGAATAAAATACAGATGTTCGTATCAAATGACCTTCATTTGGAAACGCTGATATACTTAACAGAAAATTCAAAAGCATAAAAAAATTTAAAAGTAGATACCCCCCTAATAGCACACATCCTCCCAGGGAGGTCCCTAGGAAGTCCCCAGTCATCCCCGGGACTACGAATGACTTCCCAGGGACCTCCCTGGGAGGATGTGTGCTATTAGGGCAGAACTTCACAATGTTTTTAGAAAAAAATCAGTATCCTTCCAGGTGGACTTCAGCCATGTTTGCTGTAGCATTTCTGTGGACACCGAAGCCACAATAGCGGTTATTGATGCACGAAGGTCTTTAACATCACTGATGTTTTTTGATACTTTATCTTTGACATAGCCCCCAATCGAAAAAGTCCATCAGACTGACACCTGGAGATTTTGCCGGATTAGGGACATTTGATTCGAACATCCTGTCCAACTACAGCATGCGTTTACAAATGCAATTAAAATTCAATGGTATCAAACATAATTTTTTTTACAGTTAAGATATCTTCAGCCGGTCTCTGATCCGTAGACCTAACGATTAATTTTTAAAACCACAATATATGCCGAAGTATTGTTTACAAACATGTGTACATTTTACTAGGTACAATAACTGGTTTTGTTTTACAATTTAAGCATTTTATAAATTTGCTTATAAAAATTCAAGAAAAATAATAAATAAAATGACAATAACTTATTATACCTTGAAATTCGTGATGAGCCCAGGGCTGATTTAACGCAATTTAAAATTATGTACATATATTAGTGTTGAATTTTGTTAATTTTTTGCCCTTATTTTCTTTTAATGTTTTGACAAATTGTATTTAAACATAAACGTTTAACAACCTTGCTTCGCAATGGTTAAGTGTAAGATTTTTAATGCAATGTTCAAATGGGATAATTGAAGTAATTATTTTCATAAATGTTTTATTTGAAGGCCTTTACAAAATTGTCTTTAGTTCTATGGTAAATGTGTTATTAAGTACGGTAAGGGTATTATACTATCTTAAAGCACTGCAATAACATCTTAAACATTGCAGGTATCCTAGTGCATCTTTCTATAAAAGCTCAGTTCCTAAATTGAATTAGCAAATGTAAATTTTTTACTAAAGTTGTGAAAAAGAAGCACATTGATATTCATGAAACAAATTTCCTAACTGGTGTGTTGCTATGATGCAAGAATTTTAAGCTCATGCCAGAAAGTTTTATTGATATACTTACTTGTAAAGTAAACCTTAATATATTTCAAGTACGTTTTGCACAAATGGACTCAATTTCAAAGTAATAAAAAAAGAGTATGTTATTTTTTTTTCAAACAAAAGTAGTATTTTTCCAAAACTAAATAGAAGTTTTAAAGTGCGTCATTTCAACCATTCAGTTTCAGTCTTACGGGAAATTACCAACTTTGTACTTTTATCTACATTTTACGTATACGCTCCATAACTGTTGGCTGGAGTGAAATATATAATGTATAAAAAATACAGTAAAAAGAAACTGCACAACAACATGAAATAGTATAGCATGAAAAAAAAAACTCAAAGGGAAAAATACTTTTTTCCAACGTTTTGCTAGGAGAAATGTGTCTAAGCGTGAGCCGCATTTTGATGTAAAGAGGGTTACCAGATTAAAAACGTATCTTATCGCCAATGATTTAGGAGTTGATCGCCAAACTCCTAAATGCTTTAATAGTTCATCATATTTTAAAGTAATGGCATTTTGACTATTTTCAGTAGTAATACAATTTTCAGCTTCACACAATGAAATAATATGCATTTTATGTATTTTTTCATAAGTGATTCATATTAAAATATAATAATGATAGCAAGATAAGTTTTAAAATGTGATATGTGGTATATGATAAATAATAAAATAAAATTATTATTGTGTTTTAGTACTTATAACGCACTTAAACGTATCTAATATAGCAATATAATTGGATAATCATAACAGACGAATATTGCATACCACATTATCTTATGTTATATACGTATTACATTGTTTCTAAAGAACAAAAAGGGTGAAACAATTTCAATATGTACTCAAATTATTCTGAATTCATTTTATTTGTTGTGTTACGACGCATGAAAGTATGTTTTTAAACCGATATAGATATCATCACAGTTTATTTAAATAAATGTTCTTATTAATTGGATTTACTTATTAAATTATATTTGATGCAGCACTATGTAAAAATTTGATGTGTAGTATATTTCTAATTTAAATATATTTTTACTGTATAACAAGGATTAAGTTTAATTTTTAGATATTTATATTGATAATAATATTTAAAAATCAGTGAATGCGTAAATTTACATTATTGTGTAGTTTCTTGTTTACATGACATTACAACAAATAATTAAAACCAAAAAAGAGTAAATTGGTACTTCTCATTGCATTTTTAACCTAAAGCCTGTTGCATGAATTTAATCTCTCAAAACACAACTAAATGTTGTAAAAAAAACTGTCAAGGAAAACGGTTAGTCGAAAAAAGTTATATCTATAGGTTGTTGCCAAACTACCACGCTTAATTTCTTTGGTGTACTTGTACACAATGAATACAAGTGGATTATTTAGAGAAATCTCCCCATCGGTAATTAGTACATGAGAGGCTCTAGAGTTATTACATAATAATTTCATTTCAAATGTTTGATTGAATTTGTACCACTTGTACTTAATTGAGATTAATTCTATAACAGCTATAGTCTGCCAAGTACTGATAGCCTATAGGGATTCCCTCTAATAATCCCATTTCAGTTCATTTAGTACAAGCCCCCAACGACATTAAATGTGTTCGCTTGACGAAAATCATTACATTTCATAACTTTTCTGGCTGACCAGTTTACTTGGTTTCTTTTTTTACAACGTCAATTGTTTTGGGGTGTATCAATTCCTTTTTTTGCGTTTGTTATGTTCGAGATAAATAATATATAGTTGGTGAATGATTTAGCGTGAAAAGTCATATCGTCGATCTAAGTTCAAAATGAGATAGGCGACAACAACGTTAGATTCAGATGCTACTCTTTTAATTGAGAGCGACAATAAATATCATGATGCAATATTGCAAAGAGATTTAGGTAGGTAATCAAAATCCGATTCATTTTCTTTAAGTAGAAATTCCCTTTACCACACAGTTAAAGTATTGATTCATAATTAAATGCACATTATGTACCGACTAGTTGTACTTGAGTAAAAAAACATCCAAATACATACTAAAAATGAATAATATTAAAACATGCAAGGTGAAAATGAGTAATATTAAAACATGCTAAGTGAAAATGAATAATATATGACATGCGAAAAAATAATAATAATAAGCACTTGCTTTAAATATGAAATAATTAAATATTATCAGCTTAACATACGAAGAGATGTATAAAAAAATGTGTTTGCAAAACAATTTTTTGTTTAAGTTTGAAAAAAAAAAAAAATGATAATATTTGTTATCATTTCTAGAGAACATTTGCATGTTCTGCCGCTTTGTCGTTGGACATGGCGGCATAACAATGCCGCGTTTCTCGATAAACCTGCTGCCTTGAAAGAAATGCAAAAGTTAAATATATTTTCTTGTTCCCCTGTCATTGTTTATAAATATTTCAAATAATAGGACAAAATACTGAAAGGAAACCTCATCACCGTCATATTAAAGTCCTGATTGATCCGCTAATTAACACCGGTGAAAAAAGACAATATCTAAAGTGGCAAGACTCAGAATAGGAGTTCAACATTCCAAAACAGAACAATGTATCAGTTATTTAAAGTGACGCATTATACCGGAACTTTTAATGAGTGCAAGAGCTCTCGGGCAATTGTGTTATAAATTTTTGTGGGAGGCTTTCGAAATAGAAAGAGATTGGTTAGGAAGTAATGAACCTGCTGTCTTGAAAGGGAAGAGATAGTTAAGACTAATTGCAACTGCTCAGAAGATGCGAATGGATTCTTCAACACAAATTACGCATCGCGACATGTAACCCTAGCAATTATCAGAATCCTGCTCTGTGGTAAGATGGCTTTTGGGAAGGCTTTTTCATCTTTGTAAATGAGAGTGGGGAAAAGCAAGTTTATACTCGAGGGTAAAAATAAACTTTGCAATTCGGTTATTAAAGAGGCGAAATACGAAACATGTAATTAAAAAAGCTTTTTTTGAAAAGACATTAAAAATAGTTTTGATTAAGTATGTATTAAACAAATTCATTTTTGAACAGAGGCTGTGAAACAATTTGGAATATTTTTGATTTATACTGTGATATTTTGGTGGATATTTTTCATAAATACCAAATGAATGATAAAGATTTATTTAGTTTGACTTTCGATTTACATTATTGAATTGTATTTTGATAAAATGAATACAATTTAAACAATAAATGGAATGAAATTAAATTGTTATAGTTTTCGTAGTGCCTTGAATGAATTAATAATAACTCATATTAGTTTAAAAAAGGGCTTAAGGTAAAAAAAAAATACTCGTATCATTTTAAGGATCATGGAAGAACTTCGTAATATTAACATCGTATAAAAGGTTTAGAGTCTGAATTATTAAATAAAAATATAAATTTTTTTCACTGTGGATTATTTGGGATAACAACTAAATATTTAAATCATGTTTGATTATTACATAAGGAATTAAAATATTAAATGCCTTTTAATGCATTTTTTCATGTTTAATTACAATTGGTCTTTAATGAAAGAAATGGATAACTAAATCAAAATTTATATGAAGCAAATTGTAGTTAATATGATTTAGGTTTTTATTTGTGCAGTTATTACTTTAACTGGAAATAACGTATACATTTGTGGTACGTTTATTCTTTTCTGAAGATTCTTGACATTGCAATCTTTTTAGAAATTCGTATATAATTTTAATAAGAAAACATAATATTTTAATTCCTACAATTATTAAAAATTTTAATCATACTTCGAAAATCCAAAATAGTTAGTAGATTTTCAATTCAATAGATGAAACAAAAATAAACAACCATCAGTAATATAAGACAACCCGATCCTTATTCCCAATAGAATTATAGTTTCTCTTCCTCATTACTTATCTTAGTGACAGTTGATGAAAAGAATATCTAGCCACCCATAGTTCATATCTATTTCCTTTGAGTTAAAGTCAAGCAAAAAATAACAATCGCGCCAAAAATTGGAGTAAAAGTAGCCAAGCGTTCCGTCATAAAAGATTTATTTCTTGGATTGACATGATGTGTTATTCTCTGCTAAGGCCTAGGGTCAGGTTGCATCCATTGGGACTTGCCACTTCCTCCAAATAAGGACACTTCATTTGTCTACTGGATCACTAACAATGGAGTCGCAGCATCAAAATGGGAACGATGCGAGAATCAAAAGTTAAGAAAATTGATTTTGAGAAATTGATTGGTGCGATGGGGCTTTTATTATTGCAATTCTCATAAGCTGGGGGATATGTTTTATTTTGGAAGCTGCTTTGAAGTTGGTTGAGATGTTATTGTATCAGTTTTCAATGAAGAGTTTTCACTAATTGCGTTCGTTTGATTAAAATGTCTTTGATGAAAATGTTTGTTTAAATAACGGATGTGTTGGGAGATTCAAATGGAAGCTATACATTAAATATTATGTTAAAATTGTAAGCTAAGTGTAATATCTTTAGCCAAAGTTTTTTTTTTATAAAAATATGAATTTGTAGCTATTTAACAAACACATAATTAAAACAATTAAATATAACGAAGGCACATTTATTGAAACAATATTTAGAATACTGTGTTATTATTGAAATTGTAATAGAAAATTATTACTTTTACTATATGTAGGTTAAATGGCTTCAATGAGAAAAGTATTGCTTATGAATACTTATATAATTAATATTTCATCCGCAATACATATTGTTAAGACAACGTATTTATAATTAAACAATTTAATTCCCATTAAAAAGCATTGATACCTGAAAGCTTATCCATTTAAATGTTTTAAAAATGCTTGGAATACAGATACCTATTTTGAAAATAGCTACTATTTATTTCTAATAATCTTACAAACGTAACGATTTTGGTAAAAACTCAAATAATATTCATTTTATTCACAGTATATACATGTAAATAATAGATTATGAAGCTGTAAGATTTTACAGATTCATTAAAGTAAGAAAAGTTAGAGTAGTATTATAAAATTATATATGTGCTTCCATAGTAACTTTCTTGATTAAGCTAAAATAATGAAAATCAAGGAATCATAACGTTTTATTTAAGCATACATATTCTTTCGAAAATATAATTTACTTTGTTGATCTCTTTTAAAAACAAATAGTAAAAAAATTGTGAGTACCAATATTTTACTATATCATTAAATATATGTAGCTAAGCTGTTCTCACAATTACTTCCAAGTAGTACCCGTGCGAAGCTTGTGCTTTGAGTATTTTATTAACTGTAATTACTTTTTTGGACGTTCAGAATAAGATATTGCATTCTATTTTTGAGAAATGTAAGATTCCTTAGGTTTTTGCAACGTGATTAAATTACAATTATCTTTTTTTGATTGCGCTGTCATTTATTGTACATTATCCCAACTCCCAACTTTATGGACTATTTCTGATTTTTCTTAAGTTTGACTTTCAAACAAATAACACAAGTGTATTCTAAATAAACAACTGGTCCGAAGCGTAGGTTTTAGCCTTTAAATTGGTATATAACTTACCAATTTTGATTTATATGAAGGGGGAAAAAAAGAATCGCCATAAAAAACACCGTCCAAAATAAATATTTACGATTTTACCTAATCTCTTACTTTTTTTTACAAAACAGAATTCTCAACAAATCTGGACTTGCTTTCTTTAAACCAAAACACTCTATCCAAAACTCTGTTAAAAGAGTGGAAGGTGTACAGGAAAAGTTCAACTTCTGTGAGAATAAAAATAAATTAAATATAAGAAGAATGGCGGTTTTGCGTGTCCTTACGGGAGGTCTCCCTTTCTTCGCTTACAGCTATTACAATCGGTAATAGCTTTCGCTGTAACTCCCATGGGTGCGATTACCACTGATTATTCAAGTCCATCCTATCCAACTACTTCGCCTAACTTCTAATTGTATGGTGGATTAGCTGACATGTCAGATTTTTAGTTCAACTATACTATGATTTGCTTCAAGCCACTCTTCATGTTCATCTGCTTTGACTTTGTGGGCTACTTTGATCTAGTCTTGAAAAATAAGTTAACTAACAATGAATTGCATTTCGAGATTTATTATGTGTAGGATGTTTAAATTTAAAATGTCTAATGTTTTGTATTTTTCATTGCTTATTGATATAATAGATATTTGTTGTTTCAGCTATTAAGTGTTGTATTATCAATCAGCGGGAAATTCTTGCATATTCTTTCATTATTTTAAAATTCTCCTGGCAATGCAACATTAGAATTTAAAAAAATCCAATTATGTTTTTATCCTTTGATATTTTAATTTTTAAACTATGGTACTTTTCCCTGAGATCGATGGAAAAAGATAATCAACATTTAAAAAGAAAAAAAAAAATGACGTTAGTTCAACTTTTAATAATTGTCTTATAATTAATGTATTTGGGGCGATAGGAAAAATTGTAATTTTTTTTTTAAACTTTTTAAAAATTAAATTTCACAAAAAGTTCTAGAGATAATTTTTTACATGATATCAGGGGAATATAGAAATAATTCCTTGATATTTGTTTATTACAGGCACTATCGGTACTATTACAGGTACTATCGTCGTTTAAAGAAGAATCTTAGGCCTCTTTCACACCGTGACCGCAAACTCATGCCTTTTCACACGAGCCCATGTCTGAGGACGTTTCACCCGCATCTTTGAGAAGTTTGATTATTATTTTCACTCAGTGATTGCTGTATGTGGATGGTGTTGTTTTAAAGTATTTAGATCTTTTAGATTTATTTTTTAATAAACTGCGATGCAAAAGTTTAGAAAATGAACAAATTCACACAGATTTCATTGTAAATTTAATTAATTTTCATAATACAGCTACAGTGTAATATGCAATGCATACTTTACAATATTTATAACTATACATATTAATTATGCATATTGGAAGTTATTAATCGGTAACAAAACAAATTAACATTGTCTCAAAAGTTTAGACAAAATGAAATAAAATTAAAATAAACATGATTTAAAACTTAATTGGGGATCAATTTTTGTTAAATATTTCACTAAGTTTGAGTTTCCATAAAAAAAAAATGCATTGTTTGGGGCTCGATTTGGTCCCAAATATCCTCTATCGATCACTTAGGTTCATTTATAGAATATTATTGTCTAAAATTGATGTAAGCTGTGAGACACAAATGATGCCCAAAAGATTATCTACTGTGTTATGATCTATGTTATAAGCTTGCAAGTCGAGAACTTTTAGACTCTGGAATTAAATAAGGAATTTGTATTGTTTACAGTGTGTATCGAAGCACTGTCTTGCTGAAATGTCCATGAAGGTTCTCCTTGAAGCTCAACAAATGACAGCAGGTTATCCTCCAATGTCTTTGTGTAATGGTGTGACGTTTGGTGACCACTGGTATAGTGCAAAGACACGTGTCCATTATAGCAAAAGACAGTCCAAAGCATCACCGAGCCATCATCTTGTCTGGGCATAAGAAAAATGAAGAGGTTCATTCTACAAGTCATGCCAGTACGATGTTCAGCCATCTAGACTCTTTATATTTTTTGTATATATAAATACCACTGATTGTCATTTTAGTCCATATGACTTATGATTTCGAGACCACAACATTCTGTGTGATTTATGATGTGGCTTCAGAGCTACTGTCTTTTTCATTTTACAATAAACCATTGTTCCTGTTTCCAAAATTCGTCTACGAATCGTATGCTTTGATAATGAATGTCCTAATGACTTTTGAAATTTACGAACAGTAATTTGTTGGGCTCTTGGCCATTTATGGATATGACGATTATCGGTTTTATTCGTCACAAGCGGCCTGTTAGATCTGATTTTTTCTTTAAATTTGCATTCATTAGATAAAACTCGATAAATAGAAGTCTTATGACGAATAATAATAGTCAAAATTTACGAAACGAGCTTACCTTCAGCTTTCACCTGCAAATTTGCATAAGCACTTCCGTTTGAATTTCTTTAGTCCATAGCATCTCGATTACGAAGTGTTATCGTTTGCAAAACTTAAATATTCGAAGTATGTGTCGTCATCTCTTTTAAATTTGCGAATGCAAACAGCAATTACCAGAAATTCATGATTGTGTCTATACTTTTTCAACAAGCACATTTCTATTATTACCGCAAAAAATTATTATTATAGCAAATCATACAGCATTGTTTTGATTATAGTATTTTAAAAGACTTTTTGAATATATTTATAGACTTTTGTAATTCTACTATCACAATTCTAAATTTTAAATCCGAATGACCTCATTGTCTAAACTTTTGCATCGCAGTGTATAAGAATAAAACTTTAAAGTATGGAAAAAAGAAAGTTGTGGTTGCTATATTTCTTTTATCTGAGAAGAAAACGAAAGTATAGAGGTGTATATGCGAGCGCATTTTATTTATTAACAGATACCTTCTTACGGTGTTTTTAAGGGCAAGCTTGGGGAGGACATTGGCAAGATTCTTCAACTCCTTTTTACGTGTCAGATAACACATTTGACATACTGTTAGAAAAACTGAAACGCACTTGAATAAGACTTCAAAAGACATTCAAGATTACATGTAACTATAGAAAAGGCTAGTGATTAGATCGTATAAAATGGAAGCCAATTATTTTCCTAGTCTTCTGATTTGTTGTTATACGTGCAAAATTTTTTGGAGAGTCTAAGTAATAAGTACAAAATATAAAACCCTGAAAATGTAATAAAAAACTTTGTATTGTGTACAATAATGATGAGTAAATAGTAGTAGTTGAACAAACATCCAAGAAAATAGCATTATTGATTAGAAATATTAATTTGACATTGCCACATATTGAACATGTGATAACTTGGCCCAAGTTTTCAGGCGAGCAATAAAACATTCTCAAATTGTATTTTAACAAAAACTTTGCGCTTTCGACTTTCACTCATGTATCATAAATTTATTTTAGTGATCAAGTTGCAGCTTTCACTAATCGATTAGCTTTCCTTCGTGATTCCAGAATACTAAAAAATGGGTGTAGACCAAAAGTGAAGCTAGGCTGACGATATGCTTTAAAAAAAGTTTAGATACTAGTATGCCTTGGAAAAATGTTTCTATAATTTTAAATCAGACTCGTAGTTTTCTTTGCACTAAACGAGTGTTAGAAAATTGACATACCTGCACAAAAAAATATTCATTTGATAATATTTAAATGATTAATTCAAATTTAATTACCTAATTAGGGTAATATTGCACCAATCATAACTCAATTTGTAATTTATTTAAAACTTCAAATTTAACTTCAAACAATGCACAATGATTTGAATCAGGGAACATACTAGAATTGTAAATTTAACATTTATATTTTTTTAAATAATTTTGTTTTGAGAGTATTTAAAACTACCTACTTTTATAAAACGTCAAGATTCAAAATTAAGTTAAAATTCAATTATTGCACGAATGAGTTAAAAAAAATAATAATTCAAACTGGAAGTTTTTTTGGAAATTGCGGAAATGTACCGTCCGCACACGCATCGTGTGAATAGCCCTATTGAACCATATGTACAAAACCTGTTGATGCGAAGGCTGCTGTCCGCTCGAAATTCTGACTTCTATGGGCCAGCAAGAAGGTTTAAACTGCACTGCAAAGTTACGAACCGCTCTCCGCACCATGTAAAATGCTCCATTCAAAATACATTGGTGAAACTTTTTGCGGGCCCGCACTCGCATCCACATCCGACCCGTGTGAAAGAGGCCTTAATTGAGGGACTGAGAAGCAAAGGGGTCTAAGTGACTTTTCTTAACTTTTGAGAAAATTCACTTTAAAGTTGCTTATTTATCTTAAATTTTATGAAAACCAGTGATATCTTCATCTCAGAAGTTAGTATTTGAACAATAAATAATTTTCATACACATTTAATGTAAATAAGAAATTTTAAAGTGTATTTTCTCAAAAGTTAAGATAAGTCACTTGGACTCCTTTGCTTCTCAGGTCTCAATTATGAACTCCCAGCATTGAGCGCTCGTATGTATCATATAGAATATTATACTTTTATATTATGCTTCTTATTTATAAATGTAATTACACTTTGATATCTTAATTCTGATATATTCGAAAGTAGTATTTATGCTTTTACAAAGTGTAAAAATAAAACACATGTTTAAATGTTTATGAGTTTGTTATTTTTTTAAAGTTCAGTAGCCAAAGTTAAAACCGGGATACTAAAAATCACTTCAATTTCTACCTGTATGTACACACGAAACAGTATAAGTTAAATAATGCGGGAAATATTTAGATGATTTAAATACTAATTGGCACATTGATATTTACATATCTTAACATAGACAAACATGAAAATCATTTAAAAGAAATTAAAGATTAAACTGTTTTTAAATTAAAAAATATTAAATAACGATTTGCTTGATGCCAAGTTTATACTACATTAGGATATGAATTAAAAACTCTGTAGTATGTGTACATTTCTGTTTAGGAAAAGCTTATAATAAATAGCTGAAAACTTCATACCCTACCCCCTTATTCCAAAACTTACAAGCAGAGAAAAGTAAAATAATAGGGAAAGTAGTTAATGAGGTATTATTTCAATGAAAATTATTTATGTTCTCAGATTCAAAGAAACAAATTAAATGTTTATTATAGTAAGTTAAATCGTAAATAGTCAATAACTAAAAAATTAGTTGTATTAATAACGAAAATTCACTAAGGCAAAGTATAGAAGCGAATCATGCTTTAAACATGACGGGACCAAATACCAACTTATTCAGTTAACTGTTTCAAGAGCAGTGGTGTCATCCAAGTATACACGACCAATTATTTTCCAATCTAAATCATTTGAAACATCAAAAATAAGTTGAAACTATTGAAAAATCAAAACTATCTTCATAATTAAATAGAGTGTCGGTTTCGATCACAAATGATTTGAAGAATTCTTTGCAAAATGATTACTGATAAATGAATATGCATCCAAATACCCTGGGGTATGAATGAGTTCTTGATTACGAACACTATCTGTGAATATTCTGTTAAAATCCCAAAAAACAAGTAATGAGTGAATGATCACATGTTCAATGACCAGATAAAGAATACTCGGCTTATAAAAATTCAATTTTGAGCTGTTTTTTTCTATGTATTTTTAAACATGTTTCTATAAAATGAAACACAATCTAAAATCTAATCTAATACATATATTATTATTAATAACCATCTCAGAAATTAATTAATTACGATTACTTTTTTGGATGCAATGGTAGACTCTTACAAAATCCAAAGCCAGTGTTATCATCAATGATTGAAGCAAGTACTTTTTCGTGCATATAATTACAGGTTACGGACAATACAACGTAAAGGGATTTGTCATTAAAACCAGTTAATTTACTCAAGCGGTAATTTACGCAATATAATTTCTTTCCTTCTAGTTAAAGTTAAAATGATGCAGCTAGATACATTAGGCGCTTCGATTTTTATTTAATGTTCATTGTATACTTAATATCTAGAGCAATGCAAACTGAAGAAACTATTGTTACATCTGGATATTACCAATCGAAGCGAAATATATCAGAACATCGGAATACAATCGAATAATCGATTCTAACCGGGTAATATCACAATATATTGTTTATGACACAAAAAATCGTTTATGGCGTAAAAATCTGAGATCAAAACATCATAAATCTAAGTTAACACTGCTTTCCTTTTGGGGAATTTTTGTTTTCTTTTTATCATGCACTTTTTCACCAATATCGACAATCGTAAGTAAATAAACAAGAAAAAAAAATAATTTATAAATTCCATTTATTTATATATTTCTTTGACCTAGTAAATGTAAAGGATTCGTCTGCGATTTCATCATTTTCTGATACACTCTTTGAACAACGTTTTTATAGCACAAGTTATATTACGTTTAGAAAGATGTACATTCATAGCGATACAAATATGTTGCTGGAGAATCGGAGGGAAATTAAGTTGAGAAATATGTAAAGAGGTTGGACGAAACGAAATTTGTATGAATAACATAAGGCTTGGAAATTGATTCTTGTCACTATCAAGAGCTTCTGGTGCAAAATTCTATAAGATGAGGTAATCCCCATATCCCCACGGAAATTGCCGTTTTTTTGGAAATATTGTTCTAAACAATTTCTGATACGTTTTTATAGTATTATGGAATGATATATTACCGAAGTTTTTTTGTTTTTTTTTATGTAGAGTACTTTGGTGTAAAGAACATGGTAATATTTAAAAATAGTAATCTATCATATGCAACTTTACCTTATTTATATAGAACTTTGAGTAAAGAATACAGATATTTTTTAGATATCGTTGGCTTACAGTGAGCATGTACTAACTCCAATTAGAGTTTCCAAGAGAGAAAAAAACTTCTAAATTTCTAATTTTCACACTCTTGAGTATTGCTCATTAATCACAAATTTATTTCAGTGATCAAGTAGCAGCTGTTACAAATTGAAGGATGTAGTTTCTAAATTTAACAAAAATAGGATTTCAGTCCCAAACTGAAGTTGGCACCTTTTCACTCTATGTTGTCGAAATATTAACTTAGGAATATTGATGCGCTTATTTTATATAAATGTAATGCTTTAGAATTATGTAGCTGGATTCTTAATTTTTTTTCTATCTATAGTTCAAAGTAACCCTAGGATCTTATTTTATATTAACGCTTCATACACCAGGATGAAGAGAGTTTGTTACGAAATTACAGAAAATACATGATACAAATCTACATCTTAATGAACAATAACGCAGGTAAATTTCAGATGGAAGCTTGCGTGTGTTGCGCTCAATGTGTATCTAAATCAAGACCAGCACTGTTAATCGAAGCCATTTCTTTACTTGCGAGATTGTTTCACCTCAAGTGTGTCTAAATCGAAGCTATTTCTTTACTTGCGGGATTGTTTCACCTCAAGTGTGTCTAAATCAACTCCAAGACCAGCCCTGTTTATCGTGGACTATCATATCCCAAATGAGAAAAACATATCTTTTCTAGAAACAAATTTTTTTCCCTTGGCGACTCCCAGGGTCACCAATGAAATAAATAATTCTCAGATCGATAGATATAACGGGGGTTTACATTGGCTTAAAACACTGATTTACCATCTTACCCGGGTATCGACGATCTGTTAATACCCGAGGGATTCTTCTTATGAATGGAGAGGGATTCAGCACGTCAAATAATCTACAATCTATCATGAGCGAAAAGTTTTCGAAAAGAAAATGCTTGCCACCCTAGGGACTGGGTAGAGGACAATTTTTATTAGCTTTCGAGATAGGGGCTTTGTCCTTAGAAGTTTAGCTGATCCATTGTGTCGAAGGCATTGAAAGAGTTTTAAAACTTAAATCTTGTTTCTCCTCTTACGTTTTGCACTTTTGTCGACTAGGAAGTGCCATTAATGTTGTTATAGGGGACGTCTCTTGGATCCCCTTGGATTTATTCAATACGGATATTTCGTGTGAAATGGCCGTACGCTTTAATATCCTCTTTGTTTGCTATTGAGATACAAACCTTCAGTTCAGGGTCGTTAGCTGTTTTTAGAAAAATACGTAGGGGAGTATATACTCCTCCAATAGAAATTTAGCCTCCCTAGTGTTGCTATTGTATCTTTCTGCATCTTTTCTGAGGTATAAATACTTACGCACACTTCTAATACAGCAGATACATGTACTTTGCACTTTTTAATTGATTTCTCAGGGAGGGCAGAGAGAGCACTCATATCAGAAAATTAAAATAAAGTAGAGAGAAGTGGTAAAATTCACGGAAAAAATAAATGTATGTTTTTAGACTATTAATTTAACTATGTAGATAATATATAAAGTAATGGGTAACTAATAATTCATACTTCAGTGGGAAATCCAATTATTACTTTTAAAAAATCAAGATATAGACTGAAAATGTAGCTACCTTGCACCCTCATATGTAATCTGCGGCTGGCTGAAAATAGTTCTGATTGCATCCATGACAGTAACGGTAACGTAAAATCTACCATATTGTTAAATGCATATGAATTCGAAACCACTAATTGATCAGAATGGACTTACATGAAGCCAAAAAAAATGCAATTAAACAGTTTTAGATATCTCATGCGCTGATAGAGAGCCGAGTACCACGATCCGATATAGTGTATCATATTGCAAAACTCTTTTAACCAGTGATAGATATATAATGATAGTAATTAATTAAGCTTCATGTTTAAAATATCAGAGTTATATGATATAGAGAAAGGTTGGTTGTTTTCAGATTATCTGGCGCCGTCAGCGACACGAGGGCTATAATGCGCCAAAACATTCGTCATTAGACAAGCCAACATACATTTACAAACACCTATGCCTAATACGGGACTCGAACCCGCAACCTCTCGGTCTAAAAGCTAGCACGCTAACCACTATACCGTTTGGTCGACTATAGGGAAAGGTAGGAAAATAATATTATCTGATAAATATCAATTAAATATATCTATATAATGGCGATGTTTCCGTCTTCGCATAAAGCGTTGTATTGGTGTATTGAAATATCAATGAGTGCATGTGGTATTTAAAATATTAAAAATTACTGAATTACGTGCATTTACACTATGTTGACCAATTTGAATAAGTTATTAATATCAAAATTATACTAAAGGAAACTTATGGAATATTTTACGTTCCAATTCTATGAATCATTGATTAAAAAAAAACGAAGGGAACACAGAACTCACATACCGTAGGCCAGAATATACATTGCCATAAATTCCAACAAACACGTGTAGAATTATTTGGGTTGCGATTCCCACCATTGGGAACAGACTATCACTTGAAAAATATTCTAAACATGAAGAAAGATATTTTGCCACCAGAGCTCAAAAAGTACCTTATTTTAAGTATGTTAATACAATGCAACCCATACACTGATGTTAGGGGCGATATAATTGGATATACAATGCGTCACAAAAGCTTATAGACAACTGGTTTTTGGATTTAAAAGCTAACTAAACTAGAAAGAAAGACGAAATAAATCATGCAAGTATGTATTCAGCCAATACCAGAAGTAAAATACGCAAACAATTTAAAGCAGTCATAGATTTAATATTTAAAAAAAAAAAAAAAAAAAAAAAAATGCTGTCTCAAAAATATATCAACAACCTGTGTTAAAAGCTTATTTAAGTACTAAGAGCTGAAATTTGTATATTCTAAGGTCGCGTACTTGTGACGCAATAGTTTCCTGAGAAAAAAGCGAATCTGTCTTTACTTTTTTGACATGCCTACATAAACGACTTTTTCCAAACTACCTTATGCCGACCAAACGGTATAGTGGTTAGCGTGCTAGCTTCTAGACCGCGAGGTTGTGGGTTCGAGTCCCGTGTTAGGCATGGGTGTTTGTAAATGTATGTTGGCTTGTCTAATGACGAATGTTTCGGCGCATTATAGCCCTCGTGTTGCTGACGGCGCCAGATAATCTGAATACAACCAACCAAACTACCTTATGCCGACCAAACGGTATAGTGGTTAGCGTGCTAGCTTCTAGACCGCGAGGTTATGGATTCGAGTCCCGTGTTAGGCATGGGTGTTTGTAAATGTATGTTGGCTTGTCTAATGACGAATGTTTCGGCGCATTATAGCCCTCGTGTTGCTGACGGTGCCAGATAATCTGAAAACAACCAACCAAACTACCTTACTGCACAATGGCACAATTTGCTAATGACACTGCTTTACTTTGCACATCAAAACAAATCGACAGAGCCATCGATAAACTTCAAGAAGCACTTGACTTAGTCGAAGAGTGGTGTGAGAAATGGCACATTAAAATCAATGCCAAAAAATCTCCATCAGTCCTCTTCAGAAGACATTACACAAGAAAACATATCACAACCAAAATTGAAATCTTCGGCAACAATATTGAATTCTTTAAACACACTAAATACCTCGGCATTCATCTCAAACAAAAATTAACATACGAAATCCACATAAAAAAAGCCATTAGAAAGGCGACTATCTTTCTTATGTCGTTGAATCCTACCATGGGCAATGGATTAAAAATTAGTCTTAAGACTAAAGTTTTGCTTTACAAATCACTTATTAAATCAATCCTTCTGTACTCCTGCCCTGTGTGGGCAGCTGCAAAGAAAATAGACCGGAAAAAGTTACAAACACTCTAAAATAAAGTAGTCAGAAGAATGACAAATGCACCATGGTGTATGCGTAACTATATCATCCAGAGAGATTTGGGCCTGGACTCAATTGAGAACTGTATCTTAACTATGTCGCACAATCATCATGTTAAAATTGAAAATAGTGTACATCCCCACATTAGAGCCATCATTAATTATGATCCTATTGTGGAGCAGAAGTTCAATTCAGCACGATTCATGATGGTGAATCGTCATGAGCTTTCAGAATTTAAATTCACATAACAACGGATGCAACGTTTCATGATTGTATTTTTGTTTTATTAATTTATATTTTCTTTAAGACATACGCCATTCATGTTTGTAACCTGAATATTTTTGTCTTCAAAATGTACCTGTGTTTAAAAATTTAATTTACTGTCACAGCTTTGACAAACATGCCATATCCTCTTATGTGTTCCATGTACTCTACTTTAGTACGAGCATTTGCTTAGCCTGCTCCCCCCCCCCCCTGCTCTGGCAAGTGCTCAGCGCCTTATTCTCTTTTTCTTTTCTTATTCCCCACTGGGAACTACCGAGATGAAGTAGTAATGGCCAACCCCTCAGACAAGAACTCCAGAATTTATTTATGATCTAAGATCTTTTCCGACTGATTGCAAAGATGCCTTGAAACATGCAGTTTTCCAAATTGAAATTTTGCAAATCTATCGTTTGAAAGCTCGTGGAATTAAAGTTGTGGACATTACAAAAAAAAAAATTGGGCATAACAGAGTAGGTATTTACCGGATTCTGTTAAAAGGTGACAATTTTGAAACAAAATCCCGTTCTTGACAACCAAAGAAAACAACTAACCGGCAAGACAGAGAGATTTCGACATTAGTTTCAACCCAGAACATGTCTGTACGGTAAATTTCAAGAGAAGTTACCCATCGAGTTTCAAAATTCACAGTGCATCGACGGCTGCAGGCAAATAAATTTCTTTATTATCGCAAAATGCGTCGTTCCCCAAAGTTTACAAAACTGCTTAAAGATGCTCGTGTTCAGTGGGCCCGAAATTATATGAATTGGACAGATGAATAGTTGAGTGTTATGTTCAGTGATGAAAAGAAGTTTAATTTAGATGACCCCGGTGGTTGGGTATATTTCACTTCGATTAATGATACATAGAGATGTATCTAAGCTATCAGTGTCATGTACCTAAGGCTCTTCTTTAAAAAGTCCTTACTGAATAATATACAATATGTTTAAGTTTTATTTATGAGTTTGGTATACTTTCTAGAATAATGAGGAATTTTAAATGAAAAACGTAGTAATCAATGTTCCAATTAAAATAATTGGAGTTTGAGACCGATTTTAATTATAACGTACCGGTAGACATCGTTTAAGGTTAATAACTACAATTTTAGAAAACTAAATAAAAAATATATTAACTAGCCAATCATAGAATACTAGTCTCAAATATTTTTTAATTTTATGGGTTTTAATATAAAGTTTCAAAAAGTTTATTTGGCCTAATAATAAATTATTTTACTGTAATGGAGAAAAGAAAATTAATACAATTAGCTTTATCAACATGGTAATTTTTATATAGTCGAATAATTATTTTAAATGACTGCTGTTTTAAAATCCAGATTAAGTGCAAACTAAACTAAACTAAAAGGATATTTGAAAAATTATGTACGGAAATATAAACAGTTCAGAAAAATAACAATGTGAAAAAAGTTTGCCATAAAATTCACAATATATTTTTCCATCATAAAATGTATATTTGTCTTTTATTCCCTAAAATTTTACATTTACTTTTAAACAAGCATTATGTTACACCAATGTAGCACCTTCTGAAAATATTGCATGTCCCTCTAAGACAAGAATGATGTGAAGAATAGCGTTGGGTAACATAATGTTGCTTTTAAAATTTCATAAATATGGATGATCAATATTGTAGTAACTTTTCTGCATCATTGATCATCTATCACAAGGCACATAGTAATACATCTTGGTATATCATATTTTATAATGTAATAAAAGGGATATCACGTGTCGTTTATGATAGTAACTACAATCTGGAAATAGAAGTTAAAATACATTTAAAGCGAACATGCTGAAAATATGCATTACATATAAATTTCATTAGAGGAAACTTGATGAGGGTTTTATTTTAGCATGCATAAGTATTATATACTTGCAAGTGCGAATAACTATTTTCTTTTAAGTATTTGGATAAACTAGAGCGGTTTTGAGAATAAAATATACTACTTTAATTTTCTTCAAATTACGTCAGCATACATTAAAATATTCTAAATACAGTGGTGTTAGTCTTAAAACATAAACGATTCATTCCATGGTTGCCTGGGTGATTGGATTTTAATGGTGCAAGGGAAACACTGTGCCAAACACTAGTTGGTAAAATATGTGTTTTTAAAATTTGTTACAAATCTTATAAACTACACTTTTGAAATTTTCTAAAAAGTTGATGGGCTAAAACGAATATTGAATAAATGAAGTGTATATACTATTAAATCAAATGATTAAATCTTATTTTAGCTAGAAACCTTAACACATGTCTCTTAATTCCACGGAAACCAGCAAAAAGAGTCAGCATATTTTTCCTTCCCGTTTCAAAACTTATTGTAGGGCATCGCCTAAGTATTATATTATTTGGGTTTGGGTATTTTTTGAAGAAGTATTCAACGAGGATATGTAGAACCAATATTTTAAAAACAAATACCAAAAGAGGGACGTTAACAATTTGCTGTTGAAAAGGACGATAAGTTTTCCACTTATCAATTGACTAGGTTTTGTGGTTGTGGCACCACTGTAGACGACGTTTGGCAATAACATCTGTGGCAAGAGGCTTGGGAATTGCTGCTCTGCCTTAAATATTCTGTTTGTGAAGGTGCCGCTTAACTGTAATCATTGGCACTGGAAAATCTAAATGCTGATCGAGCTCTGCGGTCACTTTGGCCGCAGCTATTTTCTTTTTCAGACATTACAATCCACTTCAAAACCCGTCGATCTATTTCATTCAACTTTTCTTTCAGTCCACTATTTTGCTTTGCTGAGCTGTGTGTACGCTGTCATGGCTTTAGACACCGTACCTCTAGAAACATCTAAAAGCTGGGATGTTTCGGTCACAGTTGCTTCAGGTAGTGGGGCTCCTACAATTTGGTCTCTTTGAAAGTCTGTGAGGTCTGACATTTTACACTTTTAAAAAAAAAAATCCAAGACGTATACAACTTCCCTAAAGCTAACCATAAGTAAAATAATATATAATTTTTTTATTAAAAAATCTGACTGATAAGATTTTATTTTAATGCTTACAAAGCGCCAAATTTTACATTTTAAGAGTCATCATTGTTACAAAGAATTCTCCCTTTTCTCAAATTTTACTTTGTAAGAGTTATCAATGTTTCAAAGCAATCTAACATTTCTTAAATTTTACTTTTTTCGTGTTATCAATGCTACGAAGCAATCTCACGTTTCTATAGGTTACATAAAATTGAATTGAATTACTTATTTATGATTAAATAATGTATTCGATATTTTAAAACAACTAAATATTTGTTTCATTTAAATGTCCACTAAATATATACATACACATTTTATACAAAAACTCCCCATATATAAACCAAATTAATATTCTCTCTTAATAATATTATGATGAAACATCGTCGTCACTATTAAGGATTTCTTTGCAATTCAAATATCCCCTCCGATTGGGTAAAATTCAGAAGACTCCATCATAATCTGTTCGGCACATGTACATCCTCCAATCTCTTCATACGATAATGACGTGAAGCACGCAATAAGCACATAGGGGCCCGATTAGGACAGCACGAAGTCTTGTGGAAGGAACAACAATTGGAAAAATTCACGCCCCCTTTTACCAGGCTGTCCTTAAAACGTAGGAGCTTTTCTTAGCCAGTTGGACATTCAGTCATCATCCCAGTTTGAAGGCATGTGGAGTTTACCGAGTTTATTTTTATCTCGATAAAGGTATTGGGAGTTGGAACTCATCATTTTCTTCGGCAGCAGAAATGGAAGTTCCATTCTTTTGAGGTGGTTTATTTTACAATAGCGCTATTTTTAGAGTCCTTTCTCTGGCTGGACTTTGGCGTACTTGTATTGTTATTGAGACATAGAGCATAATGAATTTTTAAGTCCTTGTTTGTTTTATGTTCGTATTTCTGAAAGGGGTGGAGGCAGAACTTTCTAAAGACTGTTGTTAAAATATTCATCTGTAAATGGTATTAAAACGGACATTGTAAATTTTTTAATAGAAGGGTTAATAGTCAAATTTTGTCGAGAAAAAACTTTTTATTGTACATCTGCATCTTAAGATTGTTGGTAAAATAACGTTCATTGTTCTAGAAGGTAAAATTGGTTTTAAATCGAAATTTTTTCCTTGGTTTCATTAAATATTCATTGCAAATTCAAGTATTATCTGACATATTTTTCAGTAGAATTTTAGATTATTATTCATGCATATATCATTAAAATACCATTTTTCGATTAATTGAGTTTTTTTTTTTAAAGATTTTTTTTAAGATTTTTTTTTATTGATCGAAAATATCTAGCTGTGATTATTGATTAGGCATCCAGATGAAAATACTTTCTCCTACAAACCTATATAATTTTAATTTATAAATATCCCTTGGCATTAGTATAAAAAGTGTACCACTTACCCTCAAAATTATATCTGACCAATATTAACTTATGTGTATATTTAATATCTCATAGATAGTATTTATTCAAATTAATTAAATGAGTCATTCCCATTCATTTTTTTCCTTGCAATTATGCTAATGATAATACTTTTATGAAAAAGAGTTTCACTTATTTTTTATTTTCTCTCACAACTCAAAACTTATGACCGATGTTATACTTTATGAATAAATATATATCGTATCTTATTATTGTGTTTTTTCTATGAATAAAACACATTGTTCATTTCAACTTAAACATCAAACAATTGCAAACTACTTCAAGAATGAATACAAACAAGTTTTTTAAAACAACAAAGAACTTTGTAGTAGCAGTGATTTCAAATTTACTCATAAATCCCTTTGTTGCAACTTTAAAGCTATAAAAACAAATTTTGTAAATATAGCAAACATGTTTCATTTATTTAGCATTAAAAAATATGTAAAAAAAGTATATTTGCACAGAATAAAACATATTGACTTAAGTAAAATCTTTTGAAATATAATGCATTAAACAATTATACCTGTTTAGAATAAGTTACATATACATTGTTTTTAAATAATAAAAAAACGAAGTCAAAAGCTATTTTGTTCAATAGCAACTCAATTAGGTTCATTTGTGTTATATTTTAATATGCCATGACATATTTTATTAAAATACAATGGAACATCTCACTTATTTAATGCATAATGGATAAAGTTTTCAAAGAAGTTTATAGGAAGTAAAATTTTGTTAATATTCTTTTGAATACTTTACTGTGTGAGAAGTAATTATCCGCTTTATCTTTAGAAGTTAAGAGTATATTTCTTTACAAGAGTTTATTTGTTTATCTAAAGTTATTAAGTTAGGAAACCATATAATTAGAAGCCTAGAATCGTAACAACATTTTTGTCGAATAATTGTAAAAAAGATTTTCCAGATCTTTAAACAATGCTATCTGGTTTGTTTTCTGATTCAATTCTGAACACAGAAAATGTAGAAAGAACTATTTATCCTTTAATTAAAGTATTTATTTGTGCAATTTTATTTTAATTATGGAAAGTTTTTAAAAGCATGCACACTTAAATAAAATAGTAGCATTGACAAGATAAATAATGTTATTTTAAATGCACTTTTTTTTAAAAACAAAAACTTATTTAGAAAATAAATTTAACTGTTTTTGACAGATAATGTTACATTGGTTTGATTTTGAAATAATTAAACATTGTTTTAATTATGGAAAGTTTTTAAAAACATGCACACTTAAATAAAATACCAGCATTGATAAGATAAATAATGTTATTTTAAATGCATTTTTTTTTAAACCAAAAACTTATTTAGAAAATGAATTTAACTGTTTTTGACAGATAATGTTACATTGGTTTGATTTTGAAATAATTAAACATTGTATAAAATATCTTATTGTTTTTTACGATTATAAAGTTTATAATCTTATGAATGAATTTATTAATTTAAACAAACATGCATTAAGGCCGATAGTGTGCACAGCTTTAATCAATATAACACAATTTTGAATAAGACAATACAAATTGCAGAAAAATTCTACAAAACAAAACATATTTGAATCTAAATGTTATTATGTGAAGATTTTACATTGTTTTAACGAAAAGTGTTCAAAATAATATCTATTTGTAATTTTTCCAGAAAACTCTTATTGTATAAATGTTTTGTATAATGCCTAAAATGGAACGTATTGCAGGCAACACGGTTAATATTGGCATAACAAAAAAGAAAAATTAAAATGAGAGAATACTTCAAATGTATGTAAGTAACTTATTCAATCACCTGTTGGAGATCAAACATAAAAAAAAAAGTAAAAAACGCTAACGTAATTTCGAATTTTCTTTTTCCAAGTTCGTAAAATCCTAAATTGGATTTCTCTAAAAAGATTAAATAAAGCGCAATTTAAAAAAGTAAACAATGCTCTCGGACAAAAAAAAAACCACCCAACGTATTAAAAGAAGCGCAACTAGTATTCAGAAAATAAAATACCTAAAAAAAAAAAAAAAAGATTTTTTATTTAAAAAGGCAAATAATAAAATAAGGAAAAACAGCATACAAAAATACCACAGGCATGGAAAAGAAACCTTCAAATTCTGCTCGCATTTTCGATCAATTTAAATTTAAGTGAAGAAAATAAATAAAAAGTCGCAGCCGAATCCCATGAATTCAATCTGAATTTCCGTATTTCCTCTGTTTCTGCCCTCCTCAGTGTATCGCTAACTTTTCTTCTCTCCAGCTCCACTATCTTTAAAGCCTACAGTTTTGTTTGGATTTGTGAGTCCTCTCCCCTTTTCCCATTCGCACACAGTGGCCTGTTTTCTACCGAGAAACAATCAAAAAGAAAGTGAGGGAGCGAACAATGGAATTGAAAATCCACACGTATATAAAAAATAAGGTTGATAAGTTCCTCTCGTTCCCTTATTCAACTGATTCTTCTCTATCATATATTTGTATCTGTGTTTTTGTATGGGGACAGCAAATGCGAAATGAAAGAAAGAGATATTTTAGGATGACGTTTCATTTCTCTCAAATCAAAATAAAGTTATTATTTTTCGTGTATGCGTAAGCCAACTGAAAACGGTTGACTTTATTTGATACATGAAAACACTTAATGTCAAAAGTTTAAAACTCGAATTCTCATTTTCGAAATCGTATATTGTAAAAAAGTTTCAATAAGGCTTTAAGCATAAGAAATATAGAACGTAAATATGGCAATGTAAAGGACGGAGGTTTTGAACAGATTTGTGTAAAAGTTTAAGATAATCTGAAATACCATGTTTAGTTATATTTCTGCTTCTGCGTTATACTTTTAGAATTTAATTTTTTTTGGAAGTTTTCAAAGTAGGTTATAATATTTTTAATGTCTTATTTAAAATTCGAAGTTTTTAAAATGATTCATATTTATATATTTTATCATATTTACTTTAAACTCCAGTTTGTAAAATGTGCACATTTTCTATTTTTCAATGTATAATACCATACCTAAATTGCATAATAAAAAATTACCTCAAAGGTAAACATTCAACATAAAGTTTAATCAAATCAAGTTAGTATGGATTTATAGTGGTCAATATAAATTTTTCACGTCACTATTATTACAATAACTTGCCAGTTATAATAATGAAGATCCATTTTCCTAACTTGTTTATTTCAATTTACCAAAGTATGGAACAAATATGTTTTTGGCTGTTTATTATTGACATTTGATTGGACGATGACAACTGTAAACTAAATTGATTGCTTTAAAATACTTACATCTGCAATTTTATTTTTAACTTTTTTTTTGCTGGCATTAAATTTTTTTATCTAATGCTCCAAAGTTATTTGTGCATTACAAATTTAGATATTTTACTCTTTTCATTAAACTAATGATTAATTAAAATGCATATTTGCTCCAATTTTAAGTTCAAATGACTGTTATAGATTATGTTCACTATACGCCATTTATATTTGTTATAAGCTTGTTATATCTAATAAAATATGAAGATGGAACTCCTCAATATAACATGACGTTTTTTGACGAATATTTTTTTTATTTTTTTTTAAATTTTCATTATTTTACTTTACGAGCACGATGATGAAACTTATGCCTAACACCACTTGGAAAATAACAGCAAATGTATATAAATTTTGATTTGAATATTTTTATTTTTGTAATTTGAATTTTTTTAATTGGAATATATTTTTTTTATTTCGATTTTTTTTTATTTTTAGAATTTGACTGTTTTTTAATTTTTAATTTTTTGTAATTTGAATTGGGATTTTTTATTTTTGGTATTTAAATTGGATTTTTTTTTTTAAATTTAATTTTTTTTTATTTGATTGTTAAAATAAAAAAAAAAATTTAAAATAGTTAGTAAGCAAAGTGCACGTAATTTTGGATAGCTTCTACCATGTCACAGAATCAAAAAAATCAAACGAAATTTTCAAGTAGAATGGTGCATATACACCATGGAAGAGATAGAAATCTACATTGTTACAAATATCACCCAATCCCATTATTCATGACTGTAAGTTGCATTGTAGTTACACAAAGAAGAAACCGCAGGCAGTCCATGCGTCTTTGTGATGGGTGTGTGATTCACGCTGCTAACGCATTGTTCTTCACTCAGTCTTTCTTCTCTTACTCGAAAATAAAGAAGAGTTGGAGAGGCTTAAGTTACTGTACCAAAACCAATTAAAAATTGATGGATAGCGTTGTTGATGGATAGCGTAACTATCAGCAGTTATATTTACCGAAACTCAATTTCAAGGCTGGGCCAAAAAGGATTCATGAACTAATACATTATTTTGTTTCGTATGGATGAAAGTGAGCGAAGGTATCAGAGGAGGGTATTTGAGGAGTTTGGTCAGAAACTTAATTTTGTTAAATTTTGAGTACATGTGTTTCTGGAATAATTTTAAAATATAGAATACATATTTCTTATGTAAAGTTAAGTGAGTCGGGTTCAAAAGAATTCATTTTGTAGTGAGACTAGAATACTTGGAGTTAATATAAGCAATTGTAAAATATTGAATAATAAATTAGGACGATTTGAAAGCATTTTTTTAAACTAGATGAAATAATAGTTTAGAAATATCAGTTTTATCTTCGCACGAAGAAGATAATGTGTCATTATATGTTAAGTGCATGTTTGTATTTCGAATGCTATATGAATAGTGTATTATTTGCAAGAAAATTTCACCAAAATCCCAGCCATAATGACCTGTCTTATTTTTATAATTAACTATTTTATATGTTAGTAAAAATATTAATTAGTTATATTAGAACTGTGAGTAATATAACTTTTACGCTGACCTACCCAGAAACAAATAAAGTAAACATAAATCTTATAGAAATGGAAATACGAGTGAAGTCAGCATGCAGTAAAAGATGATAAAAATGTCATTAGAATATAGGTAATTTAGTAACCAATTAATTAAAAAAAGTTCTCTAAATTCATTTATGCTACATTTTCTTTGGTTAAAAATTATTATTATCTACTATTAAACATCGAAGACATTTATACACTTCAAAATGTTTGGACATCTCAATAACAAAATTCCACATGTCTTCAAAAGGTGTGAGTTTTTCTATAAGATTTTGAAAATGTGAGCGTTGCATATCTTATTTCTCAAAAGCCTTGCAAATAATTCAAGTAGCATAAGTCTGGATGGCATTACGTAGGCAATAAGTTAACTAGAGGTAGAAATTTTCCAGTAACACGGTTTTTACCAGAAAGAAAAATTGCCAATTTCAAAGTAACCATGAACAGGCAAGAGCGGAAAGGAGTGCAAAAATGCATACTTCGTCCAACCTGCATAGCATAATAACAGTTTCTTTGCATATATGTATGCACGTGCATTTCGTTGTGAATTGGATTGGAGAACAAGGCATGCGTCTTTTGTTCATCGGTGTTTACTCTGAAAGTCGAAATAACGTTAAAAAGAAAGAAATTGATAACTGAGCCATATGCTCTCGCTCTCGGTCACTTTTCTGAATCAGCAAAAACATGCCATTCATGGAAAAGCATATTGCTGTAGTAGAAGTTGAACTCGAGGAAATGGAAAGGAAGGCAATTGAGTGTAAAATAACCGGTACATTTTGTTTCGATTGTGATGACGCGCGCTTATATCAAACAGACGAATTGCAAGTAAGAAACAGAAAAACAAAATAAACAACTCCCTAGAGATACTTTTGGTACGAGTAATGTAGCAGTCTTTAGTATTGGAAAGTTAAACACGTAGAGGCGAATGAGCTTGTGTTTTAGTGTACCTTTCCAAACTGCTTGAAAAATTATATATATATATATATATATATATATATATATATATATATATATATATATATATATATATTTATTTATTTTAGATTTTTAAAGTCCACGTACACATAAATGATACTTAAATATCTGATAATATTCCGTCCACCAATAGAAGTTACATGTGCAAATAACAAACACATATGTAAATACAATTTTTTAAAATAGGTACTATTGATATAATTTCTAAATTCTTTCAGTAAGTTTTTACTTCTTAGTTATTCTGATAAAAGAATGCGTTGTTAATTAAATGTAATTAGCCAAGTTAATTTTATCTGTTTGTTTGTAAACTGACTGTTAGGACAAAAATAGTAAATGTCTAATTTAATTTGTGTATGTGTGTGAGTTTTGTAATTAATTTAAAATGTTTTTTTTTTTTTTTTTTTTTTTTTTTTTAAATATTTTTTTATGTATTAACTTACATTTATCATTTGAATCCCGTTAAATAACTTTCAAAGCTCAATTTTAAACATAATTATTATTTATTGGTATCATTCGTTATATTTAACACATTTTGATTTGTGAGGGCAACTTTTTAGTTGATAGGTAAGAAATGAAAAAAAATACAGTTTTTTTTTGTTGCAAACTAGGATTATTTTATTATCTATAGCTGAATTTAAAAATTAGAATTTTTGTAACACATACTCAAATGAATATATTACTTTCTAATTAAATTACTCCATTACGAGTACACTAAATTCCCACTTATATACTTAAATTATTCCAGAAGATGGCTTAGTTAATAGTTATTTTTCTTTTAAGCTTTCTGCAAACCTAATAATAACAATATTGACCGCTACGTTATTATTGTACAATAAGTGACTTCAGAAGTTAGAAATATTTCTGAGACAAATTAAAATACTGCACTTTCCCACTTCTCTATTTTGTTAAGAGAACACTTCACTCTGTAGAATTGAACTATGTTTGTGAACTTTGACTTATGCAGATAGGCAGGATCCTAAGCGATTATGTAAAGTTTTGAAAGCTCCTGACTCCTTTCAAATTAAATTGTCAGCATGCAAATTTAAAAGAAGTCTAACCAAACAGCCACTACTGGAAAGCTTAATGGAAATTCAATATACTGCCTGAGCTCCCCTTGCCCATCATTTTTGTTAAACTTCTTGAAAGGAATGTGAAACAATCAGAATTGTTCCTGAGAGAAAACGTTACATTTGTGCCATTTGAGTTAAGATATCAGTTTAGATATTTTTACTTTTCCTACTATACATATATATATATATATATATATATATATATATATATATATATATATATATATATATATATATATATATATATATATATATATATATATATATATATATATATATATATATATATATATATATATATATATATATATATATATATATATATATATATATATATATATATATATATAAGGCTAGAATAATTCTGTATATTTCGATAAATAACATCTTATGATCTGAAAATTAGAAACATGTTAATCTCGAACTAAAATTACTTCTTGTTGTAATGTATATGTTATAGGCCAAACACTAATGCTGAACACCTAAAATACACTAATCACTTGGAAAAAAAACTAGTTTATAATGAAGAGGTTAGTAAGATAAACTAATTTTTAAATCTTAGGATTCTTTTAATTCTTAGTATGAATCATTTGTAGTAGGAAGAACTCATTTAAACACTAATTCGTTTCAGTTAAATTAATTGGGTCTAGGTTAATCCTTTATGATCTTAAATCAGGTTTGGCACGAAACATGTTCATAAATTGTTTTCTTATTTTCACAATATTGTATTTTATTTAGCAAGACTTTACACTATTTACTACAATGAGTGAAATATTTACCGGAGACACATGGCATTTTTATTAAAATTTACTAAGACGTCGAAGTATTGTTATTAGAGAAGAATGCAAATGTGAAAAAACTCAGTGCTTATGATAGAAGAAATGATTTGCTTATACAGACATTGGTTAATAATGCTAATTAACAGTCAATGAAATTGAGATGTTTGCATTGGGTGAGAATAAGTGAAATTTGCTAATTCATGAAACTTTCATAAGCAGTATTTGTTAGTGTTGAAAAAGGGGAATGTTAATTCGAACAATGTGTATGAACTTTCAAATTGTGGTCCTTGATAATCATTTCATAATGGAGTAGAATATGAAGTGTCCAGTTGTAAAAAACCACAAAAAGCAATAGCGCAAAAAACTACAGTACATATTAATGAAAAATTATGTAATATTCATTCTACTATGGCTAGAAAAATCAATGGGTATCTACGTGCACGGCTGTGAAGCCGACAAGCTCACTGCCAGTCATCTTTTACCGGAAGCCACTAAGCAATATTTTGACCTCTAATATCTGAGTATTACAGGTAGCTGTTAGCCACTTTAGTTAGACCCCTAAGTTTCAAGTCTCCAATTATATTGGTTGTGGAGATGATCAAATTCGAATATGGCAGAAAACGACATATTTTGAAATCCTCCCAAAACTCACTCACTGATCATCAAATTACTAAGGTACTTCTAGCTGAGCTAAAACTATGAAATTTGGTATGCTTGAAAGGTTTAACATGTATATGAAGGAAAAAGTCTAAAATTCAAAATTTTCCCTTCCGAATCCCCTAAATAGGACCATGTTAAAGAAATTTGAATCTCAATTTCAATGCATTTCTATTGGAGCTAGAATTATAAAGTTTAGAATACAAGTAGCTCTTAGCTTATATAATTAGAAAACAAACTCACCACACGCCGCAAAGTCTCTAAAATCAAGAAATAATAAACAAAGTGTACTTAACATTATAAAATCGACCATTGGCGATATTTTATCGCCTACGAAATGATCACCAATTGTTAATTTTTGTCAACTTTTTTTGTATATCTTAATAAACTATTTATTTAAAATAATTTTATAGTATCCTCATTCATATTGAATGAATAAGTACGCCATGGACTGCTGTCCAATAAATTTAACTTTCTTAGAAAATTCTCGAGTAATTATCCGCGAATTGGAACGTTTTTTCAAAACTCCCTTAAAGCCAAATAATAATCAAAAGAATAAATGAGTCAGCTAGTTATAAAGTTCTCGTAGTTGAACGCCAATAAAAAGTTTGTCAACGGTCATCGTGTTATAAGTAAGTACAAAAAAAAAAAAAAAAAAAAAAAAAAAAAAAAAAAAATGCATGCTTAACCCTTTTAATTCCAGGAAGTTTTCTTACAAGTTTAGAAGTTTTGAACAGTAAACATTTAAAATTAGTTATTGTCATGCAAATAAATAATACAATTAAAGTTAGGACCTGAAAAAAAAGTGAAATCTTAACAAAAAAATCTATGTAAAAAGGCGCCAAGTTCTTCGTGCAATGATTATGGTCATGAAAAGTATTGAGATCTGAAGTAGAGAAAAGATTAAAGTTGTCGTAAATTATGGGCCATGAAAATTAGTCAAAATTAACCTGCATAGGTCTAAATATCTAGCTACAAAAATGCTTGTGTGACTTGGTCATTACGCGTCAGAGATCCAGAATACATAATGGTCAAGTGTCGGAAATATTTTTGTAGCTAGACATTTAGGCCTATGCAAGGGAATTTTGACTTTGAGAAGACAATTTTACTAATTTTCATTGCCCGTAATTTACAACACCTTTAAACTTGGCTCTACTTTAAATCTCAATACCTTTCATGTCCATAAACATTGCATGAAGAACTTGGGGCCTTTTTACGGAGATATTTTTGTTGGGATTTGAATATTTAAATATGTGAACTCTCACCCTCCAAAAATTCAAAACTTTACAAATATGTTATACAAATATTTTAACACAAACCATTTTGAAGTTTTCAGTATTAAAAGAATACATAAATAAAGGTCTACCAAGGCCACTTAATTTACGTAAAAATGTCCAAAGTAATGTGGAATGAGCTATTTTTTATTAGCTACATTAAAAACTATTAATGTTAAAATTACAATTTTTACTTATGAAAGATATTTACAAATTTTTTCATGCAAATCATGTATTAATTAGTTTGACTAAAATCAAGGAAACATGATTCATCTATCTATATTATTCACACAGAGTGAACTTATCTAAGTAATTATTTATTTTACAATTAGTAATAAATACCTATGACGACTTCCAAAGTTTTCAAACAATCACATATCGACAATTTTGTTTTACACATTCACCAATTTTTTATCATTTACATTTTAAGGAGTATTTGACAATTGTGTAATATTGTAATATTTGTTTCTGCGTATTTGTAACGAAGTTATTTTTGTTCTTTGTTCTTTCTTTTCTTAGCTACTATTATCAATGTGAAAACTTGTTCAGCAACACCATTTATTCAATGCAAGTTTTAAGCAAATAGTAAAGATGTTTTTATTGGATGACGTTTGAAAACCAATTTTTAACTGGTACACTGAGAATAATATCTCCAATCAATTTTATCGTTTTCAAATAAACCATAAGACACACATTATCTAATTTGAAAGCACATTTTTTCAGTAAATGTGAACTTGAACTTATTTCTTTTTCATTCACAAAAGTAGCTTTGAATTTTGTTCGTCAGAAACATGAATTGAAAGAAGTGTTGCAAGTTATCCATTTAAATACCAGAAATGCCACAAAATAATTGTTAATACTTCATTGCTGAATTTTTTATCATCCTAATTTTTAAATTTTTTTTTTTTAATTCTAGCATCATTAGGAGGAGAATTAATAGCAGATTGGCAAGTAAACTAAAACTGCAAATATAGCCACATAACAAAACTTTACCTTGCCTAATCTAGAAACTCTCCAGCAGTTAATATCAATGTGGCTTCATTACCATTAAACAATAGCTCCATTTTCAGGGAATGAATGACTTTTGCCATTCAGCGAGCTCAGTGAAAAGCACCTGGTTTCCAAATGATAAATTAAATGTCTAATCCAATCATTATAGACGCAAGATTTAAAAGCTCTTGGTAATCATCCTTAGGTAGTTTTGTAACAATTTTTAACGAATCAGAAAAAATAATTTTAATACTCTCTGATGCTGTTAATATAGGTATTGATTTCTTTTTTGATTCATGGTGGTTGTGTTTGATCCAATTTCATTAGAATCTCCTAAATAAAAAGATTTCACCCTCAGTATATTGTCCAAAACACACAGTCAGTTGACCACCAAAGGGGTGTAAGGTGATTAAACTTGTTTTACTCTTAATTTTTCATTCGGATAGCTTAATAAAATCTTAATTAGTAAGTATGTATTAAAATTCTGTTCCATTGAATATTTTAAATTCTGAATATTTTAAAGTCTAGTTAATCATACCACTTATCACCATATTATCTTAGTTATTAGAAAGTATTCTTAAACACATTTGAAAATAAAAATATTTGTAAGAAAAGGTTGGTAGAATTTCGAAAGTTACATATAATTAGTAATAAAACTATTGTTTAAAAATCTACATTATTTTTCATGAATTGTACTAAAAATTAATTAAAAAAATTCAATGGACCGTATTCAAAAGGTTATTTTATTGGGATTTTATCAATTAGCATAACTCTTAACATAGCGTGTCACCAATCTCCATGTTCTTTAACAGGGTCCGGGAAGCAAAAACTTAAAATATCTTTATTCAGTTATGTATTATACATTAAAACTGAAATATCTATTTTATATTTTCAAATAAAAATTTAAAAAAACAAAAAAAATCTTCGAAGTTGATGAAATTTGATGTAGTTAAAAATATTTTTTAAAAATCACTTCATTTTTGCATTTCATTACTTCTTATAATTTATTTTATAAATTATTTGTATGATTTTTTTAATAAAATATTTAGACAAGATTAAAAAAAATATATATTTTGTTCAAAAACTGTATCAACTCATAGTATGCTAAGTTCTAATTTTTTTTAAAAAAGGTTAAATCAAAATATACAATTCCTGAAGAAAAAATAAAGAAATCTATATGAAAAACATGAAAGTTTCATATATTTATAACAAGTAGTTGTTAAGCTATATCCATTTACAATCAAGAAAAGGGAAAAAGAGAATATCGAGAAAAACTATTCCAAAATTTAAAATAGCATGTTCAATGTAACAATAACTTGAATATTGCAAGTTCTACTAATGATAGAAACTTAAATTGTGTGTCATTTTATTTAGAAATATTTAGATTATTTTTTATTCAATAATAAAATAAATTATAATATTTTCCCAAATTTGGAGTCCCAGACCACTTCAAAATTGAACTTACCCATTCCGTTAGCTAATAACATTGTGGATTTCATTTCACCACAACAATAATAGTCGACTGTTATTTAGCCATGCATAGGCCCCATAACTCTTTCCAATGCAGATAGTAACAAAGATGGTAAAGTGTGAAATTCTTTATATTTATTTTCATCGCAGAATTAAAAAAATAATAAAAAATAATTGTTATGAAGAATTATTCTAAAAATAATCGCGCAATAAATTTTGAATTTTAAATATGGCAATGCAGCATCTAAATGACGGACATCCCATTTATTGACGAGCACTACTTGGCGTCAATTTTTCTTTCATTTTTGTATTAGAACGAGCAATCTAGAGTATGAATGCTAGTAACGTCAGATTCCTATCTCTATGAAAATAAATGACAAAATATTCAATGTGAGAGGTGTTCTTAAAAAGCAGAGACGGTGTGTGTGATAAATTAAAAAATTTCCTCAATTTAAAAGTTAAGAGGGCTATAGAAAAATAGTAAACTTATTAATAAAGAGAAAACATAAAACATTATTCTATCAGAAATGTAAAACTATCTGGTACCTTCTCTGTAAATATCTTGTATCTATGTTAATTTTTATAGATAGAAAGATAGTTGTTTGTTTTACATTGCAAATGTTATTTGAAATTAATGTACTACATTTTTAAAACAAATTAAGCAGAAATGTTATTTGCTTGTTGTGCCACAGAGATAATAGAATCAGTAGTTTTGCTGTTTGGTTGGTAATAAAACTTTTTGAAAGTCAGAAGATATAATTAATCTAATATGGCCATTTTGTTATGGGTTGTTTGATTTTTGTAATAAAGCATTCTACGTTCCTTCTTCTTTTGTAATAATTTCTTACACTTCAATCGTGAAGTAAATTATTTTATTTGAAAGTCCTTAAATTCTTTGAAATATAAGATTGGGAACTTGTATAGTTTCTGGTAACCTTGGGATTGGTTTGCAATGACTGAGAAAAGTAAAAAATCTTTTTTTTCGAGCACTTTTATCTATCATTAGGACTTTTCCAACTGGTCCAGTAATTCTGCTTCTGAGGGGAAAATTGGTCTTCTGGGAGAAAGATTCAAACATACTTTTTTTAAAGACCATTAATTTTTAAATCTTTTTCCTTCTTGAAAGAATCACAACGTTTGATCTTTCAAATGATCAAACGTGGAAAACTCCCATACACTTCCCCCGATCCTGTTACTAAAGCGAATTTACTCATCATAGTCTGTAAGAGCCGAATATCGTGTAGAGCTGAAGAACAATGCTGGGGACTACATTACAAAATACCAACTTGTGAAGTAACAATACTAGTAATGTTTCTTTATTTTTTAGCCTTCTTGAACTTTACAATTAGGTATTTGTTTCGCATACAATAGTTTAAATTATAAATGAGTTATTTATTTTTTTCTTATGCATGATTATGTACAATACAATATATGTTGACAGATGTTGTTATAAAATTTTTGTATAGTGCTTATTGTTGCGTTAAGAGTATTTGAAGGATTATGGCTTGATACAATCATATATTCTCCATTTACATACTCAAGGACATAAAATATTTATGATTGATCCTTAAATATTTTTGATATGTTTAATATGAGTAATTTTAAATATTTGTTTAATATGTGTAAATTTTAAACATTTTTGTTAATTATTTGTAAATTTATAAAAATTGTAATACATAAAAATTGGGTATTTTAAAATTTTCAGTTCTTTTTTTTAGTGACTGATACTTCAGAGAAGCCATACATCATCCTTCATCAATAGATGATAATAAGTCTTTCATCGTCTTTTATTATAAAAAAAAAAAAAAAAAAAAAACATTAATATGCTGCGATTTTAAAGACATATGTTTGTAATTTAGAGTTTATCTATTATCTAGCATCATAAAATGTACTTACATGCCAAGCACATAGCATGTGATGCAACCTGGAGATTGACACTTACCTTAAAAAAAGAAGAAAATTCATATTAAGTAAATATGTTATTATTATAATATAATAATTGTAAGAAAAACAATTGTTAAAATTATAACAGAAGACAAAAATAAAGTATAAAAAACCCAACATGAGAGGGTACCATAAATAATACATTTACTAATAACACATTATTTAATACTTCAAAATTAATCTGTATATTAAAACATATGTATTATGATACAATTAATAGCCTATTTTCTACATACATTTTAAGATATGCTAGTTATATTTTTAGTTTATATATGAAGATTCTATTACTGCAGTTTTCATTGCCGTTACTTGTGAGATTTTTGTAACGAAATAATAAATGAAGACATATTTTTGCTGCACAAATCAAAGAACACGAATAAAGAAAAGTCATAAAATGAAGTCTGCTGTGAGTTTAGTACTTTTATTTCACGATACTTACAAAAAAATGTGAAAAAATCACGTGAAGTTATTACTTTTGAGACATTAAAAAAAACCTGATATTATTGCCGATTTCATTATAAACGAAAACACACGTTTTATTAATTATTTACTTTTTTGGATATATTTCTATAATAATTCATTTGTTTTCTCAATATTTTATCCCTGCCATTTTTCTTTTGTTTCCAAGGTGGTCAATTTTAAATTTTTTGGATATGATACTGGATTCATAAATCATACTGAATATTGTATTGTAGATTTTCTCCATTTACGCTTCTATTGTTATTAACATTATTTCTTTTATGTTTATAGCTATCAACAATTTGCCGTAAAAATATATCATAAATTATGTGAAAAATTGTCTCCCATATTACACTACATAACTGGAGATAATAAACCATAATTTTTCCCTAAAAAAATTACGTTTCACATACTAGTATGTGAGCAAAACCAATGGTTTATTATGCATTGTTATATAGAATTAGACAGATCCATTGGGACTCCTTTGTCTCAATAATTTGTTACCACAATATATAACTCCTCGTAAAAATTACATTTCTTATAGTATTTTATAATTAGTAAATAATTATAACAAAATATACTATGTGTGTCCATATTGCGAACACGTATTAAATATAATATTGTTCTTACCAATATCTATTACCCAATTTCAGAAATTAGTAAAATGTTCAAGTATCATCTATTAACGAAATAAATATAACGCAATGAATATTTTTTAAAAATTAAATAATTGATCTGAACACATAGTGATCATAATTAGTATTTCTCCAATCTGCACTTTTACCTGGATAGTGTAAAGAACCAAACTTCAGATTTAATAAATGCTAAGCAATATTTCGGGAAAACAGTTACACAATTTTTGATAAAATTAAATATATCACTGCACAATGATTCATACAGGATACGAACTCTAATTTATTACATATTGAGGGAAGAACACTCACGTTAATTTTTATGTAGTTTATTTATTTATTTTTTAGCCTCTTTATTTTATATCGGAAATATTTTCTTGCAATCACTCTGTACCAATTACAATTCAAATCTTAAAATAGACGGAATACATAGAATACCATAGTGTTCCAATACAAGAAAACTCATTTTTGGCCAGTCGTTTTTGATTGTTTAAATTCCACAAACATGTTACATAATGTTAAACAAATTATGGCTTAACAAATTAATTTAAATATTATACAAACTTGGAAACAATAACTAACTTTAACCTCATAAATAGAGTTGATTTAATTTTGAAAATGTAAAAGTTCAGCTAAGGTTATAGTTATATAATATTATACAAATCTTTGAGAAAAGTTTTTAGTGGTGATAATAAGAATTTATATTTATTAAAAGCTGACATGATTTTAAAAAGCAGTATACTACAATATCATATACTGAGGCACATTCAGTCGCAAAGCAACAACTTACTACCACTCTCAAACTTTGTTCAAAACAAGAAACTAACTTAACGACCATAACCAAACAACAAAAATATTCCCAAAGCTTAATTGTGCATTTAATTCCTTTCATTTTAGACCTCATCAATTAAAAATAATACTACCAGCTACTGGCATTCTGAAGATTCAACAGTAATCCTGAACACCATCATATTTGAATAAAGAGCAGTCTCTGCAACGCATCGTTAATTAAACATTTTAATTATGGTACGTACTCCCGCTATAACCCGACCAAATATTGGGAGATCAGCAGCAGTAAGCAGAAGCGGAATTTCTGCATGAGTTTAAACTGGACCGCTTCGATAGAAGGCGGTAGGGTCCAATCTCTCACTCTGCTTACTTCAAGCTTAGTGCTTTGATTAATTAGTTAATACTCACAACAATAATTTATAGAGCACTATTCTCTAGTGCATGTCCTGGTCCTGTCAGGCAGTAGGCACGTAGATGCTATTTGGTCGGTATGACGAGTTATTTTTGTAGTGATTGGGGCATTATGTAGGTATGGTAATTGTTGAAACTTGAGTTGGGGGTTTAAAAGTATGGGTATTTGAAAGACTAGTATAGATGAGAGTAACAGGATTATGATGATAATGTCAATACCGTTATGACATCGTGTATTTTAAAGAAGTATATTTTAGTAATTAGTTAATGTAGTATCATTGGAAAGGTTAAAAGGGCGGGATAAAAGGGTATATAAAGGGTTGATATAATAACGTGTACAAAAGGCAATGGCGTAGAATTAAAAAAAAACAAACAAATTAATAGTGAATATGGAAATATTTTTAAGTACTATTGTGGCAAGAAATCTTTTAATAAATATAAAGAGGTTACAAATTAATTATATGTTTGGTAATAATGTGTGAAATAATATATATTATATGAATTGGCATAAATTATTACTTTTTTAATCAATAATAGGAGTTATTCTGGACTGAGTTGATAAAATCACAATGATCATAAATTAGTAATCGTTATTTCGTTTCTTCATTTAATGTTTTTCATAGTCAATTTAGTATACATTATCATTTACATAAACATTAACATACATAAACGAATCGAATCTTATACCGATTATAGTAGTACAGCATTTATTCATTTCTCCAAAAAAAATCGTCAAGTCAAAAGGGATCAGCTTTAAAATTTTTGAAACTACATATATTGGCCAGAAAGGCCTTTTTATGACAATTTTGTACCCATTGTAGCCTCATGGTTGAGCATTATTTCCAGTTCAGTTCAAATTCAAAGAGGAATACAGATAATCCATTAACTCTTTTATATCATTTGCTGGGGATTGTTTCCATCTACAGGGAGAATGTTTTGTCCATCATACCCATGTTGTAAGTAAATAAAACATCAAAAAGAACATTATTTATTTGAGATGTGAAAAATAATAAAGAAAGACAAAATTCATCAAGCAATTCTAGCTCTAGACCTCACAAAAAAAATTTAGATATATTTTATCAGGCTCCATTGTCTAATATTAACACATATGTCGTTCTATATTCTCTACACACTTAGTTATCTCGTTTTTCCATAAGATTGATGCACATGTGTAACAACCTTATGGAAACCAAATAAGATTTGTAGCTATAGAAGGAGATGGAAGAAGGTGAAAACCGACTTTAATTTGGTTGACTTATAGCTTATTGAATTATATATTTAATAAAGACAAATGTAAGCTTTGAAGTAGGAGCTGGTGCAGAACACTGTAGCGTTCGTAGAACTTAGTCTTTAGCTTAAAGGATCACAAAACAAAACACTTTAACTTAAAACACGTAACACTTCACAACTCATTCAATTTTCAAATTGCGACAGAAATGTAAATAATATAAAAAGTGAGTGATTTGTAAAATTATTTTAATTGTAATAAATAGTAAAAAACACACTTTAAACTGTTTCATCCATATCTACTAAGGAATTGCTATCAGAAAATATATATATTTAATTTCTCAAGTATCCCATTTCACAAATTCAATGAAAACGTTTTTATTCTTTATTATACAATTACGTAACGCGAACGCCGTATTATGACTGGTATTTGCAGACGCGCCCCACACTGCACGCTACTCCTGCTCGTTACTCTAGTGTTAGAAGGACTCTAAGGGAGTCTTGATATATGGCATTTTTGTTGGACAGTAACAACTGATATTACGCGCCTATCGGTGTCAACATAGTGGTCATTTTTTTCATAAAAAGACTGTCCAACATACAGTGACGGCTTGATGGAGTCAGGATCCGAATCTGATGGATGTCAGTTCCACGGGAATTTGAGGTAATGGTGCATGATTCTAGACGTCCTTTCACGACGGCAATGGAGATGTGTGAGGTCACGCTAGCATATATATCAATAGAAGAAAAATCGGAACGTGTTTTGTGGCTGCGATAGGGATAAATCCACAACATTGGAGCGGTCCAAGTCGTTTATGGCGACGATAAATTCAGAGCTGAAAATGTGCTGGGTTTGCATCGCTCCGAAATTGTGCTAAGGATTCCCTAGGGATTTCTTGGCTTTCGCACACTGCCGATGTTTTAAACAGAGTTTATCTCAGCTTTAATGTATTTAAGTACGGAATTACCTTATGGTTATGGTATTTATATTTGAAATATTTTGTTCTGGGAAATCAGAATTGGATGTCTTACTTAAAATTTTTATACACTATTTAAAATGCTATTGTAGAAAATAACATTTCATAATTGTTGTTTATACATTTTAGATGTATAAAACTACATATGGATTTGAAAGTGTTTTTTCTCATTCATTTGAAAGTTAATCAAATAAGTATAGTTTCGGCAAGCTTTAGAAATCTTATTTTTATATTTTTCCGTTTCTGAATGCTATAAATTACGTATTTTTTTTTAGAATTTTACTACGATTTGTACTGTTTGTCTAGACTATATATTTTAATAAATTTTGACTGATCTCTATCTAACAGATTTTTGTGGAAAATACTATTGCTTACCAGAACTTGACAATTTATAAATACTTTGAAACGGTTCTCAAGCATAAAATAGCCTAAAAAATTAAACGCAGAAGCTAAAATTAAACAATTACTATTTTGCTTCATGGTCGACTATTCCAATTGTCTGTTTAGCTTAAAACTGAGAGGTTCTTCGATACAAATTATGTCTAGAAAACTTTACTAATTTAAATTAAGAGTCTGAATTAGTTTTAAAAGTGTTCTTAACTTGTTTTAAATAAAGTTTCCTTATCAATATAACATGAATAGCTGATAAAATAAGATAGAGAGTGAATGAGTTTATTTTAAATTTATTTGAACATCAGATATTTGTTGAAAAATGACCTGTGTCCGAATCAATAAAAATGTGTGTATTACTTACTTCAAAATAAAAATAAACTTATAATGGATGCCATGGTATTGATTTTAAAAAATTTATTCTTTTGTTGAAACTTAATTTACCATATTTTATTGTTGACTCTTTTTACAGTGAGGTACATACATTTCCCCTTCTATGTCAAAGCTCAGATTTATATTTTAACACAATTAAATTTCCGCTTCCGAATAAAGCAAAAAAAAAAAAAAAAAGCCAACCCCAAATCGTATTTCTCTCTTCTCAAAATTGAACATCACATAAATCGATATTTTTCCCCAATTATCTCCATCCAAAACCCGGTTGTCAAATATAATTAATTTGCCTGTCAAAATTATCCAGATATATGACTAAATTATAAAAGACCATTGTCATATTTCGCTATTTATCTGTCACATTATCTGCCAATCTACCTTCATATTACATGAAATTCAAACACTTCTGACAGGTAAATATATCTTTACCGCACTCTCTGCTCAGCTCTTTTGTAATGTAGCTTGAGATGTAATTTGCAAGCACTAACTATATTACAGCTTTTCATCGAACTATGCATGTCGATCCCGTGGGAACATATCAACAACGTTCTCAACCTACAGAATAATTAAATAGACCATAGGTACTTCCAAAAGGTAAGTACAGAATAAATTTCAATTGAATTCACTCTCTGCCGAATTGTGTCATTTGCCATTAGAACAATGTCATTCGAAAATGCGATAACTGCATTTGATGATTTATTAAAAGGATTGAATATAGGCCCTATCTCACATATCTTTATCTTGCTATATACAATGGTTACTGAATCAATTTTGTATCAATCAACTATCCGAACATTTTGAATTTGGTGACGTGGGATAATTAAGGCCATTGTGATTTTGGTGTTGGATGTTGTTTTCATGAATTATGAATGTTTAAATGTTACATTCATTTCGGATCTGTAATAAGATATCAATTTAAATATGATAATAAAACTAAGAAATGTTGTTGTGTATAAATGGAAAAATGCTTTCATATATTAGTATTTACGTAAGTTTGATAGTTGCATATTACATTTTTTTTATGTTTGCAACAGGTAAGTGTCATATTTAACTTCAAATTGAATAATAATTTTTGTCTAAGTGTATTGTTATAATTTAACCTTAGTCTTTTTAAGTTACTGAGCAGAGTTCGCCAAAATGCATGAAATCTGCGTGAACACGCATTGAATTAACCTCATTGATCCCCCATAGAATTAACCTCACGCGTGAATTCATGCATCAGCACATCATGGTTAAATTTTTAAAAACAATCCTCCATTTTATAAAATCAAAGATAATCCTAGCCGTTTTTCAAATGGCAGTGCTACCTCCCTGCCCTTTTTGTTTGAAAATAGCTTCCTCTTCCAAAAAAATGCAAAATTTTCGTTTATTTTCTAAAGGAATGCAATATATGGATCACCCCTCCGAAATCGCCAATTACGATTGCGCATTCATGTTCAATCGTGATTCTCACAGATCAGTGACTGACTGAAGTCATTGACTGGCTGCTGATACCACTCGCTTTATTAGTAGGTAGATTGTAAGGGGGCGCCCCACAATTTCCAAATATAATTTCATATATTCTTTAATTAAGTGCATTTCGCCGGCTTTTTTACCATGCCTTCTTGCGTAAAATAGAGAAAAAAAGATAACCTTATGTGTGAATTCATGGATAGAGTAGATTAATACTATGTTGTCCGCACGTTTAATCGGGATTTTTTTTTATTACGCCAGTAGAACTGATTTAGAAGTTCAGATCATTTCGCCCATGTTTATCACCGGCGTTTTTTCGAGATTTTCGGGATATCGTGAATTGTCATGTTTTACTTCTCCGTCATTTGCGTGTTAGTTTTCTTAATGTTGCCAGCATTTTCCCGATAGTTTTCGAGGTAATGCCAGTATTTGCTCGATCGTTTTCGAAGTGTCGCCGGCATTTGTCCGATAGTTTCACAGGGAACTATTGTGGTGTCACCGAGCGGTATAGTGTTAAGAGTTAGTTTAATATTTATTACCATCAAGTTGTAGTTATTAGTTTTGTGAAAAAAATTAATTTGCTTTAGTTTTAAAAAGTTTTAATTTAAAAAATACCCTTTGAGTTTTAAAAATGCCCCTTAAAATTTAGAGAGGGGGTGAAAATACCTTTTTATAAATATTTAACTGGCAAAAACTATTTCTTAGTTTAAATTTTAACATCATTACATGTGCAAAATTTTTCTTATGTGTTCTTTTAATTTTTCTTTTCATTCAGAAATATTAGCTATGCAACTAATATGCTACTTAGAAGTCATACATAACATACTTTTCAGTGAAATGAACAAACTAAAGGTTCCTAATGATTTTGAATGTAAAAATTAAAAAAAAAATACTTTACATTATTTTTCCATTTGGATTTAAGGCTGAATTTTTTAACGAAGTATAATGCATTAAAAAATACAGCGTGTCCCAAAATGAACCAGACAGTTTTCAAAAATGAATAAATGAAATGAAAAATGATAGAAATTTTGTCGATCAGATTTCAAATTTTTTTTACAAAAATTGCAAATCGATGGCACTGATGAGAAAAATTAAGAAAAACTTTGTGCCACAAAGCATCGTTTCGTTTTCCCCATGTTACTACTGAAAATGGAGGCTATTTTGAAAACATTGTATGTAGTTTGTACAACATATTTAGATATTTTTTTTAACGTTTTTTTCCATCAGCAGCGCATCTCTTGTTGAACTTTTTAACTTTTTTGAATATTGATGGGATAAAATCCTCTAGTTTCCCAAGTAGAATTCACCAAAATGAATATTTTTTAAATTCATTCTTGAGAAACGTGAGTACACTTTGGGACACCCTGTAGATAAGATGAAATTCTAATCGACTTTTTTTTCGCGATTCAAGCTTTATTACGGTAGAATGTATACTAAATAGACCAAAATATTCACCCCATGGTGTTTGTTTACTCTTCGATAAGTCAAAATCAATATTTATGGAAACTTCTGACTTCTTTATTAATACCAACCCATTCAAGAAGAATATTTCATATTCTTGTTTTGCAAGAGCGATAAGCAAATGGTTTTCAAAATTAAAATTTTAACTAAAGAGCAATTTAGGAAAGATACCCGCTTTCAAAAATCAACAGCTGTGTTTTATTTTCTTACAATTATGTATCATGACCATTGTCTACAGAATATAATCATAATAATGAATACAAAAGAAATTTAGCGATGCCACTTGCAAAAACTCATCATATTTTCAATAAAAATAGCAAAGACTGATAACTTACTTTCACATAATAATACGTATCATGATAACACCTAATGAATACGGTTGTTTTATTGAAAAACTTAGGAAGAGTAATTCTATTTACAATAACAATTAACAGCGTCCCATCGGATTTTCACGAAAAGATACATTCGCGATCACCTATTACGTGCCCAATAATCCCGAGCGAGTGTAGCTCATAAAAATTCCCCCATACTAAACTGAAATCAATAATTTCGTCACCTCTTCTCCTGCTTTCCTAAAATCACATTTGACAAAAGCCGGTATCTGCAGATGGGAACGATTTACGATAGATCTGCTCCCAAACAAAACACGCAGGGGGCGAAAATAGTGAAGTTCTAATACCCCTGAAGTTCTTTAAAGAGCTTCACAATGGACTGCGTGAAACGATGAACAGATTTGGGAGGAGACCCAAGTCAGACCCAGCTGTGCATGATTGCAATTACCAAAACTGAAGTATGATGGCGAAGTAAAGAAGTGGATAAATCCGATAGCAAGCCAGCCGTTCAGTTTGCTGGCATTTTCGCTGATGGTTTTGTTGCTGATGAACTTGATGGTATACTATCTCATTAGTATCGGTTCTACTCGAGTATCTACTTCTTTCGAGATCCCAGTTATCTGATATTTTGTGATCGGTTTTTTAGACAAGTGCGAGCATTCAAGACTACTGTTGCTGACTGAAGATCAAATGGCTGTGTCCTTGGAAATGAAATTGTGTCATATATTGTTAAAGTTGAATCAAGAACTGTACTGAGAAGATTTCGAAAAAGTTCTATTGATATGTTGTCACGATAAAATTATTATACTGGAAATGTTTCCAAATGTATTTTGCTTCAATTATTCTTTATAGAAGTCTAATGTATGTATTGTGCAACAGTATATGTAATTTTTAATTAGCCTACTCCTCGTAAATGTATTTAATAGTGATGTTTTTATAATGATCTTTAAAACGCTTGTTTGGTAATTCAAATAATTTTAGATTTAGACATTCCACATATTATTCATACGAAGATATGTTAGGTGTCACTCTTCAACAATTTATCCTCTTTAATGTCCATACTTTTTTAGAAAACCGAACGGATTATAATTCCTTCAAGTTTAATTCTATGTTTCAACGTTATTCTGTCCCAAAAATCTCTGATATAATATTCAATTTTTAAAGTGCTTCTAAATTCTTTTTTAAACGTTTAGGTAATGTGAAAGAGTTTTTTTTTTTAAATTTAAAACAAAGATGAATAACAATGATGAATGATAATAAACAATACCTAATAAATGTTAAACTGAACGACATTATTGAGATACTTGCTGCAACACCGATCTCAGCTTTTGACGCTATGCGAACAACACTCGTTTCGTTCATATAAGTCTTTGCTGAAAAGTTCATAAGTACGTAAACACAGGCTCGCTATGTTCTCTAAAAGGTTCATTTCTACGAGCGCGAAAGCTCGTTTCGCTCCCTAAAAGGTCAACGTAAACCCTTATTATTAGAACCCACAAAAGAATTTCCCACGCTAATACAATACATGTAATCCCCCTTCACCTCTCTGAGAATATTTTAACATTCGAAAATGTAAAATTTATCGACAAGAGCTACTTATGTTTTAAATTTAAGAGTTCTGCGTTTATTAAGAGTCACTTTGTAAAGAAACTTAAAAACAATTTGAAGAAATTTGAAAACAATAATATAAAAATCAACATTTTGTTTGTGAAAAGCAAAATTAGTAGACAAAACTACGTATGTTTAAAATTCCAGAATTCTACGCCTATTGAAAATCACTTTGTCAAAAAAGCATTTAAAAAAAAAAAACGAATTCAAATTTTAGCATTATGATTATCAAAAGTATAAATAAAAGGACCTACGTTGAAAATTTCTTTGGCAGTCAATTTTTCGAAAAAAAAAAATTGTGCAAAAAAATCAATTAAAAATAAACTGGGAACAATTTAATATTCTGCTTGTCAAAACCATATTTAGAAAGGTAAAATTAATTATATTTAAATTTTCAAAGCACACATATTTGAAGTGACTAGGTAAAAAAAACTTACAAGATTAAAAAAAAAAAAAAAAAAAAAAATAAAGTATTAACATTTTAATCTTACGTTTGTGGACGCAATTAAAATTTTAACATTCTGTTCGTCAAAATTGCAATCAGAAGGTGCCAAAAATACCTATATTCAAAATTTTGAAGTTCTATGTATATAGGGAGCCACTTCTTATAAATTCACAAGAAAAAGCCACAAGAAAAAAGCTACAGACACATAATTTGTTTTATTATTATAGATGAGCTAAGGAAAGAAAGAAATTTAGAGGGGCCATACAAAATAGATTTAACAATCGAAATGTGGTCATACATATTCGAAATTTGATCATATGAAGATTTTTTCGACATGAGTTGATATTGCAACGTTTTTTTTTTTTTTTTTTTTTTTTTTTTTTCATTTACATTGATTACATATTATCCACAGCTTATAATGTAAAGCAAATTAAAAATTTCTTACTTATTATTTGCCTTGTTATATTTAATCGTGTCATTTTAAAGCATAATTTTTCAGTTTTATGTTAAAATATGTAAAAAATATAAATAAATTCAAAATTTCATATAATTTCACATATTTTAAGATGATGGTAAAATTTATCGTAAAAGAACCTATTCTTGACCTCCAGCAAAAAATATATTTGTAGGTGATTTCAATATTGAAAGAGAAGAATTAAAAGAACATGAACCTAAATACAGTTTTCTGGTATCAAAATCGATAATGTAAGTACGAGATAAATTGACTAATTCCTGATGACTATTTCTCATGAGAACTTTTAAGAGCAATGAAATAATAGTAGTAAAAATATCCCTAAATACAAAAAGATATAAAAAGAAGTGTGCGAACAGAAAGAGATGAGATGAAAAAATACAACAAAGTTAAAATATGGAAAGTGGGGATGAATAAAGGCAAAAAAAAAAAAAAAACAAAAAAAAAAAATTAATAGGAAAAGGATGAAAGCTAAAGAAAACTGCTTTTACAGAAATATTATAATGACTAATATCGTTGGAAACTTTAATGTGCTATTTCCATGGTGTTTAGAATCGTTCTTTTTTAGAGATGGAAATAAATAAGTATCATTAATTATAATAGATGCGAGAGCAAAGGCTAAAGCCGAAGTAATGCCTGAAAGAAAATTACGCAAAATCTCTTATTTTTGTTTGCTGTTCATTTTCATTATTGAAGAGATATCAAAATGAACAAGAAAAACATTCTTTGTGCCGTCAGTTTTCTAATGATATATTAACGAAAAAGCTTTCTTTAATGCTGGAAATGATATATCTACTGCTTTTGACCGGGTATAAATTTCCCGGCTTGGATTAATTTCTTATAATTTTAAAAGACGAAATAACAATTAGATTTTGTATAAAAAGTTTTATGTTTTCAAAGCATTTAAAAATTGCTACAAAAGTATTAAGTGTGTAATAATTTATTTATAAAAATAATGATTGATATCATTTCATAAAAAATATTAATGCTTTATTTAAGTATCTAATTACTATTTTTTTTATAAGACATTACATCAGAATTATATTTCTTATAACTAATAAATAGCCACATAAAACTAAAAGTGGAATGTGATTCACATACTACACTTAAGTTTTTGCTTATAATTTTAAGATGAATATTTATTGCAAAACATCCTTCGTTTGATTTGAAACAAACAGTTTAAAAATGGAAATCCAGAATTTTACCGAATGACTATCGTAAACTCTCAGTCGTAGATGTCCAAAATCTGTTACAAGTTCTACAATCTTATTTTATACTTGTTATATCATATATATATATATATATATATATATATATATATATATATATATATATATATATATATATATATATATATATATATATATATATATATATATATTAAAAAAAAAAAAAAAAAAAAAAAACTTTTTACATTGATAATAACCAAAAATTTTATTTGTTTAAAAGCTATACGAATTAGTAAAATTTTATACTGACATTTCTTAAAATCTCCTGTTATCCAGTTTGTCCTATTATCCAGCAACAGTTACATTAATCTGAATTAATAAAATATTTTAATCAAATTTTAATTGATTCAATGTATTATATTTGTTGATTAACTTCCCTAGAGTACTGTCCAAGCCTATTGAGGTTTGTAGTTAAGTTATATATAATAGTACTACCTTTTTGTTTATTTCAACAAAGGAAGAAACCAGTGACAAATCCGACGCTTGTGTAAATGTAACCTTAGATAGCAAAATAAAAAACTAGATATAGTTAAATGCTCATCAATACATTTCTTATGAAAAATAGTTATTTAAGTGACAGCAACTCTATCCTGCTCCCTGATCGGTTTTGATTTTGATCCACATTCAGATTGATCGTACTCGCATCGCTCAAAAAGCGAGTATGTTTCAAGTGATACTTGATATTTTATTGGGAGAATAAACTAAATACAATGAGTTTACTCCAACTCATGATTTGTGATGCTGACAGACCTGGATGAGAGACAAGTTAGTTTAGAATAGGACAGCGAAAACGCATTTCGAGTAGATGCTCCATCTTCGCTATTCTAAGAGACGCAAAGGGACTAATGGGAAAGTAGCAAGTTGCGTTGAAATGAAAGTTTGGAAGGCTGACCGCTGTCTACCATCTATCACCTGTTGCGTCCCTTTGGGCAACATGCATTTCAGCTTAGGTAATGCGTATATGTTGTTTGAGTTGAATGTCGTTCAGAAAAGGAGATTTCAAAATTCGAGTATTAGTTAGGTATGGTGACGAAAAAAAAAAATTGCAAAGGATGTATTTTTAAAATTTCTATTTTAGTTGAATATGAATTTTTAATTTTAGTTCTATATAATAATATGCATTATTCTTTTATTTATTGTGATATTGCGATATTTATCAACAGTTAGTATTTATAAAGGAAGATTATAATTAACGTTCAACTTTTGAAATGCTGTAAAAAAGAACCATTAATCAAAATGACCTGCAATTTGATTTGAATATACGCAAAGAACGGTATAATGATACGGTATAAGAAAAAAAAAGTTCGAAGTAGCTGCTTACTTATGCTTACCATTTCCTCCTTTTTCGTTTTAACTCCAGTTAAATGTCAGGTCATTTTGACCAATGGTTTTTTGTAGCTTTTTAAAAGTTGGAATTTAATTATAATCACCCTGTGTGATAATTATATGCATATCAAAGTTAAAAAGCCTCATATTACAAAATGAACTGCAGACAATGTTTTGGGATGCAAAGGGTCAGTGGTTTAGTGTAAAATAAAACGCTATGGTGCGTCGTTACAAATGTATACTTTTTTTTCTGTGGGGAGGGGAGTAAAAATGATAACTAAGAACATATAACTTTATTAATGCTACTTTAATAATCTCAAAACATATTATGAGCACCTTAATAATTTAAAAGAACAAAATTTCGACTTATTCCATTTAAATAATTTATAAAACTATATAGTTATATGGATTTTTCAACAATTTGCTTTGAACAACCCATTTTAACAGATTGTTTGATACTTTATAAATGAATAACGACATTTTCAAAAATATCACTGATATAAATTTTTAAACAGATTGTATACAACACTATAATTATTACACATACATATACATATTTAGTTCATACAAATTTTATAATATGGTTAAAAAATGTGCAGTTAATAATGTGGTTAAATTATAGAACATATATTCCCAAAAAAAAACAATTTCTTTTTGGCCATAATTTTGTTTTACTTAATCCTTAGCTTGTAAAGTTAACTTCCATATAATTAATTCCTTTAATAATATTCCTTTAACGTTTCACTTTTTCAATAGTGGAGATAACTTGAAATGCAGCTATTTATTTTATATTTTTACTTAACATACCATTTCCCCATAGTTAGTTACGTATACATTTTATGAAAATCTTCTGATTACTACAGACTTTATACAGTTTTAAACTGAAGATTTTTAATTATACTTTAAAAATTATTTTAGATTGGTTTCGTTGAATGTAACACATAATAGATAAATCATATTAATATTTAAGTATACAAACAAATCGTAATTAGGTTGTAACATTTTAAATCGTTAAGTAAAAAGTATTGTTTTTCCTAATACCCAATTATATTAAGAGTAATATGTCTTTGTATATGATATAAAGAATTATGAATTAAAGATCTATCAAATGAAAGAGTACATTTAATTAACTACAGTGAACAACATAAATATCATTAACAAATACTCACTTATGTAAAATGAGATAATGTAATACTTTATATAAGCAAATTTATTTACGTAGAAGCACGAATCAAATGGCAAAAGAATCAAAAAGTGAAAATATATTAGTACAAGTCCACATTGGCGCCCTGATCAGAAACCAGTCGGAGCCTCTAGTTCAATATTTAATACTTTACTTTGTGCATTTTATAATGTAATACTTTGTCATTCATTTATGCTTACTTTGAAAGTAATATAAACTGATACAATGACACCAATTGGATACGCAGCACTGATAAAATATTTTCCGAAAAAATTTAATTCTTTTCTATCACTATGCGTTCAAAGGAGTTGTATCAGTTAACTTTTTATACTTGTCTGACGGATATATATTGATATACCATCAATCAAATCCCTCAATGATAGTATTGCCAACAAAATAAGCTACTTGTATCTTTGGAGTCTAATGACATTTATTTTTACGTATTCTGATGTAATTATAAGCGCATTTCATTATTTATTGCTGAAAACACGCGATTAGATAGTGAAACCAATTTATCATCATTCTCATTATTCGTCATTGTACTTCATCATACTGTGAGATAACAGGTCTTCTGTGTTTGATCAAATTTTATCGTTGCAAGAATTTTGTAATTGGATAGAAGTAAGCTTTTACAATCTAAGAAAGATTGAACGATAAAACATTTTAAACAGGTACATAAAAACATAAAAACAAATACATAAAAATATTTTAAACAGAAAATAGCCATGTGGTTAATTATGTTTTTAATTACACAGAGTTCTAAAGTTTCAAAAATTCTGGATTGGAAAAAAATATGTTTTTTTTCTACCCAGAGATAATTTAAGCAGAGATTGAAAAATTATTCTTTTAAATCTGAATATATTTTGATCGAGTAAATGAAGTATCGAGTAGTTTAGTAAATGAAGGATTCATTGGTATGGATATATTATACATATTATGCTTTGTATACTTTGCAAAAACAACATCAACGTAGTTTATTTACGGTATATTATAAAAATAATAATATTATTTAAGGTCATTGAATATTAAATTATCGTATTACGATATTTTTATTATGATCTTTTCAAATGTAATTGACATTTTGCCAACTTATTAAATTCAAAGAAATATGTCAACGGGCTGATGTTATGTCAAAATTATATTTGGTTATAAAAATACACTTGGTTTGGTTGGTTTATAAGTTCAACGGCTTATTTTTTCTACAATAACGGCTAATCAGGTCGAGACCTACAGCGCAACGTAGTTTCCAAACCACAACGAACATCCATGCCTAATCCAGGATGTGAACCCGGCACCTTTAGCGTGCGAGATCAGATCACAAACCCAACAGCTATCAAGCGGGCATTGAAATACACTATTGATCAAAAATGGAGATTTCCCATGTCAATGGCATTACACGATTAGCTATAGATTGTATAATTTTCAAGTAAGTTTGATCTTTTAAGTTTGTAAATGGATGCTACAGGCATAAGAGTTTACTAAGGAAATATTTATGTCTCATCTACTATAATTATTGAAATATTTTATGTGCTTGTTTCCTTTTAGTATATAATGGGTCCTATCCTTAAATAAAATTATTTAATGATGTTGCTTTCAAAATGGGACATATCAAAGAATTTAGTGTACAGAAAATTTTCCAAAATTACAAATGCTTTGTTACGCACTCTTTATTTGATAATATTTGATTAAAATATGAAGTACATGGATACATACAGAAAAAGTGCCAGACAAATGTTACCAAGTTGCTACTTTTGTGACGTTTTCTCAAAAATGCTTCAACCCCATTTTAAATCCACGTTCCTTACGTGTTGCTTGTATGCTGGGCTCATACATTCATTATACAATTTAGAGAATGTACATTATTTTGTTATTTAAATTGGAATTGTCTTTTTTAACAATATGAACTGCATGAAAATAATACTATTTTTTTTTCTCTTTAATTTACCATTCTATTTTTCGGCTAAATTTTTTTAAAATTTACCGTTTCCAACCTATCTTCTCCATGTAAATAAATAAAACGTTGCAATCTCCTTTGTAGGGCAACCTGTATAACACGTCCTACCTTATAAGACATCAATCGCTGCCCCGTACCAAAGACCACGGCATAGTAAATAGCTTGCTGCAAAATAAATTTTGTCGTGTGTCACGTCGTTTTTATATCATGCTGCACAAACAAATACCTCAGTCACAGGAATTTATCCCTTCCCTTACATGTCAACGACTAGAAAAATAAAAGGTGTTCACGATCTTAAATCATGATTCTTTAACTACCTGTCAGTCTACGAAGAACTGACGTTACAGTGATCCTTAGAAAACCCTTCGATAAAGGGTTGTAATTTTTCGCCTTAGTTTCTTCGCAAGGGTGTGCCCTGAAATGTCACCCAAAATTAGGGGCTGTTCATGTCACGTCTACTTTTGGATATGCTATTTCGTTCTTTCTGCAGATACAGATTCATCTTTGCCAGGAATGTGCTTTTTGCCCTTTCGTTTTCTAGCGTGGGTTTTATATATTTGGGATACTTGGAGAAATTCGACCCTTAACTTTACAGAATGTGATTTTTAACAGTAGACGATACGTATAATAGAGTTAGTGAACTCTTTTTCACAAGAGCCTATACTTAAATGTTGCACTTGAAGGGTATATTTAAAGTGAATTTGATCACATTTACAAAAGAGGCCATTTGTAAAGCATTTGAGGCGGTTTGAAGACTATTTAATGTATGTAAAAATTACTTCTTTATGTACCTTTTCACCAGAAACGACTCATAGTACTGGTGAAAAATTCTTTTCTGCCAATATTAAAACACTTAACATAGACTGACATATGCTTTGGGGATTTTATTTTTGTTTACAGTACATGATGTTTTGAATTTTTTTTATAAATTATTCACAAAACAATCCATTTTAAGAATTAAAAAAAAGCTATTTTATATTTATATAAAAGTATATGTATGTTTGTGTAAAAGTACAAGATGTAAAAGTAAACAAATTGTTTAAGCAATTCATTAGACTCTGAGAAAAAGGTGCATTTCTATGAAAACACAGCGTTTTCAAAAAACAGTATTTAAAGTATAAAATTAATAGTTTAACAAACTAAAAAGCACGCTTTAATAGAAAAGTGAACTAAAAAGTAGAAAATAATTTTAAATAAGTTTGAAATAAGAATAGTGATTAACAAGAAATATTTATTTTATCGTAAAAAAGCGTGGGGTGCTTTTTAAGATATTTTCATAATGGCTCTACTTTTACCAATATCTGTCATTAAATATTTACAATTGACATCTAGCACCCCACGCTTTTTGACGATAAAATAAATATTTCTTGTTAATCACTTATTCTTATTTCAAACTTATTTAAAATTATTTTCTACTTTTTAGTTCACTTTTCTATTAGAGCGTGTTTTTTAGTTTTTTAAACTATTAATTATTTTCTACTTTTTAGTTTGGTTTTCTATTAAAGAGTGTTTTTTAGTTTTTTAAACTATTAATTATTTTTTCTGATAACAATAAATTTTTTTTAGTTAATTAGTTAAGTGTACAAAATTCTCCAGTTGTTCCTTCCAATAGTCACATGCTTGTCTCAAATTTAAGTCATGTGTATACCTTAGTACACGTCATATTACTTGGCACAAAACACTACCGTGTCTCTGAATATGAAAAATCACTAATCCTGAAGTTCCTAATAAGGATAATGTGACTAAAAAAAAAAACACGCTTTGTATAACCGTCGTGCCCAAGAAAAATCTTTCAAATGTCTGCCTTATCAATTGTCGATGATAGGTTCTGTGATTACTGGGATTGTAACTGGTAACGGCACACCAGGTTTCAATTCCGGATAAGGTTTGTTGGTTGGAATTTAGCGGGGCAATACGAGCTAATCCTTGTGATAAAGAGACAAACTTATTGAATTATTGTATCGTCATCGGTCTTTGACAAGTGTCCAAAGTTTGAATCAAATCTGATCGCTCAAAGTAGAGCAAAATCGAGCCCAAAAGAGTCGGTTACAAGCATACAGGTGAAACTAATAAAAGCGTAATAAAAATGTGCATGTTTTTGTTGCGTTATTATTATCTAAATGTTATTAGAAATACTTTTAATGGTCGCCTTTCTCACCAAATTATACGATTTTGTAGATAACATTTTAAATACCGCAGTACTTAAAATAGATTTTGAATTAAACTTTTGACTTAGATCCCTCTTGAAATTGTTTGTTAATTTTTTTTAAATAGTGTTCGTTTATATTTTGAATATAAGCAGAGTGTCATTTATCCTTCACAAGTATTAGAAAATTACAGTTTTAAATATTAATATTTTCTATTGATGATTAAAACCATTTTTTTGCATGAAGATACAGGGTAAAAAAACGTAATTAAGACTTTTGTTAAAACTGTGATTCTCACGCCATTTAATAGCATATAATGATTACTATCGGTATGTAGTTTCATTATGGGAGCAAAGACCGTAAATCAAGAATACATTATGAAAAATTTTAGATGTACTAGGGAAGAAGGTGCTGTACCAGAGCTTTGTGATTTGTGATATGGTTTTGACCACACGCATTCCTTCCACATGCTCTTCATATAACTAGGTCTCACAACTAATTAAATAAGACATATTAAAGGTTGTGATATGTATTTATAGACTAGTAAGCAAGAAATACTGTAATAGTTCCATTATTTTTAATTTGACAAATAGCATTCGAGTGAATGAAATACACGGTTGACTGATGGTTGTCCCTTTTAATAATTCGCATGTTTTACAAAGCCACGAAATACTATGAAAACATAAATCTTGAAGTATTAGATATGAGAGTCATTCAGGGATGTTTTGTAGCTATCAATTTAGAAAAAACTAAATTAGCCGTTATGCATTTTCCAAAGCCAAACTGGCTATGAACATAATGCATAACAAGTCATAAATAGTAAAGTATTCTCCCAGTAACTTGAAATCACTTGTACGACAAAAAAAAAAAAAAGATTCTCGATTCATATCTCGTTTACAAATTTCTATACAGAGGCATGAATTAGATATTCTATACATATTTTCTGATCAAAGAAATAGGGCATCCATTAGGAAAATTAAACAGCACGTTTCACTCGGAATCGTGCTGTCCTGCAGTCCATTGTGCTAACCTTTCCCATACACATAAATGCATACGAACATAAAGCATTTCAGAAAATGATCTCTTTTATTCCCTTGCGCTATCATCGTGATTGTGAATCTGTTTTGTTTCTTATCCAGATAAAATATAATAAAATCCATAAAAAGAATTCAGGCGAAAATAAAATATCAAATAATTCTTGGTGATATTTGGAGGTTTGGAGCGAGAAATCGTACATACATTCTTGCCCCTCCCTATAAGCTCATTGCAGGTGCCGTCAGACTGCAGAAAGGATGCCTTTTGATCAGATTGCTTTTGTCAAATAACTGTCCAGTATGTTAAGGGATCAAGCCCAAATTGCGTTAAGGGACCTTGTTTTGTTTTTCCTTCTTATAGATTTGAATGTAGACTAATCGCATAAAATTACCTTGAATCATAATAAATATAATGCAATTCATGTAAATTGTTGTGAAATATTATAAATGAATCTTTTTATTTATTGTAAGTTGTATGATATATATATATATATATATATATATATATATATATATTACGATGAAAGAGGAGAAACATATTTTAAAATGCGTAATGTGTAGAATCTATATAAAACCAAACATAGTGATAATATCTCAGGATCAACCATAGCTCATTTAGTGACAAAGTAGCAGTAATCACATGCTACTTTTACACTCAATGATCATATAAAGAAAAAAAATAGCTTCAATACAAATAAAACAATTAAATTAATTCGTCTCCTCAATAAATAAATATCTCAATATAATAAGTAAATCTCAATAAATAAGTCTTTTTAAATAAAGAATATTTTTAAATTCAAAATTTCAAACTTTATTTAATTAACAAATTCTAATTATACAATCGAAGGAATTCAATTTGAAGGTAGGTTCTAATAGTTCCTATTTGAAAAAAATACAACATGATTCTAGTCGATAGTTAAAAAAACATAAATTATGCAGTTACAGAAAAGAAAAACCCTATCAAACAAGAATCATGCTTATAAAAACTAATTAGAATTGTGGAATTTCTGTTTCAATCCAACCATATTATTGTTTTCCAACTATACATCTTTATCAACTTTAACAATGTACCCAAACTACAAAGCGCTACCACAAAATTTAAAAATTACCCTGCACAAACAATACGCATGGAAAAAAAAGTGAAGAAAACACATTAATCTTGTGTAACTAGAGTTGAGTCAATAGCTGAAAACCTCTAATTACGTGACTGTAGAAAATAAAGCCCTCTCGCACTTGGGCGTAAGCAAGAGTGCAATTTTTGCCTTAACTCCCTTTAAATAATCTCCGTATAAACACAAATACTAAGGAATAAAAAATGAATCTATCACTTAACGAAGGAACGTAAAAATGGTGAGGCGTGATAAATCTTCACCTGCTCCGTCAGCAACAAAAGTTGACATGAATGCATGAATGGTAAATGGCCCCAGAACCACCTTCTTATGCTTAAATGGTAAAGAAAGGGTGGGTAGGCTGACGACTTCTGTAATTGGGAGCAGAAAATGATTTATGTTTCTTTTTGCAATCAGCCAGAAATCTATTAAAACACAGTCGACTCTGCATTAATGTTTGCTGCTGCATTTTTGCATTTTATTATACACTTCCAAATGTATTTCAGATGCTTAAAAAAACTAAGAATGTTTCATATTGCGAAATTAATAGTTTATAGAAGGTTACCAACTTATGTACTTTGAAGAAGAAAAAATTGTTTGTGGCTTTGGGCAATCTGCTGATAATCTTATAATTCTTAGCCTGTATTTTTTCGTGTTTTTTGCTGAATAGTTAGCTTATGCTATATTTTTATTTTGTAGATTATTTGGATACATTTTTTGCTCTAGTGTCTTGAATTTGACAAGCATTGTTTTCATAAAACTAAAAGTACAGGAAATCAGCTAATTTTGGTAATTAGTAAAAAAAAAAATATTTTGTGTTTTTGAAATGAGACTGGTATCTGCACCTGCGCAATGATTATATTTATATCGTTTTAATATAATTGGTTTACTTATACATGATTTTTATGTTGCTTGCAGATATTGAAAAGATTTTTACATAGAATTTACAGATGTATAGTTTATCTTGAAATGGCTTTTAACCTACTATGGCAGTGGAATTGGGTGTTTCCACCTTGAAGTAGTTAGTTGTTGTCTAATGCGCAATGAAGTCATTTAATAAGAAAAACTTCAAGGATTCATGACAAAACAGCTTTCTCTTTAAATTTTATTGGACGTTTTTTTTTATTTAATGTGTATGAAAATATATGCGAATGACACTTCAAACAACGGACATCAGAAAGAGCCAATCATTAAATACAAACAGTCCCTTATACACAGCAAGTTGTAATAAACATAATGATGGTAATGATATGTTGAAAGGAAGAGGGAAAAACTTTAAGTAGGTTTTACTTTGAGAAGAGTAAAGAAAAATGCATATGGCTCGTTAAGTACTGGCCTTAAAATAAAGATAGATAAAGAAGTGCTTGAAAGATTTACCTTTCTTATGGTAACATGTTTTCAAACATAGAGATTAATGAATGGTACTTAACTATATCCTAACCATATTAAATATTATACTTATTTACTAAAGTATTTTTGCTAGTTACAAGTGTGAAACTAGCTAAAAAAAAACTATAATGAAGAATAACTATTCAGTGTACATGTCGTAGTTTATTGTTTAAACTACATAATATGATTATTATAAATATTCTTAAAACAAATATTATTATTCAAGAAAGCTTTATTAAATACTATGTAACACAAGTACACACGTAAGAATACTTAGTCTGAAAATAAACTTTACCCTCTATCCCTACTGAAGAATTAAAAATTACTGATGTTTACGAGAAACTTCAAATGTATGCAAATTAAATCTTCATCTTAGATTGCAATCAGGCTCTATTCACGCACCTACACGCTCAAAATTAATTATTACTCTACCCCATCTCCACATTTTAGATAGAGTTGCTAAATATATTTTACTATCAAGGGAGCCCATGCAATAGACTGGGTGTGTGTTACTCGACGCATCGAAAGGAAATTATTAGAGATTCGTGAGTAGGGTGGGCCTGATATCCAAACAGCGATACTAGGTAAGAATGCATCGGGGTGTGTCTAGGAGATAAAGATCCCTTGGATGGTACACCCCTTGCCTTTTCATGTTGCGCTCATCTTACCTTGCTGACAATCCCTTTCTTGGAGAAAAGTAGCGTTTCATCTAGGTAATGTGTTTACCATTTGGTGTATGGGGAGTATTCTTCAAGAAAGGTGACATGGAAGATTGCCTAGTGATAGGAACTAGTCAATTATGCTATTAACTTTGTGTAGCCGGTTCTTATGAATGTCAAGGTAAAGTTCATGGCAATAGCATAATCAAATTCGATTTTCAATTTAGTCTTTTATTCAGTTGGATGATTTTAATCAAGATATCTCGGAATTCATTGACAATATAGCTTGCATCTATTAACATTTAAGATAATCCACATCAAATAACTGTTTACAATCAAATTGTAATAAACTGACATTTTAAAAAGTGTTTAAAAAGTGACATTTTAAAAAGTGCTACTAATATAATTCACTGGAATATGCAACTTATTACGATATAGTAAAAATTCTTTAAAGAGTTGCCAAAGTATTTTTAAATTATACTTTCAATTTTATATGAAATATACATAGTACCGACTTTCAAAAACAACTTTTAAAAAGCTGATTTAAAAAAAAAAAGGAGGAAAAAAGAAAAAGAAGACGAGTCAGAAAGATTTGAAATTGTACCTGTATATACTCGAAGAAGGAGGAAGCGCATAAGAGAAACTCTTACAAACAGTATTTTCTTATGCCATACTATTGCTTTATGAAAGCCGTGATTTAGAATTAAAAAAATTCCATAATTTTGAAATCGGTTGAATTTTAATTATAATCACCCAGGGGTGATTATAAATGAAGTTCAACTTTCAAAAAGCTGTAAAAAAATAACATTCTTTAGAATGACTTACAATGTTACTTGAAAAAATGCGAAAATGAGAAAAGTGGTACGTAAATATTGTATGTACATAAAGAACGTTTTTAAATTAATTTTATATAAAATGAAAAGTAGGTGTTTAAAAACAAATAAAGAAAATTCTTTTAATATTAAAACCTAAAAATTACATTTTAAAAATTCGTTTGTTGTTTGAATTGCATAAATCTGCATTTTTTGTTTTTGATTTGTTAAAAGTAACTGTAAAACTTATTGTACACTTAATCTGATTATGCTTGGTTAAAATTAATTTATCCTCAATGATTTTGTTCGTATTGTGCAAAGATAAAAATTATATATTTTGAAAATAAAAGTGAGAAACCTTTTGATTTTATGATAACGTGCAATAAGAGTCACTATAAATCCAAGTTATTTTGCATTTCTCACAACCATTACTTTTGCTTCCAGTTATAAATATCAGTTACACAGTTAAATAGAAAATGTCCCTAACTTACGGAAGTGTGAAATATATTCTTTTAAAATAATAGTTTTCTAAATTCAACATGAGTTGACCAAGTGGAAAAAAAATTAAAATCAGGAATTCATCTTATGGAACGTTATCCAAGTTCTAGGAAAGCTTTACACAGATCAATACTTAGGAACCATACAGTTTGGTATTGCTTGATTAATGATCTTATGCCATGTTAGGAATGTCATTTATGCAACGAAAGCTTCAAAATTTATATCCGATGAGTTTCAGAGCTGTTGGCTCTCATTGAATATAGATTAGGTTTTGAAAGGTAACTATCTTTATTTCAAACTAACGACTTTCTGATACTAAATTTATGAACAAGTCTTTTGAACTTTCCTTTAACTGGAAAAGTTTATGTAATTATCAAGTTTGATCGGCATTGCTTATTAAATGCGCGTTAACTTTTCATAGACTTGATAATAAACTGTGTACTGAAAAATATATAAAATAGTTTCTTATTAGATGAAAATGATTACTAACAGTTACTTTAAAGAAAGAGATGAAATTTAATTTTATATAAACAAGGTTACCCTGTCTAACTAGTAAAAAAAGAATGCACTGACATTTTCTGTACAAACACATTTTTAATATTATTAAGCATTAGTAAAATATTCCATTAGTTTATATTGAGAATAATATTTCCTAAAAAAAAATTTGGGGTTGTTGTGAAGTGTTTTAAATATTTAATATATTGTGCTATCACATTGAAATGTAATTTACCTCAGTTAATTTTTAATTATAATAAGATGAGAAATCTACAATTCGGTATAGGAAACTTAAAGTTAATTCTTGAAAATTTTATTTTGTTATGTAAGGATTAAAACACATATTTTTAAAGATTAAATATTAGATAAATATGTATTCTACCAAGAATTACTGGATAATTATTGGATTACTTTTTGATTTTAAAGCAAATGTATATGTATTTAAATTTTTTAACCATCGACTTAAAGATGAAATTTAGTTGCTAAAAAAATATAAATATAATAACAGATACATTACTTCTAAATATGCAAAAATTATCTGAACCTCTATTAAATATGAAATTATTTCTTAAGACAAATTTTTATTAAACTCACACAGTAAAAATAATTCATTATGTATTTTAAATGATTCAGCTTTTCAACCATAAGTTTCTGCTGATATTTGAAAGTTATAAACTTAGAAAAGAGAACCTTCAAAATGCAGCGTAATTTTTGTTCATTTTAATCCTGCAATTAACATTTTTATGATCTCGAAATTTTGCAGCAAGCGAAAAATCAAAATTAATGAACGTTTTTATGAAATAAGTATTGATCAAGCCCATTAGGCAGCTAATGAAGAATTAGATTCCACTTTCTAAGAAATACTAATCTGCCCTCTTAGACTTAATTACTTAATAAACATCTCCAAAAATCATTTATTAAATAAGCGAAACACTTATTTTCTAAAGAAAATCTGTTGTAGCTCACTACTGTTGCTTTAGGGAAAAATCACATTTAATGACGCCAATAAACTCGACTGTAGAGTCTGAAACCCAAGATATCTATGCGGTTTTCTCTACTAGGTTAACATGGATACCACTTCATTACTTGGTGATCAGTAGGATGCACAATTTTTTCAATGGAGTCTTGCATAAGAGCTCATTATTTATCTATACGAGTTTGTTGGATGATGCGAGTTCAATTACGAAGTGATAGGAAAATACAAGCAGATTTATATTGAGTTTTTTTTTAATTCCCGTACATCATGTATGTATATAATAATTGACTGTCTGCCTGCATTCAGTAGGTATGCACAATTTTGCTCCTGAGGAAAGACATTTTGTGAATATTAGTATATAATATATATAAATATATATATATATATATATTTAAAATTTAGGAGGACCAGAAGGCATATATTTTTCTAGAAATTCATTTAAAGATTTTAGTGTACCGTGATATTTGATATGTTATCTACAAAATGGTATAATTCGGTGGACAATGCATTCACTAGAGGTATTTTAATACCAAAAAACACAAATGGTATAATTTTGTGGACAATTCATCCATTGAAAGTATTTTTAATATTAAAAAATATCATCTCAATAAAAATATACACATTTTTACTATAAACTTTATTTTCTCAAAATGCTGCCTTTTTCTTACAATATACAAATGTACTTTTTTCAGAATCTACTCAATATTTTATTTTGAAACATTTTTTTTTCCCTTTATCATATTATACTTTTATACACACAGACATAAACTTTTACAGAGAATATAAATTAAAATATTTAAAAAAAAATTTAAGCGTGTTTTATTTGAAAATTTTATTGAAAACATTTCAAAACCTCATAAATTGTAAATATTTATTTTTACAAATGTATACGTCAGTCTATATAAAAGTGTTATAATATTTGCTGAGCAAAATTTTAAACTATTAATATGATTAGTTTTTGAGAGAAATATGAGAGTTCATAAAAAAGAGAATTTTTTGGTTATGATTCTTAGCTTGGATAACCTTTACATGAAGGCTTCCGATTCCCCTTAAAAGTTATTTCTTTATTAAAGCTTTAGGAAATTGAAAGATAAAACATATAAAAATTTATCTTACAATTAAAAATAAATATAGCTCATTTGTTATTTCAGTTCCTTTTATTTTTGTTATAATGTGGATGTTTAAAAACCTTGAGTTTAATGCATAAAATTGTTAAATTATAATTTAAAATTTACATATTATAACTATCATTCCACACCTATGACACTTTTCATCTCATTAAGTGTAAATTTTAGTATGATGAATTTAATGGTGACAATTCCTGCTGGTATAGTCTAAAATGTAGTAAATAAAATATAAGAGTTGAACTTATCGCTAACTGGCTCTGTAATGCTTTAAAATGGCATTATAGTCCAATAAATTTTACATTGATTGTGGAATAACCTGATAAGAGCAAAAATCATTTTAACATGCAATCACAATGATATAGTTCTAATCCCCAAGATTGATCTCACTCCAACTGATACAACACTACCTTCCATAATAAAATACCACCAATTTCCAATGCTTTCTACAAACACTATTACAATATACAACGTTCAAGACTAATCATTTGATCAGGTTGGCATCAATTTGGAGACCGCACTATTTTTGCACAATCAATTGTACATGGATCTGTCATGATCAAGATTTGCAGCACAAGTGTAAGTATATTGAAACAAATATACAGCAAGGAAGATTTTTGAATGACCAGTGACAATTCACATACAGTATAGTTTTTCAAGAGGTTTTTCATGAAAACAAATTTTTGGCAAATATTTGTTGCATCATTTCACACATATATGCATCAGAAATAATTTTCGTTTGCACAATATTAAAAGAAATTTAATTTTTAAGAAATGTTTCAGGTTTATTGAAATGTTTGTTATAGTCATAATTCTTTAACGGATGCCTTAGGCGCCTTAATCCAAATAAGTTCAATAATATGTGTACTCTTGAAATACATTGCATACTGAATCGTGTTAGCAAACTTAGAAATGTGAAGAGGGGAGGAGGGAACACACAAAAGCAGTACTTTAAAATATCCTACCGTTGCATACAGATATAAAGAATGAAAGTTGTTTCCAGAAGCGCCATCTGTCAGACAACAGACAGCATGGATTAAAAATATTTACTAAACATGATTTTAGTTATGCTTAGGTAATTATTATAAGGGAATATTTTAGTATTAGAAAATTAGTGCGATATTATATGATGTATATCTAAGTCTCAAGTGGATAGAGAATTAGGAGGTGTGTCTTAATTGAATAAAATTGTTCGACGAATACCAATAACATACTGAGTTCTTAATAAGCCATATGATATGCAACAATTTGTGGTATTTTGATCAACATGTGTTTTAATGTATTTTTTAAATTAAATTTATATAGAAACTCTTTAGTCAGGGTACTTACAAAAAAACTCTGTCCAATACTTTTTAAGTGAAGTGTGTCAAATTGTGTAGACTGAAAACTTAAAATAACCGCCAGACCAAACTGTGCGTTTATTTCCATACAACCGCTGAAAAAGATCCACGCTCTTCGATTATTTTAAATTAGAGTGGTTGGAGAGGATAACAAAATAATTTGAAGAAAGATGAAAATAGAATTCTCAAAGAGAGGGTGAGAATAGGAATGAATCCCACTGAAAAAACAACAACTATAGGACGGTAGTCTCATTTCCCAAATACTATCTTAGTAGCTATTTGGATGCAATCGGCAAGACAGAAACCGCTTTTAGGTGGGCTTCAAACAATTCGCGTTCCTTTTGTAACCCTCCCTTTTGGCAAGCAATATAAATGAAGAAAAGCACTCTGGCAATCTTTTGGAGCGAAGCCGCCGATTTTGGTGCCATTTGGCCCCACGGATTTAGACTTTTTCTCTGATTTAAACTCTGATAAAACCGCGCGACGGGGTATTATTTTTTTCTGTTTCGGCCCCTTTTCGGGTTCGTCTTATCTACATGAATGTAAGCCGGCACGCTTCAGAGCACCCTGCCATTACGAAAAAGCTTCGGTGGCCATTTAGGTGGTAGATAACCGAGTTTATAAAGGATATAGTATTTTCTACCTTCTCTTCTGGTCATTTGGAGTTTACAAACCAGGATTCTGCTACACCCCCCCATTCTCCGTTCAGTTTTTTTTTTTTTTTTTTTTTATATTTTTGCGTCTAGGGTATAGGATGTTTGACCGACGAAATGTCTTGTCGATTGTCCATTTAGGTCATTTCCTTTTACTGTGATGGTCTGGTTTAAAGACTAGATATAGAATTGACTAAGAGTAACATTTTCTGAATTCCTGTTTCGTAGATAAAACAATATAAAAAATTGTTTGACTGTCTTAGAATTGAAAACTGAACTCAGGTATACATTATACACTAAAAGAATATGTTTCTCATAAATTCTTTCATGAAAAGTTTAAAAAAATACCTCATATAACTGTATCATTTCTTTACACTGGAAACTAAGCTAATACGAAAGCCTTTTCTCACAATATTAGATTGTTACACAAAGTTCTCATACAGATCCAAAACTGATAAATATTTTTAAAAGTTCATATTTTCAAATACCATTCTCGTGTATTTGAATAACAATGTCTCTGATTACGGTGTACGTTTTGAATACATAGATAGATAGATAGATAGATAGAGAGAGAGAGAGAGAGAGAGAGAATAACGTAAAATAAAAACCTTTTAGAATTATAATAGTTCTGCACTTCTTTGTAACAAAAACTGGCCCACGTAACATCGTTTTTGCTTTTATAAAAACCCACACAGAAAGTGATAATGGATAATAAATATAATGATTTCATTTGCTTGCCTATACTTGGAGAGCTTCGCTTATGAGGATAATTCTTTTATACACATATTTATGTCATTTTATAAATATATTAACTATTAACATAAAATGGCTAACAAACACAGTTAAGAGAGACCCGTAAGCAAAAACCTAAAAGTTTTATTAATGAATTTAGTAGCACCAAATTTTGTGTATAAATAAAACATCTATTTTTAAACAATTATTGACAAACATTTTTGCTTTTTAAATTTAATATTTTTTTAGTACTTTTGTTATTTAGTGTTTTTGGACCAAATATACGCTTTTTTAAAAAGACTACTCCTCCTTCAATTTTTAATATTTTTTTTTAATTTCAAAACTAATTAATTATTATAAAGTATACTCTAAAGCTGTAGGGAGAGGTTTTTTTAATTAGTTTGACAGAGGATTTTAAACAGAGATTTTGTGTTTTTCACAAGAAATTTCTAAATTTTCACAAAAAAATCCCATTTTTTAAATTTTTTAAAAACAATTTAACTCAATTTACTAAAAAAACTCTTCCTACATTTATAAAACAGATATTCAAGATTTCAAAAATATAAACAGTTTAAATCTAAGTAAATTTTTCTCAAAGCCTTAACATTTTAAACACAGTCAAAATTGCCAATTCTAGATTTCGAGAAAAACGAACTTAAAAATAAAAACTTACATACAACTACATTGCAGATCGGTATGTAAAAATTTAAAATTGAATGTTAGCAGCCCTACAAGTATAAAATTTCTCCCATGTCTTCTTGAATATATTTGTAGATTAATTTTATGCAATAAATTAAAAAAATACTTTTTTTCAAAATTGTTCTATGTTTGGGGAAAGGTTCTCCCTTAAAAGAGCATCTGGTAGTGTTTCTACATTCTGTATAAAATAGAAGTTTAGTGATTAACTCTTGAGTCCAGACATAGTTAGTAACAATTCAATAGTCTGATAATGAATTATTCACTTGGAAAATATTCAATCGAAAGTGTTTCAAAATATTTCACATATGTTAAAAAGTTTAAATAAGTAAGACCTGATAACATATGTGTATGATAAATAGAAAGCAAATAGAGTATGGTATGTTTTTCAAACTCTTAGAAACATCTGGTGGATATTCCATACCAATAGCTTTCTACCTAGAATACAGCTCTATATACTATAGAGAAATAAAATGGACACAAGATGAACCAGAAGAAAGGTCACAAGACAACCCATGTCAGGAGAATGGTTCGTCATCGCCAATTCTATGATAAACAGTAGTCTGCTCAATCAGTCACTTCATCAGACGAGAATGGAGGAGCCCATAATTTTTCATGACGATAAAGGATTTTTTGGGATGTGGTTATATCTACCGTATTTTTTCTTGAAAGCGTAAAGAACCAGATAAAAAGAAATTTGCACCCACTACGAAACATTTTCCAAAACTTGTTTCAACTTGAACATCCAAGAGTTATTTTTTGTGAACAGTTAAAATTTTTTTATTGGTTATCATTCATGCCTGGATCTATTTTGAAGAGGTTACCATCAATTTCCTACTGCACTTCTTTTTTTTTTAAATTCAAAGATGTTGTTGTATTTTAGTATTTACGCGTGATTTTTATTGAGAAAATTTTTCTATAAAAGTTATTTTATTTCATTGCTCTGGAGATTTTTTAGCTGTTGATAACATAAATTTATGAAAAATTAAGTATTTTAAAAATATGAGTCATAGTTGTTACCCACAGTATGCATCTATGTGCATCAAAATATTCTCAACATTCCTTTTTGAACAAATAATTGTTTAACATGTTTTAATGGCTAAGAAAGATATTTATGTTGAGTAAAACCTGATATCTTGTATCTAAAATACTATAGGTTATATGGTAAAACCTCAAAATAGGTCCTAACTTGCACATTGAAAGAACAAGCTAAACCTGATATCAAATACAAAAATACAAATAAAAACGACCACAAATCGTCTGAAAGCTAAATTAAATAGAGGTGATAATCAAACTAATGCGACTAAGAAAACTGAAAAATACACCACTCCATTGCCTAAAATCATGCAACCAATAATTGTATATTTTCATCGTTTCGACGAAGCCCATGAAACGTGTGTCCTTTACCTTCTTTATAGGAGCCATAATCTTACAGTTTACTGCCATTATCGAGAACAAGGCACTTTCCCTGTCTTTTTTAGTTAAACAGCTTTCCCTTGTCTTCTTCCTTTTATGCGCTTTCCTTTGTGCAAGATCGATATTTTGCAGGTGTCACTAAGAAAATTTAATGCATCTGTAAGATCCTAGGCCAACTAAAAGTTCTAAGCCTTTCATTTCGTATGCATTTCTCTCTTTAAAAAGGTTTTTATGTTCCTGAACAGTCTATAAGAAAGCATGTCAGAGCTAAAAAGAATATAAAATTTTTTGATTTTACGATTTTTTTCTAGACTAACCTGTCCTCTACCCTCTTCCCAAACAGTGCAACTCTTGTGTGAATGGATCCCTATTTATAGGTCATGAAACCACAAAGAACGGAGCATAACCAATAATTTTAAAGTTACTCTCATACCAAAGTTGGCGTAAAAATGTATAAAATATTTTTTAAATAAGCCAATTTCTTTTGCCAATAACATATTTCTTAAAAAAATTATTATTTACACATTCAAATAAATTATGTATCTTTTTTTCGGTCGGATTACGCCATTAATACCTTATATAGTTCGTACATAACTACCCATACCAACGATATTCAAAAAATGTTATGGAAAATTCGCCTATTTCAGTTCAATGATAAATAGCTATTACTTATTTATTTAGAAGTTGTTTTAATATTGTGCCATGATGAGTTGCAAAGTATCGGCCAGATAATTTTGATTAAAAATGAGCACTTAATTCCTTATTCGCAAAATATATATATATATATATATATATATATATATATATATATATATATATATATATATATATATATATATATATATATATATATATATATATATATATATATATATATATATATATATATATATATATATATATATATATATATATATATATAATAAGATTAATGTCGCATAAATCACTGATTCACTTATATAATAAAATTAAAAAACATTAAATATATTAAGAGACAAATATATTAAGCTATTAAATACTTTTTACAACTTTTTCAGAATCTGTTACTGTTAGTAATTCATATGTTCCGAAACTCTCTCGAATCAGTCAAACTGTCACACTACTGGTGCTGATCTGCCTACAACTTCAGCAAACTATCTACTTTAGACGCATTGTGTCTTTATTCTTATTACACTTACTTATCACTTACTTTTATTCTTTTCTTTAGACAATATGCAGACTTATATGTGGAGCAAAAAGCCAACTTTCAAACAGTTACATTACTAATAAAAGTTTTGTTTTATAGCTTAATAGTTTCTCCAAAAAAATATTTTTGTACTCACAATATTTGTAGTATTCCTAAATACAAATAGTTTCATATCAAATATGCATGTGCTTGGCTTTCAGCACACTACTTCCACTTACTTAGCTATTCAAGAAGGCTAACCTACAGTGTAAAAATTATGGCGAACTCCCTACACTAAAGGTCTTTATTAATTTGTCTTCCATGTCAGTGTATAGAGTACGCTTGAACGAACCACCATATCTAAAGCAGTCTAAAGTCCGCATCGACGTAGCGTTAACAGCCATGATGAGCTACTGGTTGGGCTGTATACCCTAATGACGATGCCTAAATGTAATAGAGACGGCACAAGTAACACAGTTTCTTTGATCGGAGAGTGGGATAAAAGCGGTCTGCAGCCGAGCGTTCATCCGCTACTTAACTAACACACGAGTGCTTTTACTCTCTGAATTGATGTTTGTTTTTGTACCCTCATTGCATTAGGGGATCTGTGTCCTTGCTCCTTTTTCTCCATTTAATTACATTGAGCTGTGTGGAGAAGATGAAGTTATGTTGCACAGTATAAATATTTGGTGAGCGGATGTGGAGAGGCAGGTGTTGAATTCTACAGGTTGACTGGGAAGAATACTTTAATTTGCCTCCATTAAATTTAGTTTGTCAATACTGCTTTAGAAAAGATGAACGGCGTATCGGAAATTTTAAGAAAGTATTGTATTTCAAAAGAAATTGATAATATGATTTTAGAGGTCAAAGTCATATTTTTAAATGTTTTTAGTTACGTTAATAATTACATACACTTTTTATACATTTTGCAAGTGTAAGCTCGAACAATTTGCAATTTTAAAATAATTCCTCAACTTTGTCGTATGTATTTTAGATGTTATAAACAGTACACAAAAAAGAAAATCTGTACGATGGCAACATCTTGTATTCTAATTGATTCAACAAAAACAGAAAAGTACAGTTGTAATTAGAGGCTCCTGTATCAGAGGCAACACACAGCTAGCACGTGAGGTGAATGCGATTCCATTCCCAGCGTCGGTACTAAGTAATATTTGTTCTAAAAAATAATTAGATATAAATATACAACAGAAATTGTGCTTTCTAAATAAGTGTTTCAAAACTTGAGGCTTGTCCGATTCGGTAATCGAATTGCCAAGAAGTTCCCTTTAAATGACTATTCTCTAAGGCACTATCTCTTGCAATTGAAACTATATGAAAATTTAAATGTTACATTTTTTTTTTACATCTTTTTGTATTATAAAAAAATAGTGATGCAAACAAATTGTGTTTTAAACCATTGTAAGATTATAAGGAATGTGAGTTCATAGGTCGCCGTGAAATTTATGGACATTTACTCATCTATATGAAAATTATTTAATAATTTACAACCTTAAGTAAAGTATCAAGCGAATCTTCATAACGATGATTTTTTTTTGAGGTTGAGACAATGTGCATAAAACGTTTCTTTACTTTTAAATAATATAGTGATTAAGAAATTGGTATTCGAATCCAAGATCCCATTACATTGAAAATATACATACAGTTTAAAAATATAATTTTAATAACTACAAAAAAATTCTTTTTTCCTTCGGTTAGAGAAAAAAATAAGAAAAAAGCATGACCTAATTGGCATCAAGATTTTTATCAATATCAATTAAAACCATATTATAAAATTTTTATTTCTGTCAATTTTATTACCAACACTAATCTACAATAATTTTTGCTTCCGACCTTAGTTGGACTATGTACGAAGAAGTTGGCCCGTATTCAATTATGTTACATTGATATTCATTTCTGATCAAATTACTTTACTAACTGTGTTTTTCTATCTTTTTAAATATGACACAATTAAATCTAAGTAGTTTTAGAATATTTTTAGACCGATACCTGTAATGTCCTGAAGACTGATACTTTAGGCTAACGTCCTTAGTGTATGTTCACTTGCTTAGGCAGAGTACCTTAAATTGCGCTTCTCAATATTGATATTTGCCCTTAGTTCATAGGTGGTGTGCTTTTCAACATATTGAACTATCATTTTATATTAAGGGTATTAAAATGTTCAAAGTTAGAGTTCAATTTACTTGATAAACAGTCCTCCAGAAGAAAAATTTTGCAACAACTATATAAAAAATCGTAAACAAATGACTTTGGTACAAACCGCAATATTCTACAACCTTTATAACAGTAAATATAGCCATCGTTCTAATTTTTTTTTTTTTTTTTTTTTTTTTTTGTGTGCAGTAGACATTTTTATGTATTATACACATACCTTGATTCTAATACTAAATGAAATATTAAATTTATGCTTGTTGAATTAAGTTTGCTTTTTTATGGACAAACAAAAATTTTCATGGTTTTCAAAAAAAATATAGATAATATCTCCAGCAAAAATTTAAAATAAATTTTACCTGGCCCTCTTTCTTCGCAGTATATATCGTATTATATTTAGCAATAAACACTGCACCAGAACCCTTTATTTCCATGAAGTTACTTTTAAATCCAATTTATAAAATTATTTTGCTATAAGAAGTTTCAAAATTCTCATCAGCGAGCTTTAAAATAAGTAAAGGGAACTACAAAATGCCATTTGTTTAGTGAGTATTATGCATACTTGATCAGTCATATGATAAACTTCAGGCACTTAAGGCTGTAACAATAGGGGGGGGGGAAATCGCAAGATTGATGGCTAGAGTAATAATTGTACCCATTCGCGTGGAACACATGGTGTATAATAAAACAAGAGAATTCAAAATCTGTTTCATCTTGAAATTTGTTTGTTCGTCACTTTCTACGCATCGCTGAATTTTTCGAAACAGAAGTTATCTTTACAAAATAGAAATTGCAATTGAGAAATTTTGCAAAGAAAGCAGTTGTTTTTGTTCCATTTTTCTTTATTCTTGTAATCGGTTTTCTCAAATGAAATGTCTCGGATGAAGTTTATTTACCGAGATTATAGTTAATGCGTCCTGTTTGAAAAGAGATTTATTTTTTACGTACCATATGTAATAAAAATATGTTTATTTCGCAATTGAAAGCTTTACTGCTTTCCGTAAAAATGTTCCAAGTGAGTGTTTCAATAGAGGACGATATTTAATTTCAATTATGTTTGATGTACACAATCTCTATATTTCAATGAAGAGTCCTGAAGTAATATAGATAATAAAAGAAGATACAAGTTCTTCTTTTAAAAATCAATTTCACCTAAAATAGAAAGTACAGACAGAGTCATTACACTATTATTATTTGAATATATATTAAAACTTGCCTAAATTCAGATGATTCTAGTTAAGGATAATGAGTGGTTCTAGAATGTCGTAATGTTTGCTGCGTATGAGGAGTCGAGAATGTATGTGTTTAAAGCACATATCTATGGGAAAAATAATCCCCTCTGGGTAGCTTCTGAATTTTGAAAAAACATATAACTATTAAAGCTATTAGAGTTCAAGATAGTTAAAAGGTATATGTATACTAGAAAGATTGATTTTTATTCAATTTTTAATGGAGCTATTAATTGCAAATAATTTAAATTAATACTCTATAATCTTTTCTTAGAAATACATTTCTTTTCATTCAACCCTTACTAACAATTCAATCTTAACAAAATGATGCAATAATCTTCATATATTACATTTAACTTTATGGTAAGGTTGTTGATTTCTTGGTTGCATTAATTTTCGGTCGCATAGCTTAAGCGATGGCGATTATGTGCCAGAACACCATTAAAACATTATCTTGGCTATACTGAGAATAGTGCAAGAATGGTAAATAGAATAAGAAACTAAAATACCAACAAAAAGTTATTTTGCTGTGAATGGTGAGAGCAGAAATAAATAAACCTAGATTTTATTTAACTATCTATCGTCTAATGAATAAAAAAATACTTTAAGAAAAGATTAGGGGAGATATGTGTACCTATGGCCACCTTTTTTCAATGCACAAAAAATGAGTCACTGAGCCATTTAAAAATTTTAAACTGATATGCATACATCGTTATAATAATTGCTTCCCATTGGGATTAATATATATACTTAAAATAATAGATTCTGTAAAATAGAAGATTTTTAAAGAAATTTCATAAATAACCCTAGGCACAAGACCTCGTTGTACCTAAGGCTAGTACCTGATGTACCTAGGGCCATTCTCTTTACGTGGGGTCTCAGTCCATAATGAATAGAAAACTAACATACACAGGTGAATTTTATAAAAGAAACAATATCAACTAATTATCAGTCATTGGTTTATCATATAATAACTATGATAAATTGCAATGTGTCAAATTATTAGTGAATTACAAGTATTATCATAACTTGAAAAACTGATTCCAAAAAAAACGAGCTGCATGCGTTATTGCTTTGAAGCACTAAAAAATTTTGGTTTTGGCAATTTGAACACAATAAGAAACTATGTGACCCTAGGTACACGACTTGGTAATTTCATATGAAATGTCTTCTACTAAAAATGCACAAATAGAAAGGACTTATTTAAACTTCTCATTTTTTATTTAATGTTACAAACAAAACTATTTACTAGAATTCAAAGAAAAGTATTTGACTTAACTTTGTAAAATAATAAAAGACGTGCTGCAAAATGTTACTTCATACCATATTAAAACGTTTTCCACTTATAACTTGACACAGTTTTCTTCTCTAAGATTTCATAATGGCTGCCAAAAGAGCAATTGGTAGTTGCCACTTACTCAAGTGCAAAAAACAACAACTTAGAACTAAACATTATTCAATAAAAGTGGGGTGACCCTAGGTACACAAGTCTCCCCTACATAGTTTAAAATGTGTTATTATTTTAATAATATTTATTTGTGATATTTTAATAATATTTATTTGTAATATTTTAATTTAATATTTATAATCAGTAAATTTTAATAAAAATAATGACAAATTTGTAATCATAGTTCACTTAGTTCCAACTATATATTTAAAAGAGGGTGTTTTCGTCCAATATTGCACTTTGAAAGAAAAGTTTCAACCATATAATGATTTTCTATTAACCAAACAGTTTTTAAAAATGAAGAATATTATTTTGTTATTCTTGAGCTTTGAATTTTTACGATACGTTATTTTGTAACAAACATTCGTGTGGTAAAGAAAATAAAAGTTTGTACTTGAGAACGTAATTAGAACTTTTAATCTTTAACTTGAAGTAAACTATCCAGACTTTTTACGATAAAAAATAATGGAAAAAGTATTAATGAAAGAACCTAGTTCGCTAAATAAAGATTAATTATTGAAACTCATTTTAATAGGAAAATAATGGGCTGAGAAGCATACTTATTTAGCATAAAACAAAATGATTTTTTCTTTTTAACGGTCATAATCATTATTCTTTCAATTTAAAAATGTTTTAAACAACATGGATAGAGCACCATTTTAGTTATAATGTTAATACATCAATCCCTTAAAATTGGTTTTGATCATAAAACAAAGAGAGAAAAAAGTTGTAACAATAATTAGAAATTTCCCTCCCTTTCTATTTAAGCGAAGAAGTTTCGGTATTTTAAAACGTAACAGTGCTCGAAGCAAAATTGTTTTTGCCATCACACAAGGACAAAATCCATTAAATGATAAAAGTTTATGATTCGCACATAACACATTAACTAATTATAGTAATCTCAAAAATGTAAAATGGAAAGGCTGAAAATGATTCTTTGCGCTGAATCTAGCAATGGAAAATATCATTCTGGTTCTTAAAATCATTAAGTGACAAATTATAATTACCAAGTCCTCTCATTCCTTTCCTAAATGCCTATCCTACTCATAAATAATCCGGGAATAAACCATTCATCTGTCTTGAAATTTTGAGATTATTGCAGTTTAATGTTTGGGGAATATAGCTTTCCAGGCAAGAAGCCTAATTTAATTCATAATGGATAAGGAGTATAGTTTTCACGATTAGAAGACGAAAGGAATTGTACTTAAATCATTTATGAAAGGAAATGAATAATAATATCTTTCAAAATTACATTTAGAATGACGGGTAACGTGTATTAAATCGTACTTCATTGATAAGATTCAGCATTGAATAAAGTCATCTGATGGAAGATGAGTTCGCAGTTCACAGTACGTCATTAAACTATTATATGAAGAAGATAAGAGTTTGAACTTTGGATTTATTAAACTAAAATAACTAAAATATTCATTTTTAAATTAATAGTATATAATTTAAGGTATTAGTATACATTGCCAATTAGGAAATTTGGAGAAAATATTTTTTTAAGGGTAAAATATTTACGATTTTAGTAACTTTAACTCTATACTGCATAGTGTAGCATATATGCTACAAAATTTGGGAGTAAAATGTGAGTAATAATTGAAGTATTTTTTTGAATTTTCAAATTGCAGTTAATTGTATCAGTCACACTATGATTGTTTAACATAAAAAAAGTATTTTATTACTATACTTTTGTAATAAACACCTGATACAACACCATTAATTGCATCATAAAGAAAATAATCATGAATTAGGTGGCACACAGTATGAATAAAACACTACCTCAAACTTTAAATTTGATTTGCGATTAAAAATTTTTGCAATTGTAAAACTTATATTACTTTGATAACTTCATTTTGAATCGGCCAATTATGGGGACTTTTACCCCTTGTTTTCACAAAAAATAATAAAAATATCAATTTTCTATTTTTTGCGTGTTTATAATATTTGAAATATTCTCCTTATTCTGGATAGTTTTTGAGCTGATCCGATAACTGCAACTGCAGAAAAACTATATTCTTATAGAAAATTTAGCATTGCTGCAATAGCTTCTTTGATTTTTCGAAAGCATTTTTCTCAGTTCGTGAGTTTTGAAATTCCCATCTTAATTTCCATACTCAAAAAACTAAAACTTCAGCAAATATGAATTTTTTTCTGTCATTCTTAATATATATTTGACAAATAAAGGCACGGGTCTCTGATTTTTTTTTTTTTTTTTTTTTTTTTTTACAAATTTAAATGCTGAAAAATACCCGTTTTGTACGCTTCTTTTACCTATAGGTACAGTAATCATCGTTTTTCTTGAAAACCATTTTAATTATTCTAAATCCGATGCTTGAAAAGTTGGAGTACATTAATAGGAATATTTTTTTAAAAAATCGGAAAAAAATATTGAAAAATGAAAAAGAAGATAGAATTTAAAATTTGATGATTTTTTTAAAAATAAATTTAAGATCTTGAAAATGTTGAGCACTATGCGAACTTTTTTTTTTTTTTTAATAAAAAATAGTTTCGGCTTAATAATACTTCCAAATATAAAAAAAAATATTAATTTTAAAGGCTTGAATAAAAAAAAATTAAAGGGTACAATGTCCCCTTAAATTTTTTATGCAATTTAAAAAGTATAATGCATGTCAAGGATTTTACTAGCATCCAGTGTTCCCAGTTAAATATTTCCAAATGGAATTTTCATACCCTCTCTAAAATTTAAGAGATATTTTAAAAATCCTAATGGTATATTTTAAACTAATTTATTTTTTAAAACTAAAACAAAGTGTTTTTTTAATAAAATTAATAATTACAACAATAGCAGTGATGCACGATCTCAATTTCGCTTACCAGAGCGGAAATATGCATTTTAAAAGGATGCTAAAAACACTTGATGCTTAATAACCTTGAACTATCTATTAACACTTTGCCGTTCAGTGACACCACGTTGGTGTTCATTGAAACTATCGGGCAAATACCGGCGACAACTTGAAAACAATCGGGAAAATGCCTACAATACTACGAAACCTATCGCAAAAATGACAGAGAAGTAAAACTTGACGATATACTGTATCCCGATAATATCGAACTAACGCCGGCGATAGACATAGGTGAAATTATCTGAACTTCTAAATCAGTCCTACCAGAGACAAAAAAAAAAAAAAAAAATCCCGATTATACGTGAGGACGACGTAGTATTAATCTTCGTTTTTCTTGGATGTGGTAACTTTTTTTCTTTATACACTTAATTAAGGAATGTACAAAATTACATTTGGAAATTGTGTGACCACTTCCATCTACTAATGTCACAAGTGGTATCAGCAGCCATTCAATGACTTCAGTCTGTCACTGGTCTATGCAAGGCACGTTTGAACATGAATGCGCATACGTAACTAGCGATTTAGAAGGAGTGATCGGTATATCGCATTCTGTTTGAAAATTAACGAAAAATTTGCATTTTTTCAGAAAAGGAAGCTATTTTCAAAGAAAACGGCCATGGAGATACGCCACCTTTCGAGAAACGGCTAAAATGATCTCTGACTTTATAAAATAGAGGATTATTTTTAATAATTTAACCATGATGTGTCGATGCTTGATCTCAAGCATGAGGTTGATTCTATGGGGTGAAATTGATTTTCAATGCGTGTTCACGCAGATTTCACGCATTTTCACAATTTTTGCTAGCATCTAATGCATCTATAAAATAATGGATTTTTAATTTAATTTTGAATCATGATATTTTTTTAAAAATTGGATGATTTTAAACAATCTCGAAACAAATGTGTATAATTATTATGTAGCAAATAATTATGTAATTTGCATTTAATATTCTAAGTAAATTACAATCTGAGTTATGACTGGGGTAATTAAAATCTAATAAAATAATTAAAATTCTAATTTAGCAGTCAATAATCAAATTAAGGTATTTTAAAGCAATTTTGTTAGTTTTCTAACACATGCAAGGTGTGAAGAAATTACAATTCTTGTTAAGAATTTGAATAGAATTTGGTTTTATATATACCGGAACCTTAAAGCTTATATTTATATATTGTGTAGATCAGTGTTACAATTGCATGCTAGAAAGTGAAGAGTTTAACTGGTGGGTTTGTTTCATCGATATTTTGCGAGTTTTTATAGTTTCAAGTAAACATTCTATAATGTTCTACATATTTCATGCAGTGTACACCTGAGAAGAAACTGAGGGAAGTTGTGATTAATACGAGAAAATAACTATATAAAGCGTTTGTGTATTTGAGTGTTTGCAATATCATTAAGTTAATTTAGATATTTAATAATGTATAGATACAGAACAGTTTTTGAATTCATTATATATTTAATAAGGGGGGGGGGGGTGTAAGGCTTAACTGTCGTATTAAAATAACATTATAAAAGTACCCACAATTTTTAAATACACGATAAGATAAATTAGAAAAAAATAAAATAAAAAAGTTGCGATACAATATCAGTCTACTTTATCTCATTTCCATGTTTAAAATAACAGTTTTATTTTTATTTTCTTTATTTTCAATACATTTCAAATCAAGAAACAAAAAAGTGAAAAGAAAAAAATACTTTACTATATAAGTTTCCAAATAAATTTGCTAAACAAAAACATGATTCTATCCATTTCTGCATAAAAGCAAGTTAACTTCAGACATTTATTCTTTCTTCTTTTCTCTGAGTCGGTTATAGCTACTTCATTTAATACTTGCACAAGATAAAAACTGGTACAAGTCATATCTAAATTTATTTTACTTTTACAACCTAATCTAAAATTTATGTTTAATATCGATCATGATAAAATATGTTTTTATGATTTTTATTCTGTACAGTTACATATTCTAACATTAGTAGTTATATTAACAGCGAAGTTATAAAAATCTTTTATACTACTCTACTGTTGTAATAACCATCTAGTACTATGTTTTAAAATGACCATATACTTTGCAAGGATATATCTTGTTCAAAATCCTTCGATATGTAATGTGTATTGTTAAAGTCTTTTAGTACAGGAAGGGAGATCTACACGTTGTAAAGTAATACAGCTTCTGTTGGAATGCCAGATTGCATTTTGTACGTAATAAAATACATAAAAAATCTATTTAGAAATAAAATTTAATTTTATCGTTAGTTTAGAAAGATGTCTCTAATAAAAATGTTTCAGTGCTTTTTCCTTTCTGAATATCTTAATCATAAAAAATGGGTTGCATGCCCATTAAAAAAAATGAGGTATAACTAATTCCTTTGAAGTAGGAAATTTTTTACGTACTATAAATTAAGAGATTTCTACAATTGAAAAATATTTTATCACACCAAGTTATTGACACAATTTATTCGATATAAATTTTGTAATATAATAAATTATGTTTCTGAACTAGTTATACATAGTAAAAAATGCCAAGATACTCTAAGGGTATTTTAATATTATATTCATTTTGTTAAGTTGAGTTTTAAATACTTTCTCTGTTTTAAATTAAAACAGGTATGTAATTTTATATTGATTCTAAAGAATTCAGAAATGTATTATAACTTTAAATTTAAAATGAGTGTATGTTTTTTTACATTGGTTTACTTTTATATAAAAAAATGTTTTTAGAATGTACTCTTGAGGATATTCTAGTACTCTCATCTACAATTTGTATGTGTAAACTGAATCTTTGCTTCAGTTTTAAACTATACGACAAATTAAATGTTCATGCTCAAAAAGTAATATCTTTATGTTGTAAACACTGATGTGAAAAGGGTTTTTGTTTAAAAGTAAAACTTTTTTTAAATTGTTTATTTTATGGCATACTTTTAGCTACAATTACATTTATAGTAGTGTTTATCCACTTGCTTGCATTTTAGGGTTATGTAGTAAATGTACAATTAGGAATACTTGACCAAAGGCATATAGGGATACTTGACCCAAGATTGAGATAATATTCGAATGCATTTGGCAGGTTTTATTGATTTTTTTTATTCTTCTTACACCATTTTGTTAAGTATGTAGGATGTTCAATTGCTAAAAAGGTATTGTTACTAATGCATATTCTTGAAAGTTGTTTGTCGTTGCCTACCATCAATGTTACATGAGTTAACGGTATTATAATTCCCTCCACATTGTTTTCATAGACTACAACCATTAGGTGTATCAGTTTACTCACCTTTCAAAAGGTTTTATAATGCTCAATGCACAAATCACCTGAAGATACACAAACCTAACTAAATTCAGGATATTCTATATCCAGAGTTTCCAATGAAAAATGACAGAATTTCAAATTTTCGGGTATAATGTGAGTTTTCATTTGCAGTTAAATAAATAGTTATTTTCTTATTCTTGAACTTGTATATGAACAGAAATAGCTTTCAAACTTCTAATAATTTTAGCTTTCTACAATACAAATTAAAAATGGATATAATATTAACATTATGTAGCTAATAAAAATAAAAAGTATTGACCTCATTGAATAAGTGTAGAAAAATATTAATATTAGACTTATTAATGGTCGTTATGTTATTATTATCTAAAAGTGTTGCATTTATAATTATTGACCTCATTGAACAAGTATAGAAAAGTGTTAACATTGGACTTATTAATGGGAGTTATGTTATTATTATGTAAAAGTGTTGCATTTATAATTTAAAATTTTTTACTCTCTAATATATGACTCGGGTCAAGTATCCCTATACTTTGGGATACTTGACCCAAGTGGAAGGTTTTTTTATGTTTAATATTTTACCACCTTTAAAATTAATACTTCAGAAAGATATTCATAAGTATAGTGTAATACTTAATGAAGTTTAAATAGACACCATTTGCACACCCATAAGTAATGTAAAATAAAAACTAAACACCCAAAACTAAAAATTGGGTCAAGTATACCTAGTTCCCCCTGCTATAAAAATCTCTTGTCAGAAAATAATTGAAAGGAGAAAACAAATATATTTGTTGAAATGAACTATTTCACTATTGCACAAACTTCTACAGGTACTTTTATCTTCAAAAGAATGTGATATTGGATAAAAAAAAAGAAATTTGTTTCTGAGAAAAATCGATAACATTAAGGATAATTAAACCTCTTGCTTCAACAATTAGTTTTTGGAGAATATGTGTTTGTATATAAATAAAATTGTAAGGATTTCAATGAAAAGCAGCCATTTGTTCAATTTATTACTTAATACTCCTATTATTGCTAACAATTTATATTAGCTTGTGAACTATGTATATTCGATATAATACTTTGATTGTAAATTAAAAAAAGAAAATAAATACTCCTTACGGTCAACATTCGTAATTTCAAATATTTAGATAAGCCTTTGAAGAAAATTAGCAGAATACTAAAAAATATACATTTATTATAAAAGTATTAAATTAATTATCAAATTTTTGTTCTAAATAGGAGTATACCGAATATTTAAAAAATAAACTAAACTAGTATTTATATTTCTCTAGGTTAGGGATGCAAATAAATATAGGTCAAACAATAACTTAATTAGAAAAAATTATAAACTCTATCTATACACTTTAATATATATATATATATATATATATATATATATATATATATATATATATATATATATATATATATATATATATATATACCATATTTGTTCGTTACCGTTACACACCGTTTGATCATATTACTATATGTATACATAGCAATATGATCAAACGGTATATAACGGTACAGAACAAATACGGTAATATATACCAAATAGCTATATAATTATTTGCCAATTGCTTATATCTCCTTAAAGGTTGATAACAAATTACAAATTATATCATTTTAAAGGAAAGAGACAAAACTAAAATAAATTCATTTAAAAAAAACACTACAATTTTGAATCATTTTATTAATCATTAATGAAAACAATAATCCATGGATAATAATTTATACAACTGATATTCATAAAATACTAATATTATACGTCTTGAAAAGTACAAATGGAAAAACATCAAGTTCTTATCTACTTTGTGGAAAATCATGAAATTATCAATTATCTCTTTCGTGAAAGATACAAAGAACAATCCCATCCCGAAACAAACTTTACCACACCAACCCAATCTTTGAAGCTGAAAAGAAACGAAAAACAATCCATTTAGGCCATATAGAAATCTACAGCACTTGTAAACAAAACTACGCCTCCCCCACTTAATGTACAAGGCTTAAATCAAATCAGTATCTACGGGAAACTTGTCCTCCAACAATCCCTAAAGATCAGTCTGGATCCCTTAGGAAAAGTGGACAATGCTGTCTTATTGATGCCAAGGTTTCATGAAACTATTACCTGTCACTGCTAAAAACCCCACGTGACGCTTACAGCTAGACCACGGAAGATTAAAGTGCAAGCTTACGCTTCGAGTAGAGTTTTGTTTTTATCAGTAAAAGGGGTATTTTATCAACAACGAGATGAAGACTAGTTTTACGAAACGAAGATAACGGGGGGATGAGATGTTTTATCTACCTAATGATTTTTTTCATTGAGATAAAGTATTTGAGAACACTTATGGATGTTAAAGGGTTGAAGTGGATGAGACAATTTTCAAATACTGAAAAACATTGTGTTAATGGTAATTAGTAAATATTTTAAAATAAAGCAGAATAATCAACTTTCACAACAGTTCTTTCTTCATAAATTTCATCAATTTTTCTAAGCTAAATATTTAATTTTAAGTAATATTATATCATCTTTGAAATTAAAATTTTATTTTATAAGCTTCATTAATTAATAGAATGCAGTCCATTGTAGTATAATGACTGCAGTTATATTTAAAAAAATTGCATTGTACAACAGGGATAATTATATTTAACCTCATACGCTGAATGAAAATCTAATTTACGAACTTATGCGTTTTACCATTTCAGTTAATTAACTATATTCCTAGTTTTTTGTTTTTAATCATTAGCAATTTAAATCAGTTAATAAGTAAACATTCAAATTTAATTTTTTTTTATTTAAAATAAAATTAGCTAATTAGCAAATTTTTGAATTGTAATAACTCAAATTCTATTTTGTTTAAAATGATAATTAAATTGTAAATTATTCTAATTTGTATTTTTCATATCTTAAACCTCAGCCAAGGTGCTGGATCGAACAATTTCAATTTTAATAAATTTATTTTACAGAATCCATTATAATATCAAGATGATCCATAAATTTTAATAATTAAAAAAACAGTTAAAGTTATTTTTTCAAACAATTTTTAGGTCTTAGATTCAATATTGCAGTTATCAATTAGATTACATTAACGTAGATTGTCTTAAATCACTTAATCTTTTTTCAAAAACTTTAAAATGAATTAACATAAGTATACTATAGTAATATTTTTTTAACTATTAAATTACTTAAAAGTCAATATCCACTGTTACAATTTACATAAATTCTAATTAAATTTTGTGAAAACAATAACTTTACCCGATAAACTGTTATAAAATTTTAAAAAAGAAATTTTTGAAATTACAAATTTTTTTATAACTAAATACAGTATCATAAATAAATTACAAATTATTTTCATAAATATATTGTTGTCAACAAATTTATATGGAAATTTCACATAATCTAACTTTTTAATCCAGGCTTCTAAAACATGCTAGAATGATTCTACATCACCATAAAATATTTATAACAGAAGATAAAAAAAAGCAGTTATCGGTTTAACTTTCATTTCTTAAAATTATTAAAAAATAGTTAATTATGTGTGAACAATAAAAAAGACACATTTTTATTTTTAAAATTGAGTTTGGAAGTAAAACTCTGAGAGATCATGTCCCGAGGGTTTTGACTTAAGATGTTTTACTAAGCTGTAAAGATAAGACATAAAATAGCTACGCGATCTTTATAAAAATTTCAGTAATTAGCTCCGCATTTTAGAGAGAGTTGAGTAAATTAAGGAAGTTTCAAATAAAATTGCTGGGGGTGTATTTTAAAGGAATTCTTGTCAAGTTTAGGGTAATATGTGAAAAGAGATTATAGTGTATTTTTTACTTTGATGGGTATAAGTATTTTTCCCTCAGTTAAATATTTGCCTATGGATTTTATTTCTCATAAAATAATGTTATTATAGATAACAGTGTTCAAGTATTACAATCCTGCATATTATTTTAAAAATAAGTGATCTAGGGAGTTGATGCACACAAGTGATCAAAGAATTGGATTTTCAATTTTTATATATTCTAAAACTATGAAGACTTCTGTGTTCAGTAGTGTTTTAAATTTTATTCTAACTACAACACAAGTATTTTATTAATATTTGTATCATGAATAAAATATTTGTAAGTTTTTCACTAAGTCCTTGTTTGTTCGATGCGTGGGTTTGTGTAAAAAAACCAAAAAAAAAACAAAAAAAAACATTATTTAAAAGTATTCATTTATTTATTCTGAAACTTTGAAAATATAATAATTGGATAGCATTATATAATTAAAAAATGGATTTATGCATAAAACATCTGTAAAAATTTTATGCAGTATTTAATTAATAAGTGATATAATTTTAGTTATTTAGGAAAAAGTACATGTATTTTTTATTGATTTTTAGGACTTCTTTTTTACAATTTTATACGACACCAGCAAAAAATATTGTAGTTTTTAATAAAAAAGTAAATATTATAGTTAAAATAAAAGAGTATGTTGGACATTACGAGTTTTGTAAATGAAGAATGGATGTAACGAGTTTCCCTATACTCACATTCAGTGAAAATACAAACTCACAAGCTACAAAAGACAAAAGTTTTTCATATTCATAAAGTGTTATTTTCAAAAAAAATTTTCATTTATCATTTAAAAAAACCACTAAATTTATGCCAAAGAAAACCCAGCTTTTGTATTTTGAAGTTCTGACATTAAATTTGCAAAAGTAATAAAGCCCCTAAAAATGTTAAACTTCCAAATATTATACTCTTCTACAGCTATTTCAACATCATATTTCGCATATATGTGTTCCTGGCAGGTTTATTCTCTATGGAAAATAACGTCTTGATTAATAAAACGTTTGTTTTCAGAAATTTAAGTTTTGGCAGCTTGTCTTAGTCGGATTCATAGTATTTTGAAGTATACTTAAGTATAATATATAATTATGTGGGATCATTATGTTTTAAGGTTACTAAATTTCTAACAAAATTTAGTTACTTGGATTCTTTAAGGTAAATCTACCAAATAATAATTAATTTTATCATCTATCAGCGATATGTTTAATTTACATAGAATGTTTGTTTTTGTAACTCTTAACTAAATCCAAGCGCAAGCGAAATTATTTAAAAATAAAGTTAAATCAAAAATAAATTTTTAATACTCTAACTGTGTGATAATAATGTCTCAAAGAAACTTTTCATATAACTTGCAAAAACACTAAATAATTTTTAAATAAAAATAAATATTTGAGAAATTTCCCTACCCAAAAAAGTGAATTTTTCTTGACGTAAAATATTTATTAGTTGAAAACATTTTGATTTCTTTATGGACAACTGTTTTAATAAAATATACGGAATATAGTTGGAGAATGTTATATAATGAAAGTTGCAGTTGCTATATGATGTTAATTAAAAATGAAATTATTTGAGGTTCTATGTTACTTGCGAAATTTAGAACAATTTCTGTGTAAAAAACTAAAATTAATATATGATATTAGATTCATGGGTACTTCCAAATGCATGGTCTTTTTAAATTATATTTTACAATAAAATATTAAGTATAACATTAGTTTATACTAAACCTAATTTATTTTAAATATAACAATTTAAATGCAAAGTTGCATTATAATTTTATGTTAGAGTGAAATACGATTAGTTTTAAACACCGTTACATACCCCAATATATTCAGATTTTTTTTTAACGTTAAGTTTTCTTTTGCCCCGTATTGAAATATCTTGCATGCAATATCTTAAACCTCTGTTATGGTAAATATATTTGAAAGAAATTTTATTGTTGTAAAATTTTTATTGGTTTATACTCTGCATGTTAATACATATAGCATCAACATATAATTTCATTGAATGTTAAGTGTTTTAAATTACTTTGAAATACTAAGTAATATGCGAATACATTCGACTTCCATGTTAGTAAAACTAAACACAATGTAACACTTTAATGTATATTAAAGAAATAGTATGTATTTTTAAATAATACCTAGGTGAAGTTATTGATATTTTTCGTTAAACGTTAAGTTAAGAAAAAATTGACTACCTAGGGGTAAAAAACTATCATACAGGTTTTCCTGGTTTGTCCATAGCACAATTTTTCTAAAAGCACCCTTTCTGAAATTACACTTGTAGTTTTATAGTTCTCCAAATGGTCTTCATGAATAAATAAATAATAAAGATAGAGAGTTTTATATGAATCTAATGTAAATTTTTATTGGTATTGGGAATTTACTAAACGATTGTGTTAAACTGGGCGTCGTTTCCGTCAAGAGCCTTACCTTATACTTTTAAGCTTCAGAAAAGCATTTTAGTTTCAACGTGTCATATTTATTTCAAAACGTTTCAAACGTTTACTGAGCAAATTGTCCTAAAATTATCCATTCAAATGTGTAAAAACTCTCGAGGGTTTTTACCTACCTTTGCCCCTATCTTATAAAAATCCACTCGTTATATAAACTTATATTCTTTAGCGATAAAGAATTTTAAATGATATTATTGTTCCCTTAAACGACATGAGACGTTTTTATTCTCAGATAGAAATCTCAATAAATCTTCTACTTAAAGAATTTTACATCCTGCTTGCTTACAGTCTTTTTATATGTTAAAGATTCTGGGAGCTCTTAGAAGACAAAGGAATCCTTTACATAACAGTTTCCCTAATCGGCGTTAAAAACTCAAGGGTAACTGACAGTTTATTCTCTAAAAAGGAATAACATGCAGGGTAAATGTCCTCGTTTGGCTTTAAACAGTCGAGTCGTCACTATATAATGAACTCGGTAAACGAGACTCTAAAGACACGAGTCGCCTCCGATTATGCCCGGGCAATCAAAATTTAGTTGTAGCCTTATCTTCCAACAAAGAAAGTACCTAAAATAATGTGCTAATTTGCCCTCGAATGCCCCAGTTAATGCTGTCGTTTTTTCATCAATTTATTAAGCCTAAAGTTTCCTTCGCCATTAGCATTCAGTCCATTAGCATTGGAGCGAATGCTTAAAGCGGTTTCAACGTAAAGTAACGAGTAAAAAAGTGTTTCAGTTTAACAGTTATTTACTTTAGAGAAAAATAAAAAGCGTGTATAAAGTTTTGATGATCCAATTTTTGCGTCCATCTCTTTAACACAAAAGTACAGAATTTTTCCTTATATTTAAGTAAATTTGTTGGATGAATAAATCTGCTGCTTATTTTTAAATACTTAGCAAAACATATCAATCCTTTTGAGAAATTATTTGTGTAACAAATATTTATATATTGTTTACCTTACCATAAGCTTAAGATTGTTTGAAATTACACTAAATTAGGATATTCGTTTAGTATGCGTTAAAATATTGAAAGTCGTTATACATGGAAAACCACATACCCTTGTACTGGCTTTTAAATTATAAAATTTTAAATCAAATAAGGGCTTAAAGTTAAAAATGGGAAGGAGGTCTTGGGAGGATCGAAGCAGTTTCATGGTATTCGATTATTTAAGTTAGCTTGTTTCGTTTAAAATAACTGAGTGTTTGTTATGAGATTTTCGGTTACAATAGTATTTTCAATATTTCTTTAGATAATAGTTAATAATATGCATCTCCTTATTCTCCCAGCTGCTTACATTGTTCTAGAATATTTTTTTTTATCAAATTGTTTATTAACTAGACGATTGGATTGTTTGCGTCTATTATCAGGAGCATTTTTCAAGTATATGTTCGAATATTTTAAGAGAATTGTATTTTATCGTACTTTGAGAAATATTTATGTATATGAAAATATGTCCCTTAAATTCTATTATAATTTCAATATTCCATTCCTTTATTTTACATTGGGTACATATATTGCTTATAAAGTATAAAAATTTCGAGCAACTGATCTAAATATTTAGTTTAAAAAGTTTACGAATATAATTAATGTTTTTTATAATATGGAAGAATAGCTATTCCTTTAACTTAAAAAGTTTTACTTGACTTAAAATAGAAAATATGATCAAATTAACAAACTTCATTCTTGAAGTTCATTTACTGTTTAGTAAGTAGACTTTTTCATTGAAATAACTTTAAATTTAAAGTGCTTTTCGAGTGAGTTGAAGGAGAAAATGAACAATAAAACAAGAATTCAAAACAAAAGCTTCACATCTAGTCATTACTACCGTAAATTGCTGACAATTTGGATGTCGGAAACGTGAATGCTGACAGGTTCCGACGAAAGCCGACAGCTGAGATTACAAAACATCTCAATTAGCTGTTCATTTACCTGAGAGCAGTATTTCTATTGCCTGTGAAGTATTATTATTTTAGAGAGTTAATTTTTGTCCCCACCACTTTATATTGAAAGTTTTTATGTTAAGTTTGACAGTACGAATTAGAACAGTGGACGTAATGGGTCAGTTGTAATAGTTTTAGGATTTTTATTTTATTCAAATGTTTATATTGTGATAGTATGTGTTTAAAGGGATTTTTTTATTAAAATAAAGTTTTCTTATCAGCAGTTCGTTGGGATTTTTTTGGATTACTGAGTCGTATTAAGTCAGCGCCTCTCAAAGTTTTGTGTTTTTACTTTTGTTTGTAATAGAAATCATCTCACAAGTGAGTAGACTGCATAAATTTATTTGGTCTATATATATATATATATATATATATATATATATATATATATATATATATATATATATATATATATATATATATATATATATATATATATATATATATATATATATATATATATATATATATTGCAAATGTCTGCCTATCATAAGAATTAGATTCGCGACATTGTTTAACATTGTATGTTGCCTTATTTTTTCAACTTCTGACACTGATTTCCTGCATACTTCCCTCCTGTTGTAATCTACGAGTATATTTTCTATAACGACATCCATCATCCAGACTATCTGGTGGGAGCCAATCTCCTGGTAGACTGTCAGTATCTATAAATGCGCTGATATTTACATAAATATAAAAAAGTAAATATTTATGAAACCATCTTCACTATGTAATTTTGAGACAAAAAATATAAGTCAAAAATATTCAAAATTAAACTTTAATGTCAAAGTTTTATGTGGAGAGAGAAAAATGAATATATAGTAATTTATTAATCTAAACTAATATCAGCTTTATAAATAACGATTGGGTGCATTAATACATTGATTTTTATATGCATCTTAAAAATAAATCAAATAACAATGAAAATATAATCGTAAATGTTAGGTTTACAAACAGATTAAAATTTTTATTTCTAATTCATTTCAATATTCTTCGATCAAAAATAACATCCAACTTACAATTTTACGAAAAAAACACTCCCTAAAAAACAAGACGTTAAATATTCGGATGCTTTTTTTCCTCTTCTGAGTACGGATTCAAATTTTCTTCTCTTTTTAAATCTGCGGTATTTCATTAAAAAGCGAGAATTTTCTCGTTATGCAGAATCCATTATGGAAATGATAAAAAATTCACTTCGGAAGTAGAGAAGAACGATGCAGAGGACTTTTCTCTGTCGAGTTCAACTAAATTAACTTAAATGCAGTTAGAGAGCGTTCCTGATGATTATTCACTGAACTAATTAGCAATATTGCATGCCACATAAAATTAATATACCATGTTTTTCTAGAAGGAGTGATCCTATTTTTCATCCTTAGGGCATTTTTAGAAATTAGTTATAAAACTCTTTAACAATGAAGAATGGAAGTTTCTTTTCTTGATAGCATTTTAACTGACATAAAACTGAAACGTTAAAAAAATATATTTACTTTTGATAAAATATACTTAGGCTTAGACAAAATACAATTTAACTTTGGCAAAATACACTTTAAATTACTTTGCAATTCATGAAGTAATTACACTGACATAATGAAAGTTTGTGTCCTCTCTTTGAGACATGGTAGATTATTTACACGAATATTTCATGAGTTGCATTTTTATAGTGCTAAATATATTAACTTACTGTATATACAGTTTTTATTTACAATTTTCTAAATCGAACGGCCCAGAGAATTTATTAATAAAAAAAATAGTAAAATGTTATTTTAAAATTATGTTTAATAAATTAAATTACCATATTTTATTTTAAATTTTTATTCAATAGACTTTAGTGGTATGTAATATATATAGGATTTAACCAATTTATTTCATCTCTGAAAATTGTAAAAATTGTTCAGTTTTGACCAATATCATGTCTTTTTAGAAAACAATTCATCCAAATTGAGGCAGTATTATTAAGTCGAATTGGTTTATTTGCTTTACAAAATGTCTTTTCATTGATTTGTATAATTTTAGTGACTATATAAGACGAAAATTCAGTTAGTTAGGATTATTAAATGTTTTATTTAAAAAAAATTAAGTCATTTGTATATCATTAATGTTCACATGGAGTAATTCATTTCTACGTAGGAGTTTAATTTTTCAATTGATCAAATTGTAATATTTCATAATATATATATATATATTTAATTCTTTTAAATATATCTACATCTATGAGCTAAACGAGCCTGTGTCTGAACTTGGCAATATTTTTTATTGAGAATTATATTTTGAAAGTTCATTTTCTATCGATCTGGAGGCCTATCATAACAGCGTAACTAAGTAAAAAAATTTATAGATTGATAGAATTTAGCGAAAATTATAATATAGCATAACATAAAGAGTCCATTGGGAGCATGCTTAAATTTCTTCATCTGCTTTAAATTTATATTATTGTGAATTAGGTTCATTTGGTGTAAAGGTATTGAAATTCTTTAGTGTATAACATATATTTAGCACTTTAAGTGTTAATTGGGAAAAATATTAGGAAACATTAAAACATATGTGAATAGTTATCAGCTATATAAACATATAAACTATTATAATGGGTTTTCTTCTTTTAACTAACTGTAAACTCGAAGTTCATTTAAAAATACATTTAATACAGTTAGCAATTATGCAAATTATACATCTTCACTAGTAAATGATAGGTAATTTCTTCATCAGCAATGATATGATAGGTTAACATGTAATTCCGTTTTTGATGAGAGTATTTAAAGTAATGAAAGTAAGACTTTAAGCTAAATCTTCTTAGTTTTAGTTATACTAATCCCACTATCGAAAGAAATCTTCCAACTTGAACTCGAATAAACCAGAATGTCTTCCAAGTAGGTAGGTAATGTAATATCCAAGTATCAGGTAGAGTCAGTTTCTTCTTAATGATCATCTTTATGCACAGGATGATGCAAGATAACCTTTTCCAGCATTCGCTTGGATCATCATCATTTTCTTCATCACCTTTACTTCTCTCTGATCCATCTCGTCGTTTAATTACAGGAAATAGGCAAGAAGATGCCAGATACGACTATTTTGAACTCATGTTCACAGGTTCGATCTCACGAACCTCCTCGATTGAGTTCATGAAGTTGTTGGATTATCGATCGGTATCAGGATCGTTATCTATACTATATTACATTACACTACTATATAATCTAATTTCAAGTCAAATTGTGATTTTTTAAGAGAAAGTTTAACTCTAGTCCCATAAAGCTTTTATCAGGCATTTATATGTTTTTTAGAGTTTTGTGGATTATATGTTTTAAGAGTTGTGATAAAAGAGTTTATCAATTTTTACGAAAATGGAGTGCACTTCGGCAATCAAACTTGAATGTACCATATCAAACTGCAAGCCACAAAGTTGTTGTTTCATGCTTCATTGTTTCAGTACGTTCGGTAAAATTAAAGAAAAATTTGGTCTCAATGCAACCACACCAGTCACTAAGTAATAACTCTAATCACATAGCAGCCAAATCTTATGGTACCTTAAACAATTTGTATAGTACCGGTTAATGATGCATGATTTTTTAGTGCTTGTTGTCAATTCCAAACGGAATATCTATACATTGTTAATGAGACACAAATTCATCCACTTTTGTTGAAAATTTTAAGTTTTATTTTGATTATTTAGTTAAATATACTCTACCAATTCGTTTGATACATCACTTTAGATTATCATGTATCATACTTTAATTATAAATAATTACAATAAAATAGAGTGCCTTGATCACCAGTGGAATGAACAGATCATAGATATGTTTTTGAAATTTAAATGGTATCATAACTAAATTTGTGAAATAATTTCGAGGAAAGAGGTGGGAAACATAAGAGGATCCATTTCTGTACTTAAAAATTGTCCATCAAAACCATTCGATTAGTATGCAAAACTTTATTTAGCATAGAAATGGCACGCAATAAGGCTTGCGTATTATTTAGTAATAAGTAAACTTAAAATAATGAAGGAAAATTGCAAGCTAATATTTTATTTATGTTTTTCAAACTTTTGTAATTTATTAGTAAAATAATTAAAAAGTTTGAGTTTCTTGTCTTTCCAGATACTTTAGCATGTCACGAACATATGAAAGATCCTAGGGTGACACTCATACAAGAAATTATCTCACAAATAGTTATAGGAAACGTTGGTGGATGAAGGAATGATAGAGCTCTCATCAATGCCCCTGATATTCAAACTGATCACTATGCTGTAGTGCTGTATGATAGGACAAACTATTAAAGAGTGGTGAATCAGGTTGAGGACTCAAACTTTCCACCAAAACACTTTTGAAAACATTTTTGACAATGGTCTTTTCCTAAAGATCTAAAAGTTAGATTCCTTGTTGTATTATTAGAAGCATTTCTTGTTGTTCTGTATTCTACATTACTTGTTACAATGAAAGTGCCAAAAACCTGTGATCATCATTCCACTTGACGGCATTTTATGTATTTCTTCAGGTGAATTGAAATCTATTCCATCTAATACATGAGCAGGTAACATTAAGAGTTAAACTGAATTAAACTAAAGCTTCTAAAAAAAAAAAAAAAAAAAAAAAAAAAATGAAACGCAATAAAATGCTGTTCAACCATACTAATAATTGCTTCTTAATTACCAAGCCAAATTATCCACTCTAGATTCGATATATTCTTACCTTCACTATTCAAGTTATAAAGTTTTATCGCAATTTATTAAGTACCAATAAAGAACACATATGCTCTTCTTGAATTTAAAGCTACTCCCTAAGTTCCAAGAAGAAAGCACATTCAAAGTGGGAAAATTTAATCCCAGCATTTTGCATTTTTACTTTCAGATATGATAAGTCGCAGCCAAAAATCAAAAGGCAAGACCTTACCTTCCTCGAACAGACCCCTGTGAAAAGTATCCTGCATTGATTTTCCTTCCAATCACTTTCCCCCTCTCAGTTCTGATAGTTCGATTTGAAATGCATGAGTTGGACTATAACGAAACTTTACCCTGTATTCGGAAATAGACATAACCTACCCCTTCCTAGGAGTAGCGAGCGGGACTTGACATGGCCGCGTCAGCTTCGCATGGCATGTACGTTTTCCTTTTGTTTTTAAGTGTCTTTCCTTTTCTCTAGCGACTTCTCTTTTATTTTCAGCCATTTCTGCATACGGGATCGGAAAAAGAAGTGAAGATAATGCAAAATATATTCAAGCTATTAAATTTGCCCGTTTCTCTCCTGTCGAGATTTTTTTAGACTTCCTCGGCAGAGTTTTAGTTTTGGTTAGCGTTGTTGTGCGCTTTTTTAACTCTTAGTTCTTTTTGCGTGCCAAGGGAAAAATTGGCTGGCGCGCTAACTTGAGTATGGGGTTTCTGCTTTTTAAAAAGATAAATGAATAAATTTCCCGTTCCTATCATGTACAAAATAACTTTAAATCTTCCTTTTGATTGTAAAGTATTTTAGTAGATTAAAGAAGTTTCTTTTTGAAAATTATAATTTATGAGCAATTATAAATCATTCAAGCTATTAAATTTGCATGTTTTCACCTGCAAATATTTTTTTAGGTTTACTGTGAAATTAATTTTTGTTGTGGTTAATGCCCTTTTGATCCTTTTATGTTATTTATTTTTGCGTATCTATTAGGAATTGGTTGATGCATAAAGAATATTTACTAGTTTTTTACTTTGTAAAGAAACGTTCTGGGAGTTTATAATTAAAAATAAACGATCAAAATGCTGCAAAAGGAACCACTGTGCAGAATGACTCTAATTTGATCTGAATATTCACGGAGAAGAGGAAAATGGTATGGCATTAAAAAAATCCTAACTTTTCTTTTTCTTATACAATACGATTTATCCCTTCTTTATGTATATTCAGGTCATTCTGAGAAGCTATTCTTTTTTTTTTTTACATCTTTTCTGAAAGTTGAACTTCAATTATACTCACCCTGTATATCTATTTGTAAACAAATTACTTCAAAATATTTTGTTCCAGAAACAATATAAAATTGATACTGATTTGCTTTCATATATAGCACTAGATTGGTCAGTTTAATTCAGTATTTTGAAATTCATTGTTGTTTTTATGTTGAGTTTTATTGTTAATTTCGCATGTAAATAACTATATTTCGTTTCAGATACAGCTACATAATATTTTATCTCTATTTCAAGACAAACAAAATCATTCTTAGCTTAAAAAATATGCTCTAAGTTGCTTGTTTCTTTATGAGAAAGATTTTAAGTTATTCTCTACAACTCTACATTGATTCCTATCAGCTTAAATAAATTATATCTTTGTCCATTTTCATATTTGCAGGTAGTCATATTTTTATTACATTGTGAATTATTTGGCAAGTTTGAAGTAACCTTTCATTAAAAATGATCAATTAACTTGAATGTGTAGCTTTCAATATCATGTTTTATGTTAAATATCTCCTTAGGATTAGTTTATTATTATTAGACAAATTGGTTATGTCAATTCATTTCAAAATTATCAATTTACATTCAATTAAATACGCTACTGCATATTTGATTTATTTATATTTATTATTAAAATCCTAAAAACTTGCATTAAAATTTCTTGCGTAAAATAAAACTTTATTGCATTAAAATTTCATATGGTGTTATTTATCATTTTCATATTTTCCCTCTATTAAATACAAAATAGCCAGTTTGGCAACATTTTTTAAAATAATTTTTACATGGGCAAGAAAAAAAAAACCTTCGTCAAAATGATGAAATTGGCGATGTTATTCAATAGTCATTACATTGTGCTTTTTTGTACGTGAGACAGAAAATAACCAATCGTTGATGGGAGATGCTCATGGGAAAATAGCTGTGTTAAATACCCCGTTTTTTTTCCTTCTGTTTTTTTTTCCGCATTTATAAGGGAATTTTGGAGGTGGGGAGGATTACAACACCTCAAGAGGAATTTGTACAGATAATATTAATCTAAATCGTTGCAGCCATTTTTTAGCAATTGCTAAAAAACATGATTTGTTCGTGATTTTTCATGATTTCATGCTTATTTAGTACGATTCTGACGAAAACCTTAATAGTAGGTCCCATGGCCACCACTAACCAGCACACTAAATTAGAATATCATATGTAAATTTGTTCGGGAGTTTTCCTAAACACGCCCACAAAGACATTTCTTCTAGACTACTTTTGTAAAATCAGGATGTTCCAAATGTGGAGAAATGAAAAAAAAAAAAAAAAAAATCGATTTTTTTTTTTAACCGAATGCTATACTTTCATAACCCTATGTAAACATATGGCTAATTGAAAGTATATTTGAGTAATTTATGAGTTCGATAATTTCCACGCTGAAATAAATATCGACTAGAAATTTATGTACAGTATTTTTATTTTTTTATTTCTCTTACAATTTACAGATTATCATTGAATAATATTGTAGAAATTGATTCCTTTGTAAGACAAGGGTTGCAGTAATTTATATAAAAAAAAATTATTTCAGGATTAGAGGAGAATGGTATGTAATGCGATTGCTATAAGCTGCTTATCATCTACTGATTGTTAATATTTTGAATGTGAATATTTTGATTTATTTCATTATTTGATGGCACTTCAATAATTTTCTATCTTTGTGTTGTATTAAATATTACTAATTTCATTGTCGAAATAAAACATAGCTGTTTTAAAATTGTACCTATTTTTTTAAAAAAGTTTAATTTGTGCAATGTGATCATACCATTTATTATAGTTTTTTCTAACAACAGCACCATTTGTTGGAAAAATTGATGGGGTAAAATTCTTTAGTTACATTTTGAATACATACGTAATTAAATCCGAATACTTTTTTGATTAGAAAACAATACCTTAACAAACCCATGCATTGAAATATTACACAATTTTATAAAGAATAAATCTTCCAAGACACTTTCAATGAAATAAAAAAACAACTGTATGTAAAATTGCAAATCAAAAATTCAATTGTCTTAATTTAACACTTTGCGATTCCGGTAAAACATCGAATCAAATTCAAACTACAATTAATATAACCATCCAATTCCGTATCCGCTTAGTAAACAACAGCAAGTGCCAGATAGAAAGAATAATCTAGAAAGAAAGAAGATAAAGGGTGACAGCAGTCTTCTCAAAGCCCATTTCTCAATACTTATGGTAAACCTTGCATTCTAGAAAATATTATTTCAAAAGAGAAAACGATAAGTCACCATAATTATCTTAACACCTTGCAATTCCAGTAAAACATCAAAACAAATTAAACCTACAGCAAGCGTAACTAAAGTCATGCAAACTTAGAAAGCAAGATTAAGAATTAGGTAATAAGAACCATCTAGGAAGCATGGAAAGAAGAGTGACATCAGTCTTCTCTAAACCAATTTAGTGATATTTACAACACATCTTGCACACTATAAAATAATATTTCAAAGGAAAAAACGATAAAGCACCACGCATTTCAAGCTCAAATCAAATCAAACGAAAGCGATAGCAAACGTAACGAGCATCATTTCATTAAGATAAAAATTGCGCGAAAGGGGGATTACATCGGGTAATATTTATTCCAACACATTGCAGATAGAGAAGGAGGATTTAGATTACATCTTGTCTTATTAAAGGGCAAGCAAGAAATAAATAACGCCTTTGCCCATAGAAAATCGTAATAAATGAACTGGGATTACATACCAGGTATATGTCAACAAGTTTTATTTGAGGAGCTTGGAGGAAAGGTAAATAGTTTTTTTTGCTGACATCTCCTGCTCTCCCAAAGTCGACTTTCTTCCCTTTGAATTCAAATGCAAATAACAGCCTGGATTTGCGCAAGACTATGCATTCACTTCCAATACCTTCTCTACAAGAAACTTCATTGTAAAGAAAATTAAACCCCGGCGATGCATGTCTTACTTTTAGAAGTGTAATCAGGTCGTGTGCTGGAGTTAGATATTTATTGCAACTTTTAGAGTTCTTGAGCTCTTTGTTCCCTGAGTCTTTGGTTAGGCGAAAATATTGGACTCATTACGGTGAACTGTTGCATTAAGTTTATTTTTTATCTTTTAGGGCTAGTAAAGTCATGAAATAAGCCTTTATTAAATCATGTATTTAATGTATGGGTTTATTTATTCATCTAATAAATTGAGCTTTTGCTCCATTATTTATTTAAACATCCGCTTTTAATGAAATTACTTATCTTTCAAAGAAGTATATTTTGTATTTTGTTTGATTTGGTTCTTGAAATAAGATTTATCTCAACAAAGAAATGTAGTATGTATGCTAGCTATTCATATAATATCTGAAAGAGTCCATTTGTAAGTTTGTTATTTCCACACTTTCTATACATTCTGTGACTGACGTCATAACATCCATCTTCACCTCATAGGTCTGGATCAATAGGCAAGAGAAAGTAAAATATTTACACTTTTGAAAACTTTTCACATATATATTCATACTCTACCATTTCCAAATACGGATAGAATGGCACGCTACCTAGGATGTAGAACTTTCTAATAGGAAACTGTTCTTCGAAAATTGAAGTTGAGTAATATTATGTTGATTATAAATAATTACAGTTTTCTTTACTTTTACGCAGTTTAAAGGCAAGAAATCTTAATTATATAATTCATTTTCCCATTTCTTTTATTATAGTGGTATAATATATGTGCTCATTTTTTATATCAAATATTAGATGATACTATTAGTTGCTTCATTAGCCATTCTACTTCTTAAAATGTCATATATTTTTATTGTATGGGCTGTGGAGTCTAAAAAATGTGTGATAACTAAAAAAAAAAAAAAATCAATTTTTCTCAAATAACTAGCCTATTTTGAAATTCTTTATTTGGTTACATAAGTAAGATAGAAACTTTCATTTAATTTATTTTAAAACTTTTAAAAGTATCTTTGAATTATTTGAGGAGTCTAGTTTCAAAACCGATTTCATCTGTTTTAGTAAATGCTAAATGTATTTCAATCAACTTTATTTCAATTCTTTCAATTTATTTCAATTGACTATATTTCAATTCTTTCAATTTTTAAACAATTAACTTTATTTCAATTTATTTTAATACTTTTAAAAGTATTTTTGATTTATGGGAGGCGTCTAGTTTAAAAACTGATTTCATCTGTTTTAACAAATGCTAAATACCAATTGCAGAATTCTTTCAGTTGTATGCTAGGAAACAAGTTTAAAGCATTTTTTAACTTGACCGCCAAACTCAATATGGCTTGATAACTTGGGTAAAACAAAAATAAACTGATTAACAAAAAAATATGGATTGAACCGATTTTGAATCTAGTCACCACTTAACAATCGTTTACAATATTTTACGAATAATATGGTTTTGTGGTAAGTGTTGTTCGTATAAAACTCAAGTAAAAAGTACATTTATTAAAGTAGAGTATTTTTGAAAAAACGAAATAAACCAAAGCTACCAGCACAAGTCTTCTTTAGTCAAAAGACAAAGACTAAGCAGTTAAAGATTTGTTTGGTCAATCAACAAAAGTACTCACTGGATGTTGTTAGTTGAATTTTGTCTTTCGTATTGGTTGAACTGACTTTATCAGATTAAACTATTTCTACTTAGTTAGATAAATGTAGCCTTTTGTAAATATCAAGTGATTTTATTGATCTTTTAGAGTAAAGATTTCAGTCTTTTTTAAATCATTGTGTCAGTTAAGATTTCTTTCGAATTTATCGATAATTGATGTGAAATAAATCTATGAGAAGATAAAACAATGCTCGAAATACAAATAAAGTTTAATAAATTAAAAAAAAAAAAAAAAAAAAAAAACTATTGCTCTATTTGATTAATTTCTAATTAAAATCATAATATACATGAAATTTTTATTCAAATATAAGTATTTCCATAAACAAGACTAAGATTTACACATTTGTTAAAGAGAAGAGAATTTATCACTCCATCAAAAAAAGATGAAAATATTTAAACTTTTGAAATAACAAGTGTTATAATAGAGTTGATAAGAAATAATTTTATTCACTTTTTATGATAGTAAAAAAGATTTTTCTGCGAAAACAATTGTTTTTCTCAAATTTGTCTGCTTCCTCTACATTTTCTATTCCTTTTCCCAAGTAGAGTTTTGAATCATCGATACTGAAGATAGATATGTTACAAATATAGCGTGAATGTCTTGAAAAACTTTAAATATTTATAATCTGAGTCAATATATATATATAAAAAAATAGTTAACAGTTAATATAACAAAAGTGAAAGAAGTGTTATACGTGGTAAACATTTTCTAAGAAAACTTAAAAAAGTTAAAAGTGCTTTGTAAAATGCTTTATGCATTTAGTTCTTTACAAATAAAATCTATTTGGATGACAGTTTTTAGAAAGGAGACATTTAAGCACTATGTCTGTGTAAGGCACCTAACGCTTTACACATGTTTACTGATTTGTATTGTTTCGTAATAGGTCATGGCAGTTTTAGTGTATTAACCAAATTTAATTTTTTATTTTTCACTCGTTATAGCCAATATTTATTAAAAAGTAAATGTATCTTATTTAGACCAGTGTCAGTTATTCTTCTGAAACACACACCATATTTTTAATTTTCAGTTGCCCTAATTTCACACAATCGAGTTATTCATATAACTATAGCAATACATTAAAATAGTATAATCGGTTAAATTTAAAAAATTTAAAACTTCGCATTGCAAAACAATTTCACAAAGTAGAAATAGAATAATCGTTTACTCATTTTTTTTGTTGTTGTGAGAAATTTAAATAAATATTTTTTACTTACATATTTATTTATTTCAATTTGTTCAATACTTTTCAATTTTATAAACACATGTATGGATATAAATTTGATTGTATTTCAAAACGATTTGTCGAAAGTTGTATTTTCATGAATACACTTCTTAAAAAAACTGGTACTTTACCACCGTATCTGGAAAAATTTTTGCTCTTAAATCCCTTTGACTATAAATGCGGAAGAATGAAAATTAAATTTAGCATCCATTTCATACTCGGACTGTCGTGATTTAATAGTTTTAACAGTTTCTACTGTCAGACTTTAATGCAGATATCTCAACTAAGCTTAGAATAGTCTCAGTTCATGATTGTCCTTTAACTACACTATGACAGCAGCCACTGGAACACTGTCGCCCGAAAATGAATTGTCTTGCCAAGTTAAACCTACCGCACCCATTAATGGGTTATGGATGATGCGTTCATTTAATGATAGCGGTACATCTGCATCCATTAGAACACTCGGCGCGTGACGTGCTCTTTCCATCAGAACAATATGCATATGCTGGAGATGGGAGAAATGCACTAGATATAGATTCTATTCTTAGAATCGACACTGCCTTAGAAGAAAAGCCACTTTTCAACTATTTACGTAATGTCTAGGATTACTTAAGGTAGTGTGATGATCATTCTCCATCCTTTCTTATTTTGATTGTATTCATATATGAGTACCTTGATACAAAGCTTAGTACTGTACTTTGATTCAGATCCATATATGAGTAAGCATATTTTTTTCAACTATTCAGTTTATGTGTATTACTAAAGAAAATATAATAATCACCATCCATCCTTCGTTATTTTGATAGTACCCATACAGGAGTACTTTTAACTAGCACAGCCCATATATAAAAATTAGTTGACGAATTGTTAGAAAGCTTTCTGTTTTTAAAGTGTTAAATACAAGAATAACTAAAGTAAAAGTTATAGTACTTTCATAAGTTATTTTAAATCTTGCAAGATTTATAGCATATGCACACTTAATAAACAGAATTTTCTCTGGCCATATCTTCAAACTGAATAAAGGACATGAATAATTTTTAATCATATTAAATATAAAGATAACATATGATTTTTTCAAAAGTTTTTATGGTTAAAAATATTTAGAAAAAATATACTTAAAATTTTATAAAATTTTAAATAAAATTTGAATGTTTAATTCATATTACAATATTTTGATTGCATGTAATTATAATTAAAAAAACTGATTTACTGAGTTGTGAATAGAATGAACAATATATAGTTAAAACTAGTAATATTTCATTGCTTTTGATAATGTTTAGAATTTTCTCTGGCCATATATCTTAAAACTGAATAAAGGGCATGAGTCATGTTTAATTATACTAAGTATAAAGATAACATATGATTTTCGCAAAAGTTTCTATGGTAAAGAATACTTAGTAAAAATACACTTATAATTTATAACTTTTTAAATAAAATTTTAATATTAAATTCATATTACAATATTCTGCCTGCACGTAAATATAATTGTTTAATAAATAAATTGATTGACTGAGTTGTGAATGGAATAAACAATATATAGCTAAAACTAGAAAGATTTAATTGCTTTTGATAATGTTTCAATCAGTAAATCTACTGATGCTGATCTCCTATTAACTTAACATGAAATCTCTGACATCCTAAACTCGTTACCTTAATTAAGTCTCTTTCACTCTTTAAAAGTGATTTGTAATATTATCTTTGTGTTGATACCTCATTTTTTTAACGTTCAGCATTCTGATAAGCTACTTATCAATCAATTTCTTTTAGGATTAATGAATAGATGTTTTATAAATCTGGAATATATTTTACTCTTTGAACGACTCACTTAATACTTAAGTATCATTTGAGAACTTGTTATTTTGTTCATCGAAATTTGATTTGTTTGCAATTTAATTCTGATACAAACATTAATGTAGACAAAAATGGGTATTAACAATTTAATACATAATAAATTTCATAAATTGTAATTGGGGTATTTTACTTCATAAAATTTTTTGTTTGACATCATCGAACGCTTGTATTCGGAACATAATTTTCGACCGGTTATAAACAAGGATAGAGAATATCTAACGTTAGTGCAGATAACAGTAGTGTAGATAAAAGGTAACGTATACAAAATATTATCAACAATTTGATACATAATATGAATTTCATAAATTGTAATTAGGGTACGTTACTTTATGGAATTATTTGTTTGACCTCTTCGAACACTTGCGATAGTCGGAAAGTTAATATGCGACGAGTAATAGACAAGGGTAGACAATATGTGAAAGTAGTGAAGCAGAGTAGATAAACAGTAGTGTATACAAAAACACTATTAACAATTTAATACTCAATATAAATTACAAGAATTGCAATTGTGACATTTCATTCATGAAAACTTTTGTTTGACCTCGTCGAACACTTGCAATATTCAGAAAGTTAATATGCGACGAGTAATAAACAAGGGTAGAGAATATGTAAGAACTAAGTAAAAAAGTTCATATTCTTATCTTTGTTTAATCTCCAAGGGGCCAGAGTATCAATAATCCAGAAAGGAACCTCCTCTTAACCTCTATAAATAATCGATAGGAGTCTGGGAGGAGCTTGTATGGAGGGGAGCCTTCAAAGTAACTCCCCAAAGCGTTAAGTCCCGTTTCACGCATATGCAAATCGCCTTCGTAATGGAAAAACTTTGGGCGACAAAGAAATTTGATTACGTGATAATCTATCCTGATATCAGTGTTTTACACAGATAATTTACTTCATTATTTAAATAGACTTGCCGTCGCCTCTAGTTTAAACACTATCACGTGCAACCTAAGAAAGTCGATATTAAAATGCTTAAAGCAGTCAAATACTTAAGAATGGATGTTAAATCGATTCTTTTTCAAACAATGTATTTTTTATGGACATAGAATTAGAAATTAAAAAGGAAAACGTGACAGATACTTATGTTTTAGTGTTTTTTTTTTTTTACAATTGTGTTAGGGAGATGATATTTTTATTTAAAATTTCAAATACTTTTTTTCAAAAATATGGTCAGCTAATTTAAGAGTTAATTGTTTAAAAACGTTAAATATTATAATTATATTGCTGTTAGTTTATCCAGAAATTTTGTTAATTTTAAAAATCATTTTAAATTATTTATTAAAGCTTTTAATTTTCTTTGCGTATCCATGCGAATAACGTAATTAAAATAAAACTACAAGTTTCACGATCCTTAACCAAAACCATACGTATTAAAAAATTAAATATTATTTTTTTAAAAAATTCTATGCTCAGAATAGTTGAAAATCAGATATTATTCAATACTGCAATCATAGAACTAAAAACGGATTTATATTTTCCCTGATTTTTTTATATATATAAATTATACGGCAGATGCATAGAAAGAAAATGAAAGCATATTTATTTGTCCTTCATTAGGGCTGTAGTAGCTTTGTCAAGTTTTAATTTGATGTTGGTCTCTATTAGAAGCTGAAAAGTTTTTTCTTGTCCTATAAAATTTTGAACCTGTCAGTAGTCTTTTTTTTACATTAAGCGATTAAAATGTTTAGCATTTTTTCAAGTATGATCATATCGGTTCTTTTATTAAATGGAATAAAATTAACAAAGAGTTTTAATTATTCATAAGTTTATTTGCTCGGCAAATATAAAATGTTCAATCCGCTAACTTACTTAAAGTACATAATCCAATTTTCATTGTTTGGGATTTTAGCCTTAAAATTAAACTCGTTGGATGATGATACAAAGCCCAAAAATTCTAAATCCTAAACCACTTACATCATACGGAAATTGTGATTGTTATCTTGTTTCATATATTTTTATGAAGTTACACTATGTTGTGATCAAGAAACATTTTCCCATAAACAATATCAATAAACACACCTCTTACAAAAATACTTTTCAGCCTGAAAATGTCATTGAACAAAATATCTCCAAACCTATATTTTACTGGGAATAATCAATATCGCCTTTTAAAATTCTATTTGAAAAGGACTCCTTTCACTCTCGAAAATAATTCAAAGCCAAGTAACATGATTGGACGCTACTTTATGTAGTATCATAAAAATAGAATTTTCCCACTTTCTCGCTTCACTCTTTCGACTGTATAAAGAATAATACAAGCGAAGGGTAGCTGAAGATTACTAAAAAAAAGCACTGCACACATACCCATACATATAGATATATACATTTTGACAGTTTTTACTGCCGAGCGTTTATTTTGTAGATAAAAACACTTTCATAAAAACCCGATACATCAGAACTGCAATAGAACCATTGCAGTTTATGGCAATGCATCATATATGGGATCGTGTAAAATAGTTCGATTTATTAGTTCAAAGTGGATGATGAAAATTTTGTCACGTTTTTCAAGGGATTAGAATATTTGGAGTAACCTGTATTTCCGGAATTTCCCCTCTCTTGCTATAAATATTCCACAAACATTTAACATGCACTTTGAGCCTGTTAGATCCAAGGCGTTACAGAGAGCGTTATTATTCACCAGGGGACCATAACATTGAATTCTTGAGCTAAGATACAGAATTGTGCAATAAATTCCAGCAGTTGCACAAATATTGCAGTCATACTTTAATGACTCGCACATATCAGAAGAGTTATATTCCACAGAGAAGGCAACTTGAAGGATATTATTTGAACAATTGGAAAAGATTAATGCGAGAAACCAGTTCTACCAACGGATTTATTTCTGAAAATTATTTGTGATGGATGGTTCTTATACCAGGTAATTATTAAACTTTCTAAGTACTTCCCGATAAGAAATACGAATCTGGCCCTTTCTATGGGAGGTTGTAATAGCTTGCTATGTCAAAATGGGTGGTTGAGTGAGTGAAAAAAAAACACGTTTTTTAAATCCGCTTTAGTTCATTTAAAATTATATTCAGTTTTGAATAAACTTTTATTTAATTCCCACAGTATCAAATTTTTGGAATAAAAATATCTTATATTATTCAGGTGCAGGTAAAAATTAGTTTCTACTGTATCATGTTATTTTAAAATTTATGATTCATTTGAGTGTTTTCATTAAAGTGTGAGTTATAAAAGAATTTCATCCTAATGGAGATTTGTTAAATTAGACATATGTTATACTAATTGCTGTATATCCATAAGTTCCAACATTGCGTAATTGCATAAATTCATAAATATATTTTACTCTTTATACAGATTTCACTGTTACTTTTACGCTTAGATAGATACGCTTATGGAAGTTTAGATATATATATCCATTACTTTAAATATTTCACAATTTCATAAATGGATAAATATATATATTACTTTTCTTGAAAATATGGAATATTAATACCTTTCAAACTAAATGAGATGTGTCATGTTATTTTTATTCTAACTTTATTCCTAAGATTTTTTGATATTAAATAAAAATAACCTTTGAAAGGAGCAAAATGTATACAAGTCCGTCGTTTTACCAAGTATTATCCAGGGATAAAAAAAAATTATTAAACTCAAAAACGGTGATGCAAACTGTCACGTTTGTTTCGTTTGGTTTGTTTATTTATAAGAATATCTGTTTATTTTCTTTTGTATTTACAAAATATCAATCTACTACTTTTTGCGAAGTAGTAGTAACATTTTAATTTAAAATGTGCTTTTTTTACTCTTTATATATTTTTAATATTATCAGTAACTTAAACCGTGATAAATTGCTTTTCCAAGATATAAATAGTAAAAATATTCCAATTCATAGGGCGAGATTCTAACATTAAGTAATTTATATAAACCAGGCAAAATTATTCTAATTTGAATAAATTCTTGTAGGAATTATTTATGAAACTTAAATTTATTTCATAACTACCTACTCATTTTCATTGACAAAATTACTTTCTAGGTACTATTCTAGAGAAATGAAAACCATCCAATACGTAAAAATCGATGTAGGATAATTTTAATTTATTAATTAGTAAAATTTAGTAAAACCTTCTAATAATTCAAATATCCCTATTTTTTTTAAGTACTTTAGACTAATTTTATTTTATGGACTTGTTTTACAGACAATATTGAATTATATTATAGATTATTCATCAAGAGCAAGATTCTGGGAAGTTGAACCACCCCTGATTCGCCCCATCTCCGATGTTCCCCCAAAAAATTACCAAATACTACTACCCTTATTAGGCGAAAAAATCTGAAACTATTTGATCCGTAGTTGTACCTTTCAAATTTTATGACCTGAAACTTCAAAGATCACCTTCAAAAATGAAAAAAAATTGGTGTTTTTGTGACACATGAAAACTATTTTTATCCGTATAAAACTTCGCAAGCATCTTGCTGCCTGCATTCCTTGTGTTATGGAATGTATTAGAATAGATCTTTATAAAACAAATAACAAAGTTATGGCAAGTAAATTGCGCAAGGTCATTCAAGGTAACGAAATGTCTAGGTTTTCATGTTTTTAACCTTTTTCAATCCTGAAAAATATCTGCCGACCAAACTGTATAGTGGTAGCATGCTATCTTCTAGACAGCGAGGTTGCGGGTTCGAGTCCCGTGTTAGGCATGGGTGTTTGTAAATGTATGTTGGCTTGTCAAATGACGAATGTTTCGGCGCATTATAGCCCTCGTGTTGCTGATGGTGCCAGATAATCTGAAAACAACCAACCAACCTGAATAATATCTTGCGCGTTTGATTTGCCTCTGCAAACAAGGTGTCATTGGACAGAGCTATATTAGTACTATTTATTAATGCATAAAACACTGAGGCAAGTTGAACACAGTGGAAGTTATTTGGTGCCAAAATCGAAAAATCTCCGTATTTGAGACAAATTTGAGCTCGAATACCTTGCTGGGGGAATAATATAATGACACAACCCTTGGACTAATCACACACTCTTTTATTATACTTATTAAGAAATTAAACTTTATTCAGGCAAGTTGAAGAGAAAAAAATAAATGATTTTTTTTTTTTTTTTGCACCCCATCCGTACATATTGATGCATTTCTGTTTCCATTCATGTTTTCAAAAGTTAATCTGTTCTCACTTCATTCTTCCTCATGTTTATAAAAATTACTTGTTGTATGTCTTTTAAGCTAGGAACTTTGACTGGATTAACTCCAGAAATTTGCAAAGGACCTAAGATTACCATGCTTCGGTGCTTCGTGTGTCGATATCATCACGCAATGACCACTTAATCTCATCAGCTCCTCTCTGATGAATAAATCTCATTTTAAACACCTCATACCCACAATCTTCTAGCCGTTTACCAATGTAAAACCGTGTATCGTACAGGACTGTGTAAAAAGGATGGGGCTGAATTTCATATCCACAGTACTGATCAGCAATTATTAGCTTTATCTTTTTTATGATATTCTCCATTTGGTGGGGAACAGTAATTTGGATATCAACTGTGAATTCCCCATTACCAATGCAATCAGTTCCAGGCACAAGTCAGACCAAACTCTAAAGACAAAGATAATATCACTTAGCCGAAAATTTATAACTCTGATGTTTTGAACAGAAGAAAATTACACATTAACGCTTGAAACTGCAAAGGATCTGTCCCTAAATATTGCTAGAGGAGAACACCAAATTCCTAAAATAATCACAGGTCAAAACAAATCCAGGAGTGCATTTTCAAAAAGAATGGAAGAAATGACAAAAAAGACCAATTATGAAATTACTGCAGATTTTTATAGAACCCGCTGCAGAGAATAGAAATTACATCCATTCAAGCCATATAAAAAATCTGATTGTCTCCAATGATACTAAGATAAAGTTCATCATCTTGTTCAATGACTTTATCTTCAATAACACTGCATATTTCAGTCGTACCTTTCATTCTGTGGAATTGTGACATAACTTGTTCCCGTGTCAAATATTCATTTGAATAAAATTTCTTCTTTCCATCTATTGTGAAATTTCTCATCATATTTACAACAGTTTGGGGTGTTAATTTACTTCGTGTTTTATTTCTTTTGTTGAAGCATTTTAAACTGTTTTTGGTTTAGGTTCAAACGTGTAACTTTCCTTTTGGGATTCAGTGCCCATCCTTCTTTGCATAGACGACTTGAATAGATGTAATTTTTATTATCTGTAGTGGGTTCTTCAAAAGCTGCTGTAATTTCATAATTGGTCTTTTATGTCATTGCTTTCATTCTTTTTAAAAATGCACTTCTGGCTTTGTCTTTACCAATGATTATTTTAGAAATTTGGTGTTTTCCTCTAGCAATATGTAGAGACAAATCCTCTGAAGTTTTAAACGTTGATGAGCAAATTTCTTCTGGGCAAAACTTCAGAGTTATAAATTTATGGCTGAGTTATATAATCTTCGTCTTTAGGGTTTGGTTTGAGTTGTGCCTGGAACTGCTTGCATGGGTAATGGTTAGATCTTTAATGGGCACAGTTGAAATCCAAATTACTGTCCCCCCCAAAATGAAAAATATCATCAAAGAGATAAATAAAATTGCTGATCAGGACTGCGGATAAGAAACTCAGCTCCATTATTTTTACGCAGTCCTGTATGATAAACGGTTTTGCATTGGTAAACGGCTAGAAGATTGTGAGTATGAGGTGTTTAAAATGAGATTTCTTCATCAAAGAGGAAGGAGCTGATGAGTAAAAGTGGCCATTGCTTGATGATAGCGACACAGTGCACCGAAGAAATTGTTATAAACATGAGGAAGAGTGTACATATTAATTTTTGAAAACATGCATGAAACATGCAAAAAAGAAAAAAGAAAAAAAAAAAACACATTTTTTTTCTTCTTTTCAACTTGCCTGAATAAAGTTTAATTTCTCAATAAGTATAATAAAAGAGTGTGTGATTAGTCCCAGGGTTGTGCCATTGTATTATTACCGCAGCAAGATATTCGAGCTCAAATTTGTCTCAAATACGGAGATTTTTCGATTTTGGCACCAAATAACTTCCCATGTGTTCAACTTGCCTCAATGTTTTATGTATTACTAAATAGTACTAATATAGCTCTATTTAATGACGTATTATTTGCAGTGGCAAATTAAACGCGCTAGATATTATTCAGGCTTGAAAATGGTAAAAAACATGAAAACCTGGACATTTCGTGACCTTGCACATTTTACTTGCCCTGACTTTGTTGTATGTTTTATAAAAAACTATTCTATAGCATTCCATAACAGAAGGAATGCAGGCGGTAAGATGCTTGCGAAGTTTTATATGAATAAAAAGAATTTTCATGCGTAACAAAAAGACCAATTTTTCATTTTTTAAAGGTGGTCTTTGATAGGCCATAGAATTTTACCGGTACAACTACGGAACAAATATTTTCAGATTTTATCATCTAACAAGGGTAATTTTTTGGGTAAATTCGGAAATGGTGTGAATCATCCCCTAATGTTAAGTGGCTCAATCTCTCAGAATCTTGCTCTTAATTTAAAAAATAATTATATTTATTTTTATCATTTCAAACTTATAAGTTTACAACTCAAAATAGAAGGATTTACCCAATACGAGGATTTACCTAAATGAAAAACTTCGTTTTATGTATGTCAGTTACATTATTTATTTTTGTCACGGTATGAAAATATGCATGAAATATTTGCATTAAAGTACTATTAAATTTTAAATGTAAATATTTGTTCTCTACAACCCTGTTAACGTTTTATTCCTTTGTACTTTGATAAGGAAATGCGAAAACAAAACAAAAAATTCTAGAAATTGCCTATAAAAGATATAATTTTTAGGATTGTTTTGAGAAAAAAAAATGTAAAAATATCGATTTTCTAGTTTTTGCCTTTACAAACTTTGAAATTTTATCTTTGTTCTGAGAAATTTTTGAACTGATCCAATAACTTATATTGCATAAAAATGTTATGTTTTATGTAAAACCTCCAACGCAATATCTTAGATGCAATGCCCCTTTCGATGTTTCAACTGCATTTTCTCAGTTCGTGCTTTTTGGAATTACCACCATACTCAAAATGCTAAAACTCCAGCAAATACAAATGAAATGATATGAATTTTTTTCTGTTTCATTCTAAAGATCTATGCCATAAAACTTGGTTGTTTAAATAAAATATAATTTAAACAATCACAATTTCAAAATACATATATTTTTCCTATAGGTGTATAGTTTTTATTCTTTTTTTTTAACTATTTACTTATAAGTTACTTATTACTTATTAACTTTTACTTAACTATTTACTTAACTATTTTACTTACACAAATACAAAAAACAATGCCTAAAATTTTAGACTATATAATCAGAATTTTAATTTTTTTTTCCAAAATATCAGGCAAAATATTGAAAAGGAAAAATAAAATAAACCTTGAATTGTTGTTATTTTTTTAAATTATTCACTAACTACTAATACTGTGTTATTATTTGACTGAGAATACTATCAATTTATGAACAAAAACCTTCTTAATATTCTACTTATAACTAATGTTAAGAAAATGGTTATTAACTGCATACATTTCAAGAGAATATCTCAGATCGGTCAGGAGTTTGAAATGAGATTATTAATTTTGTTTACTGGCAAACATTTAAAAGTTAGCTACTCATCACCTCCTAGATTTTTATGTGAACAAGTTTAATATGAAATAGACATGAACTATCCATGCTTTTTGATATATGACTCAACTTAGTTCGTATTTGTACAAAAGTACTTTTAACTGCCTTAACTCTCAATTTCAAGACATTTCTATATTTCTACAACGAATCAATAAATAATTTATATTTTTAACAGTACAATGATATCGAATATATTGAACTAAAAGTGCCACAAAAGTCTACACTTTCTTACATTTTGATTCGATTGCAATATCACAATGCCTAAGAACTTCCGCAACTATAAATACATAAACTGAGTCTAATTCTTTTTACGTTTTCCCAAGCGCCCCTATTCTTTTGATAAAAAAAATACAGTAAAAAACCCAATTTATCGTCCAAACTAGATCAGTCTAAATGCGCAAAATAAAGACGACCAGTAATCCTATACCACGCCGTTAAGTCCATAGCTCTTAACAGTAGTCTGAAGTAGAAGTGAATCAAGTGAATCACCCTTTACAGAAGATAGGACAACATCCTGATTATTGGCTAAATACCGTCTTCTGTTATTATTTTTTCTTGAGGTGCTCCACATTTTTATTATTTTTTCTTATATTGAGATCGGAAATTTGTAGTCTTTATTTCTCGTTTCATTTTTTTGGCCTGAACACATAAGATCCCTGTGATCATTAGATAAGGCTAGGGGTTATCCTCTTGTTGTCATAATGTCTAAGGCGCATATCTATCAGAAGCTGTAAGTGGGACCTGGTTTGAAAGAGGGAAAGATAAGTACTCTTGATTTATTTTTACTTGATTTATTTCAATAACTCAAGTAACTTAAGATTGCGCTATTAATTTGGAAATTCTTTACAAGTCTCGTATCAAGATTTCAAATATAGATATAATTGTTATAAGTGGTTTTTTAAAGTAAATAATCGCTTTCAAAAAAAAAAAATTAATAAATTAAATATTCCCGGAAAAATCTTTGAAACGACTCGTATCGTAATCTAAAAAAAGTGGTTTTTAAATATCCGTATAAAAGTTTTAGAAAAGTTCTAAACTCTTCTCAGATTGTAAACAAATGCGTCATTTGAAAATATGTAAGGTTTAGACAATTTCTTAAAACTTTAAACGAATTTCAACACTTTTTTATTTCATCAATTGGAATATGATACAACTTTCGTTCAAATATTTTTCTTTGCGTACTGCTCCTGTATCTGTAACCCAAATATTACTATTCATTTTTATAGTTTTTTACCCTGTAATCAGACTTCAATCTATTAAATTTATGAGCAACTTGTTTATCTATTATAACTTTTTCCGTTATTTTAGGGATGCCTCTGTCTTCATGAAAATTAATATATATGCACTTACTATTTGATTCGTTATATACTACTAAATAAAGACATGCGTCAGTAAAGTCACTAAACGTCTTAAATTTTAACTTGAAGCTTTAGTACTAAGGTAATGTAAAATATAATACATCTAGATTACTGAGGAATATCTTCAGCCTGGCTGTGCATTCTTTTCCAGATCTCTTTCTAGTTATTGACTTTAGCATGGAAATTTAACTTGGTGGATTGTTCAATGCTTTTTCTGTGTATAGGGTTCTGCTTTGGGCAGGTACTAACATGCAAACAAAAATATTTTATAGCAAAGAGTCAATCTACCTATATGTCGCTTAAATTTCCTTGTCTTTTTAGATTTTTAAGGGATAAAAAAAAAAGTTTAAGTATGTCTGTTATAAAATGTTACATCTGTAAATACTTTTCATAGTATTTATGTTTATTCAATTTTATATGTGTTTTCTCCATGAAGGTGAATATATTTAACAATTCTATAATCACTGAACGTATCTTTACCACCTTTAGATATTACGAACCTGGACATTTAGTTAATGCTTCATATTTCTTGATCGTTTGATCACGGCTGCAGCTGCCTCTAGCAAATTTTGCTATTTTGCAAGAGTATTGATATGTATTCCGATGTCATTAAGTATATTTTATGTAGCTATTTTTAGTATATTTAATTGTAATGTTCATTTAAACAATTAGTTTTCTACATAAATCTATTCTATATAACTTGCTATCATACATGTTCATTCACTGCATACTAAATTTTACATGGTGTTCCATCAAAACCGCTGAATTTCTGGTCAGTCAGATTCCTCGCTTGTATTACATAAACATTCCCAAAGAACTGCACCTCTACGACCGATAGTTTTCGAACCAAGAAAACACGAAAGAAAACTATGACGTCATATACGGTTAAATAAAACAAACTTAATTGTAAAAATGAAGAAATGGGAAACAAAATTTGCATATTCTTTGCATGGGAAAAATACTCAAAATATCAACTCTCGACATAAATGCGAGGGCCTTGAAATAGCTGACTGCACACGTAGCAATAGTTAAGTTACTTTCAGTGGTAATTAGGTCTCGATAGACTAATTCCTTTACCTGGCTCCATATGAAGAAATCCCATAGGATCGCCCCATAAGTGGTAACTTCGAACATCTTCGTCTTCAAACATACACGAATATCGATGTTCATATTTCTAAAGTTTTTTTCCCTCACCGGATATGACATCATACCTTTATTTCGCATTTTCCTCTAAAACTGTATGTCGTAGAGGTATAGTTCTTCGTACAATATTGTATGTATTCCGAAAGAGAAATCTGGATGTGCATAATTTTGGCGGTATTGGCGGGACACCGTGTAATATCTGATCAATATTGATAGCATGTACTACCTCGACTTCTACCTTATTAATGTTTGGTATAAAAAGATGTATTTTGTATATAATAAAGGCATTACTTTTACATATATGTTTATATCCACATATACTATTATAACTTATATCCATATTATATATACAAGTAAAAACGTAGTTAGCACCTGACAAACTAGATGGTATCAATGGAAATCATTTTCGGGTTGGAATCATGGATAAATTGTATGTTTATACTGATTAAAATAATATCATTAAATAAATATTTACGTACCTTGTTTTCAAATAAGATTTTTCATGAGTAATAGTTGAAATTGAAGTAAACAGAACACTCACCTAGAAAGAAAGGGCATTTTTTTATAAATTTAATTTGTTTTAATTCACAATAAATATCTGTAATTTAAAATGATTGTGTTACATTTTGATATTTTATTGCTATTTTTTTATAGTTTATTTATCTTAATATCAAAAATAATAGTTAGGAAAGCAAATTTATCCATAACAAGAAAATCAAAAGTCCCAAGTTTAATTAACTTTTACAAAAACATCCATACTTCAACACTTTCTCCAGAGAACGATTTGCGATAAAGTAATAGCTGAAAAATATTTGTAACGTGTGAGTCATCAACCCTATTTTACTTTTAATAAATACTTATAATCAGTCCTCGTAATAATGTTTATCGTTTCCAAACTTTCAGGGTCAAGTGGGCTTTTAAACTATTGAACTTATCATTATGTAAATCAAGCTAAGTTAACTCCCTGGGTGTATATTCTCTTGTTAATGCAGTTAATTTATAACACTTTAAGCCTGGGATACTAAAATTCGTAAAACTTAACTACACAAAATCAACTTGTTAACCACTTACAGTATAAAGGTGTTATTTTACTAAAGTTAAAAATATTCGATGTGTTTATCATAGTGTTCAATTTTTGTAATTAATGTGGTATCATGATTATTAAAGATTTTCACTGATTGCAGTATGCAGGGAATTGTAAGTTAGTGTGTGTATATATATATATATAATTAAAATTTTTGCATCCGATACTGCAAAATGAAAATATTTTTGGTGTAGATTTTATACAAAAAATATAAGGATGGGGGAGGCATTTTAAATTTAATAATAAGATGACAAAATTTAATGCGCCCAAATTATATATTTGAGTTCAGTTTGATATTGATTCAATTGTAATATTTGATAACAAATTATTTAAATTTGTGATTTAGAAATTATTCACTCAACTTTATGTCACATATATTGTATTATTAAGAATGCAATACTAAGAATAAAAATATTTATATTACTAATAATATAATTATTTCAAACTTTTTTTAAAAACTTATTGAGAATATTAAATAAAATATTTATACCATAAAATAATATTTAAAAAAATCATTTAGAGTTATAAGTATTGAATTTCAAAAATTGCATTAAAACAACTAATGATACAATAGAAACGTATTTATTATAACTTTTAATTATTTACACATAAAATTAAAACACAATTTTTTAGATTAGAATACGACTAAATACAATTAAAACGTTAAAAAGCTCTAGTACATAACAAGTATTTTTCAAGCAACTTCAAAATACCGTATTACACGTTTTACTTCATTTTTTAAATAATTAGGGTAGCAAAGAAAAGTACATCATTTTAATGAAATTTGTTGCTATGAAGAAAACACGGAAACACTTAAACAAAAACACCAAACAACACAAAAAATATAATGAATACTTTTTTTAAACGTTTGGAGCTCTAACCTTTCAAGCTAACTTTCGACCAGTTTCTTTGCATGTCAAAACATCGTCGGTCCTTTTCTGCCCTAGAATGTCCAAGCATTCCTTATAATGCCAATGGAAGTGATAAACGATGGAAAAAGACGACATGAAATAAAAAAAACCTCGGCTTGGTGTTTGAAAAAGTTTGAAAGAGATAGACTGTTGGAGGAGAAGCGCTAAAAAGGTTTTACTTTTGTGTGGTTGCAAGTTCGAGTGAAGTTTGTGATCTTCTAGGAGAAATACGAACTTCACACAAGAAGATATAGGTTTAGTGAGGTAGAAAGAAAGGTGAAAAATAAAAGTATAGTGTAAAATATTTTCAGTTAGGTAAATTATTTATTTTTGGTAATTTGTATCTATTAGCACATTCATAGTTTATAATCAATTAAAGTAAACGTATATAATTGTTAACTGTCATGCAAAAAATACCAACCTTGAAATAAAAATTGTTAAAATTTGATGCAAAACATACAATAATTTATTTTGGGTAAAATTTACTTAAAAACTATTAATATGATTTAATTTATCTGCTTCCTTAATACAAATATTGATAAAATAAATGGCTAAACTAGCCATTTATTTTATGGCCGAACAATATACAACCAATATGTATACAATCTCATTTAATATTTTGGACAGATTTGATATGTTTTTATATATGTTATTTTGCAGTAATATGTGTTTTTTATGCTATAGTAATAAAAGTGACATTTAAATCCGTATCCATAAATTTCACTCTAAGTGAGAACTGTGTACGTTAAACTATATTTCCCCATTATGGTTCAAAAGTTGGTGGATATTTGATGGTCATGAAATGTTCATGATATTCAAGTGAAATTTTGTCTCAAAACATGAAAAAGTGTGAAATACATTTATTGCACTTGCAAGAAGTAATAATATGGAATTTATAAATGAAATTGTTTTGGAAATAAGTCCATTTTTGAAGCCTGCAAAAGCCAGTATGTCATATTGGTCATTTTTTGCCGAATTTCTCTTGTAAGTCCAATTTGAAAGTTTAGTTATTTCATCATGGTGTGGCTATAAGTCTGAATTTATGCTTTTAAAGAATAGTAAATAAAACTTGGTTTCAGTTTATCAATTATGTGTAAAGAGAATTGTATATTTGATTTAGATCAACACTCCATCAATGAATAAAAAAACTACCTACCCCAGTTAAAAAACAAATTTTTGCTTACGTGTTACATTTGAAATCAATGCATTTAAAGTGTTCATTTTTTTTAAACAGCACGAAAATGAAACAAAGTAACGCACAAATCCCACGAAATCAAAGTAGAACCCAAATCGGAAAAAGTGATCGGCTCAGATAGTACCTTCTTCCTTACCCATCTACCGCCATGACCAATATTTCTCACAGGATGTACATTTCCATAAAACCCGCCAGAAAAAAGGAGAAACAAATTATTCAAATGCTGCATTCCCCGAAGAAATTTGCTCCAACAAACATAGCGGGGAAAAGTTTCAGAGCGTTTAAATTTACAGAAGAAAGATTAGCCGTGGGAATTAGATGCCATTACTAATTTCCCTTATTCTCACTAGAGACAAGACAGGGTAAGATTAAAGTAAAGCTACCGGGGTAAAAACTGTACAATGAGAGATGAGGAAAGACAAGATCTTAGCAATGGGGCATAAGTTGTCAAAAGTCATCACTTCACAACTTTCTTTTTTGTTTCCCCCTAGACCTTCGACTGGTTCAAAGTTGAATTTTTATTCCCTTCCAGCGAAGTTAATTTAGGACGTTGTGTTGTTTCTTTTCGTGATCCTAGCTCCAGTTTTAGATTAGTGAGATCTTCCACGGGTATTCTTGTTGATGAATTTAGAGAAGATAGTATTGGAAGATTTATAATTTAAATTAATGAACAGGTATGGTGCGTTGTATCCTTGATAAGTTTCTTATGTTACGTTTCAATCTCACCGAACACATAAAAGTTTTAAACGAATCGAGATGAAAAATAACTTATTCTATTCGGGATTATACCAAAAAAACAATTGGTATTACTTTTGTTGAAATTTCACTTAGAATTAAAATATATATATTTAAATCACTCAAGTACGCTGAAGTTTTTGAATTTGCGAGGAAAAATGTTTTGGGGAAAGGGAATTTTAATAATTTATTAGAATGTGCTTTTATTTGTTATGTAGAAAAGACAGATTAATAATTTTATCAATAACTATAAATGTTTAAGACTGCAATTTTTTTAATTAATTTATCTCGAAACTATCTAGACAAACACTGTCTAAATATAATTACCGAATAAATATTCTAGAATAATAAACCAAACCCTCCAAAATGTTCAGGACCAATAAAATATACTAGAACAAGTTCCCTTATTTCACGTAGCTCTATTAAAATATCTATCAACCATACTAAATTCCGAATATCCACTAAGAAAATATTCCGAAACACCAAAGAACCCAGTAATTGTCTTGAAGCACTTTGGGTTAAAGTTTCGATCGGCACTTGTCGTCGAGTATTCGTGAATTTGAGACGGCTGAATTCTTTTTCAGTTAACTTAGCGTGTAAGTTTGTCTAAAGATAAACAAGTCTGGAATTGCTACTATTCCCATCATTCAATTACTAACACGTTTGCCTGAATTTCGTTGTGCTTGGAACTCTTCTCCCAGTGCGTCCAATTTTTCGTTCTAGCGATAATTAAATTGATTGAATTCGGAAATGGGATTAGTTTATTTATCCCCTCTTAATGCTATAAGGGGTAAAAACAAACACCAATTTAGGGTAAAAGCACTCAGCGTTGCTTAAGTACAGGATGGAAGCTTGATTGCGGTCACTATACTTGGTCCTTTTCCCCTTTTCTATAAACTGGTTACTTATCGCCAATGAATTTAGTCCATTGTCATTAACAGAGTTTTGGCAATAATTTACTCGACAACGTTTCAGATGCATTTTTCTTATATACAACAATGAGATAAGGGAGAGGGGGTTTAGTCGTATTAATTCGAAGGGTTCGGATGTAATTTTTTTATGGATCTGAGGCATAGTTGGGTTTGTACGCATCTCGAGCTGCAGTTTTTTTGTTACAAATTTCTGCAGTTGATAAATATGCAAAAGTAAAGAAATTTCAGCTTAACGAATATATTTTATTTATATACCACAAAAAAAATAATATGGACATAGAAATACAATTTTAGTTGTATAAAAACATTTTTATTGTCTTATTATCTTAACACACACCCTGTATTTTTTACAAAAAATAAATAGTTTATGCAACCATTTTTAAGCAATCAAATTATACTTTATAAATTTTATGAAATAAAATTAAGGAAGGGAACCTATGGGACCTTCTACTTAATGCATCTTGGTCCTATATTGCTTACAGAGGAGCAGGTCCATTTTTTACAGTTTCAAAAGTGATTGATAAATGTTTTACAAAAGGCTGCCTAGTGTAGTGTAGTGTAGATCCAGTTAAGCTTAGTAGTAAAGAAATATCAGAAGAAGCTGTTGCAATTAAATCTTTCAATGTGAAAAGGGGTCATAATATACAGATTTTCAAAAAGACATGACTTGATTTTACTGGTTTGTAAGCTATTATATGTATATCATTTCTGTGATTTCAAATATAATTTAAACCTCGTAGTATAATATACAAATAAAATAACTGAAAGTTCCAATTCTTTTTACATTAACTTAAAAGTTCTACAAAATTCATAATTATAATTTTAAAAAAAAATACAATTTACTTTATCTTAGAATAGCTATTTTAGATTTATTTCTGATTAAAAAGAAACATGCTAGGAACATATAACTTAAACGATAAAATTATATCTTACAAGTAGAAGCAGATAATTGAAATCAATTTGTCAACTTAACAAACACTTTTCACTTTCACAGACCAATTTAGAATGGAAAACCAAGTGAGAATAGAATTAATTGTATAAGAGTTGTTGTCTCATAGTATCCATTCATCTAATTTACTGACCGATTAATTAGAAAGAAAGACCATGGTAAATATATGTATGGGTGAATCATTAGTTTTCTGTAAGTCAATAGTAGTAGTTGTAAGCATTAGGAAATTGACACAAATTTGTTTCACTAGTATGTTAATGTTTTAAAGTAATTGAAATATAATATATTAGGTGCTTGAAATATTATATACCCGTGCTTCGCAACAAGAGTTTTCTCTATTTTCAATGATTTTAAATACGAATTCTTCCATCTACTTATTTCAATTTTTAAAAGCTTACCTTTTTCTCATTCAAGTAAATATTGTTGAATAATAAAAGTTCAATAATTTCAAATTTTGGAAAAAAAAACTTTGTCTAAAAAAATATTGCCTTTTCTCATAATCATCTAAAAGCAGTAAATAAAATACGCGTTACACTTACTATTTCGAGTACAATAAAAAAATACGGACACAAGTTTATATGGGAAGTAGTAAAATTGTCAAGATTTAAGTTGAAAACGTTAAGCCCTCATATAACTAATGAAGAGCACATAGTAGTTAAGTACTCCAGATATTGTCGTTAAAAACAATGTGTAAATAAAATTCGTTATTTTTGAAAAATATTCTAGATAATATATTTGCCGTAATATTCAACTGTAAAAATTTCTCAGCCGCAATAAATTTGAAATCTTTGAACTGCTTATATTCGTGCTATTTGTAATACGTGAATAAATATTTTAGTCTAATTTGTTGTATATTTTAAATCTCTTAGAATTAATTGTTTCACTTTTTATTTACTTCTTTAATGGTTTAATTGTGAGAATCTTCCTCTTTCATATAAGAGGGCACAAACATTACCTTTTTCAAATTACTAAAAAATTTACTTGTCATAATCATTTTGTAGTCTTCTCTGTTATGGAAAAATAATGATTTCTTCATTATTACTGAGCAACTGGTGATAAACGAAATAGCAGTACCAAACATTGGAGAAACCAGGTAGTATAAAAATTAAAGTAAACGCTTTGATATGAATTTTCTACAGCATTTACAGAAAATTAATTTAAAAAAAGAGTAGAAAGAAATGAGGACTGGATTTTTTTTTCTAAAAATGAATCTAAATTATGTGTTTAAGCAACCATGCATTAAGTAACATGTTTGGAGTTTACTATATTATATTTTAATTTACTATATAATATTTGAATTTACTATATTATATTTGAATTTACTATATTATATTTGAATTTACTATATAATATTTGAATTTACTATATTATATTTTATTGTAACATTTAATTATTACTTAATTTGTCATCTATCTAAAATCTCAACCGTCAGTAACTTATAATCAGATTCAATACTTGTGGATTTTGAGATAATGCTGCCTTCATAAACTAAAAGGCCCTGAATATAAAACGTATTAAATGCATATTTTGACACTTTCTTATTAGTCCATAAAAAATCATATTTTTATTTCAATGAATGTATTATACAGTCCTATACAACAATAAAAATGTATGTAATTATAAAGAACGAATGTAAAAGCGTCAAAATCTGCATTATTATTATTATTATTATTATTATTGGTATTTAAGGCTTTTTAACTTATGACGCCTGAATATTTAAGGGTTTCTTCGTATTTATTAATGGCTGTGTAGTACCCCCTATAATAGAGACTATACAAATTCTAATGCATTGAACACTACATATGTCATTGGTACTTTTCATCAAATGTCAGAAGGGTTTTCTCTGTAAGACCTATATGAATTGGATAAAAACAAACGGAAGTAAATGAAGTGTGCAAGCAAAAACTTCTATATGAAGTCTAGCAATTCCATTCTTGCAAACTCTCACAATAAAGAGGAAATAAAAAAAGCATATATTGCATGAGTTTCCGACCAATAAGGGGTTGGCTGACGAGTTTGTAGGCGGAATTGCATCCGTTAGGTGAGATCATACCGGAACTACGGAAGTATTTCTTATAGAGAGTGCTATCTTACTCTCTGATAGAAGCTACTATTTCCGCAGGAGACGCAATCGTCCCTTTTTCCTCGTTCTGTAATTGCAATAACAGAGAAAACTTGATTGTCACATACCCTTTCGGACGAAACCGGAATGTTACAGTTCGTGGTAAAATATACTTTTATTGCTTATTAGCACTCGTAGGATCCTATAGGGCGTGACACTTTGACTTGTTCCGTCATTTTTTGTTCTTGTTCATTCTTTTTTATTGTTATAAGATTTGTGTTCCTAATAAAAAGTAGCCTCCACTTATAAAAACTTTGTCAAACCACATCTGGTTATCAATTTGAATTATATCACAAATACTACATTGTCCAGTTTGGAGGTAGACACTTCTTATTTTAGCTTGATGCAACTTTAAAGTATATTCTCACTGTTACTGATGATGTCAGTTTTTGGACTAAATCGAATTGCTACAATTCATGATAAAACACTTTTTTTGCTTATTTACTCTTAAGCAGGATCCTATAGGTTGAGAAATTTTGATCTTTTAGCTATGTTTTTTGTTCTTGTTAATTCCAATTTATAGTTTTCAGATATTTATTCTACATAAAAAGCATATGCCACTTGTTTAGAAAAACTTTGTAAAATCATATCAAGTTATCATCTTGAATTACATAGTATATACCATTTTATTCAGTTTATAGGAAGATCCTTATTATAGTTTGATAAAAATCATACAATATTTTCGTATTGTCACTGAAATGTTTCAGTTTTTTTCATCCATAATATCTTTTTCTATCAAAATATTGAATTAAATCACAAATTTTGTTATATTAGTTTTCGCTGCTGAATTGCCAAAAAAAGTTTCAGAGTTCAATTGTCTACATAGCAGCTGGAAATTTATAGTCCTATTCTATTGTTTCTTATACAATGCAATGTTTATAAAACAGGTTTAACCCACGCACTTAATTTACCTTAAAACAATGTTAATTTCACATATAATGTTCACAATTCTATTAAACAAAAAACATTTCTAGCATCTGCTAAACACACTAGCTACACTTCCGTTTCTTTCATTATAAATCATTTTGCATTTTTAAAAAGCAAACACCTTTTAGTAGTATTATTTCTAAGCTTAAATTAAGCATCTCCTACACATTTCTTTTTCAGAGTCATTTTAAATCTAAGATTTTACTCTGAAAGTGCATTCTGATTTATATTCTGAGAAAAGACTCACTGCTAAACTATCCCAAACTTTGGGGCTTTCCATAACACTCAATCACCTTCCTATGAATATTGACACTTTCTGTGTTTTCTCCTTGTACAAGTTTTAGAGGAGTGAAACCATCGAGGTTGTTAAGCACCGCCATCACTTAATGCAACAGACAAAAAACTCTCCCCCCTACTTTCTTACGCTCTTTAATATTTAATAGCAGAATACCAAGACGCATGTAATATTAATGCCAGCATTAAAACCCTGTCGGAGAACACTCAAATTTTATGAATTTATAATTTACACGCAGCCTATCGCTTTTCGTCACGTGAATACAACAACTCCAATGCCTCCTTAAGGAGAATGTAGGGTATTGTAAAAGGCAGTGCCATATTCTTGGAATTTTACATTAATTATTTACGATCTTTCTCTAGAAAACTTTCTCTATACGGGATAAACTCCAAAGGGAATGCGATGCATCGAAGACTATCTGACAAGAAAATAATCGGCTAAGACACAATGGTGTATTTAAAATCCCTCCCATGACTACATTCGATTGTTGGAAAAAAGTCGGTAAAGTATTCTTTTAGTTTAAGATTATTCAATTGATAAAAACTTTTAATTGATGGTTTCAGAAAAGATGACCAACTAAGTCGTTTAAACTTTAGCGCTAGGGTTCTAAATGAAGCAAATTTTTTTATACCTGGCAATGATCATTTCATCCCTTGCCTGCTCATAAAACATAAAATCGTATTACTTTTCGGATACGACAAAATAAAACTGTCAGTATTTCTAAAGTCATTTCAAGATCTTTACTTTTAACTATTATTGATAATACAATGAAAGCGCTTTTATATAAATGCCTTTTCTTCTGTCTTATAAAAGTGTATTTAAAATATTGATGATGAAATTAATGAGAAACAAAATATGGTTAGGAAAAGGCATTTTCAATTGAGGAAAGTGTTTTTTATTTTTTTAAAACCCCAACACAAGTAACAAAGCCAGAGAGTAATGATCTGTAAAAACATCCAATTTTCAAAGAGATGAAAAATATATAGACGTTTAAAGCATTTGAAACTTAGAAACTAGTACTTTTATGAGTTATATTTAATTTTATTCAAACTGTTAAATTGTTTATTTTTTTTAAATGAAAGGTTAAAATGATGATTTCTACTTCTTAAAATCCAGTTTTCTTTAATAACGCCAGATGATAATCATTTGAATAATAATACAGGCAGTAGCGATTATGTTAATAGTAAGATCCCCACGAATTGAATTGACAATTCTTTATTTTACTGTTCCGAGCCTAGAGATAAGCTTCATTTTATAGTCGTTGAACAGTATTGATACAAATAATGACATCTCTAAAATTTATCATGTTTTCTTTATTATTAAATAAGAGTTTTATTCAAATTTTCAGTAAATAAAACTGAGATCAATTTAATTTTTTCAATTATGCAAAATTAAATTTCTTACGTTTACCAAGTCACTATTGAGTAATTATTTTACATTTTGAATAAACATTATTTTATATAGTGTATGTAGCTTATTTTAAAAGTATTTATAGTTTGTTCATCATGTATAAAATTTATCAATCAAAATTTTGAAGTGTCTCATATATAATAAACACAGATCCTTAACAAATCACAAGGTACATTGCTTAAAAGGAACGCTGCACTCGGTATACATTTTGTGCGTATTAAACGTTGCATCATTATTTTCTTCCACACCCCTCAGGCCTCGCATACTTGCTTGGTATTTCCTACCGCACATACATTAGGGCTCCCATCTCATTAGCGTTGGAATGCTGTGAAGGACCTACCAAGGACTGCTTTCAGAAAGTAAAGATTGCTAAGATTTTGCAAAAGTGACTTCTTCTAAGAGAGTTACATTTTCTACATTTCCCTACCTTACAGACGAAATATTTTGATGTATAACGTTTATTAACATTTTTGATATCAATGGTTTTTGCAATTAATTGATGAAAATTTCAGAATGGAAACAAGTTCTAAAGTAAATATTTTTAAATGCATTTTTTGTTTTATTTAAGGCATTTGAATGTAATTTAATTAAATATAGAACACATACAAATATTAAATAACCATTACAATTTAATGTTTAGAGGTATTTTTAAGAACATTTAACGTATGAATAGCTTATTAAAAGTGTTTTGGCTCTGCCAATATGTATATTTTTGCTTAGGATTAAAATTTAAACTGTATATATGGTTTGGAAAAGTATATCTCTTCTGAAGAATTTGTGCAATTAAAAATAACCTATTTCAATTAATCGTATAACTTAAATTTGAGAGTTGTAACCTTTTACATACTAACATTAACATTTTAACTGAATATTGCTCATTAACAATTTGACTGTCGTAATAACTGATCCAATTCCTCAACTTAAGCGATTCTATAAAATACCAACATCTGACTATCCCTTGTCATCTAAATACCCTTTTGATTTACGCTATTATTAATCTTCAAAGTTTCGTATACATCTCTGTGATAATAAACTGCTTTTGCACGGTTTGACGAATAAAGTCTAATTCCAATTACAGGACTTAATCTTATATCATGCAAATCTTAAACTCTTCAGCTAAAACCTGACTGACTGGCTTTCTATCTTGTACTTTGAGTATCCTCAGGTTTTGATTGATGAATTGATTTATGACTAACCCTGATAAGGTCGAACACTTCTGTATTCATCTATCCCACTTTCCTTCAGATTAGTAGGCATGATAGATGAACATACAAGTTTTCGACCTGCATCATCAATCAATTAATCAATCAAATCGTAAGGAATGAGACTTATAAGTTTCGATATATTTGGTTAGTCGTAAAATGTAACTATGTCCCTATAAGATGATAGCAGTCGGGATAAGCTTCAGGAATACGATAGATGGTAAGAAGCTAAGGAAAGTTGTTTTTTTATTCCATTTTTTGTATGACGGAATATCCATCAATTACTGAACGCCGACTGTCAGCAGTGCTTCCATTTGCATATATGATCCATTTAAATTTCCTCGTTACTTGCATAAGACCTGTTAGTAAGCCATCATAATACATTTGATCAGAAAGAAAAGCTATAAGATTCCTATTATTTCTTAGAGTGTCTGGTAGAATTCAGATTATAATTATATATACCATCTGGATTTAAGACATATGGACTTTCTTGAGTCCATATGGTATTCGAGTGCATTTAAAACTAAGAGACAAACACTAACCCAAGTTTTGTGGTTGTGCTTCTTATAAACAAATATTTATTTTTATAAAAATATATTTCTTGCTTATGTATGTTCATAAAATTATTTTTATAGAAGTTTAACAAGTTTTAAAATAAGTACAAACTATACATTGAGTTTATAGAATTGATACCAAATTTATTAATAAATTATTAGTGTTATTTTCACATCAATACTTTATTGATAAACTTGGTATTTTGAATATTAGGTTATGTAGCAAAGCCTTCCATTCATCTTCACACTCTGCGATTTTCAATTTCAAATGACGGCAGACATTTTATAATGAAACAGTTATCGATCACGGATAGTATAAGACAAAGTAATGTAATTATTTGGAGCAAAAATTGGAAAATAATCCACTGGGCAAAATAATTTCAGGCAATGCTTCAGTTCCTTACAATCCTTAAACTTTGGGTCTTAACTTTGAGTTTAATCTCTTATATGCCATTTAGCTCTTAAAATATCCCGAAGAATGATTACTCTCGTCCAGAAAGCGGTAGCCGGGATCATGAAACGATTGCTATTAATCATCGTAATTAATTCTTTACAACAACAATGTACTCCGTAATTTCTAAACAAATATCTCATTGCATCCATTTTGTACCGAAAATTAAAGAATATCTCAAAATGGAATTTAAGCTTGACGTTAAAAAGATTCAAATTTGGGATGAAAGTTTCAACTGAAATTATATGTCTTGAGAAACTATGAGATATTATATTACTGGCAATGTTTTGTGTTTAACAAAGTACAACTTGATGATGAAGTCAAATTATTGGATTATGTTTCAAAAATAGATCATGACCACACAGGAGTAATAATCAACGGATTTTTACTTTATTTGAACAGTTCCAAGAACGAATGAGAGATTTAATTGTTAATTTATAATTATTATATTTGAAGTTATAATAACTATGTTATTGTTGGATAATTTATTAATACATTTTACCCCAAAATTTTCAATCACATGGATTATATACGGAATACAGTTACAAACTGTCAAGAAATGTACAATGTTAATTGAAGAGTTACATTCTGAACATTCTACATAACATGCAAATAGAACTCTAAATGCATTTCAAACTACAGAGAAATCTCAGCTTATTTAATTATTTGAACAATAGAGCCCTAATGTAGTAGTATTACTGTATAACTAAAAATAATAAGCTATTATTTTTGCATTCTTTGCCCAGTAGCACAAATCGGCTGGCCAATATCGGCTCGACACTGATCAATTCCAATGTGGATCGTTGTAGACTGGTCGTTGCTACTGATCCTGGTCCAGTTTGCCCAGTGTTGGGTAAAATATACTGTAAATTTTGAAATGTTGATGCAGAGTTTTAAAATTGAAATATTGTGTTGTAAAAAAGGACTGAGGGGTATAAAAAAAATTGTGTGATGGTTTTGACATGCTTATTTTTAAAAAAATCCAGTATTTTTGGATTGTTGCTCGACATTCTGCATGGACTGGTCAATCTTCTCAGAATCTCTATTTCTGACATTGGTCAATATCGTTGGGTTACTTAGGTAATAGCATAGTAGACATGAATTAGTTATACAAAAATAATTATTTATTTTACATAGTTGCATAATGTTATACATCTTTATGGGGATTCCATTGTCCCAGTGACGTGAGATCACCTTGAATTGCTGAGATTTAAGTATAAAGCTAAATTTTGTTCAACTAAATGTATGAACTTGGCACAATTATTATATAAGTTGTTATGAAGCCTTAAATTGTATTAGATTTATTAATGATTAATATTTTGTATGATTTTCCATCGAATGAATTTTTATAGCGGGCTTCATTTAAAGTGCAATAATTAATTTAAAATTTAAATAGTGGCGTAATTAAAATGAGACAGAATGATGCTGTTGGGGAATATCTCTAAAAATGAATGTCCTATATGTTAACAGGATTACTAAGTCAATTTAACTTAAATATTGTAAATTAATGAGGAAACCAACTTTCTCGCTATTCTTAACTACGACACTAGACCTTAAAAGTAGAAACTTCTCAGTTTTATTTACTTTTCTCCAGCACAGTTCAGTGAATCTAAAGATAGCCAAAAGAACTTCAAAAATGAAAGAAAAAACTTGTCCATGATATTCGGGAAAGAGAAACACTTAATAATGATAATAAAAAGTAGTTACAATAAAAGAGGATATGAGATATCTTTAGTGAGCTAAGTTTTGTGAATGGACTGCCTGAACCTGATAACTGCTAGCAAGGGAATACGACGTGACATTTATTTAGAAAATTGTCGCCTTTTTTTCCGCTATTTCCTCTGACATTAATGTGGCAGGATGGACGGAATTTCTTTTTATCTTGACAATTTCATATAATCTTCCCTTTCCCCGAGACTTCCAATGGACTGTAGGTCATTTTTATTCAGTTTTTCTTTGTGATTTCCTCTTCTGGAACATTATACAATTAAACATTTAAGAAAGCGCAGTTTACTTTCAAATACAGTGAAGATAAGGGGAGTCTAGCTTTTAATTTAAATCTTCATTCTCCAACAGAAGAAATGACGTATTCCTCAATAATTTTTTATTGATCGTAGAGAGTATGACTAAGTGACACAATTATTTGATGCAAAATGTAAAATATACTGCTGGACAAAATATTTTGAGACAATACTTTAGCTCATTACAATCCATGAACCAAGGGTTATAACTTTGAGTTTCATTTTTCTTATGCCGTTTGTAATAATGATATATAGTAATAAAGAGTTTAATTACTTAGTTATGATCAGTAACAATTCACTTCCAAACTCCTGACCGATTCAAACCACCAAACTTTTGCACAAATGTAATTTTGGAAACAACAAATATACACTCACTTATAAAAGTTAAGTACAAAGAGGAAAATGTTAATTTACGTAAGCCAATCCTAATTAAAGAAGCTGAAATTTTCTGCAAAGGTAGAAGAAAGTATGCAAATATGTTAGGAAACAGCTAATCATGGTTTCGCATCGAGAAATATACAAAACATGCAGTCGTATAAGAAGCCAACATTGTGAAGGGTTACAGGAGTTGCATAAAGTGCTGATGAAAAGTGTTTAGAACATTCGCATGATTTGTTGTCAAGCTGGAAGTGTTTCAATGGTAGACGAAAGGAAGATTCTGAGCGCTGGCGCATTGAAGCAGGACAGTCTATCACATATGTTATTCTTTTCTACGGCGTTCATCATTCCCTCATTTCACGATTATGGGAACAATTCCAAACCAGCCAAACAGTTGTCCTAAGGCTTGTAGCCGGTCGTCCAAGGGTTACGACCCCCACGGAAGATCGATATATTGCTGTTGTAGCCAAGAGAAATCGAAGATCACCCTCCACATGTGTGACATCTATGGCTGAAGTGGCCATTAATTAGACGATATCTGCCACTACCTGTTCGTCTAAGGCTACCTATAATTGGTCTGTACGTCCGGGTACCACGAGTTTGTGTTCCTTTATCTGTCCAATCCAAAGGAGCATTTTTAAAGTGGTGCCGCTAGCATGTGAATTGGACTGTTTCTGATTGAAGCAACGCTATGTTCGAAGATGAGTTCAGATTTGCCTTGCAACTCGATGATAAGCGTGTTAATGTCTGGGTGTTAGTTTCTCAATCCTTGTACTTTTAAAAATCAAACCTCATTTTTTTAAAATTCGAATTCAAACGTAATGAAATTAGACAAAGTGTGCTTGCGCTTCCATCACTCCATACTTGCTGTCTCAGTGTAGGCAGCTATCAGTCACGTTGCATCTATTGTGTACATTTTCTCTCCAAAATACTGGTTTTTAGTTTACCCCAGGTATATGGGCCGGATTTTTCCACAAGATTTCCACCGACGACGAACCACAACATGGCTATTGTAATCCCGATTGGTGTAAATATCTGAAAACCCAGGTAGACAATGTTCCAGTCAAGCACAAACCAGCTAGGAGTTCAGAAGTCCAACAGTATGTCAAACCCGTGTTTGAGAAGTTGACAAATGAGGATTTTATCAAACGTTGTTTGGGAAAATACACTCAAAATAACAACGAGTGTTATAACAAGACACTCTGGGTGATAGTCCCAAAACATACATTTGTTGGGAAGGAACTGGACGCACAAGTATCATTGGCCATCTTCAATGAAGGTCGTATGACTCTCGTGAAGATGATGGAAATTATGGGATGCACCATCGTGCGTTCTGCATACCAAGAAGTGCTGGATAAAGACGAAGAGAGAATTTACATTGCTGATAAAGCCATCATGGCGGCGTCAAAAGAGGGTCGTTTGGCTAAGAAAGAAGTCCACCAACGGGAGGAAGATACTTTCAATGAAAGTGGTATTCTTTTATACTGTCCAGGGATAGCAGATTAACAAATTGTTAGTGAAAAAATTTGATTTTTTAAAAAACTATTTGAAAAAAATAGCGAGTAAAAACTTTAAACGCGTTTTTCTAGGAACTTTTTTTTTAAAATGGCGGGCGGACACTTAATCTCCGAAACTACTCGGCCGATTTCAACGATTTTGGTCTTGTTTTGTTCGTTGAGATGTTTTGTATGCCAATTTACTACATTTTGCCAAAAAAAATAGTTATAACATTATTTTTTAGCAAAGAATAGTGAAAAACAGGGGCGTTTTTTCAACTTTTTTTTCAAACATTTGCCATTTTTTAATTTTTTTTTTTATTTTTGGCAATTTGTGGTAAATTGTCACGTAAGGAATCTTTCTTTTGAAGATTCCGTGTTTTTTGTTTATTTCAGATTCACCAATCCTGAGATTAACTGTCTGCCGTGGGATATATATATTTTTTAGGCCTCGACTTTGGTGCCTTCTGGATAGTTGTTAAAAAATGAAATTGGAAAAAATAAATCAAGTATTTTTTTGAATTCTATAAGCTTCAAATATGAGTTTTTTTAAAAAAATCATTGTAATATCTTTTACAGGACCAGAAAAAAAATTATTGAAAATGTTGTATTTTTTAGCTTTCCAAGGTGGTCAAGTATCTTAATTGCACTATTCATTTTTCCTAAATCAATCTTAAGTATATTTTCTAATAAAGCTTAGTTATAAAGTCCAAATATGTCATAATGTCACTCTGTTTTTTAGTCACCAAGAAATTTCGGACCTTATACTGCATCATACGAACTGTATAATACTTCACCACCGGGCCTTATACTGCATCATACTGCCAATTTATTGATGTTAACTGGCAGTAAAATAAAATTTTGATGTTAGTAGAAGTTCACACCAATGTTATGATAATAAGGAAATAAACACAACACTATTTTTGATAGAAATAAACATACAAAATGAAAATTTTTGCAAACTGAAATGAATTAATTCAAGCATTATCATACTGATTACAAATAAGCTTTATTGGAATTGTACCAAACAAGGGAAAAAATGTTTTTCTCAAAATTTGACGAAATTATAAAATTGCTTTGAAAATGATTGATTTTATTAGTATGCACACCAATAAAAACACATTACGATTGATTGAATTACACTTAAGAATAGCGAACAATTTCCTACATCATTCACTTCCATATAAATAGTATAAGTATAATCCCCAAAGCTAACGTTATAACATTTAGGTTTAAATACAGCAATAAGTAAAGTAAATTTCATAAACAGAGAAACTTTAAACAACCTAACAATCGACATTTTAGAGTAATGCACATAAGAAAAGTAATGAACTATTATATTGTTGAAAAACTTATTGGTACAATATGAGAAATCAATTTTGTAACATAAACTCTATAAAATGCATAACTTGCAACCAAGCACATTTTTTTAAGAAAGTTTTAAATAAAAGCTTATTTAAAAAATATTAGCTTGTTCAAATTATTTTTTATCGATAAATAATCTTAAAATGTCTGAATAAAATTACTTCATTTTAACCAATATTTAATGTTTTACATAAGTTATTGTGTTGACTCGAGGTAAGTGATTTAATGCTGTCATAGACTACCCATCGTTGTTAATATAAATGAGTTAGTGCTTAAATAGCTACTTCTTTGGTTTAACTCATACAATTATAATTTCTTTTGAATACTTTGAAAAATGTATCTTCTACTAATTATTTTTGATTCATACAACTTTTTTATAAAAATATTTTAATGCTATCATAGACTACCCATCGTTGTTAATATAAATGAGTTAGTGCTTAAATAGCTACTTCTTTGATATAACTCATACAATTATAATTTCTTTTGAATTCTTTGAAAAATGTATCTTCTACTAATTATTTTTGATTCAGACAACTTTTTTATAAAAATATTTTAATGCTGTCATAGACTACCCATCGTTGTTAATATAAATGAGTTAGTGCTTAAATAGCTACTTCTTTGGTATAACTCATACAATTATAATTTCTTTTGAATTCTTTGAAAAATGTATCTTCTACTAATTATTTTTGATTCATACAACTTTTTTATAAAAATATTTTAATGCTATCATAGACTACCCATCGTTGTTAATATAAATGAGTTAGTGCTTAAATAGCTACTTCTTTGGTATAACTCATACAATTATAATTTCTTTTGAATTCTTTGAAAAATGTATCTTCTACTAATTATTTTTGATTCATACAACTTTTTTATAAAAATATTTAGTTTGGATTTCAAAATGATTAAATTCAATACAGAGTAAATAGTCTTTATATAAATGGGTGAGTATCAAAGCCATTAAGTAATAAATCTCAGACTCGTGATGCGTATGCATACACTATTATTTGGTAAATATCGGGTCTCTCTTTGATGCTTCGATTTCAAAATAATATTTGAAGCATGCATTAAGTTCAAAGCATTTCAAGCGAAACATTTCTGTGATGATTTATATTTGATGTCAGTTTTAATACATTTGGTGTTGTTAATGCTATTGCTAACTTCATGTATACTTTCCAGTTATAGTTGCTTTATCGAACATTTCCAGTTTTCTATCGCCACTCCTTTAGATAGATTTATCCAATCAATTTTTCAATCTTCTATTGGTCATTTTCAAATCTGACATTTTTATGGAGCACATCTTTCAACCTTTATACAATACTTCTCAGTGTCAAATAGTATCGATGATTAAACACATTTTTATACATGAAAGTGGTTTATGAATTATTCTTTTAAAAATGAGAACATCTTTTGTAAAATTTCGTCCTCCGAATTTTATTTCAAAGAAGTTATGTATTCATATTTTACAACATAAGAGTAACCAATTTTTCAAGTAGACTTTTATACTACAAGTACTTCAAATTTTATTCCACAAGTACTTCAATATGTATCATACAAGTACTTTAATTTTAAGGAATAGTAACCGCTGGTGGAAAAGAGTGGATACTAAAATTCATACATATAGCTGACCTGCTCAACCATCTTTCATTTTAATGAAAATTTTTACCTGAGATTACCACAATTTGCAGATGAAATATTTAAATTTGTAAGGATTTTTATATAGCTAGTCTACAGCCATTTTCGTGAAATTTATAAGTCGAAAAATCATCAGTGTTGGCTGTTTATAGTACCCGAACTAAGAAGGTTAACAGGATGAACTTTGGTTTCCAGGTTTAGCTTTTGCTCTTGTTTAAAAAATTTATCTACATAATGATTACTGAATGATACATATTTTACACTTAATTTTAGAAATGGTCATTAAAACATGCAATGAAGAATTTTACCCTAAGCAAAATCAAGTTTAATTCACTTAATTAAATTAATTCAGAAGCTGCTAATTGGTTAAATAGCATATTTATATAGCTTGAAACTAAACAATGCATATTTTTATTTACATAGCTTTGTTACAAAAAAGTTACCAAAGTATCAAAAACGTTAAATTTAATCATTTTTATTAGCTAGTTAAAAATAGGGGGTTTGAGGTTTTTATTTAGCACCATTGGATAAAAAATCTAGTCTATAAATATATGAACTGCACAGATAACATTCAAGCTTACGAACACTTGTCATTTACTTCTTATTAGACTGACAGCGCCAAGATCGCACAGTAACCACCATGACAAGGGTTTGGTGAAAAAGCTTACAATGGGCAACCCTCCAAAAATGTGGATTCTAGATTTGTGCAATGCAATGTAAACTTTGTACAGTAAGCAAAAAATCCGAACGATGGCTATATCTTTGGTTCTAATAGTTGTAGAATCTTACGGTTTGCACCAAAAATTTTTGTTTACGATTTTCTATATGTCTGATGCAATTTTTTTTCTTAGGAGGCTGTATACTAAGTAAATTTAACTCTATCTTTTTAAAAAATTCATTACGAACCACTATTTTTTATGTTTTCATTCGATTTAGAATACCTCGTTTACCCTAGAAACCAAATTTCAGTTTATTATGTTGAGAAACATGTCACTTATGAGCGAAAATGTTTTGGAAGATCTTGAAAGTAGTCTTCTTTATCACGGGGAAGAATCGAACGTTTTGCATGCTCTTAGACATAATCTATTACTCGGTCACTTAAAGTAAACATTTTTTACATTTTTGTAAAATATCGAAAACCAAAAGTCAAAATGGAATGAAAAAAATTCTGGCGTGGTTTTCGACCATGATAATTCTAATGGAAACAAAAATATATATATATATATATGTTTCTATTTAAAAAAAATTTAAAACTTGTTTTATTAATTAATAAATAGTTATTGAAAAACTGTTTAATACAAAATGTGCATATTATTTATGTTTGGCCATCACAAATTATCCTTTGAAATAAAAATTGCTAAAATATATTAACTATATAAGAATCTATTGCCAAAAAAAAAAAAATCTTTTTAACGTTAATTTATCATTTCCTTTACATCATTTAAATTACTAACCACTCATTGGAAAATTATGAAATTTGGTATTAAGACGTTTTTTTGGATTCTAAATCTAAATATGGTATCATATTATGTTGTTGCCATTGAACTTTTTAAAGTTTGGTTTAGTTTTAATATGTAGATGATCCCTCATGATAAAAAAAAAATTATATACAATTAATAAAGACCTTCCACAATTTACAATGGTACTTGACTTTTGTAATTTCATCAATTAGAATCCAAGATATAGCCATCGTTCAGATTTTTTTTTTTTTTTTTTTTTTTTTTTTTTGCGTAGTGTACCAAGCTTATTATGAACAGCTTACCCAACCCTTACAGTCAAGTCTTGTTGAAAGGGTGGTCGAGAAAACATTACGAAAATCTTGACAATTGTGAACTAGGATTTTTTTTTGGCTTTTAAAAGGGTTGCATTCTTGTCAAATGTACCTTGCATTCTTTTCGTTTCCGTGCCCTTTCGTTTAAATAAGGTGTAGAAATCCTATCTGGGTAGTTCAATTGTGATAAAATAAGCACACTATCACAACGTTTTTTTTTTTTTTTTTTTTTTTTTTTTGTTATTGATGGTCAGGGGAAGACCTATCCCTGTTTTAATGCTTATTTGTACTTGAGAGGTGTAGACTTGACGATTTGGTATAAGAGGTGACAGAAACAGGTTCAAGGGGTCACTCACGATTTACGGCTTTTTTAGGATTGAGTACTAAAGTACACGTGGAGGTTTTTTTAGGTAAAACTCTAAAAAAATATTTCTCTTTTTTTTTATGCATATTTTTTATGTTAATGGTCTGTCAATTTGCCTGAGAAATCCAAAACATTGAACTAAGCGTTTTTTAGAACCATATAATTAAAACTTGTCTTTTAAAATTGTCTTTTATTTTGTTTATTTTTCATTAGTTTTCTTTTTACACCTATTTAATAATAAAAAAAGTTTCGATCTTCAAAAAGCTATTTACTCAAAAGACTACTTCAAAAATCTATTTACTCAAAAGACTACTTCAAAAAAGCTATAAATTTCATTTTGTGGTATTTCTATATAAACATTGATTTAATGTAAAATAAATTTAATGGGAGAAATACTAACTTTCTTCAATACCTATCCACTATCTTGGCTAATCAACTAAAGTTCTTGAAAAAAGTCTTTAGAAAATTGAAGCCGATATGTGAATGATAAAAATTTATTAAAGTGTACATACAAGATTGTTTACAATAACAGTGTTTCTGTATTATGTGGTATGTATTTATTACTGATTAAAATGTATCTTTACATTTTTACTCCGATACCAACAAGGACATTGACATCTAGTAAATTTATTCTCCATTTATTGAATAAGTATTACTTTTGCGAAGTGTTCCGGGTGCAATTTTATTATTTTATATTATATGAAAAATATCAAACAGTATGAGTACAATCACATACACATAGATGCCGCTTGATTTCTTAAATAGGAAAATGAGCAATCAGAAATTTGAATAATACCCCTAATTTGTTTACAAAATCAGAATGCTTTTACTGAGTTTTATTTTCGATAATACACTTTCTGGTCAACTGATAATGCCAGTTCCACTTTCCAACAAAGTGGCAAATAACCTCACGCAATTCCACATGCAAGATAGTATTAAAAAGATGAAGACTATTCTAGGAAGGAACGAAAATTGTTAGAATGGAAAAAGGTGAGCTCTTTGTTAATTTGAAACATCGCGTCAGCGAAGAACTTATTTTTTGTTATCCACGGGCGTTTACTTTCACAGTACCTCCACCCTCTTTTAATTTTAATTTCCCCAACTGCTGCCGATTGTCAGAAGTCTCGAAAAAGAAAATCAGTTTTTTTAGTAATGGAAGCGGAGTTTTACAAGTTCCACTAAATACTTAGCTCCTCAGGCGGAGTAATGTCAAGTTAGGCAAAGGGGTAAGGGTGAGAGAAAAAAAAAGAAGCTCATAGAATGCTTCTTTACTATCGATATGTTTTTACCGATATTTTTATCAGCCATCCCCCTCCCCATCTTTCAGACCTTTCTTTTATTTATATGCGTGCTCGTTGCTCATTTTTTCTGTGTTTTTTTGCTCGTTTTTTTTGGCTCTTTCTCTCTCTCGCGCGTTTAGTTTGTAATTGCAAACACAGAAAAGGTCTAGGAATGCCGCCTAGGGTCATGCAACTAACGATCCAGCGAAGATGGCGGCAAAAGTGATCTACGAAGATTATGACTTCATGTGTGAAGGGGGAAGCAAAAGAATTGTTGAAAAATAATAAGGAAAGGGAGGGGTGGGGTAAAAGTGTTTTCGTCCATTGGAGGTTACATGCAAGATAAAGAGCATATATGTAAGACAGAAAAATGAAAGGGAAAAAGGGCCATGGGGGGAAAAGAGAGAAAGTTTAACAATAAAAAGAAATAAAGAAGGAATTTCTACGAAAAAAGGATCTGAAAGCCGGAAGGAAACAAAATCAAACAGAGAAATGAGGGAGTGATAGATACAAGAACTGACTACACCACGTATAGACCATTTCAGTAAAATTTTATCTTAGGAATGGGATTGGAATTGAAGTAATAATCGTACTTTACAGAGTTAGATTGGATTAAACCCATCAGTATTCTAATTGTCTTTGCTACTTTAAAGGAAATGAATTGAATTTTATAATTTCTTTTTGGGGGCAATTAAAATATCAGAAACGATTTCCCGATATGTAACTAATGTCTCAAATTAAGATATTAAAGAATAGCATATTTTAAAGCAGTTCTAAATTTAAATATATCAGTGAAACAATTAATTTAACAGTATCACTGCATAATTCATAAATAAAATTTAATAAAATAATTTTTAGGTTACAAATTGGTATATTTTCGAAAAGCAATTGTCTATTACCAAAACTACTTTAGTGATATTCGGCACAAAAAAGCATTCGAAACATCAAATAGTTCAATACTAATACTTACAGTTTAAAACAACACTTTAAGGGAACTTCTTTAGAACATAATTACAAAAATTTAACTTAATAGAATAAAATATAAAATATTTGACTCTATATGTAAAATATTATTTCAACGAATAAAGTTTAACATAAAACACGATTTTTTTTTTTATTACGTCCTACTGCATTACTTTTTATTTCTTCAAACAAAAGTCATAAAAATCAATTTACGTAGATAAGTTCCACGTTTTTTTTTTTTACCTTTCCTTCTTTCTATCTATATATCTCACATTAATATCTCTTTATTTACATTTTCTCTGGGATGCCAAAACAATCTGGAGGAAACATTTTGCAGAAGCCTTCTGTTTCGTAATTATCCATCATTAGTTTATAAACTTTGTGTATCGCAATTTATCAACACAACACTCCAGTACCAATAAAAAATTAATTTAAAAAACAATTTAAAAGTAACATAAAAAGAAAGACGACCCTCTAGTCGAGAAGCATAAAACACCCTTGAACCGTATTTTTGAAGCATGGGAACCCCGTCATCAAATTCGAATTAGAGGAACTTGTTTTATTTCATTTAATGCACAAAAAGCACCAAAATCAGTCAACCTAGGTTATCGTTATTTAAAGCTTGTGCAAATTTCTTTTTCTCTTAGCCTCGTTTTTTTATGTGCTTATGCATATAAGAGAGTTTTGTGCATTGGCAACAAAAATATTTTCTTCTGAAAAAGAAACTTCGTGGAATGGCTTTGTGCTGCGAGAGCGAAACTAAGAAAAAAAAAGTTCGCCATCTGAGAGAAAATGGGAAAATAGTTGTGTACGCTCAAAGTGGGTGGGATTTTCTGATACAATATGCATGTAATAGGCATCGAATACGAACAAATGAGCTGTAAAGTTGGAACCCCCATAGCACATTTAAATATCTTGCGATCTTTTTTCCGGCTATTGTTGAAGATTGGAATACAATGTTTATACCTGCGTATATGTATACTGATCTTTTATTATTGTGTTTTTTAAAGATAGCTTTTTTTACGCTGCAGCATACGAACGGGATTTAGGGTTTCGATGATCTTAAACTAAATGATAGAAGAAAGGAACGAGTAATGAAAAATGTTTTCGCTTACAATTCGTCTTGAATGGAAGTTAAAGTTCGATCTGAAGTTCACTTACGTTGGTAATTTTTTTAATTGTGGTATTTTGACTGTGATTTTAAAACAGCTCAATTACGGGTTGTATGATTCAAGAATATGAAATTTACAATTTTAAAGGTATCACTCTGAAATCTCATAATTTTAAAACTTCAAATATTTCATCAAAAGTTTCCTAAAAAATCTAGATTTTTTTTAAATTCATAAATCAATAATTCAAAAAGATAAAATAAAGGTTTGTTCTAAGAAATACCGGTGAAAAAATCTAAGTATTTATATACGGTCCTTGAATATTTTTTTTTTCCTTTTTTTTTTTTTTTTTTTTTTTTTTTTTTAAGTTTAAAAGATGAGGAAGTATCATCATCAAGAAAAGAGTGTGAAGTGTTAGAATAGCAAAGTTCAAAAGCAACCACCATGGTGCTAATTATGTAATATCAAAAGTTGTAATTCAAGTAGTGTTGTTTTTTGAATTTTTTTATAATTCAGATCTATCAATTTCAATTCATGAAAAAAAAATCTTGAAATTGAGTTCCCGTTATCTGTTTGATTTCAAAACATTTAGTTAATATAAGTAGTTACAAGTAGTAGAAGTTAATACAGTTGAATATAAAAAAATATTAACCAATTCTTTGAAATTAACTATTGTTTTAAGCATGACAACCATTTATTAATTCATGAAACCACTTAAGTTTTCAAATGAAATTAACTTGCAGAAATTAATATGCAGTTTGTAAACCGTATATATTTAAGAGAAACCATCTAAATGTACCTCCTATTATGTAGATTTTTTATATTCATTTTACTGGATATTGGTATGAATTTAAGAAAGAATATGTTTTCCAACATTTCTGCCTAAATTACTTGCAAAATTTCAAAATAAATCTCACCCATTCTTACTTAATAATATTTCAATTATTAGGTGAACTGGTTCCGACATAAATTTTAAAAATGGTACAATTTTACACTTTTGTAATTATGGGAAAAAAATCAAAATGGTAAAATTGGTACAAAACCATTTCCAACCTCAACTAATATTTTATGCAGACTATGAACTAGGGTGGGTCTTATTTTTGAAGGTGTTAATTTTTTTACGGGACACCCTCGCATATTGTTCCATTTGATGACCAAAAAATTCGTATTTTCTTTTATTAAAATCAAATAATATTTAGAGGTTTGTACCAGCTCTGCAAAATCTGACAAATTTAGCAACACGCAAGTATTGCAATTAATGTGTTTCATGTATTTATTAGAATATGTAATTGTTCAACCAGTAGTTACTGAATCATTATACATATTATGCTTCAAGTAACTTATATATTGATTTTAATCCAAGTAGCTCATATACATTTAGTAGTAACATATAAATTTTAACTAAAGAACTAAAATTTGAAAATTACTTAAGTTGATATTTTGAAAATATTTCTTTAATTAATGAGCTTTAATAATCATTATTTTTGTCTTCTCTTTATTTATAACAATTGTCGATCTTGCTTTTGTAATTAAAAAAACAAACTTTACCAAACACTGTAAAAGTGCATTAAAGCAACCATTTAACTGTTTCTTAACTATTAACTCAACCGTTTCATTGTTTATGGTTACTTTCTTCTAATGTAACTGCATGTGGTTTTTCTTTGCTTACTATGATCTGAAACAGCTACTGTTCATTGCAACTGGTGTCATATTGATTTCTTTTAATCTTTCCCGCTATTTGTGAGATTATTTTAAATTATTTACAAGTTTTCTAAATCCTCAATTTAATCAGAGCAGCACTTCATTGTCTTCAAAGAAATCTTCTGCAAGGAAAAAAAAAATATGATATAGCTCATAGGTCAAATATCATCCTCACTGAATCTAAGAATATTTCCATCCATGTCTATTTTTTCATTTCTAGTTTTTAGATTTACTTTTTTATACCTAATTGTGTGGTATATAAATCTGTAAATTCGCCCAAAAAGTTCAATCATTAAAAAAATAATTTTTTAGAACTATATATCTTAATACATGCCATTTAAAATTTTATTTTATTTTAATTAGATTATTATTCAACCTTTAGAAAAAAGAAATTTCAAATTTTTAAAAATATCATTTTCATTCTGGAGTCATTCGTGGTAGAAATAATTTTTAAAAATCATCTTTATATAACGTTAAACAATTTATTCAGCAAAAAAGTTTAAAGCTTAATGATAGGAGAACTACAATTAGCCACTATTCATATCAACATAACTTTAAGTTATTAGTATAAATAAATAGTGAAGCTACAAATAACTACACATTTCTTTTGAAAAAACAATTTCAATGTATATTTCTTAAGTGTTGAAAAAGAATGAAGACGTGTGTGTTTAGACTCATCATCATCATTAATTAACAGTATGTCTTTTTTATGGAACCGAGCAAAGTTAGAAAAAGTAATATTTGCAGACAAGTGATATTCAAACGTCAGAAAGAACTGTGTAATCAAAAAAGCGATAAATAAAATCTAAAAAAAGCTTAATTTGTTTCTGAAAAGAATGGAATTGGAGAGAACATTTTAGTTCATCTCTTCCTGAGAATTCTAAAACACATTTTGATGGAATTTAACTAAAATTGTTTTTAACATGCTTTTTTTCAAGATTGTTATTGTATTTTTGAGAAGGAAGAAAACAAGTAATTGCTTTTAAATATCACATATGTATTGAGTCTAAAAGATAACGAATGCTTTTTTTAATAAATTCATCGACTCCGATATTCAATCTGTTTTCTAGTAGATCGCAGAAAGTTTGGGGTACACAAATAATTTTTAAAAAAATAACCAATTTGTTGCATTTAAACATGAAAAATATCAAAAGCTTTAAAAAAATAGTTACTGTTTCTTTCTTCTAATAAGATAACACATTAACGGTGTAAAATACTCAATGCTTAACTTTTCATTAAGCAATAATCTGGAACAACTAACAATAAACTTTTTCTAGTAAAAATATTTTACTTTCGTAATTCGTAATCAAATTATTTAAATTAAATTATTTGTGGTGGGATACAGATCTGGATCATTTTTTTTTATTTTTAATATACCGTCTTAAAGAAATATGGTGCTGCTCTTACATAGGAAAATAAAGCCTATAAGTGAATGTAAAAATGCAAGTTACTGAATTCTCTACATGGGCATATACGGTATATATGTGCATGTAGAAATGCTTGTAAAATGTAAAATATAGACATTTTTGCTTGATGGAATCATGTGAAAAATCGATTAAGTAGTTAAAATCTAAAATTGTGTTTCATTTTAAAAGTTTTTCTAAACCTATATAGGATTATGACCAGATGAATATTATTGTGAAAATATTTCCTATTGATAAGAGTGCCTTTTTCAATCATTTATATCATGAATAGTTCTTAAGAATAACTTTTCTAATGCAGAGTCATTCAAAATTTGTTTTATTAATTTACCAAACATGAGTTATATTTAAACTCATAACCAAGCTGAATAAATACCAACTCAAAATTATGCCAACAAAATTCCTTGATCAAATGTGCGTTGAGAACAGCCAATGAAGTCAAGATTAAAAGGGTGTCCATGTTCAACTGCTATTTTAGGTAGTTAGCAAACATGTTTAATTAAAGCAACAGCCAACCTACTTTTGATGAGAAGTATTCATATCGTTATTTAATTCGTAGTATTGACGAAGACGCCTGAGTTCTAAGCAAACCCAAATCACTGCACTGGTTTCAAACCGAACCCATTATCACTAGTGATCCTGCAAGAATTATGTTGATTGATGATGATATATGGGGGAAGATTAGTAAAACACCGCAGGGACTAGGTCTAGTGGATAAGACTCAAGATATTGGCTTCGCAGCCATGCTCTACAAGGAGAAGCTGAAAGCCAACTACTCTAACTTCTCCTAACAGGATTTGAGACATTAGCATATCAATTTAACCGAAGGATAGCCGTGGCGAAATATATTGCGCATTTGATTATGCCAAGATTACAGAAATGATGGTTTAAAAGTGTAAGTTGGCACTATGTTTTACTAATTTGGAGACGTTAAGGCATACAAAGGAGATTGTGATTTCTGGGTCGGTCCAGTTAATATTTGTAATAATATAACTAACTGTTTAAAAACAAAAACAAATAATCGTGTGAATGCTAAAAAGATTTGATAATAATTGTTTTACTTTTTAAAAATCAATCTACTTTTACTATTGTTACTGTTCCTTTAAACGTGCGATTATTTTTATAATTGAAATAGTAAAGTTATCTGTTTATCCGAGCTCGATTAAAAATACATTGGTTATCCTCTATTTAACGTTTTGTCTAAGCATAATTTCATGTAGCATTGATACATTTAAATTCTTTATTAATTCATTTTATTGTTCTTAAATGTTTTATTTGCATTAAATATTTTTTTCACAATCATTTTTGAATCTGACAATTTCTTAGATGATTTGCACAATTCCTTTGTAAAATAGCATAGTACATGCAGCAGCAATTTGCTGTAGATGAAGTTATCTAATTAACCCTTATTTTGAATTATTAAACAAAGTGTACTTCGATTCTACAAATTTCTATCAATTAAATAACTTATGTTAGCTATTATTTTGAATAATTCAGTGTAATGTCATAGGTTGCTTTAAAAAGTGAAATTAAAATTGAAAACTTTGAGAATCTTTTAAAACAGACGCTATTTAATTTTTCTTTTGATTTTTAATGTTTGGATATTTATTCAATTTAATTTAAATTATCTTCTGGATTTAGAAAGTTTCCCTTAGAAACAAAATAGTCATCATCATCTAAAAATTCTATAAATAATTCAATCCTTTTATCTAACATAAAGTTTACAAAAAAATATCACAGAGCAATATATGTCCCTTGTTTTTTTATGGAAATATCAGCTCGCTGTGGTATATTAAAAATTAATTTATGTACTTTGTTCGAAAAGTCATCATCGATTTTCAGCTTAAATTGCAATAAAAATATAGTGCGCTTGATACATAAATTAGTTTTTCGAAAGTATCGTACTACATCTTAATATTTAAGGGGACTTGGTACCCCTTGTTCTCACAAAAAATAATAAAAATATAAATTTTCTATTTTTTGAGTGTTTATAATCTTTGAAACATTCTCCGTATTCTGGCAAGTTTTTGAGCTGATCCGATAACTGCAATTAAAGAAATACTATATTTTTATGGAGAATTTAAAATTGCTGCAATAGCTCCTTTGATGTTTCGAAAGTATTTTCCTCAGTTCATGGTTTTTGAAATTCTCACCCTACTCAAAAAGTTATAACTTCAGCAAATATGAATTAAATGACTTGAAATTGTTTGCGTGTCATTCTCAATATCTATTGGACAAAAATGGCATGGATTTTTGAATATATATATACAAATTTAAATGGTTGAAAAATACCCGTTTTTTTCGCTTTTCATACATATAGGTTAAGTAATTATCGTTTTTCTCGAAAACTAATTTATTTATTCTAAATCCGATGCCTAAAAGGTTAAAGTACATTATTAGGAACATTTTCCTTTAAAAATCATTAATAAATATTGAAAAATATTATTTAAATTAAATATTATATTATTAATAAAATTTTGGAAATTTAGAGCACTATGAGAACTTTTTTTATTAAAATTTAGTTTTTACTTAGTATTACTTCCAAATATGTAAAAATTATAATTTTAAAGGCTTAAACATAAAATAAAAAAAGTTTGTAGCTTTTTTAATAACACTTTTGCAATACTTTATAAATTTATTCCAATCATACAATTTTCGATTTTGCACAATGTCTAAAATATTTCCTAAAACTGCATACATTTTTAAAGTTTATTGTGATAAATGGTATATCTTCCAAAATTATTTCAACACCATTTCATTCTGTTGCTTAAAGAAGAATGAAATTTGCGATTTCCTTCAAAACTTTAAACACCAATCCTACAAAAATTTCTATTTAACCAAATTTTATGGAGTCCTTCTGCCCTCGAAATGATCCCTGGTATTATCATTGCCATGATTAATCCATCCAGATCATGTTGAAAAACTTAAATATGATATTTACTTGTCATATCTTCTAGATATTGTATTATGGACATTCGTTTGTCTTATGCGAGATAAAATACTAAAACTTTCTACGTGTTCGTATGTCATGACTTCAAAGAATAGTGTCCAAGAGCTGTTAATGCTACAACAGGACAGTAAAATTACGCTTTACAAGATAACTTTGTAAAAAAATCCAAAATTATTGTTTTCGATCGTAACGTAAGCAAAATATTTCCAACTACAACGAACTAATGGTTCCGAATATTTAATCGAACTGGATCATTCTGCAATACGTAAATTTCTAGATATTATTCTCTAATATTTCTTTAACATTTTGTAAGATGCCTAATCTTATTAGCATGTTTTTTTTTTGTTTTTTTTTTCCAATAAAAAATTATCATGAAATACTCCTAAAAGATAACGTTTCTAAAAATTGAAACAATGACTTAGGCACTGTTGATTTCGGGGGAAAAACAAACTCCATTCTTGCTAAACTGAGCAGATGAAATGCTTTCTACGAAACACTGGCTCTACCCTTCGAATAATTAATCCGTCCGGATCATTTTCCGAAGTTCAAGTGATACAAGTCACAACTTCTCGATGCTGCATTCCAGAGTAGTCCTCAGATTTCCACGGCACTATCCTCTCTCCTCCATTTTCCAAAATTTCGCAGCCGTAGGGTTCGTTAAATTCCATTTGCGGTTTCTGGATGTAGGTTGTGATGGAATTCCTGAGAATATATATCTAGGGGAGCAGCAGATTACAGCAGATAATTAGAGGGAAAGCGCAAATTAAAATCAGGGTCTCTGTGTCGTCCAACCTGCGCTCGAGACCATTGCAAAGGGATTAGAGGCGAGGTTCATTAAGGTAAAGATAAGCTTCTAGATTTGTCACCGTTTATAATTGTTTCCTTTTCGTTTGATAGTGCTTCTTTTGTGTTTAATGGTAATAGTTTAAATTGCACGAAGTATCTTTTAAATGAAGAGGATTTTGAACTGGTTTATCTAGTTACAAGATATGATTGCAGTGGGTTATCGACGTTCGTAAATATTTTTATAGAGTCACTTAAAAATATACTGTTTGTATTTTTTTAAATATGTACTCTAGGTATGTCACCGTGTATAAATGTTTTATTTCTGTTTTATAACGTTTTTTACTGCATTTAATAATTATAGTTTACATTTTAGGAAGTTGCTTTTAAATGCAGGGAAATTTGAACTGGTTTATACAATATCAAAGTATGATTTCGTTTAGTAATTAAAGTATTTACACATTTTTGTAAACATGTGTGAATCATTTAACAAAAAATTCATTTGTTCAAAAATATTTTTTGAGAATGCCATCCACACATCATATTTATATTTAAATAATTACAGTGTACTGATATATAATCAAGGTAAGATATACTTCATCATTGTCAATATCAATCAAATAAAAAAAAAGTTATTTTCAGCTGCTCTGAACTCGAATTTAAAAATTTCATATTAAAGTTGTTTGTAAAGTTACTTAACAACAGACAGTCTTGTTGTAAGATAGTCCAAATTCCATTTTTTTTCCATAGCTAAAATCAATTTTTCTATTTAGTAAATAATTCAATGCAGTTTATTTTGATGCCTGTAAACAGCATTTAGAATAAAGAATATTTTTAAACTAGAAATTAGTAGTAGATATTAATTTTTTTTCTCATTTTCCATACGATTTTGTATTGAAAAAAGTTTGAGACCAGGATGTAAGAAAGAGGGGAAATGAATTTTAATAACAACCATGCAAAAAATAATTGTTATCATATAATGTTATCAGAAAATATACCAAAACAAATAGTCAAAGGCGAATGTTCATAATTTACATATTTTAGGCTATCTTGTAAAAATAGTTTCTTTTATGTCATTCTTATATTATTAACTTATATCTAGTTTAATATCTAACAACTTCTAAATTACTTAATAAAACAAAAAACACGTTCCTTTGGATCATCTACATCAGTTAAATATTACACAATTGCACATCTTGTGTGAAGCAATATATTAACAAATTAATAAATTTTCTACAGATTGATAAGTTTCATAATGAATGCATTCTTTAGCCAGGTCTTGTACCACCTTCCACGACTTGCTTCCAATGTCTGGCAACGTGACGCTTTTAGAAATCTCGACGAACCCACTCTTCAGAAATCCTTTTAGTAATTTCTAGACAGCTTGTAGTACGAAGGAACAACAATTACAACTTGCGTTTACGCTCTACTGCCTGCAATTATTCTGCTACGAAACTGGGACTTAATTGTTAGCGTTAATGCGCTCGATTTGAAAGAAAGCATTCACGAGTACTGTAATATCCGTTTTACTTTCGCGTTATTGGATTTCAAGGCAAACCTACATTTTATTAAATTCTGATTTATTTAGGGAGGATTCAATGGGTTACAGCATTAGTATTTTTTTCGAAGTTGGTTATTTATATTGAGCAAAGGCTATATTGAAAGTCATAAATGCTTGTACAATAATTTAATTTAATTTAATTTAATTTAATTTAAAAATAATGAGCTATGATGAGCAATCAACTATGCATAGTCATTTAATTGTAAAACTAATAAAAATCAATGTTTTTAGTTATAACTTATTTCTTGCATTTAATTTTTATAATTTTACAGCAAAATGTAACGTGTGAAACAATAAAATTGCAGGATTTTCAATCACCATTGTGACTAATGCATTGGTAAGTATGCCATAGAAAACACAAATTTAAAAGATAGTCGAGTTCAATGTTTCTGTGTTCAATAATCCGTAAAAATTGGTGAGATCTATTATGATTGGTGATTTTTGAAGCAAATTATAAATACAATTTTCATGCAGTCTTTAAAAAAAAATTTAAATACATACCTACAAAATAAGTTTTTGGGAAATTGAAAACAATTTAAATATAATTAGAAACTATGTTATATTTTATTTAGTGATTTTAAATGACGAATTAAGATATCTTTGCAAAGATTTAAAAAATGGCAATGAAAGTATAAATGTGTCTTCTTTAAATATCTTATGGTACTATATTTAGTGCAACCAAAACCTATTTTTATGGGTATATACTTTAACGTGTACGTATACCCTACAATTCACGAAAATCGATAAGAATATTAATTTTTTTTGTTATTATATCATAATATTTTCTGATACTTTAGCTTTCAAACAATACTAAACTTTTGAAAATATCCTTAGTAGTTTTTATGTTACTATTAATTATAGGTAGGTACTCGTTAATATAAATATATACCTCGTTTTTAAAACTTTAAACCTGTTTTCTGACGAACTGTGTTTTGATTATGTCACACTTTATTCAAACAATGATAATTCAACAACAAAATGTTCAATTATATTTTATTTATATTATAGTAATCTACATAACATGTTAGATATTTTGAAACTCAATCATATAAAATTGGTTGAGAAATTGATTTTTTATGGATTTTTAAAACTTAGAAATATTGATTTTTTTCATGTTTTCACATAAAATAAATTGTAAAAAAAACACCTATTCTATATAAGAGACTTAATTTATTTTCAAAACATTAATAATAATATTTCGAATGGTTTCCAAGTAGAATTACGTTTCTAAGTAAATTAGAATTACATATATCATTGTTTAAAAAAGGTACTAATTATCTAGTTAAAGCTTAATTAACAAATTAACAATTGCCGAAATTTGATTTTTTTTTATAAAATGATTTTAATCATATACTTTCGAACTAATGTAAAAATTAATTGGATTTTTAAACTCAGAATTAAAAAAAAAAATGTTTTAGAGTATACATACACCTTAAAATGCATTTTAAAGATTATTTTCTTATTTTTTTTACACACACATACATATACCCACACACCCCTATCCCCCCCACACACATATATATATATATATGCATTGCTATTATTTATATTAAAGGTTTTAACTGTGTTAAACTTATCACTTTATAAGTCTCACTCATTATAATGACTGAAGAATGTCTCACTCATTGTAATGGCTGAAGAATTAAAAAAATATCGAACATGGCTCGATATTTACGGTTGTGCGTTTGATTGGATAAAAGTACTTTAAAAAATACCAATTGTATTCATCAAGAATTCAACTTGAGGTTTTATTTGAGTAATATTCCAAATTTGATAAGAACACACTGAAAATTATGTAAAGGAACATTTGACTTTCAAGTACTTTCACTTGATTATTCTTTTGAACAAATTCGATCATTTCCATTTTCCTTAGCCGTCGGGGTCGTTCCATAACACTACAATTGTGTTTGTCCATAACATTTCTTAAAAGATATTTGTATTGATTTATTGAAAGAGTAAAATATTAATTGAATCTGAATATAAATATCAAGTATTTTATTGCACCAACTTACTATTGTGGTAAATCAAATAGATAGTTCATTGCTTTCTGAAATATCAAAAATGGTATACAGAATAATAGATACTTTAAAAAAATATGAAATAACTGGATATACTCGTTTAAAATATATGCAACCAAATTGTGACGTAATTAGCAATTTCCTGATTTTGTCATGTTACAGAAGAAATTATTTTGTAAAATAAACTTATTGGGTACCTATTTTCTCTTAGTAGAATTTAAAAATAAACACTTGTAATGCTATACTAAAATTTTACCATTGCACACAAAATCCCCTTATAACATCTTTAATGAACATCACATATTTAATATACGTCAAAATTAAGCAGTGAAACATATTTTTAAACATTAAAGATTTCGTTTAAATTAAAATCAATGAAAAAGCATCTTTTTCAATAAAGAATAATTTTAATTCATATAACTATCACACATGGCGATCTTTACCGTTCATCGACTTATCAAAGTTTTACTTTCGGGTGAGGGGGAGAGCTTTATGAAGTTTATGCATGACCACGAAAACAGAGACTGTAAAATCCATCAAAAATGGTTTTATGTTTGGTGACATCACAGTCAATTGCTTATAGCGGCAAAAATGAAATACGCTTTTGTAATTGGCTAAACACAAGTTTTAATAATATGTTTGTAGGGATTAAAAATATTTTTGGAAATTGTTGCAACTGTTGCTGGTGAAAACCGTTATTCATGTTTATCGACGTAAAAGTTGTATTTACAAACGTTGTATTGTAGATTAATTATAAATGGAATTATAATGCTTTTAATTTCTAATTATTTTTGATGAATCGATTATAAAAAAAGTTCGAATTTGATAGAAAAGTATACAGTAATAAATAATGGGATAATTGTGAAATAAATTATGTTCCTAATATTTTAAATTTCTATCAAATTCCAATGCCGTGTTATAAGGATTTATGATTTTCCCAATTGATACTTATTTGATTCACTACTTATTCATATGTCTTAAATGTTGATTAATCCATATATTAGGAATGTTAGAATGTTCCCTTGATCTAGAAGTTAAATATCATCAATGTGCCGATTTAAGTTAAAAATTTGCCTCAAAGTATCCCTTTCATAATGATATTTCAAGATACTGTGAAATCTTTTTCGGTTCAATGTGATGATAAACGATGAGAGTTATAAGATAAATATAATAACTGAAGTTGCATTGGGTAATTAGGTATAGATTGATGAGACATCTAGAAAGTATGTGACCCCCCCCCCCGAATTCTGTAGTTTATAATGAGTCAAACTTAATAAGCGGTGATAAAATCACTTATATATTTAAAATAGAGAGAACAATTAACAAAAAAAGAATTATGGTATAATATACAAAACAAATAAACTAATAGTATCAAACATCACACAATTTTTAGTTACACGATTTGAAAGTTCTACACCAACTTGGTGAGCTTAGCGATAATTATTACATTGCTCATTTCACGTAAGTAAAATGAGGGAAGAAAATTCGTTAATGGGCAATGCTCAAGGGAAGAAAACGCTGTGTTGAACATGTTCGTTTTTTAACTTTTTATGCATTTATCGAATTTTTATGGGTATTTCGGTTTTGAGGATGTTTTAAAAACTTTAAAGACATTACCGCAACTATTTTATAAAAATCGCAAAGTAGTTTTTCAGCAACTGCTGAAAAACATAAAGTTTTCAATAACAGCTGGTGAAAACCTCAATTTTAGATCAGTTAAATATATCTGATCTGTACTCAAACGTAAAAATCGGGAGTAATTTCTTTTGGGAGTTATACTGAATACAGTCGCAAATCAATTTTTTCTAGACCAAGAATTTCCACCGGCATTTTTTCTAGACTAGGTTTTGGATTCATGACGTGATCTAAACCAATACTTTCAAATCCATTGTTAACATATAAGTAATTGAAAAAAAAAAGGAAAAAAAAAAAAGAAAGAAAAAAAAAAAGAAAAAAAAACCATCCATTACTTCTGAATACTTAATGAAACTTAATAGCAATCTGTGAGTTTCAGTGTTTATAATGTTACGATATAACAAAATGTGTCCTACAAATTTTCCCATGTCTAGTACAACATCCGTGACGTCTCTTATTGAGTAACATCTAAAACCATTTAATGCTTCTGATACACCAACCTCACTCCTATCATCTATCAATATAAAAAAAAAAATCCCAAAATATATATATAACCCTTTCCCTCAACGTAAAACGAGTCTATGAAATCTAATTTAATACTAGGCAATAAAAGCTTCAGGGCTACAGGAAAGTCGAGGCGAAGGAATAGAACACACGGAATAATATACAAAACTAAAATAAAATGGGAAAAAAAGTCACATCATTTCTACACCAGATGAAACCTCGTGACACTCTCCACGTTCAGTAGCGTGTCTGCTGGTTTCGCGTGACAATCCGATCGTGGGAGAGTTATGGAAAAAGAAAGAATGCTGTTGGGAAACGAACTGAGATAAACTTAGGGGGTCACGTATTTGCTTCACCCCTTATACGTTAGTTCACTTACGCGTCAAAGAGAAATGTGTGAGTTTACGAAAAGTAACCGCCATTATGGGCTTTTAGAAGCGAACTCATTTCAAGGTGCGTGCGTGTGTTTTGGTAAGGTTTGTAGGTTTAGTTTTTTTAAGTTATCTATTGATTAGAATTGAAACTGCGGAGTTTTTCTCGCAAGAATTGATATCATACCAAATGGTATTAATATTTATAATTACCTTAAGACTTTTATTATTTTTGAAAAATTATAAAGTTTAATGTTTGCTAAAGTCATTAAATGTTTTATTTAACTTTGAACACTAAAAATGTCTAATGATATTTTGATTAAATAAAGATTTCGTATTATTTTTAAAGAATACGATTAAAAGCTTGGGATTATCTTTATTTATTCACCGTCAACATCAACCTTATTTTACTTCTTTGCAGAGGGAGAAAAAAAATATGATTTACGAAAAATAAGCTATTTAGCAATTCTCATTTCAAGGTGTGTAAGTTTTGAAGAGGTTTTACTGCTTATTTTTATATGTAGCTATGATTTAAAAAATATTAATAGAGTGCATATATTTCAGTGTGTTAGTTATGGTTCACTTATGCAGTAAATTATTTTGGTTTCATTTCTTCTGTGTGTATAGAGCTAAAACTCTTTAATAAGTTAGTAATTATGCCTTAAAATAGCGCGTTCACTTGAATTGAAATTTAATTGTTGAAAAATCTAGTAGTTACTTCATTTTTTATTTGCTTTTTTTAAATAAATTTTTGAATAGTCATGACACTTAGTTTATTTTTGATAGTGTACCATTTCCTTAACAACTATTATGTTTAAACAAAAATGTAAATATTAGATTAATTGTTTGGCAAACTTTTTAAACTTTATTAGTATTTTTTTTTTTTTTTTTACTTTTTTATGTTCGATTATGCCAGTTAATGGATGTCTTCTAAATAAACACTTCAGAGTTTCCATCGTCCCCTAATTGAAAAATAATAATATTTTGTATTTTACCTTCAATCAATAATTTTATATATGTGTGTCAAAATTATTTATATATTTTTAAATGAAACAAATAACTAATACTAAAAAAATATTAATAAACAGTTTAATTAATTAAAATGTTTTTATTTTTTAATTTCTACTTTCATTGCAGATTTTCATTAACAAGTTCTTTACTTTTTCAAAGTGATTTTATTGAACTTTTTAAGTGAAAGATTTCATATAAACTTTGACTAAATTGACATCAATCGTACTTATGATTCTCAGTAAAAATCTTTTTATTTCTGCTAAATTGTTTGTGTAAAGTAACTTGTGCATCTGCAGACATCGTTTGTGTAAAAATGAACTTCCCACATTCACCAGAGAACGACTGCTTCAACGAAAAACTGCTAGATTCTTGCAAAGAAATTCGCGACATTCAATAAAAGGTTCTATAGGAATTTTTCAGAAATTGAGGGGAAACGAGATACTTCGGTAGCTTTCATGAGACATGGTAATACGGTTGTTACCATTCCTTAAGTGTCGTTGGAATAGCTATCGAACGAGAAGGTCCCTCAAAGCAATGCTGATTGAGTAATGAACTGTAAAACAAGGCACAAGCCATTTTGCATTGAAAACTAATTCCCAAACAAGCATCGGAATGGACTTAAACGATGTTGAAGCTATATTTCAGGTTTAAATGTTGAGCTTTGTTACAGTAATTTTTTAAGCTTCTAAAGGATACCCGTTGTGCTTAATAGTGACCTATTCCCCAATACTGTTGTACAAACTTATATTATGCCAAATATGTTCAACATATAATTACCTCTTGATGGTATAACATCATTGAACCTATATGGTAACAAACGTATTATAGATGTTCAGAAAATTAAATCCAGCATATGATTAATTGTTGATCTATTAAATAACAAATTGTAAAAAAATTCTTCATATCTATAACAAACCTAATTGAGAAAAAGCTGATTATTGTTATATTTAATTAAATAAGTAATTATTTATTCCACTTTCGCTACAATGTATCCCCAAAATAAAATTGTATATGGTATTATACGTATCTATAAATCGGTTTTATATTCTAAATCACCTCTTGTACTCTAGGATAAACTATAGGGCACGGAATATACACAAACTATTAATCTTAATCCTTATAATATTTTATAGGTGTAATTATACTGTAATTTAGATTGTAATTGTGATTATCTATTAAATAACAAATTGTAAAAAAAAATCTTCTCGTCTACAACATACCTAATTGAGAAAAAAGCTGGTTATATTTAATTAAATAAGTTATTATTGATTCCACTTTCTCTACAATGTATCCCCAAAATAGAATGTTATATGGTTCCATACGTATCTATTAATCTGTTTTATATTCGAAATCACTCGTGCACTCTTGGATAAACTATACGGCATGGAACATACACAAACCATTAAGCTTAATCCACATAATATTTTATAGGTGTAATTATATAGTGATTTAGCAAGTTCTAGTAGATACTTCATCCTTTTCTGGTCAGCAACTGAATCTTTTAACAATTCAAAGGCATTGCTAAAAATGCGCATAAAAATAACTGCATATTTTACTGCAATATGAAAAACACTAATTTTTTCCTAACTTCTAATTAACAATTCATATGTGAATATTTTTATTTCAAAGAATGCGATTTATGGGACATAAACACATTTAATAATCTTGTCTAGTATATCTTTTTACAATTTGGAAGTACGTGAAATGGTAATGAATGTTGCACTAGATATGAATGATATGTAATAATGTGTATATTTTTATTAAATAGTTATATTTTTATTTATTTAATAACCATAGTTGTACTGATATCAATTACTTTAAAAGCCACGTTGTGTAATTTCAAAGTAGTTATTAAAAAATACGATTGTAATTTTTTTACACTGTTTTCCTATAATTTAAACTTAGATTTAAATTAAATAATATTTATTGAAATACAATACTGAAAAAGACAAGGGCTTTTAAATGCTGATTCACTTAAATGGAATACTGTTTTACTTTATGAATAAAAATGATCTATTCAACAAAGTAGTTAGAATTTCATCTTGCACTCAGAAAACTTTCAAAAGAATAATAACTCGTAACTTAAATTCAAAAATCTTTATTTATCTTAATAAACACTTTAATGACCTCATCAACTTTTTATAAGAAGATTTTCTAAGAATAAAAAGGGGGTATTTCATTAAAATAATTGTAAAAATAAAAGTCCACGCAACAATAATCAAATCACTAAAGTAACAGGATGTTTTAAACCAACGTAGTTTTTTTTAGTTTCAAAAGCACTGCCTTAATTCGTAGAAAACCGTTTTCACACAGTGAAAACCAAAACCGTTCATTTGGTTGTAGCTATCCAATTAGCCTTTCTCATTAAGTACGAGTGTTTCTAAATTTGGGGTTCATTAATTAAAGAAGTGTTTTCACCAAAATCTAAACGGTAAAAGAGTAAACAAGTACTCGGAAAACAAATCCATTGATTTTACTTTGTGAATAGATCTTGTTCACTAATGACGATGAAATTATTTCATTAAATGACGATGGTAAAGATAACTGCTATAAGGGGAAAGCGAAGCGTGAAAAATTAAAACTCTCTTGTTGTGGTCACGTTTTATTCATTGGAAAGCAAGTTGCTTTAAATGGGACAATGCTTCAGGCTGATTTCGAAAATCCAATTGAATTTTCTTATTTAAGTTGTGGATTATATAAGAAAGACAAATCAATCGAGTTTTAATTTTTTATCACTTCATACTTTCGGCTTTCAACAAAATTTATTCTTTATAATTCTAAATTTTCTATATTACTTGTTTGTAGTTAGTATTACATTTTATTTCAAACATATTTAGGTCTTATTATGTAAATATAATCATTATATAAAATTATTTTATTGATTTTAACTGAGTTCCTATAAACATATTAAATTTATTTATATACGTAATGTGTTTTACTTAGATATACATTTGTATATGTATGTGACAGTATAATTTGCATTTATTTTTAATGAATTAATTATTTTAATTGCAAAGCTATTATACATAGGCTTGTGATCTAAAGTTTAATATTGAATAAGTATAATTTCATTAGAATTTTCGCATCATTCATGCTAGAAGTCAGATTGCACAGCTAGCATGAAAGAGGTCTCGAGATAAATCTTCCCCAGAGCCGGTCCTCTTCCATCTTTTCGCAAAGTAAAGTCCCTGGTTCAGTTCTTCCATAATCCTCGATTCATATATATCATTATTAACCTTTGTTAAATGTCAAATTCAATAGTTAGTATATTGATATTGCTTTAAACGTGCAAAAGTTTTTCAACTGTACAAAAACTGGGATTTTAATGTGTTAATATATTTTCTTTCATGATGAAAATCATCCAAATACATTTTGGATGCTTAAGCATAAGTTGTAAAAACTATAATTTTTCAGGTTTTTCATATCACTCCATTGACTTATTTGGCGATTCTGAAGTTAAAGGGAATTTAGGGAGCTAAAAAACATAATAATTAAAAAAAAGATAATAAAATTCTTAGTAAAATTTCAATTTTGTTATCTTTTTTTTAATTTTGTATTAATTTTGTTAAAAAAATTCTTATTAAAAATTTTAATTTTGTTAACAAAATTAATACATTTACTACTTCAAAAAAAGGTCCAGGAAATATTTATTTTCTAAAAAAAACAATTTTCTAATTTTGCTTGTAAACCTCCATGATTAACACAACACATGGAGATTATAAATAAGTAGGCATAAGTAGATTGCCATGCTTAAAGTCTAACCTAAAAGTCTGCGAATACACTGGCTTTGCTTTTAGAGAAAAAATTATATATTTGATAAAAGTTAAAGGCAAAAGTATGCTTAACACTATAAGGAATAACATTACTGCACATGGAGGTTACGAGAACAAAAAGAACTCACCTGATTTTTGAGGATTGGTCAGCTTTGTCACAAACAATATAAAACTTTGCACATCCAACAACATCACTAGACAAAATGGTTGACTTGAGCTTCACTTCAGCTCAGGTAAAGAAGACTGTACTGCTATCTAATAGAATTTTAATCTAGGTAAATATATTCCATGGAGGTTACCTCAGGACCCCAGGGACAACTTATGAGCTTAAAATTAGTTAATTATTTATATCATAAATGTTCAACGCAGATTTTTTCACAAATATATTATTAATCAGGTTCATTTCTTCAGTTAATACTAAAAAAACAGGAGAGGGGACATTCTATGGAAGTTACACTTCCCATACTTTGAATTAAAAAAAAAAAATATGTAAAATGAAGACTGAAAACATTAAAAATAAACTTTTTCTACTTAATAATAATTTCCTTACTTAAAGGAATAAATATTAAGCCAGTAAAAGCCTCGTACACTGAAATGTACCCTTAATTTCAGAATGGCCCATTTAGTTCAATATTTGTATTAATTTCTACGCATTGGGGCTTCAATTATTAACATTGTTTATAATTTTAGACTATAGTTTTCCTATCTTAATGTAAAACAGTGATTCATTTCCAAATATATTTTTTCATAAGTATGTTATTTAACTTTGGATGCAAATACCTATTGAAACCGTAAAACAGGAAACAAAGGTTGAACTGTATTCATATTTTAAACAATGGTTGCACGCTTCTTATTCAAACATCAAAGTAAACACATAACTGAAATTTGTATTCCAAAGTTGAGATTATGTTAAGTACACCGAGTGCAAAAATAAATGAAGTCCAGTTCAGAAAGCCATGTTTAGTATTTGCAAGAATGAATCGAAGCTTCATTCATCATGGCAAATTCAATCAGATGGCTAGATCAAAAAATAATGCCAGGTTAAAAAAATTAAACTGATGGCGCGTTTGCGAGAATTTCTTGTAATAAATCTTTCGTTTTTGACAAGGAATGTATAAAAAGATAATTTTGATCGGAAAGGGTTTGGAATGAAAAATACTTATGAACGTTTGTCATTTCTTTTTGAAATTTATTTTATTTTTATTATTCTTTATTCAGAAGTTAAGCACTAGTGATTTTTTCAAACTTACATTTTCTCCAAAAATGTTATTGATATGGATTGCGCATTTTTAAAAAAATTCATTGACTATTTGGCTTCTGAAAATAATAAAAACTCAACTTGGGATGTCGACTCGCAGTGTGACATAATGAGTATTGGTTTTTAGCAAGTACATTTCCATTTTTAAGACTCGTTTCTGCCATAAAAAGCGATAAATCAAATTGGTTTTAATGTTATTCTTTGTTTAAATGTGTAACTGAGGCACTGAATAAGTTGTCACAGTTTTCAACTAATAATTAACGGTCTGAATCATTCATTTACAAATTTCAAATAATTTATTTTTTACTGTAAGAAATTTGCCAAAATAATTACAAAGGTTAATGTTTTAACACAAAAATCTAATATCAATATTTTTTGCATTGATAAACTCTTGATTACAATAGTTGCAATAATAAAAATAATCAACAAATTACTTGATAAAAAATATTAGTTTCAAATTTATTTTTAACATGTGAAGAGAAACACGAATAATATCATGTCATGAATATATGTTTTATGTTTTATCTAATATTTTGAAAAACAAGCAGTTTGTATTAACAATACATTATTCATGAAGATCATAGGAATTCAAAAACATTTTGGAATCAATAAATAAAATAATTTCGCTGATTTATAAAAGTAAAATTTAAATAAAATTGAAACTGTGTTTTCCCTTTAAACGTTTTGTAGGAAATTAGTAGTTTCACAAAACAAAAAAAATTATCATTACGATTGACAACAAAATAGAATTTGCTTGCTTTTTCTTTCCACATGTAGTACAGTATTTAATACTTATTAGTAATTAAATTTTCGTTGAGTTTGTTTAATATTTTAATTATAAAAATAAATTTTAAAAAATAAAAACGAAGATTTGTATCTAAGATACAAACTACATACCTATAATAGTTGTCAAAATATGGAATAGCTGTCAAAATACTATAGATAACTGAAAACAATCACAGAGACAAGTACTTTCTTAAAATAAGATATATCTTTTTTTCTTTTCTTTTTTTTTTGTTAAAAGCTCATTAATAAGGATTATCTGACAATTTTAGAAATATTTTGGTAACTAGAATTTAGAGTTAAGTTAAAGATAGCATCCAAAGCAAAATCAATAACAGTCAATTATTTAAATAATTTAATACAGGAATAGAAGTCCATGAATGAATAATTATATATAAATTATTATTAAGATATGTTCAATAAGTTCATGTAAAACCAACAATATACCATATGCATACTTGTAATTACCAATATATTGAGTTACCAATTCACGCATTGTTTAATATTTAATTTGAAAATCAATTCAAACCCAGTGGTGTCCAATTTTATTTGTTCAAATTTATACTTATCTGATTTCAAACAAATTCTTAAATGCATTAGGAATATTCAGAATGAATAATTCCCAAATTTTACCACTTTCTCGTTATATCCCCTCGATCCGAGCTTGAATTTCGCCCATCGTCGGAATATTTCTAAATAACTCAGCTTTTCGTATTAGATACATTTCAGCAGTCACTATTCATTGGAAATGAATGTTTAAATATATATCTACTGCAATGACACAAACTCTAGCCCGATAATTCCCAAAACTTCCTCAATATATCGCGATTTCTCTAAATAGGCAATAAATATTTTAGTTGATTGGGAGAATAATAAATGCTTTAGTATCGGACACTTTATTACCGTCGACGTTCTGTTCAAAAGTTTGCACTGTTTCCGCTAAGAGACGTAACCTACGAAAATTCGAATGCTCCGGCTGATTCGAATTAATTCGACTTTCCGTTCTGAGTTAATGGATAGACCCAATGGGCAACTTTAATTCCTTAACTTGACAGCTTATTGGATGAAGAATTTCAGGAAACCTTTCACATACGCGCACTGAGTTACAAAATCGAGTTACTGCAATGGTAACACTTTTATTTTGACTTAATGTTTACAACAGAAAATTTTATTGAATCAGAGACAGCGTCTAATTGAATCCTAGTTCCCCCCCACTCCCCAAGTGGGTCTGCTTTGGAACCGTGAAATACTTGAAGTAAGTTAGGAGAGTAAACTGTTATTCAAGAGGGATGGGTGCTTAAAACTTTTCAGGGAATTCGGGTGAAGTACCCAAAGGTGTTTCGTTGTTCTTTCAAATAACTATTTATTATTTTGTATCTGACTAGATAGCATTAATATATTTAAACTTGTGAACACAAACCGGAAAAAGACCCATCTATAATAATCATAGAATATACAAATGCATATGTTTAAAAACTTCAAAATGGCAACCGTCATTTAACATATTACGCATATGTCTACTACGATTATAATTTCTTAAATAATTTTTAATGGACGCTTTTTATCTACAAGATGATTATAATCAAAGTTCAACTTTCAAAAAGTTGTAAAAAAAAAAAAAATCGTCAAAATGACCTGCAATTTGACCTAAACACCACAATGGGGCAAGTGGGGGTAGTATAAGAACAAAAATAATAAATCGCAATAGGTTTGTTTTTTTTAGTATGCCATACCGTTTCTCCATTCTTCGCGTGTATTCAGTACACATTTCAGGTCATTTTGACAAATGGTCTTTTTGAAAGTCATAATCACCCTGTATATTCTGTAAGAAAAAACTTAAATAAGTGCAATCTATATAGTAAGAAAAAATGTACATAAAAGTTAAGTAAGTTCAAGCTGAGTTTCGTTATAAGATTTTATTCCAATTTTAAACATATTGAAACTTCTTACAAATAGTTGAATATCGTATTGAAACATAAAATTGTTGAAAATTAAAAATAGTATCTAAAATTGGATATTCTGGCTGGAAAGATAAGTATCTTTGACCTAGAAGGTTAAGGCTAACTGACAAATATATTGCGTTAATAGTAAACTCATACTATAAATATATTTCAGTATACAAGATATTCCTTGTTTGCGAGCAGTGGCATCTAATAAAATGCAAACAGTTACTGTTAACAAAGGCGTCAATCTCGTGATTGGAATGTCGTGGGCTTGGTTCTTCTACACTGTACACCTTTGAAAATATTATAATTGGTTCTAATATATAGTTACAAAATATATGTATTTTCCATATTACACTATGCATGTATGAAATTAATTATTCATTGCCTTTATATATTCCACTGGTTACATCTCTTAGTGATATATTTTATATAATTGGGTATATTCAATATGAAATTAACTTCCTGATTGCCAAAATAAATTATCCATGATACTGTACAATAATAAAATAGAAAGTAAAAAAAAAAGTACCGACATCAGAAATGAGTATAAAATACATATTCTGGAATAAATAAATGCAAAACATCCGTTTAATACTTTTAAAAGATATTTTATACCACCTTCTATTTCTTCAAATAATATAGTTGTTATTGCTTTCTACGATATCTAAAATTGAATAGAATATCCTAAATACGATAGAGTGTAAATATAAACTAAGAGCTTTCATTACCAGTTGAATTCGATAAAGTGAGTAGGGAAAATTTCTTGTATCAATTAATGTCACTTTGAAAATATGTTCTGAAAACATAATGCTAGTTTTACTTTGCAAGACAAAAAGTTAAATACTTTGCATATCATAGCACTTATGATAAAAATTGTTAAAAAATGCCAACATTTTTTAGAAATGCCAGTTATTGTAAAATTTGATTACTCACCTGCTTTCCAATTGCACTTCTAATAAAAAAAGTATTGGAAATGTAACGTCAAATGTGGCATTTTATAAAACTTGATTGCTCGCATGTTTTAAAATCAAATACCATTGCCAAAAGGAATAAATTCAAATCAACAAATGTGTCTCATATTAAAATATAATCCCTCTCTTTCTTAAATGAGATAATTTTAACACAACTGGTTTAGTTATAAATAATTTGGCAATCATCTAATTAATAAAACTAAATGTAAGACTTTCAAGTATGTAATTTGAAACTAGCATTTACTAAGTATTGGGAAAATAATATTTTCTAAATAAATTAATCGAGATATAAAGCGAATTAAAAAGCATTAATGAATGAATTAAAAGCATTAGTTTCTTGATGATAATCCATTTGAAACAAAAACATAAATAAATTAAATAACTGGCTGGAAGAACTTCTTTTAAAATAAATGTTGCAGACTTTTTAAAGACTTTTCGGGTAAACTTTTACCCTTGTACCTAAACTAATTAATAGAGCATCTGACATTTCCTAATTACGCTGTCAAGAAAATTGAAAAAACAAAAAGGTTAAACTTAACAAATTGATTTTTTTGTACTTTGTTCTTGTTTTGCTTCGGTACATTTGACATTATCGATACTGAGAATCAGATAGTTGGTTAAGAATGTTTGGCGTAAGATCCCATACACAATGGTCATATTCATTAGCAATCATTTAAGAACATTAAAATGTATTTGTTGGAAATTAAATTTGACAGATAAACAAGGAGAAATTCAAAAGAAAACCTATGGATTTTTCTACACTACAAAAACAATTTACTTGCAATTTAAATCAGTAACATGTTAATCACTTAAGAAAAGTTTAACCTTCGAAATTTATTGAATGTAAATAATTTTTTGTGAAATTAGAACGAAGTTGTTTCATTATTTTACTTAAAAGTTAAAAGTTTTTGCTTACTTTATAAATGTATGAATCATTTAAGAATTATGAAAAGGTTATGAAGAATATGGAACGTGAAAAAGGAGTATTAATATGAATTTCACTTTGTTTTGATAGAACATACGATCAGTCATAGTCATAACTGTAGCTACAGTATCTATAACTTTTTTCTTTTTTTTTTCATATATTTACTCACTATAGTGCTAATTATGTTATAAAGATAATTGAACGTCTATGAAAAAAATATTTCTAGAAACTAATAGTTTGAAAAATGTGTGCCTGATTCCATAGTATTTTTTTATATCACAATTTACTTTCAAGTATATAACTTACACACAACCATAAAATCAAAACATCCTCTATTATTGTTGTTCAGATTGTCCCCATTTTACTAAAAAACGTGAACACGCAAAACATATACGTTCGCTTCATTTAAGTATTTAACTTAGAATAAGAAACCCCTATCCTCAAAATAAATCTTTTGAAAAGAAAACGAACTATTCAAGGAAAACATTTGATAGAGGGAAGCGCAAAAAATGCAACCATTTCTAAACGAGTTTTTTTTATAACAATACATGTTGGATACCTCAAAGATTTAAATTTGTCCAGACCTCTGTTGAAATGAGTGCCCGAAGCATACAATGCCTGGATTGATGTGTAAGTGTGTAATCAGAGTCGGAAATGTTTAACCTGGAGGCAATGTGATATTTTCTTTTCAATGACAATTTTACAAGCGTCATGACTTGAGGTTATTATTTTAAAATTGCTCATTTTCAGTTGGAAAGACACATGCCTAAATTTGTAAAAAGGGAAAAATATTTTTTTATTAAAATATTATGGCTTAATATTGCATTATTTGCTATAAATACAAATTTCTTTGTGTTTTACTTTTTAAGTTATTATTTTTTTTAATTTAAAGTATCCGTTACTTAAAATGTAGTGTCAGTTAAAATTGAATGCAATTAAAATAAAGTTAGAAATAATATGATAAATAGAAAATCCTCTATGAAAAATAAGTAGTAAAACTGAATAGCACAGAGCCCAGTAAAAATTAGATGTAACATTTCTGAAATGCAAATTTATTCATAGTATATAATGTTTAAAAAATGTGTCTGCAAAGCTATAAAAATTTTATGCTTCTTCAGCAATTGCATTAAGAAAGAAAAACTTTTAAAGGATTTTAATTTTCTATTTTGTGGGTGTGAATACATTTTAATGATCTGATTTTATGTAATAATGAATATTTTTCACAAGCTCTCTTGTTTTTCATTTACGGATAAAAATAAAATGATGCTCATTGACCTATAATACACTACGCCGTTTTTTATTGTAAATACATATTAAAAATTATATGCTCTATTTTCAGAACGCATGGAATTGTATGTAATGTTTATTACAAAATACTAAATTTGAATTAAGTAACATCTTTTTCTGATTTTTAAAAATCTGAAATTTTAGAGAATAATAATTTTAGAAAGAAGGACCACTCAAATTTTGTCGGAAGACCAATATATTTTAATTTGAGCTTCATTGAGTGATGCCGTTATGTCTCTAAATAATGAAAGGTTTTAAACTATTGAAACTCCTAATCACAATTATACGATATTATTATGTTAAATGACATTTTAAACACAGTGTTATGTTCCAAACACGTTGTTTTTATAATAATCACTATTTACTTTTTTCTTAATGTAAAATTTACTTCAATCTCACCATACATGCGTAATGATATGAAATAATATTTACTATGAAAAAACTATTTAACTCTTTCCAAAGTTATGATTAATTTTGCCCTAAATAATATTTAGCACTTCGGATTTAAATCGTTTAAAATAATTCATAATATACACATAAACATCACTTAAATTTTCTAAAAAAAAATTCCGAATCAACATCTGTATTTACTGTGGTATCGTACTATTATTATTATTATTATTATTATTATTATTATTATTATTATTATTATTATTATTATTATTATTATTATTATTATTATTATTATTATTATTATTATTATTATTATTATTATTATTATTATTATTATTATTATTATTATTATTATTAATAATAATAATATCATTAATATGATTATTATTATTATGTACTTTGAGCTATTAAAGAAAAATCAAAATCCAAACTATTGTCTAAATAGTACACAAATATTACAAAAAGTTACACAATTCACATTTCCATAAACTATAACTTATCGGAGACTTATTTCAATTTTATTTCTACATAATAAAAATATTCCCGTGATATTATGATACTAATCATTCTAATGACTTTTTGCCTGCACCACAAAGTACAAAGTTAAAAATCACGCTGCGCTCAATTTCCATAGCTACACAATCCACTCGACCAATCCTCTAGTTCCAGCATTGTTATAACAAGCCTCCCTCTAAACAATCAGGATGTCTGCATATTCATAAAAGGGGACACGCAAATCTCTTCCTTTGGACAAAGCGACGAAAGGTTGAAGACAAAACGACTGTTTAAAATTCCAAAACAGTCCGTTAACCTAGAAGAGCGAATGAACTTAATCTGTTAATGGGGGTAAAGAGAGTAAAATGAATATGCAAACGAATGGGAGACCAGGGCTCTTCCAGAACGGGTAAAAATTCCCGATCCGATTTTCTAGTGTACGTGAGCGGCATTTGGTTCTTTTGTTATGGTGAGTTTCCTGCTCTTTAGGATTTAGATATTTCAGGAATGGGTTCGCTATTTCCTCAACTGGAGTAAAATAACTTTCGACTTCATCATTACTTCGAGATTTCTCTCTATTTGAGTTTCTTTTTTTCACTGGGGGTATTTTTAGGTTTGTTTTTGGAAAATTTAAATTAAGTTGTTTCGAAAAGTTTCACTTTTTGGGATGGATTCGCAACACGTATTGACCTAGTATCCTGTTGTGGCAGTTTTCCGAATCGAAGTGAAAGATCGCGTTACTTTTAGTTAATATATGCAAAGCCTTATACTTTTGTTTCAAATTGAGGTGATGTTTTATTTAGATATAAAATAATTGAATTTATTTAATATTTAGTTCTGAAATGTGTATTCGATATTTAATTTTGAACAATTGTTTCTGAATCTGTGATGATATTTGCTATCTGACATAAATGGAATGGGTAGAACCTGTTTTATAAAATGAATTACCACTAGCGTGGTAAATAGTTTAATATACATTTCATTTTTCATTTTGCAAACTACAAATAATATCCATATTTAGTTTATTTAATCAACTGTTGGAAGTGCTTTAGCTTATTTTATAACTTTCATTATGTTCCTTTAATGTTCATCCCTGTTTTGAACTTCCTTTTTATCTTTGTACAATTATACATACTATTTCAAAATACTAGTTTTAACACAGTGTATGTTAAAAGAGCAGTCCAATAAGAATATTTACTTTTTGAAAGGGAAAGGAGAAGACTATTAACGTTATCAAATAATTACTAGGAAATTACTATAAACGTTAACAAACTATTGGCAAGATCTTCATTTGGATGGGCATGAAATAACCGATATAAATTGCTTATATAATTTCCCGAAGTTATGCTTTCAACTTCTTAATAGAATTTTCAAATTAGATTAGTTTGTTTTCGTGGTTCGTGATAAAAGGAAGTATAAATAAAAAAAATCGCCTAATTTTGATACAAATTAAGCAATTAAATAAGCTGAAACAGTCAATTTAATCAATGGAATAAATTAAAACATGCACTAGTTAAGGGATGTTTTTAATTATTTAATAAAATATTAAACGTATAGCTTGAGTAGTGACATGCAAAGAGAGATTGAAAATAAAATATACACTACAAGTTAAAAATCTATACAACAGTACTTCCGTAAGTAAAATGTTATACTGTAAACATTCAAATCAGTACAACAACGACACCTAATAAAAAAGTAAAATCCAAACTTTAATCAATTAAAATAGTTTCTTCTGGAAACATACATAAATATATAAATATCTATATATCTGTATATATATATGTAGAACACAAATAAAAGTAACAAATGAGAAATAATATATTAAGTTGATATATTTCCTGTAGTCTATTTCTATTCAAATATATCTACAAATAGTCCATAAAAAACAACAGCAACTGAATAAAATATGCAGTAAAAATAAACTTCTTAACATTTTTCAAAATTAATAGTAGTGTTGTAAACAGTTAAATTAACAATAAATGCATCGAAAAGTAAATAATAAATATACTTTTCTATTGCCTATTTTATTTAGATATGCCTGCGAATAGTTTTTAAAAAGTAATATAGAAATTGAATGAAATATGAGATAGAAATAAAATTTTCTCTTGAAATTTTTCAAAATTAATAGCACTGCAAAAAAATTAGTTAACAGGAAACACATAATTAAATATTAAGTTTTATAATTTGTATAGCCTACTTCTTTTTATATATGCTTGCAAGTATTCCCGAATTAGTTGTACAGAAATTAAATGAAATAAACGATATAAAGCTATAAAGATTCTTTTTTTTTTAATTAGTACAATTGTAAAGAAAAAAGTTATCAGCAAAGAAATAAAAAAGTAAATATTAAGTTGAAACTTTCGTAAACTCTATTTCTATTTAGATATGCCTGCAAATAGTCCTTAACTAGTACCATAGAAAGTGCATAAAATAAGCGATAAAAAGATAGAAAAACTTCTCTTAGAGTCTAGTTGGAAATTATTTTTTTTTTTTTGGTAGGATTTCCAGCTAGGCAGGAAATGTCACGCGAAATCCACTGCGATTTATACTGTAGATGTCACCCTTCGAGCTTCGTGTTACGTGACGACTGAGGATTGTTTTCATGAACACAGTTGGGCGTACAAAGTTAGATAAGTCTGAAACTATGCTACAGGAAATAATAAAGGTTATTTTCATGTGTTTTCGATAAAAATTTCAACACTGTATTTTGATATTTTGACGTAGTGTGGATTACGTAATATTTAAAATTACCTACAGACTATTTCAATAATTGTGACGATTAGTAACAAAATATAATATTAGCTTATTAATATGTTTTTAATTTTAAATTTTAATTGAATAGTTTTAAAATTTTTTGATTTGTAAGCAAAGAATTGTGACAGCTTAAATATTTCCTTAAATACAAATGATTCATATTGATTCATCCTTGAAACTTTAAAAGGAAAACTTATAATTGTAAATAAGTTTGTATAAATATTTTTTGGATTTTTAAGTTCCAATTGGGTAGCAAAACAAAGTATGTTAGGAGCTGCCAAATAATGATCATTTCTCATTTGATATTCAACTGTACTAAGTAGCACAACAGGATCGATATTTATTTAGGATGTCTTTAAAAGAGTATTTAGCGGTATGCATATGTGATAAATGCAGTATAGTTTTAGCTTTGTCGGGAATATAACATTTTATAAATATTTTCAATATTATATTCATTTTTATAAAAATTAGTCTAAATTTGAAACATGACGATATTAGGATTTAAAAACATAAAAAGTATTTGAAATATTTTGAAATAAGAGTACGTATTTAATACAAGTATTATATTAAAATTACTATAAGAATGAGGAAACACATTTTACCATATTTTATTTAGCAAATTAAGAATAATATCTTTAATACATATTGATACACATTTTTTTTTGCAAACAGTCCAGTCACAGTTATCTGAGTACAAGTATTGTAAATATTTCACGTTTGTACATTAATTTATTGCAGAGCTTTCAGAACCGATATATTTTTTCAACACAAAATGACTTATCTTTCATAAGTTTTGCAATTATAATTTAAAAAAATAATGTGTTTTATAGAAAACAATGCTAAGTATAATTCTTTTAAACACCACAAACTATTGCTCTGGAGATTAAGTAACACTCAAACCATAAATACTGCTTTTAATTAAAAATTATACTCAGCCAATTCAAAATAATTTATTATCAGCGCAGGAACATGTAATTAATTTCAAAGATTTATAGACATTAATCTTATATTTATATAATTCAAAAGTAAAAAAAAAAAAAAAAATGTTTAATGAAATGCAAAAGGCTTTCAGAATCGTAATAAAAAAAATAGAAGTTAAGATTGTATTCATAACAATGAAAGAAAATATTGTATAGCAAATTTTATAGATAAATTGACTTTTGAATTTACAATTGCTATTATATACTCATTTTTTTAATTGCCTCAAGCATATACCGATTGCAACTTCAGAAGGTTATATATGAAATAAAAACCAAACATTAGAATTAACGTAAGAATGCTTAGTGCCTATTAATTTATAGTTCAATTTTACAATTGCATCTAATAACGAAATAATTTACAAACACATTTCTAGAACAAAATATTAATAAAGAATCTATCGTTTTTAATAGCGTCGATAAAAATAAAGAAAGCTCATTACAAATGACTTTCAGCACAAAATCGCGGTAGTTGCATAATTCAAAATAAAGTCAGTATAAGTTTCAATCGCAGTGAAACTACTATCTAATACTAAAGTAGCGATATAAAGTTAGTATCACATTAATAAAAACAACTTGAATACACAATAAAATATATACTCTCTTTATAATGTTTAAATTAACTTACTGTGAAATTGCATGAAGTATTTAATTAGTAGAACATTACAAATATATCTACGATATCAAAAATTAATATTCACCTAACCCCCTTTTCTTTCTCAAAGAAATAAAACAATCTATTAGTATGAGGCCCTTTCAAACTTCGAGTTTGTGTAAACGGAAGAACACGTGACTGCAAGTACGGGAATTATACCCACACACGGAAACATGTGACTCGCGAAGCGAAACTTATTCCCACAACTCAATTCCCGGCTCCACGCTACTTTAGAAACTGAAAGAAAAAAAACTCAAAAAGGAACTCAAAATCACAAGAATCGGAATATTTCAACTTACCATTGACTGCAAAAGGCGATGAGAACCAACCGATTCAGGAAAGCGTGTCGAATCTTGATGAAGTTTCGAAATGAAGTTTGAAGTCGCAACAAACAAAAGTTTGTAAGGAAATAAAGAGGGGCGAAAAAGGTTGCTGACGGGTTCAAATGGCGAAATGCAGTGATCGAGAAAAAATGTGGAACCTAGGAGTTTAAAGTAAAAACATATCGCAAGAATAGAAAGTGGAGAAGGAGAGTCCAGTTGATGTGGTGAATCGCCGGCTCTTAGAAAAGGAAAGCTTTGAGTTCTTTCGATCGAAGCTTGGAGCGAGATCTGGGAGGGAAAGGGGGAAGGGTGGGGGCCAACCGAAGGTAGAAGGGGGTGTCGGAGAGATGGGACAGAACCTCACTTCTCATTATATCACTTCAATTTATTTTTAGGTGTATTTTCGACAAATGGCTCTAGAGAAACAATTCAGGATTCTTCATGTGATGGATTCACAAATAAGATAAGTTATTTGTAAAAAGTAGGTATTGGTATTAAATTAGACAATGGGTAAAATAACATACTTTACCATAGAATAAATAATTATCCAGTTTCAAAAGTAATTCAGTCAGGCCAAAACCATTAAATATACAATAATGATAAATATAAAAATATTAATACAAATAAATTACTAATAAGGAAATATTCATGGATTTATTATCAAATCTGAGATAAGTTATTGTGAAGATATGATAACGTATTAACTATTACACAAATGTTAACATTAATAACTTCGCATAGAAGAATTTAAATCACTGTATGATAAAAAAATTATCCACATTCGGAAGTACATCAATCAGTCGAATCTGAATCGGTTGGTACTCACCGTCTTTTGCAGTAAGTATTCCGATTCCTGTGATTTCAAGGGTTTTTTCAGTTTGTTGTAGAAATAGCATGGAGCCGAGAAGTCATCTGATAAATAAGTTTCGTTTAGCGAGTTACATGTGTCTCAGTGTGGGTACTCTTTTCCAGGATATTCAGAAGTAATTTATTCAGTCCAAACCGATGAATATACAATATTGATAAATATAAAAAAGCAATTACAAAGAAATTACCAATATAAAAATATAAATGGGTTTATTTGAAAATATAAGGTAATATATTTTCCTTACGGACTCAGAATTTATATGTATAAATGAAATAAAATTTAAAACTAACCACTTTCGAAAGTTGCCGGATATGTTGGCTAGATCATAAGATATACATATGACAAAAAGACAAATATAATCAAAGTATTTAACAATGACGAAATCTTGAAAGGAGAGATTTATTCAACAAGTTTAGGATACTTTATTTAAAAAGGAAGAGAACCTTACGTTAAATCAATAATTTACGTATTTACACGAACTTGATATTTATGTAATGACTAACTCATGAATATCAAATCACAAAATCTACGATGATTACAGATAAAAAAACTTTAATAGTAATTATCAACACATATTAAACTTCTAAAATTTATATTTCCAGCTCTGAACAATATGAAGCCGTCATGTTGCGAAAAAGCCCACCAAATCCAAAATAATATATCCTCATTAATAAGAGAATGATTTTTTAAAGCTTTATTCTCTAGTCGGAAAGATGGCGTCTTATTGATTTTTCTATAATTGTAGATGTTATTTTATTTAAATATTATGCGGTTTCCTTTTACCTTTCATCAATCTAATGATATGTATGTATGAGGCATGAGTGCATTATTTAGAATAATGAAGCAGAGGTAAGTGTATATGTTATTGGCAAAGAGTGAAATGCCGTTATTGTGCAGAATGCCTGGCCAAGTATGAAATATGAGAGTTATTGTATATTTTCCCTAGATATTGTATATAACATATAGGCATTCTATAGAATGACAAATGCTATTTAGGCAAAGTATGAAAACATTACTTTTATTCATAGTGTTTGTGATATTGAGCTTTCAACTATATACCAATAAAAATCAAAACTATATTTTGGTGGCCGTTTAGCCTCAAAATAGTTTATGAAATATGAGTTTTTAAAACGATCACACCTTTCTTTTTAGACTTTTACAAGTACAAAATAATTAAAAAAAAATATCTTGGGGGTAAGATGACTCAAAATGACTGCCCGAAATAGGTAGGGATATGTTTTCTTAGGTTCAATTGGCCGTAAGGCCAACGAAATAGGTCGTAATTTTTCTTTTTAGAGCGCGAAGTGAGCGCACACCTTACTTTTTAGAGAGTTCTACAGTACCAAGTAATTAAAGAAAGGATTTGTGGGGTGAGATTCCACACCTAAAAGGAAGAAGTAAAACCTATGTTGATGGCCTTACAGTCAATTAAACCTAAAAAATATACCACTACATATTTCTTTGAGTCTCTTGTGGCATTTCACCCCCCTCCCCCATTACATTTTGCTAATCATTTGATATTGTAAAACTTTCTCAAAAGTAAGCTGTGCGTGCACTTCGCGTTCTAAAAGGAAAATTTACTATCTATTTCATTGGCCTTACGACCAATTGAACCTAAAAAAATTCCCCTACATATTTCGGGCAGTCGTTTGTGGCATATCACCACCAAAATCACTTTTTTTAAATCGCTTGATATTGTAAAACTCTCTAAAAACCTAGATGTACTCTTTAAATGTCACTTGCCACGTGATATTCGAAAGTAATCGGAGATGTATTTCATACTTTGATGGTTTCTCATTTAGCATTCTATAGAATAATGTGTAAAATATGAATCGTTTCATACATTGTCGCCTAGTTTTTAAGCATTCTATACAATGCCTATACATTATATAGAATGCCAGATTTCACACTTTAATGGTAAGATATACATAAATGATAAATTTAATTTTAAACAGCGTGACAATAATACAAAATTTCAATAATTTTTCTACAAAAAAAAATGTATGTCTTGTTGATTTAAATTTCAATAAAGTTTTTACTTGAGACTCTTTTTACATAGCATGAAACATTAAGATTGCATAGAAATGTAAAACAGATTTGAGCTAAAAAAATATTGATAATGTTCAACATAAATTCCTTTTCCTATAAAATGAATTCTTAGTATTCAATACTCGTATGATATACATAGGCTCATATGTCCAAGATCTTCACTTTATGAAACTACATCACATATCTTTAAAGGTACTTAAAACATAGGATAGATAACAGAGATACATAAAGGATTGCTATATACTGAGTATAAAAGACAAACATACCATCATACAACTAAAATATCACTAAATAAAAGTAATAGTATACAATGCCATATCAATAAAAATGACCATGAGTGTCGTTTTCAAGTGGCCACGCAATACATTTGAACAATATTTATATACATATTTGTTTTGTAAAGCATGCATTATATTGCATTGAAAAGTTTATTTCTCAAAATCGGAATAGATCTTTTATTTTATATAAGAAAATAGATGAATGTTGCGAATGTATGTTAGATTTACAATTTAAAAATTACATGATGCTAAGATAATTATTAGTTTTAAAAATTAAATTATATACAGGGAGTTCGGAAACCATCGCATTTCCTATATATTTTCATAATTATGAGCCAAAATTAAAAATATTTGCAATTGGAAGTAGGGTCCAAAAATCAATATTTATTGAGATATTCGCAATCAAATTTTAGCAATTTTAACCAATTAAATCTTTTCAGCCCATTTCTGGAAACTTTCTTTATTCTTTCTTTTTTCTTTGGAGGTTACCAGCATTTTAATCGTTCCCTGATTGGAAAAAAAATATTTAAGTGGGCGTGGTAGACGAAATAGAAAAAAAAAGCATAATTAAGTTTTGTAAACTTTACAAGTGTTTTCTGAAGAATGACATTTTGGTGTTACATGACTTCATGCCAACGGTCATAACTTCATTATAAATAGTCCGATTTACAAAATTCTAATTTTGTTTTGTAGACAATAGTTCTGAATGTGTTTTCATCCAGAATATAATATAAATTGTTATAATCAAATTTTTAATATATATTTTAATCTTAATTTTTTGTTAAAAACTATGCATTTTTTCATACTTTTTATTTAAAAAATTATTATTAAATAAATATTGAAGCCAAATTCACAATTCTTTATGAAAACATGCATCAATATAATATATTTCATTTGTAACAAAAATAATACCTCTAAGTTAAATACAAGTTTATTTATGTCTGCTTGAAATACGTCCTAATTAATCATTTTAATTGCAATTAGCTAATTAAAAAATTAACGGAAAAAAGTTTATATAAAAAAATGCATCATTTTTAATTCTGATGTACTTCCAAAAAGTTTTAAATTCTAACAAAAAATTAAAGAAAATCATCTCAATTGTATATTTATACCTTGGAGTGAGCTTTTTTAAATTTTACTAAAATATTGAGAACTAAAGGTCAAAATGGAGTGAAAAAAATTCTAGAGGGATTTTCGACTGTGATAATTCTAATGGAAGCAAAAATAAAAATACACGTTTCTATATAAAAAAAAATGAAACTTGTTTTATTAATTAATAATTAAATAATTAAACTGTTTAAAACAAAAGTTGTATGTTATTTATGCTTTGTCTTTAATAAACTATCATTTGAAACAAAAATTGCTAAAATATATTAACATATTAATATGCTATTTTTTTTACATCATTTAAATTACTAACCACTCATTGAAAAATTATGAAATTTGGTATTTAGATGGGTTTTTTTAGATTCTAAATCTAAATATGATATATTATTATGGGCTTTAATTTGAACTTTTTAAAGTTTGGTTTAGTTTTAATATATAGATGACCCCTCATGATAACATTTATATACAATTAATAAAGACCTTCCACGATTTACAACGGTACTTGACTTTTGTAATTTCATCAATTCGATTGCAAGATATGGCCATCGTTCGGATTTTTTTTTTTTTTTTCTTTTTTGCGTATGTATACATTTGGAAACCTTAACTTTTTATAAGAAATAATTTATGCTTGAAAGTTTCAATTGAAATAAATAGCAATTAATTTTTAATTTCAATGATAATGTTTAATAAATAATCTTCGTTCATGAAATAAAATAGATTTTTTTTTATAAACTACGAAACAATTATTATAAATAAATGCAGAAACTTAACTTACTATAATTAAATAAGTTGTTCAAAGGTAGACTGTTTGGACAGCATGCAAAAGGTCCTGTGATAGAATCTCACTGACACTCTTCAGTCTTTCTTTAAAATGGGTAGACATAACAGCGATCGTGACAGATAATATTGTGTTAATTGCTTGGCTCAATGATGGAGTTATCCGAGTTTTTCAACTCTAGAGAATGAAAAAGAAATTGAATAGTTTCTTTTGAAAGACCTCCCGGACGGCACCACCTTCAAACAGGTACTGATTTAACGTTATTCCGCTGCAGTATTGTCTCCGCAACGCCATAAAATCTCAGGCCAATTCCCGAAAGAAGGTACCGGCAGAGGGCGTGCAGTCGTTTCTGAAAGTACTGCATTATATAAATTGTATTTGTTTTTTGTTTTTTTAACAAGAGGGCTGCACTTCATTGCGACATTGTAACATTTAGACAACTCAGAGTTACTCAAATTTAATGAGAAACGCCTTCCATGAGGTCTTTCAAAAGGAAAGTTCCACGCGTTTTCGTCTTGAATGAAGGAAATATGGAAAACTCCCATCAAACAAACAGTAATCAGAACACAATCATAACTAAATTCAGATAATAAAAAAAATTGCTAACTTTAATTTATTACTGTTAGAGGGCACTGTAGTCGCTTTGAGAGTGCATGGAACTGAATTTGGTTTTATGTGATTTCTTAGCAACAGCTACAAGAGAACTGTACTGTATTGGTTGGTTGTTTTCAGATTATCTGGTGCCGTCAGCAACACGAGGGCTATAATGCGCCGAAACATTCGTCATTAGACAAGCCAACATACATTTACAAACACCCATGCCTAACACGGGACTCAAACACGCAACCTCGTGGTTTAGAAGCTAGCACGCTAACCACTATACTATACTGTATTGAAACATCAAAACATGGGCAACTAATTATTAGGTATCCATATTATAAGGAGGAACGCCCTCCAAGAGGTCTTTCAAGGGGAAACAGGAACACATTTTCGTCTTGAATGGAAGGTAATATGGAAATCTCTCATCAAATAACACATTAATTTGAACGCAATCGTAATATAATTCAGATAATCAAATAAGCCAATAAGTTCAATTTATTACTGTTAGGAGTCGCTTTGTAGCTTTGGAAAAGTATTGAACTTGATTGGATTTTTGTGATGTCTTATCAACAGCTACAAAACTAGAGGACTATACTGCATGGAAACATCGTAAAACATGGGCAGTTAATTTTTGGTTTATCCAAATTATCCAATTATAATGACGAATACCTTCAGTGAGGTCTTTCAAAAGGAAACTGAAAAGTATTTTTATTTGATTTTGTGAATTTCAATGGTCTTGTTCTGATTACTGTGTTGCTTGACGGGAATGTTCCCTAATTCTTTCCACACCAAAATGAAAATGCATTTCAGTTTCTTCTTGAAAAACCTCCTGGAAAGTGTTTCTCCTTATAATATGGCTAATCTAATAATGAGTTGCTCATGTTTTAGGATGTTTCCCTGCAGTATAGTCCTCTTGTAGCTGTCGCTAAAAAATCACATACGACCAACTGAATTTTACAAAGCGCCTGTATACATTTATAAGCTTAGAAGCTAATTTGAGTTTATATAATGTATTTTTTTAAAGTTTTTAACAACTTTATGATAAATTATAAAAATATAATTATTAAGTTTGTTCTTAAATCTAAATTTTTTTTTGATAATTATATTCATAGTTGATAATGTATCCCTCAGATTAGAATGTACGACTTAATATCTGAAACAATATAGCTTACAGCTGTACAATACACAAAATATAATCCGTACAACGTCTATATCTTCGGTTCTAAAAGTCGTAGAATTTTGCATTTTGCACCCAAGTAATTTGTTTACAATATTTAATACACCTTACATACAAATATGTCTTTAGGTGTAATGGAGACTGTTTACTAAGTAAATTTAACTCTACTTTAAAAAATGTCAATGTAGAAGATTTTCTTTAATTAATAAACTTATTTTTTTAAAGTTTAGGTATATTTTTCAACGTAATTGAGCACTGCATATGAATAAATCGTTATAGAAATTCTCTTTAGCTTTTACTTAATAGAGTAATTTTTTAGTTAATTGTCTAATATGTAAGTGTTTTCATTTTTCTGAAATATCTATTATGTTCTCGGCAACACATAAGAGCTAATTTTTTGTAATATTACTATGGTTTCGAACACAATTTGGCGTTGCGTTATTATTTTTTTTCATAGCTAAAAGAAATCGAAACAAAGGATATACTGTGTCAAAATTTCGTAGTACCTAAACTATTAAACTATTCTCCATTTCATTGAAAATGCTTTAGAGAGTGTTTTTTTGTGGACAATTTATTACTTTCAAGTATCGAATCAGAGAAGCCTTGAATTAAGAACCAATGCCGTAATTACCGTTGTGTGTTTCTATTTTTAAAAAGCAGAAATTATGAAGCACCAACGCTGGAAATTGAACCAGAGACGTTTCACTTGAATGTGCGTGTGTTGTCTCTTATTCAGTATATTGGAATCACTGAATAGTTGGTTGTATTCAGATTATCTGGCACCGTCAGCAACACAAGGGCTATAATGCGCCGAAACATTCGTCATTTGACAAGTCAACATACATTTACAAACACCCATGCCTTACACCGGACTCGAACCCGCAACCTCGCGAATGACTGACTAGGAAATAGAAAGGAAATAATTTGAGGATCACCTCCAAAAACTTCACAGTTGCAAAATGTATAGCACAGTTCAATATTTGTTCCCAACTATCTGAACCTATTATTGAACAATATAAAAAATTTACCACCTATGTTTTTTCTACAGCACTACAAAAAAGAGAAAATCGCAATTTAAGCATGTTAAGAAATCCTAAGAAATATAATTTCTTTCAGTTATATCTAACTTTGAAAAAGTTAAAGAGAAATTCTTATGCACAGTCTTAATTGCACACAGGTTCACTAGTTTACTTATATGTCTTACGCAATATTATTTAATTTTCAGTAATACATGATTCAGATAAATATCGGTATCGTACCCAAGGCGATTTTAAAGTTTCCGAATTGAAAAATCTCATAGTTATGGGGCACAAATGAATAAATATCACATTTCCAGTTCATTATTTCCCAAGCCTGATTAATATCCAATTTTATCTCTAATTAAAATATTAAACTCTAATGAAGACTTTCCCTAGATAGTTGTATGCACTGCGGTTTCCAGCATGTTTAAAGCTGATTGGTGGTTAATTTTATGCATAATTAGGAGAATACTTAGAGGAAGATATTGTGTTTAGGTTATTAATTTGTGTTCATTTGATATCTATGCTGATTCATGTCCTTTTTGCAACTTTTAATAAAGAAATTTTAGGGAGCCTGGGTAGTTTACGACAACATAATATCAGAAAAAATAATCCGTTATAATAACCCTCTTGTAAAACATTGAATATTAATCAAAATGAAATAATTTTTTTATAAATGTTGTTCAAATATTTTAAAGCAATATTAAAAATTCACTTAAATAGGCTAATCTTTTTTAATGAGCATTTATTTAAAACTTCATTAAATATTGTTTTCGCAGTAAGTTGAATGTTTAATAGTGGTGAGCTCGCAGAAAAATCTTAAAAATAAAATGATTTTTTTAATATATATTTGAAATGTTTTATAAGGTATTGAATATAATATATGACAAAATAATATTAAAAAAAAATGAAATATTATACACTAATTTATTGAATGTATAAACATTTGCAATTTTTAAGTAATAATTACTAATTAAAAAATAAATTAAAAATATTTTAATAATTCATTTGAACATGTACTATACATATTATTTAATTTACATGACAAATTTCAACTGTATTTACATTGCTTGGTTTTTTATACGAATGTACCAAAAGTTGAATAATCAACGTTTTGAGATAACGTGAAAAAAACTAAAAAGATTGAGTTACATACCTTTCAAAATTAGTGTGCTACACTTCCATATTCTGAAGCATCCATCTTTACATTTATAATATGCTCTGTTTTTTCCCCTTTCTTGCATCCTTTTAGGCTTTTTTAAATGCCCTCAACACTGTAGCTTCTCAACATTTATTAAAGCGTCGCATATTTAACCAGGTTCTATCCTCAAATGGTGAATGACTAAGTTACAGTTTTTGCCGAAACCGAAGTGCGCATTATTGATATTTTCTAATTGACTCTGCCTTATTATTGTTTATGTGAGTTATTTAATTTCTAAAATATCTTGAGCCTACATCCTTTTTTCTGAGCTTTATTTACCTTCTCACTCCAAATTTGCTGTTTGTAAATTAGCCCAGGAAATGAAAGTATAAATGATTTTATGTACATGTCAGCACTATAGAAAAGAGAGAAAAAAAAATTTAAGTACGTTGAGGAAAACTAATCAATATTCAACTCTCAACAATATCTCACCTTGGTGCACTTCCAAAAGAGTAATTCCTCTAGGCAATCTTAATTGCACAGGCGGCGCATTGGTCCACTACTTCATTGTATTTTATTTTTGTAGTTTGACATAAAATTACTTATCCCAAATGATGATTCAAATGATAATTCACAGTCCAAATTTTAATTAACTTAATATCTTCTTGAATGATCTTCCGGAAGGAGTAAGGATTGCTCTCAGTAGCTCGCATCCTGCTGTAGCAATGTCCAAGTGCAGCATTGTTCTGGTGTACTCTGGCTCCAAAAAATATCGTATCCAATCCAACCAACTCACAATGAATGAATATATTCATATTTTTGAATTTATAATATATTAATGTCAATAACATAATTCAGCCTTATGCGAAAGTTCTTATTGAACATGTATACAGGTATGTGGCTTCTTTAATGGATAATGAAATATTAATACTACCACGGCATTAATCAAATATCCTTTCGTTTTCCTCTTAGAATTGAAATGCAATCCACTGAACTATGTGCGTGATGTAAATATTGATATTCGAATAACTTTCAGTGCTAAATAATGATACATTCGCATGGTAGTAGATTTACTAAAAATAGCATCTCAAATACAAAACTAACATAACTGCTTCTCCCTGCACGTTAAAAAATATCTTACAATCCCAATTTACAATTTCCTTAAGCAAATAAATGTCTGAATAGCACTATATTTTATCTTAGAAAAAACACATACACATAAGCTTAGTCAAAGAACACGTTAAAATACGACTTTCATTTTTGCAAGAATTAGAAAGAAAATCTATAACTTAATGATAGTCCTAAATATTTCATTATAATCACGTTGTATAATGTAGTGATATTGAGCGGAGAAACCACACGAGGAAATAAAAAGAAATCATAGGTGATTAAATCATGTACAACCATTGATTCCCATTTTCAGAGTTCACCCTTAATAGGAAAGTTTGTTAAAGATGTTGTTGCTGCGTGCCCTTATTGTTAAGCTAATTGGATGTGGCTTTTCAGCATCACGTGGCGATATTCCCAAAGAGTGTTATATTTTCACAAACTTAGTTAGAGTTGACGCAAGTAAAAGATGAATAGTTTAAGTCAAAATAGAGTATTTTTTAGTTTACACATAGTGACATTTGTCTATAATGAATATTAAAACTTTTATGAAATCGACAACAGTGTAACGCTCAACATGTTATTACTACAAGTTTTAGTAATATAAATAAATGACAAGAACTATCTGTTAATTTATCAATATTTTAAATTTAATACTTAGGTGTCTTTTATACATAAAATTGCATAACAATTTAACGGCTAACGTTTTTATACTATATATCATAGACAAAAGTCATAATTTACTTCGGAATAAGTTGTCAAGTAAATAATTGATTTATTATACTATAACTCTAATAATATTGATTAAATTGTGTAATTATGGGATAAGTGTTGATTTGGTAATTTGGTGGATGGAAAATTAACTATTTTCATTTCCAAGGCTTCGGGGCCTCCCTTTAGAGAATGCTAATGTAAGTAACATATGTTTTGGGGGTGAGCATTCATGGGTGAGGGTGGGTTCCACTCCCTAGACATTCAGGGAGGATGCTAAAGCTTTAAGTTTCGGTGTTGGAAGTCAGATGTTGGAAAAGTTATGTGGCAGAAGGTTGAGTTCAGCTCATGGATTGTAACAAAATGACAGTTTGCCAGCTAAAAGGGGTAAATCTTAAAGAAGGTTTGAGTGAAAGATTGAGCCATTGAAACTAAAGAACCAAAAGTAATGTTAAGAATACCAATTTTCGGCAAAACAGAGTTTAAAAACTCATGCAAAGTCCAGAAAGAGACAATTTCCTTGGACTTCCTCTGTCTCTTAACTGCTTTTCTCTGCTCGGTGACGATATTCTCTGAAGGGTTTAAACCCTTGTAGAAACCAACGAGATGTTCGGCTCAAAAATCTCCCCGAGCAAATAAATTCTTTATGCATCTGATCTGTCGTCACAGGAGTCTGGAATAGTTAACTACTAAGAATGAACTTAAATGAGATTTTTAACTTATGACAAAATAATATTTCGTACGATAATATTTTCTTAGTTGATCTTCAATTTTGATTTATAATGGGGGTACACTTTAACACTTCGATAAATCATTCGATTTTTTAGAGGAAAAACAAAACTTAGTTGAGAGATTGTTATTTTATCGTGCAATCATGATTTCCAACCACCAATTGCCCTTGCACCTGTTCCCACGTTTTTTACCACGTGTTTTGATTTGAGTGATCTTCTTTTATGAACGATAGTATTTAATGCGACGTTGCATTTAATTAATATTTTTGTGAAACATAGTTATTTTTTGCGTTGCTGTTGAAATTGCGTGTTTATTGAAATTCCTATGTGTTATTTGTTTGGTGATTGAAGGAGTTTATTGACGGGAAATCTACATTGATGAACAATTGCAAGGAACAGATAATGTTTTCGGAATAATTAATAATAGACATTGATTGAAGAAATGAAACGAAGTACATATGTAGTAGAGACGTGCATTTACTATTTGTAAAACAATTCAGTCGCAAATCAAAATGCAAAGTGTACAGTGGGTGCATATGCGGGAGAGGAATACCATCAGTGTGCAGTTGTACAGATGTATTTACATTAAAAATCACGCAACTCAAAGAGTTGCCATTTAGTGTAGGATATGCTCTCCCCTGTCATCAGTGTTTACTAGACACTATATTCTTATATATAACATGAGTTTCTTGATGAATTATAGAGGCTAAATTGCTCGTTCTACCTTTTGAACTGTTTTCAAGTGATGGAAAGTTACCAATACATTAAATCTTTACACAGTGCATATCGTAGAAATGTCCCACACATGTTTGATGAAATTTGGATTAGAGGAGTGATATGACTTACTTATAGGGGCGATATTCCTATTTTTTAATCGTTTATCCAAGGCAAAAGTGGAATAAAATTGGCCATAAGTATCAATAAATATGATTTAGAAACTGATATTTCCCAATTTAAGATTTATCTAGATCAAGTTAACATAATTACAGTGAAAAAGGCGAATTTAGTTATCTTTTGAGGTCTTGCGTAGCTTATTAAACCAACTCAACATATTGCACCCAAAGACCAAAGACTCTTTACTGAATATGATTTTTTCAGTCTCATGAGTAACATTGGACATCAGAGGATCTGTAGAAAGATTGGAACATGATATTTCATGGTAAATGCCAATTCAAGATAACGATTTGGGGGGGAAAGACTTTGTGTCTTTAGGTTCATTTCAATTTGCGACTGAATTGTTTTACTTATACTAAATGCACACTGTCTCTACTACATATGTACTTAGTTTCATTTCTTTAATCAATGTCTATTATTAATTATTCCGAAAAATGTAGCTGCTCCTTAGCAATTGTCAAGCAGTGCAGGAAAATGAGAAAGAAGATATAGAAATATGAAGTCTTCAGATAAGAATTGAATTAGTTTACAGTTGCGATTATGAAATATGCGTACATTTTGAGGATTTGTATCCATGTTTTTTATTATTGTATCCATTGAACCCATGAACCTGTCAACTTTTTGGAAAACGGTAGATTACCAGCGTTACGTACATCATTGTACCACTATGACTACTTCACGGACAGAAGCAATACAAAACCGAATACGTAAATTTAGGACGAGAGTTGTAAGCTTGGATGCCCTTATACTACATAATATAAAATAATTTGCTAGTACTTGAAGAGCTCCTTATTGTTATGCCCTACTCAACTACGAAAGTGTTGTAATTTTGTGATTGAAAAATCGCTTTGATTTTAATAATTGCACTCAATTTATGCTGCCTAAAATATGTATTTCTGGATTATTATTTGGTTTGAAATTGTTTATCAGTTTAAATATTTCTCTTTATTCGTCTTAACCCTTTCTTGGTGGGTGTCATATGCCATTTGTTTGGCTTTTGGGTCGATATATGTTCTACGTTGATAGGTAGAAAAATAGACTTAAATTCCGCGATTATTTTTTTGTATTTCCGAATATTGATTGGGGGAAAATGCAGCTGTAATTCAATTTGTTATTTTAAAGCACAACTTTTTTGTTTGTAGTCTTTGTAATGTAGGCTCTCACTAGTTAATATTGTTACACTTCACCCACTGTTCATTTATAAGAAATTCAATAAATAAGTCCAAGGGGAGTTAATTCAATACGTCTCAGTCAAAGGTGTTGCCTCGTATGATTTTAATTTGACAGAAAACCCTGAAGAGAGGTAAATTTCATAGCATTGCATGGAAACTGGAGATCAGTGAATGAGAGTGTGACACCAGTCGGTCAATTTATTTGCAAACTGACAAAAATATTAAATATCAACAATAAAGATGCTTCTTTGTGGATCAAAAATTCGAAAACAAATTCAACCAAGAAAGTGTTAGTACACCATGAGGTATTATCTATTTATATTTCTTATTTAAAATCTGCCTCGATTTTTTCATAATACTTATTCATTCCACCAATGCCTCTTTATTTCGACTGTTATGTCATTTTATACCAAAAAATATATAATTTATGTTAATGTTACATTTTATTCGCCACAATCTTACATCATATTTCCAACTAAAAAAATTAACGTTTTGTCTAAAGATTATAAAAAACATACATTATTATAACCATTCCAAGTAGAAGTTACTAACTTCAAGATGACATGCCTCATCTTTTATATTACCTATGTTATGTGAGTAACGTAAAGAAAAACTAAAAATAACAGCCCTAGAAGAACCATTACCAAACAGATTGATCCATTCTCAATCAGAAACATCACTCCTCGATAAATGGTTCTAGTAAAAAAGAACATGGTTCTATTTAATGGATCAGAAAGAAGAAGCAACAACAAAACACTTTAAACTCAAAAGCAACTGCAGAAATGCGATTCTCAAAACAAGAACTCACAAAACAAAGCTACGTTTTCTAGCAATGTCCTATCAATTACACTTGGAACACGATACTAAGATCAATCATGGATTGAACAGTTACGATCAGCGTTATGTGAATCCTTGACTAAAGATAACGGAATCGCTTTGTTTTAGATATTGTCGTTAGCGATATTTAATGGGGATTTCTGGTACCACCAGCTATATAAAATATCAAGAAATAATTTGGAAGTCTAGATAACTTGTAAATTCGGAACTCATATCCAAAACGCAAAAAGATTATTATAAGAAAATATTTAAAATTTCTGAGTAAAAGAAAAATTACAATTTTATCCAATAAGGAAATATTTGTAATTTCTGCATATGGAAAATAAAAGGGAATCGTAGTTTACAGAGAAAAATAAAAATGCATTGCATAATTAATTTAATAAAGCAATTCAAATTATTTTCATTCATCATTGTGCTTAATTGCGCTTAAAGCGAGCTACAATGAGAATAATTTTATGATTTAAAAAATATACATCCTAAATTAATTTTAAAAAAAAATCACCCCGCATTAGTATCCTTACAACACTTATATTAGTAATTCAACAATGAAAAATTATGACTCGCTTCAGACCATCACCCCAATTGCTTGAGATTCAACATTTTTAAGTGACTAATATGGACACCATCTAACCTCAAAATACATTTTTCATCATAGAGAAAATATCGCACACTGAAATATACAATAGTTATAAAATATGGTAAATATGAGAAAAGATCTTTTATCTCCCTTGAAAAGAAGAAAATAAATCTTAAAAATATATTCAATGATATATACCCATCCCAAACGCACACCTGAGCAGCCAAATCTTCATGGTTGTCCAAGCAGATCCAAGTTGTTCTTTCTACTTTACAGTCCTTCTATATTGCTTTGACCGAAGTTCTAGATGTATGAGATGATAATGATAGAAGCTATTGTTTATGATCTCTGACTCAGAATATCTTTCAGAAAGAAAAAGGAACTTGGTCCGTGGTTTGGTGGTTTTAGAGACCCAGATATGTGAAACTCCTGAGCCCAACACCTGCTACCCGGAAAGTTTGACATTTCGTGCTTTACAATGCAGTAGAACTTTGGATTTCGCTTTTACACAATAAAATATGGGTTTGGGTCTGAACTTCTTCCAATGAGCTTAGGCTGTTTGATTGCTGCAATTTTGGTGAGTTGTTTGAATACTGAGTATACTCTATTCAGATGTATCTCTGTGGTTCAAAGTGATTTATCCAAAGCTTAAACTAAGTCCTTAAAAATTAAAAAAATGGTAAAATGTGATTTTTTCTTGTTTAATATTGATCGCTTTATAATTTTCCAGGTTAAACTTCCCACTTAGATACTTTTCCAAGAAAAACTATATTTTTATTCGAAATGTGTTTATAAATACTTAATCTGTAAGTAACAAGGTTCTATACTATCTTGTCGATTTAAGAAATTTGCCTTTCAGAGTTTTATCCCACATAGTCAATTTAGGAAACTTTCGCATAAAATATAATTTTTCAGTGCATAAAAGAAACTTGATATATCAATAATTATAACATATAATTGATGCACAGTGTCCATTTATATTGAACTTTCATTCACGATAAAACAAAAATGTTACCAACATCTTAAAACTGACATAAATAATTTAGTTTAAAGGGCATATCCATATAGGATTTTAGAAGTGTAAGCATTATAAATCCAGATATGAATATTTGATGCAAATAATTAGTTTATATTTTATAAAAATAAACATATGAATTATTACTTTAAGAGTTAAAATTATAACTAATTTTATAAAGTTTGGCTTATATGTATCAGGAGATCAGAAAACCTATTAAATTGGACATGTGATTGCCATTAACATATATTTATATAACATGTATACTTAATTTAGAATAAAGAACTTGACATTTTCAATTACATTTACAAGTCTGAAAAATTAAGCTACATCCTAAAATTCTTTACTTCTTAAACTATTTATCCAAGACAACATATATTAGTTAACAAATATTATCCTTTACCATCTGGAAATTATGAATGATAATTAATGCCTTCTTAACTTGATCCCATTTACTTTAGGATTTACTTTAGGATCAAGTAGAGAAATTTTCTGTATAATTACGAGAAAAAAATATATATTCGTAATAGAAAGAGCAACGTATTATTTAGAATTATTTACATAAACGCTTACTTTAGTCCAAATAAGTACTTTAAAAGAGAAAAAGTGGTGCTAAAAAATTTGTAATATTTTCATTTTTTTTTTTTTTTTTTTAATTTTTTTATCGAAATAAATAGTAATTTCACAATTCATCATATAGTAATGATTACAATCAATTATACACCTGTTTAAAAAAAATGCAGTCACTACAAATAATTCATTTCTATTTGGTCTTGTAACTTAAAAATACGAATATACATTATTCAGGCATTTACAATTTTTATAAAACAATATTTCTTAAAAAAATTATATTGAGATATTTTATATTATGTATTTTTCTTAAATTATTTATGGATAATATTTTTATATTTGATTAAAATGTCACAATTATACTGATTTTCTGATTTATCTTCTTTAATTATTTATTTCGCAAGAATTTAGGGTTTACGTAAATGTCATCTCGAGAAAAACTTGAAGGGAAGAAAATACACTTCAATTTATTTACTTATATCTTTTATATAAAAGTTATGCTGAATTTACAAAAATCTTAACAATTGAAGAAATATTAAGTAAGATTAATCTTAGTCCTCTAAAAAATAACAAACGTATTCCATTGTTAAGTTACTGTCGATATATGCATCATAAGATAACCGTCTTTTTAATTAGTCTTCTAAAAATTATTAGAATTTTGAGGAAAAATCTATGTATTTTTTTATGAAAAAAAACAACAACATTACTAAGAAATGATAACACTGAATAGAGTAAATAATGATAAAAATTCAAAAATAATATACCATTATACTATACTATAAAAATAATATACCATTATAAATTATTAGTACTAATTTAAAGTAGAAGTTTGTAAGTGCATCACATATTTTTCCTCCTTCTCGAAAAACAACATCGAAATAAAATTTCTGGGAAATTCTACTTTAAAATAAAGAAGATTACTATTTCAAGAAAAATAAAAAAAATAAAGATTTAATTTTTACTGCTAAATTTAAATAAATGACCTATTTCAAATTACATTACCTATTGCATATATATTTGTTTACACTAAATTTACCCAAAACTTAAAATATCACATATATTGTATCGACATAATTTTATAAATAAATGCATTACAAGAAAAGACAAAATACTTTGTGATTGTTTTGATTGTTTAAATAAATTTGTATTCATGCTTGACATTTCAATACATTTGTAGCATTTTATTGCGAAAATTTTGCTAATAAAATAAAACTGTTTTCAAAGCTTTATGGTCCAATCGAAATTATTGAGAATGTTCATTTATTTACTTTTTGTCTAACATTGTATAAACTTAAATTTATTTTATTTATATCATAAATGATGGATAATTACTTGATTGAATCCCATAAAATAAATCCATACTCATTTTGAAACACTATGAAACTAAAGAGTGCATTTCTACGATAAGAGACACTCATTATACCTTGATTAGCTTATTGTTATTATCCTAACTCGATGATTTTGAATATTACAGTAATCACAGAATTCCCCAAACTTCATACAAACTTCAGAACTACTCTTTTATTATTACGATTACGATTATTGTTTTCAAGATATGACTTTTATTCCTGCGTGATTGATAGCACTTTTCTAAAATTTGATCAGTTTCACTGTTAATTTTTATGAATCCTACCATAAAAATATAAATCTTTATCTCGTTTTCAAAAACTGGCCAAAACTCCTCTTGGCAAGTTTCAATGGAGAAGACAGTGACGCTCTGATGATAAATAGAAGGAAAGAAGAAAAAAAAACTGTCCAGAAGGAAAGGGTGGGGATTAAACTACATACAACCGTCCCCACCAACAAAAGTTAATAAATTGAACTTTTCCCCGTTTACAATTTTTCCGGGCGAGGAAAATACGCCATCCATATTCAAACCGGGTCCTTACTTCCCCTCTGCTGGGAGCCCTATTGTTGTCAAAGCCCAGCTTTGTTTTCAGTCGACAATGAGAGACTACATTTCAAGAAAAGGTTTCGCCGGCTTGTTTTGTTTTGGTGGAACAGTAAATATTACGCGTATTGTGATGTTTATTTCTAGTGATCTACCCATTGCTGTGTTCGCGTTATTACTATGGTTCACCGCCTGTATGTTATTAACTGTGAGAGGGGTCAGAGCGGGGGTGGCAAGCAGAGTTTAATTCCAAACTCATTATTTATGTAAATAAGAAGGGTCCTTGTTTTACTTTGGAGAAAAGGCGACGCTATCAAAAGTTTGCAGGTCGGCTCGGAATAAAAAGACAGTGTTTAAGGTTCATATTTTATGCACATCGTTGGTAATTGGGTTGCGTTTATAACGGTCTGTCATTTAGCGTTCGTTCGCCCGCTATTTTCAGGGTACGTTTTGATTTTCTACGCTATTAAATATTATGTTTGATAAATAAAGGAGCGATTAAAGAGATTTGTGTTTAAGTTTAAATTTTCTTTTGTGGACGTAATGTGTTGCGTTTTTTCTTCTTGAATGGATGAATAGTATATTTGTAATAAGTTGAAAATATTAACTGCTTGAGACATTACAGGATACTGAAAAATTTTCGTTGACTAAAAGAAGAAAAAAGAAACATTTCGCTTTATACTGAGTTAACTATCGGCGCAGCTGAAAGGGAAAAATAATTTAATTTTCAACTGTTATTGGTAGAAAATATTTAACTTTGATATCAGTTCATAATCAAGCGATTTAAATTATTTTCGATTATAAAAATTGCATATTATATAATGAAGATTTTTCACTCAAGTAGTTTGAAATAATATCATTGAATAAATAACAGTCTTTATGTTTTTAGTGAAATTCTAACAATAAAAGTAGATGATTAATATTATGTTTATGAAAATGACTCATAATTATTTTATATGTCTTTTATAGGCGTGAAATAAACATTCATATTATAGATAAATAAAATATTTCGTTGATTTCAATATACATACAAATAATACATCAAAAGGAAAACAAAACTGTGTAGTAACGTATTTGTTTTTAGATAATATTGGAATTTGATACTGATACAATATTTTATTTTTTCCCATTGAGACAATTTTTGTCTCAAAATTTGACAAATTGTTACTGAGAGAAAGTAACAAATTGTTACTTTCTCTCAACAACAAATTGAAAGTAACAAATTGTTACCTAGAGAAGCAGTTTTTCCAATATATGTTGATAAACTTGGCTTAAAAACAAGAGTCACAAATTTAAATCTTATATGTGTCAAAATAGAAGAAATCGCTTTGATTATTAGTTGAAAGCGTGTTCTCAGGAACTGGGATGTATCGAGTTTCAATGTTGGACAACTGAATCGGAGCTGTGTATAGCGATGCGTAAAAATCAAGACTTCATTTCGTGTTTCATCAACGGTAAGTGTCAATATTGGCTCTCTCACTTTCATCTCTGCTTAAAGACACAGAAAAGAATCTAGATAGTGTATAGTAAGAATGGATTTGATTGAATGGTGAAGCATTTTATTTTACATCAAATATTTTAGATCAAATGTCAGCACTTTTTTATTATTCAGAGCATTTGTGATACTTGTCTGTAGTATTGTAGTGGACATGTAAGAAACGAACATGGACATCAGTTTTTTTTTGTTTTTTTTTTAATTTGATAGGAGTACCATAAATATTTTAATTAAGCTATATTCAATATTTTAAATGAGTTATAAATATTTTAATGAAGCCATTAGGAAGATATATGTTAACTAACTAATACAAATTACTAAAATTTATGCACCTATATTTATGCTTTATGATCACATCAAAAATAATTTATGAAAAATCAAGCATTTTTGCTCTTGAGCTATACATTCTGTAACTCATCATTGTAATGAGATACAAACGATTTATTAAATATTTACTCTCAATAAATATCATATTTGCAGTTTGAAAATATCACATTCATTTATGTTTATATTTAAATTTGACTCAATGAAACATCATCATCACAGTAATGATATTGTGCTTAAAAATTAACATTGATATCTCTTAAAGTAGACATGAAAATTAATGAAAATTAGGTATATTCAATTAAAAGTATTTTTATAATACTATTTATTTCCTACTTGCATAATTTCTATATTAGTATTCTTAATAGGTTTTTAGAACCATTATTGGAAACTGTGTTTTGTTACGCTCAAGAAATATTTTGTTTCCAAAACATATCCAGAAATTTGGGTTAATAACAAGGGGATTGAAAAGTCTATTCTGTTGCATCGATTAATCTCTTTAAATTTTAAATTTTCAGGTATGGCTTCTTTTCCCCTCTTGATAAACGTTCTTGAAAGATCACATACTTTTAATCAAATGCATCGTACTATGTAGATGATATAACTGTGCTTTATATTACACCTCAATTTCTGTATTTTGTGTTATGCAAATTCTTTTTATATATATGTATATATTTTTTACTTGACCAACCCAATTGGGCCTTGAGCCTATTGTAGGTCTTTAAATTTGTATTTGTGTAAAAGATTGTTCATAGAATTAGATGATTTATAATGTGTCTAAGTTCAGTTTTTTCATTAATTGAAATATAACCTTACTGCTTTATTAAATTGCACATTCATATAACTTGATAACACCAAACAATTTTCGTACCAAATGTTCTGAGTTATTATTTGATCCATTCTAACATCTATCATAACAAATTTTAAATAACACGCATATTAAATATTTTAGACTCCAAAGATATATTTCGACTTAGTAGATCATATGAAACAACATTCTACTATTTAATAAACAACTTTATTTGAGGAATATATTAAAAGACATGGAAGAGTGAAATACTTGGGACTTTCAATTCCCAAATCGTCTTAATTTCATCTGCGGGTGACTTTCGCAATGGCTTCCGAAAGTGGGTCGAGCAGGGTCTGCCCCAATGTATACTCCGTCATTGCTATACTGGTAAGAGATACTTATCAAAAGAAGGGCTCATGACACTGTTGAGTCTAATGTTCCAGTTGGAGCTTTCCTTTAGACGCTGGGCATAAACCGGGTAATATTTCTCTTTCAAGATTTAGGCATGTCACTGGCACTTGCCCGGAATGCACCAACTCAAGTGGCAATAACTGGGTTTGAAAAGTCGCGTGTTTCAAACCTACGCAGGCCATTTGTTGCTATGGAAACTGTATCCGCGTGTTCTTTTGAGGCCGGATAAACGGGAGGAAGACCCCTTTTCCTTGCATTTCAGATGGACATTGTCGTTATGCTCTATTTATCGTCCTTCTTTATCATCCTCATCTAGTTGTTGGTTCTTGAGGAGGAATGACCGTTATTCTTTATTTATTTCGATGCATTTTTGTTTTTGAGGTTTAGTTTTATAGACTGGCTTCTTTGTGGAAAAACGAGTACTTCTGTCGAAGAATTCTAACCAACTAATATTAATTACAAAGAAAAATTACTATAATTTCTGTTGTATCGTAATTATTCATAGGAACTGGATTACATATATTATAATCAAGTTCATAGATGAGGAGGATAAATCAACCTGCCCATGTCTCATAAAACTTCTATGTAATAATTATCTGCAAGGTTATTGCTTTTAGCATTTTAACTATTGAAAAAGTAACCGTATAATAAAAAAATCTTATAAACAAAATTTAAAGGGGATGCATAACTGATGGTTTTTATTGCACTAAAATATATCTTTATGAGTGATTTAATAAAAACTTTTTAAATCTTAATATTTAATAATACCAGTTATTTTCCATTCAAATTTGGTCAACGAGTTTTTATTGCTGTTATTATACTAGGAGGAAGAAACCTTTCACATGCCTTAAATTAATCCTCTCCAAATAATGTGGAACAAAAATGAATCATTAGATGTTTAGTACACAAGGATATGCTTACGATATATCTCTCAATTGTTATAACTTAATAAATTATATGAATTATAAAAAATTTATAAATGTGCAATAAAAGTTAAAATGGAAAAAGCTTATTAATGTGATATTCTAATAGAATTCCACACAATATTTGAAAGCTCTGCCCACAAACTTTTTGATGCAAGAACATACAAAATCATGCATCCATTGTTTCTGATCTAATTTTAATCGACATACTTCTTTTGAAAATGCTTTTCACAGCATAATTCTCTGTTTTTGTATTTTTCCGTTTTTTACCTTTTTTTCTTAAATTCAATGTTCCCCATGTATATATTTGGTATGAAAATTGTTACATTCATAGTAATTTCCTAAGGTTTGTAACAAAGTTTCATAAACATAATCTTACTTATATCTTTGAAATTTAGGATTAAAGCTAGTTTTATGCACGAACATTATCAGGTATTGAATTGATTTACATTGTTCAAATGAATAAAAATGATTTTTTTCCCCATATTCACTATTAAAAATCTTATTGAAAATCCTCATCTGTGAACTCTTAAATATCTGTCTCTAATGATTAAATATTATTTTAATAATTTATAATATGTATTTTAACGTACACAGTTTGCTTTTAAACGTAACAAAAATAACAATTAATCTATCACTTATATTTTCTTTAGTTAATTAAATTTCGGCAAAATTAATAAATTTTGTATGTACCATTTTAAACTGTTTAACTTATAATATTAATTTATTATTGTTATTAGTACTATTGAATTTGATTTTCCAAGTATTACTCAATACTATCAGTCTTTTTTGTTATATTTAACCTCATAAATATGCTCAAACATAACGTTTAATGTAAAATAAAGTGTATTTTTTTTCTGAGATGAAGTATAACAAAAAGGACTGAAAATATTGTGTAAACCGTGAAAGTATCTCAGAAGTTATCATCGGTTCATCAAGTTCAAACAAGTTTTCTATAATTGGCATCAGAATATTAAAATAATTAATTGCTCCACCTATATTTTTAAAGAAAATTTTAATATTTTAAACAAAGTTATGATTGATGAATTCATTGTGGGTGGTTTGGTTTTAAGAAATAAAATATATATCGTTCCTAAAAATTCAAAATAATAAAATATTATTTTTACACTTGTTTTCTTGACGTATTTTCTAGTAGGTCAACGCAGAAGTTATGGGTTAAATTTAAAACCACAAATAAGCTAATGAGTATTCAAGAAGTATAGTAGAATAATTTACTAAATAAATCAAACATCACACTATTTGGTATCTTTCCCAAACTTGTGCTAGTTTCCTTGAAAAGCTATAACCTTTATTACATGTTTGCAACCACCACAGACGCAAGGACAAAAGAAAGTGACATCTGGTGGGGAGAGCAGTAAAGAAGCAAAAGCGAAAAAATAAGCTGCACTTGCTTTGAGACAATTTTCTTACCTCATTATCACCAATCCAAAATAATAGCAGACTTAGTCTTAGATTCTTTCCTACGTTTTTTTTTCTCCTTGTTTCCACAGCAAGTCGTTTTTTTTCTTACTGACAACTGTCTTGGGGTCTTTGAGAACTCAGGAAAAAAACGTTTTTTACGCGATGTGGGCATGTTTCCCTCGTTGTTTCTTAGTACTTCTCAATAGCAGTTTCTAAGTTACTCTGGATTAAGAATCTACTAGTGGTTTCTTGCATTAGCTGTTCTTTTCAAATTGGTTTTTTTTTGTGTGTGGCGATGGGTAATATTTTTTGAATTTCCGTAATGAGGGAATGGAACGTGTTTGAGGGGGTTGACTGGGTAAGTTGTAGAAAGAGGGCAATTTTCAAGTAGTCGCAAGAGAAAACTCGTGATGAATTTATTTTGGTGTTTGTAACTTCAAGTTTTTTTTTTTTTATTTAACTATTTTTGAGATATTTTAGGATAAAAGAATAAATTGTGAAATAACTAATATAAGTTCAGTTACAGATATAATGTATAAAATATTTCATTTTGTATGGTCTGACAACAAATTGCTTATCTGACAACAAATAAAACATCCTGCAAAAAATGCTTTCTTTATTTAAGGATTTGGATGTCATATTTCTTTAAGAAAACCTAAACGTAAAAGGCAATTCTATGAATTATTAATTTTAAGTTTTGTTTACATGTATGGTCATAATGTCTCATAAACAACAAACACCAGAACTTTTTTAAACAACACCTGATTTTTTAAAAATTTTTTTTAAAGATATGAGTTTTATACTACTCAAGTTACCCTAAAAACGTTAATGCAATTCTACTAATTTTTATTTTTACTTTTATTTGAGTCTCTTGTTAAGCTCTGAATTTTCATAGGACCGTTTTTAAATAAAGCTCTTAAATAAGCTAGATGTCTTATCTATATATAAAAAAAAGGATATTCTTCTTTATACCAGGGATATTTATTATATTCCCAAATAAAACATTTTATTATGAATCAGAAAGATTTTAATTCATATTTAAAGAAATAATCACCAACTATTGAAATTTTATTTTAAATATACAACCCTAAAGTCATTAAATGAAATACTTTCACAATGATAAAAATTTTTAAAAAAATGGTACTTCTTCCATAAATTATTTTATAAATTTATTACTCTGTAGTTTTATTTTTTGTTGAAAATAACTTTGTAAGAGATTTTTAAATCTAATTTTTTAATTAACATATTTTTAAAAGTAAAATAACTAAAGCTTGGCATAAGTAAAAAAATATGTATAAAAGATTTAATTATTTATATTTACGGATAATTTATCAGCAAACAGCTTTAATAATAAGATAACTTTAAAATAACTCTTACTAATAATAATGATTTATGATAAGCATCAGAAAGATATGTAAATTAATTATATTTCAGGAATTAAATTATTATTATTGGGATTTTCGCCCATTTTCAAGATTTTTTAATACACTACTATAAAATAAAACACAAAATAAATGGATATATATATCATAAAATAGATATTTTCAGCATTATAAAAATTCGTGAGGTTCCAAAATGTTACTTCTTATGCCAGCAGCGTCAACTCCAATTCAACAAACTGAGATAGATGGAAAATCCATAGATACTTGAAAAAATTTCACACTGAATAGCTTTCAACCTTTGAAGTTTTCTGTCATTTTTTTCACATATACCGAGATGCAGTTTTTACAGAATTGGTAAAGAAGGGAGAAAATGCCTTTCACTAAGGAACGATCATTCAAATGTTAAAAAATATCCTGTCACGCGATATTCAGTCGGGGATGTATGATTCAGTATGGGCTTTCAAATGGGGGTGCGAAGAACTATTAATGCATCAGAGATACTAATAAAACTATTCTATGTGTGTGATTTTGTGCTGCTCTACTAAGTAAAGGAGTACGGGAATATAAGGAATAACATAAATCTAATATTTATATTCCAAACTTTCAATAACTATACAGAATAAGTCTTAAATTTAAATAGATTGGGGATTTTAATGAAGCAAATTAAATGGCATTAAATGATTCACTAAATGTAAAAAAAGAACATATCTAATTGAAAACCTATTGACACATTCCTATTTTACATTTAACGATTTGTGCTTGCGTATTAAGCTATTTCAAAGATTTCTAAAATGATTTTGCCAGTATTTTTATAATAAATTATTTTAAAGTATTAATTTTCCAAATGCTTTAATTTTTTGGGCGAACCATGATTTTTTATTATAATCTGAAAATATAATGAAATATCGAAAGGAATGTAAAAGTAATTATCCAGGAGGGCTGTATCTATGCAATGCAAAATTAAGAAATTTCGTTCACTTAATTATCAATTAATTCATATTACTATGCGAGATTGAGTAACAGAAATTCAAACTAGCATTTTTTAAATGATTTTTTCAACTATAAGTATACAATTTCAAATATAAATTAAAAATATAACAAATCAGAAACTTATTTAATCATTTTGGCTTTTCGTGTTTACTATAAGCTTATATTTATTTGAACAAATTAAAATTTGATGACTGAAAAAGTTTCTAAAATTAATAAGTTACATATTAAATCTTTATTTTCAATCTTGTTATATTACATCACTAGATTAATACAGATTTTTTGTGAATTATGAGTCTCTAATTAATATATATATTTTTATTTTTTTTATTTTTTAGCTTCTTATTTCGCTTATAAAATGTATAAAGAACTTTTAAACATAACTTCTGTTTTTCTAAGAAGTATTATTTAAATAAATTGGAAATACTAAAAGGTTCAATATGTACACCAAAAAGTAAGCAAACCTTATTCATGAATGTAAGAACTGCTTGAAGAGCACAATAATCACAAAGCGGTTTTGTAACCGATGAAATATAAACGTGTAGAAGAACATGCTTTGTTAAAAACATCATATGTTCCACTATTTACTCACGAAAAAATAACAGTTTTGAATAATTAAGCATTTGTTATTAAACTTACTCAATATTAAATCAATAATAACTTTCAAATTATTGAAAACAACTTTTAAAAACTTTAAAAAGTATTGTTATGGTAGAGTTTTAAAATATTAAGTACCTTTAAAAGAACATGGATAAGTAATATGAATTTTAAAAAATAATATATTAAATAATTGAAAAGTGGACTAAAATAAATCATACAACAGTAAAGGGAATTTAAACTAAAACCTCCGGAAGAAAAATTACAAAGCAATTGAGTTTCTGAAATAAAAATTCCGCTTTCCGTAATTCATCCCTCCAGTAAAATTTTCAATGGGGTTCAGCTGAAATGATGAAGTGGAGGAAATGAAGAAAAACCGAATGCCCCTCATAAAAGAAGAAGGACGTAACAATAAAGGGGCATTCCAGTCAAAGTGAATTACACAGAGTCGTTAAAAATATAGGAAGAAGAAAGTTTAAAAACCTCAAGGCAAAATGCAATGTCACTTGCGCCATTCGCTTGAGAACTGGTAAAAATAGTTGTATCCCCAGGAGTCCAACTTGCTTGAGAACATAAGCCTCAGCTCTTGTAGAGCTTGAAGAACGTGATGTTTTACAGACAATGTTGCATTTATAGGGTTGATACTGTAGCTTGGTATACCTCCTCTATTAAACTCATTGTCTATTCCATTGTTGTTCAACCAAAGAACGCCATTTATTCCTTAGAGCCTTTTGTAGGTCCATTGCATTAGATGGAAGGGCGTAACATGTACCTCATTTCAGAAATGGCTTGCAGCCCCCTTTTACGTTGACGACCCACTTTAGAATTAGTCTCAGTTAATTGCTTTTGTAAGAGTATTTTTGGTTGGGCTTCGAGGAACAGACACTACATGCTGGTTTTAGGTGGTAATCAAATATTTACGATTTTTTTACAACTATTTGACAGGAGTGGATTAAAGAAAACCTATAGAAACTTAAAATGGAAATGGAATAGAAAATTGGTTGAGTTTGAAAGTTTAAGTTAAAAACGAATAAAATTATTGCACAGGGTGATTATATTAAACGGTCAACTTTTACAAATCTGTAAAGAACAACTCGTTTGAATGACTTAAAATGTGTCCTGAATTTACCTAAAGAGATGGAAATAGTATGCTATAAGAAATAAATAGTTTAAAATAGTTATTTTTCCTTATGATATAACATTTCCCCCTTCTTCACGTATATTCATGTCAAATTTTTGGTCATTCTGACCATAGGTACTTTTCTACAGCTTTTTAAAAGTTGAACTTCACCACGTAATCTTATAATCACCCTAGGTTGATTATAATTAGAGTCCAACTTTCAAAAAGCTATGAAGAAAGAACCATTCCTCAAAATGATCTGAAAATACGCGAAGAAGGCTGAAATAGTATGCATAAAAAATAGAAAGAAAAAGTTTTTTCTTGTGCCATACAACTTATCCTTTCTTCGCGTATATTCATGCCAAATTACATTTCATTCTCTACAGCGTTTTTTTTTTTTTTTTTTTTTTTTTTTTTTTTTTTTTGCATGTTGTCGAAATTTGAACTTTAAAAATAATCACCCTGTTCCATAAATTCAAAATTTCGTCTGAAAAGTTCCTCCAATTTCACATAATCAATATACTTCATGTTATGTTGCATCATCTAGACTTGAAATGTTGGCCCACAAACTATTAATGTTAACCCTCATTGAAAATATTTAGCATGCGTAAACCATTTTTGTTATCACAATGCATTATGCAGTGCGAACATAAAGTTACAGGACATTTGAAAAATCGATAATTCATGAACGTTTACGGACTGAATAAAAATATCAACCTATAAAATATGAGCAATTGTGTACTTTCAGAACTTCAGAACCAAAATCAATCACTATTACTCTTACTATGATATGTTTGAATTTCTTTGTTGCTGCTACTGAATTACATGGTAGCTTTTCCAAGGAAAAATTAATTTATTCCTCTTCATAGACAACCGAAAGCCTTATCTGAAGAATTACTAACATTGCATTAGAGATTATGCAGAGTACCGTTTTGAATATATCCGCAAGTCAACAAGTTAATCATTGATGGAACAGCTGCTTCGTTTATCTGATGCAACAAGCCGCCTTTCTTAATGACAAAAATGTCAAGAAAGTTTCCTCATCGCAGTGATGTTCTTTAATAAAGTCATCATTACTCCTTTGGGAACAGCACTAATGTTACGAAAAATTGGAGGAAGGGTAGCTCTAAAAAAAGATCACTTGTATTGCCTTATATGACAGCGGCGAGGAAATGATAAATTGCCTAGTAAATGAATTCCGGAATTTAAAGTTTCTTTATACCTTACACGATTTTTTTGTGTGTCGATGAGATTAATCATTTTTCACGCTCGGTAAAAACACACACTGCATAGTTTTCCTATCGATTAAGTTAGAGTTTTTCCTTTCATAAAACCGGCTACTTAATTTTCAGGGTCAAAAATAATTTTTGAACAAGACAGAAACTTTTTGTGAAGGAAAAACCTCACATCTATAGTATTTCGTTTTCTGGAAATAAATGGTGGCGTAGCACTAAAAATATATGAAATTAATATGAATATTTTTGATTTTTAAACGGTATTAAATTTTAAACAGTTCTGCTTTGCATGTTTGTGAATATAATTCATGGTTTTCTTAAGCTATACCGTTTCTCTCTTCTACTATATACAAGTCAAATTTCAAGTCAATATGACCAGTGTTCTTTTTACAGCTTTTTGAAAGTTGAACTTTATTGATACATTCCCTGTACATATAAGATACTTTGATGCTACACATTTATATGTTCATTATCATTGTAAATATATAAAATAATAATGCTCTCATAAAATCATAAAATACTTTCACACAGAAATTTATAATAAACGTTACTTTAGTATAATTGGTGTATATATATTTATATATATATATATATTGCCGGCTCAAACTATCAGATTGCTTTACTCGGTGCTCGAGAATATTTATGCTGACTAACCACATATAATGTGCGTATTTACAGCCAGCTGCCAGTTTGTGTACATTGTGGCTTCTGTGATGGACGTTTAGATTCGAATCTACAACATCTGTTGACCATGAGTGAATATTTAAATTATCTGAACTCACTGGATGACTCTTAATTATTTGACTTTGATATAATGTTGAGTACGTTGATAGAATTTATTATTTTTTAAATGTCTTCGGCTGTATCATTTGAATTGTATCATCCGTTACAACCATTTTTATAATTTATTGGATTACAACTGCGAGTTTTTGGTATTAAATAAGTGCAATATTTTACATACTATTATTTACTATCCCTAAGTTATTTTCTCAAAACATATATAAATTAACTTAATCCATCCTCAGTGTAATAAATTATATTTGAATGTTTCGTAAAAAAAATCCAGGCAATTATTGACGAGAAATAAAGTAATAGATTTAATAAAGTTAAACATGAATAAAAAAAGTTACGATGCAGCAACATAGATGAACAATTCATTTTATTTTTAGAGTCTATATTTTACGCCATAAGAAAGTTTAAAATTTGCACAAGACGAAATAAAACATTCAGATAATTATTTTAAACAGTAAAAAAGTAAACATACCTTCCAAATAAATTAGTTTATTAGACTTTATTTGCAAATATTCATCATATAATCAACACAATATTTTTATTGCTAAAAATCATTGAATATTTAAGAGTAAAATTTTGTGCAATACAATCCGGCAGTTTTGTATTTAAAGTCCAACTTCAATAAATACATTAGATTTATATTTCAGCATACGTTCTTCAAAATTTGCAAAATGAGTTGGTTAATGTCAAAAACTTTTACAAAATATAAATACGTTTCTTTTACACCAACAAGACAGAAAGTTTTATTTAAAGGTTTCAAATACAGAATACCTATAAATTGTTTAAAAAACGCAACCAGTGAAGCTTCTTTAAATCAATGTATGTATAACATATTCTTAGAAGTTGAATAGTTTCTCTTAGGAAACGCACATCGAAGCAGTAACGAACGCTCGAGGCAAAAAGAATCAAAACGAAGTTACAATAATTCGTTGCATCAAGAAAACAAAACAATGCAATCATAGATTATTTATCGATGAAAGAAAACAAAGACATTACGCATGTATATTTTTCATTAAAGTCAATCTTAACTCCCTTTACGAAGAAAGGGGGCTTTCATATGAAAGCTGTTTCCACTTCCCTTAGTAAAAGTGAAGTTAAAAACAAAAGAATCAAGGAGAAATCTTTGAAGTTATTGATTAAGTGGAGAATGTATAAGCAAAGATTGGAAAGGCAGCTGCGTTAAAGTGACTCTGAGAAGGGATGCATTGAAAAAGACAACTGATGAAATTTAAACACTTCCTCATCTGAAATTCAAATTTAACAATGGTGAAATTCGGATTGAGAACTCTAAAAAGAATGGGAAGCTAAAACTCTCCCTTCTCCTTCAAAACTCTAAGACAGTCTGCCCGAGGCACAAATTATGTTAGATCTGAATATTATAGAAGCAGCCTGCCACTTCCGTAGCCGCTCAATACTAGATTTCAAGCAGAGAGACTAGTCTAAGAATTTTACATACATACATCCGCAAAAAGTATCAGTATGGAAACCCGAATAAAAAACTTTGCGATATTTGGCTACAGTGACTTGGAAAAATTTGAGCGTCAATGCTTTTGATCGAAATAAATATATCTACTTAAATTTGCCATATTGTACCAAGTATAATATTGTTTCAGGTACAACCAGCAATCGCTGTTTTATATTTGATTTTTGCATCATATCCTGATGTTGTTTTTTTCCTTCTTTTCTGCATCCTAATATTTTATTTACGAACAACTGTTTTGTTTCACGTGGCTGATTTACTTTATTTGAAATCTTTCACAGATCCGTCTTTTGTTATAACCGAGTATTCTCCAGTTTTTGCATACCCTTGTTTATTTTAAATAGGAAAACGGGAGGGCCCGTTTATGTTGTTGATTTTTCTTCTTTCGTGTTCACGCTAAAGAACCCTTCCAATCGTTGTTTGTGTACAATAATGAGATTCTGTCGATGAAGGGATGGTAGGAGTGAATATACAATGATCTTAAAGGCAGAACTAAAGGAAATACATTGCAAATCGAGGATATAACAAATTTCGATAAGTTTTCGATTCCTGTTGCCGAAGAAGGAAAGTGCAATTTCTCAGAAGGAGAATGGGGGAGATTATTCCTACCCACCAATTGGATTTAGACTCTGCCGAAAGTGATTGCTATTACCTTAAAGATAAAGCTGCAAAATAGGGGAATGAATCTCCCTATTTTAAATCTCCCGCCACTTATATTGATAGTTTGAGTTTCATTTTAGGCAAAGGTTTACGAAATATAATGTTTTTAGAATTGTGTGTCTCTAAATAATTAACAGCACGTGCATGTCAAATACAGTTTTTTTTTTTTTTTTTTTTTTAATTCATGCTTTTTGTATCCGCAACAGAAAAGTAAATTTTCTATCTACATCTTAATGCCTGAACCTGTAAATTGACTTATGAGTTATTTTTTCCTTATGATGTTTTCATTCGTCCGAATACTATATTAATATTTATTTTTAGATTGTTTTATTCTTAGAAGAAGTTAGAGTGTTAAATATTTTGAAGCTCAAATAGAATGAAAAGTATTGGACATTTCTTTTTTTTTTTTTTTTTTTTTTTTAGAACGATACAAATTTATTTCAAATTACAAATTTTAAACAAGTAGTTTTACTGAAATATACCTTATATATAATTAACAAATTAACATTTGCAGTGTCTTTATAGAACGTAAATATGACTTAAAATTGGTAAGTATGTGATCTATATGACGAGTTCTAATTTTTTTGAAGAATTGCTGAAAAGGGTTATTAAAATGTTATAAATATATTTAATAAAAAGTAGGAGGAAAAGGTTTTAAGAGATACCACTTCAAGATTATGGACTACAATATATGAAAAATTGGGTACACCATTGCATTTATAAAATTTTAGTCGATTTTGTTTATACTACTATGAGAGACTTAAATTAATAATTCATTATAAAAATCAATATAATTTACTTGAAATTTATACATAGTAATGGCACTTAACATGGTAATACGTTTACAGATCACTAAAAGGAGCTGCTATACGGAAATTCAATGCTTCAGATAAAATGCGAAAATGAAAATTGAAAAGTACTTTCATTTTAAGGAAAAATTACAAATTAAAGTACAGAGATAAAAAAAAAAGGGAGTGGAGGTGTAAAAAACATGTTAACGTTACGCCCAATTTGATTTGCAAAATTTATTGGAATATTTTCAACTCTTACTCCGGTGAGTGACATTAATTAAGTGCACCCTGCAGCTTTCTTAGGAAAAGAGGGAGACATATTCAGTAATTTTACAAACTGAGTGAAATATTGTCCACAATATCGGCAAAAAAATACACTCCCCGTGTAACGTCAAACTTTGCGTTTAGCCTAAAGGTATTGGAGGAGGAAGAGAAACATTCATTCCAAAGTCTCTGCTAGCTATTTTTAAACGCTTCTTTCCAGCCGGTACGCAACAAAGTCAATACCCTAGAGGTGCCTAACACCACCAGAAAAGCTTAAATCACCTGAAAAAGTAAGAATGGAAAGGGAAAAAAAACAGAAATTCGACCCATCTTAAAAGTGAAAAACGAAATCCTCAGATAACAATTCACAACCAGGGGTCTTCAGATAGGAGGAATGTTATGATGATAAATAATACAAACCTCCTTTCTTTGGATTCTATGGCCCTCAAAAGAGTATTAGGAGGCCTGGCTTCAGATTTCAAACAGCACTGTTGCTGCATCTTTTGCGTTCTTTGTCTTTTACTACCACAAGGTTCCCACCTTTACGAGGGACCTTTGGAAATTCCAGTTTTGCTGTAAAGGTCGTATGTTTTGGGAGACGTCAAAGAATAAAACATTTTCTCTTGTATACATCCCAAAGCTCGGTGGGGTTTATTGATATTTTGTTTTCATGCTGAATCTTTTTAGGGGTTTTAACTATTTAAAGGAGTATACAAGTTGAAACCATGTTGAGTTACAAATGTAGGAATCCTTTTAAGAAATAACTCTAGAAAAAGTTTATAAAAATACAAATAATTTTAGTAATATAAATGTTGTTCAGCTTTCGATATAAAGCTTGACTGAATAAATTATCACTATTTAGTGTTCTAAATTTAGTCATCATTTTATCGAAAGACACTAACCAATTGCACGTTTTTAACCCAGTATTGTGAACTATGATGCACAGTTATGTTAAAAACACTTGTAGAATAAATCTCTTAGATAAATCCATACTGAAATTGTTTTCGAATCAAGTTAGATATTACTACTTATCTGTATTTGAACGTATATGATACTGACATTAGTTAACTCCAGGATGTTATTTACATTGGAATTATATTTTTCATTCATTATTATTAGATTAGAGGCTTAAAATACATTTTTCATACTACATTTTATTTAGGATGCATATAAATTCTAGAAGCATTAAGTACGAAGTACATTCATTTACATACATTATAAGAAACAAACATTATAGAAGACTGTTTATAATAGCAGGAGTTTTGTGTTATGATTAAACTTTTGTAATTAATTTTGTTTCAATTATTATCACTTTCATCATTGTCACCTTTTTTTTATTCTTAATTTAACTACCTCTAGTACGTATATAGAGAATTAAAAGGTGCTTAATATTATTTTTTGAACCACCTCCGCAAGATGGTGAAAATTATCAGAATCAACAAAGGTGTGTTCTTACAATGTTTAGTATATATTACTTCAGTTTTGTATACAGATTGTATCAGTTGCAGTTAATGTTGAAAAGTTATAATTCCATAACTTTGAATATTTAACATTTTAGAGATAAGTTTATATTTATATTATTTAGGTTTATAGCTCAAGCATAACTGTTGAATGCGCGGACTATTAAAAGTAGTACGAAATTTACATACATAGAGAATTCACCAAATGTAAACGTCTGATCTAGTCTTTTGGACATTTTAATTACTGAGCAACTTTTCAATGGAAAACGAATTGTTGATAAACTTTATTTTTGCAGCATCATCAGAAATGATTAACTATAGTATAGTTTTTCTTTCAGATATTTCATCGGATGTATATATATGTATCATATAAACAACTTGGCATTAGCAACTCTTCAGCTTGTTAACTATATAGGTTTTCATAATACAATGCAATATTACGATAACAAGTAAAAAACTCTTCTCCAAACATAAGAATTTATAACTGTTCATTATTTTCAATAAAATTGATGTTAAAATGCATGCTGGTCAAAGTGCGAATGACACATTCAAAATAATGTCTTTAAAAATATAGAGTACAAAAGTACGGATATCAGTAAAGTACTTTTCGTGAAAAAACTTTTAAGTAGTGAAAAATAAAGTTCAAAATGTCATGCAAGTTACTTTATCATGGTCGCCATTTTCTGCTCTTGTTATTATATGCTTTGCTTAGTTCTATCTCTCTCTATATGTGTAGAAATAAAATATATTTTTAGTTTAAAAATACAACTCCACAATGTCAAATGGGAAACTCATTTAACTAAAAACTGCACAATTATATACCGATTTGCTGACTTTTTATTTTAATTTTCAATTGTTTCATGAACTTTGACTCCATTTTTACTTACATTATTTAGTTAGTTAAGAGTTGAATTTATATGAGAAAATGAACAAACTAAGTATAATGTTTGAATTTATTTAATATGATGAAATAAATAAATAAATAAATAAATAAATAAATAAATAAATAAATAAATAAATAAATAAATAAATAAATAAATAAATAAATAAATAAATAAATAAATAAATAAATAAATAAATAAATAAATAAATAAATAAATAAATAAATAAATAAATAAATAAATAAATAAATAAATAAATAAATAAATAAATAAATAAATAAATAAATAAATAAATGAATAAATAAATAAATAAATAAATAAATTACTTAGCTATGGAAAAATCAAACAGTTGTTTAAAACCATCTCATACTTGGTAAATATGAAAGTACTATGTTATAGATGATGTTTCATAATAGAAAATCTTTTATTGAACCAAATTTACACGATGAATTTTTCTCAAATGAACTTTGAAAAGTTTTGAAATTATTCTTCAAATATCATTTTATTACTTATAATACAAAGCATTCACCAATAATAGCTTATTGAAATATACTTATACTATTATACTTTTATCTATTACTTATATTATTCCTATTTATTCTCATGTTTTCCACGGACATCTCTTATTTCCTTTCCGACTCTGTAAAGTTATCGTTTATTTTATAGAAATAAATAGCCCAAACTGCAACAAAAAATGCAATATGACAAACAAAAATACCTCAAAAAGAGATCTGATAAACAAGCCGGGAAACAACGTAAACTGGATCGAATCTATAAAAGCATTCACTTTTGATGGAATATTGTCACGTGGTTTTGCTCTCTGTAGACGAAAGGTAGAGTTCGCGATCAATGTAAATCCAATCCCATCGCATTGCCAGGATAAGAGTTTGGGGGACAGAGTGTTTCCTATGGGGTTTTGTCATCGCACAAAAAGACCTCCTGCAAAAAGATGCTATAAAAGGATCAAATTCTTAGAATTCTATGTCCTCTTCCCCCTTCATTTCCAATGCGATGGAATTTAATCATGCAGTAAGAGCAATAGTGATCTAACGCAACTTGAAAATTCCTAAACTAATAAAACGTTATATAGGTATATTTTCTGTATTTTAAACTAAAATATAGATGATTATTCCATATTTCAGAGTAGAAAGCGTGAGTAGATTTAAAGATGAATAAGAAATGAAAGCATGTTAATATTTTATTTATTTATTGATACAAAATAAGGGTCAGTCTTATAATATTTTTTTGTAAACTTCAACAATTCAGTTGATAAGTAAATGTGTCAACTATAATGAGGTATTTAGTGTAGTGTCATTGTTGCTTATTAAGTATATTTTATGTTTATGCTTATAATAATTTGAATATTGTGTACAATGCTTGTATCCTTTAAGATTTACTTTTACGTACTGTGTAATAATTTGCTAAAAGTATGTAACAAATAAATTCAAAAGTTAGCAAATAGACCGGTTGACAACATTGGATGATTTGAATTGGTCTTATGACACACAGAAAATTAAAAAATGTTCTACTTCGCCAATATGTACATAGATTTTGTGAACTGTATAGATTTTGATGTACAAAACCAGTGTAAATATTTATGTAATTATTATTTTGTATGTTGTTAAAATTGATTATATATTATTCATAGAACAAGATGAAATATTAAAATTAACTTTGAATTGTGATAAACATTTTTAGAAATAAATTTTTGCAGAGGACGTCCATTTTCTATTTGTTCAACCTAATTTCAAAATAACTATATTGCATATTTTGACCAAACATAAAATTATTTTTAAGGTATGTTAGTACCATATGATAAAAGACCATAAAAGACCAATGATAAAAAAACATAGAGCTACTAAATTTCAAACCCAATTAAATTTGCGACTTATTGATCCGTATTTCTAAGATACATGTTTTTAATGATCAATTAAACAGACAGTAATGTATTTAACTTATAACTATATAAACATATTTTTAATGTAGTAGTACGTTATTTTTGTATTAGAAAGGTAATGCATTTAACAATATATGTGTGTTCTTTAGTAATGCACTCATTTAAAAGTTATATCTCCCACAAAACAATACTTAGTTTCTAGTTAGGTTTGGTTGTATTCAGATTATCTGGCGCCGTCAGCAACACGAGGGCTATAATGCGCCGAAACTTTCGTCATTAGACAAGTCAACATACATTTACAAAAACCCATGCCAAACACAGGACTCGAACCCGCAACCTCGCGGTCTAGAAGCCAGCACGCTAACCACTATACCGTTTGGTCGGCAGTTTCTAGTTAGGACAATAAGTGAAAGAAACCACAACACAAATTTTTGTTTTAGTGCTCGAATATTTTTGCTCTAACATAATAATGCTCTAAGAATGCTTGTATTTTTTTTAAAAATATATAAATACTCTTCTAGCTTGCGAAAAGATCGAAGCTAATTCTCCAGAATGGCGATTATCTGTTAACTCTTCTTTAAAGAAATGAAAACAGTGTTGAATTTGACAAATTTCCCAGTGTCAGTTTATTGACTTTCGGAGATAGTTTATGTGTTTTCTTCTAATTCAGATATAAATCCTGTGCATGAAAGACCTCCCAAAGCATATCTCGTAATTGCAATGAATAGAAACCTTAGTTGTTATGAACCTTTTTACCATGTTTCAAATGATTATAATCCCTTGTATATCTTCAAAATAAAATAAATCCAGTGCAAAAGCAACCAAAAAAAGATCAACCGGAAATGTAACCCTCTTACGTGAAAAGTTTTTTTAGGATAAACAATACCTAGACATGGCTAAAAATATATTTCCAAATCCGGAATGAACATACAATCTTTTAATCAATAAAATCCTCTCTTTCCCTACAACAAATCCTACTCTCTAGTATCCTATAAAATATTTCTTTTGTTCTTTGGATGACTAAACTATTCTTGCAAAAGTTCGCAAAGTGAAAAAAGTGTTTCATCCATCAAAAAAATGATAGTTCTTGATTATAAGTTGAAGACGAAGGTGTGATGAAAGCATAACTCGAAGCAAATCCCATAATGCCAAGTAGTACAAGCTTGTACCTGTTATATAATCAATAGCCCGATCTAGGATACCAGGAAAGCACTTTGGATCCTGATCCGACATGATACGGAAACCTTTTTTCAGAAGATCCTGTCGACTAAGCCCAATGCGAAAAAGTTTGAAGGTTTTCCTATCTATGTTTCCTTTGGTGTTATTTTGATAATAGGGATACTTTCCTAACAACAAAGTGTTTTGAGATTTTCAACTTTTGTAGCAATGTTCTGAGAACGGTTTAGTGTGTAATTTATTTAGAGGATGAGAAGAAACTTAGGATATTAATGTTTGTTTTCTTGGAACAAGAAAATAGTAAGATATTTTACAACACAGTGTTAAACTTCAAGCATTTTATATTGTACTGTCAATCATGGACAAAAGAGATTTGTTAAATTGCAAGATACTGATTGTAGTTCTAAGATAGCTATGTGGCTAAATGGATCACGTTTACTGTAAACAATTTTATCTTGGTTTCAAAATTATTATTTATTTTTTTGTGAAAACCACTAATTAAGAAATACATTTTATTTTGATTTTGTTTCAGTATTTAAGCTACATTGTATCATTCAAATTAAGATACTGATTTCAGTAAATTTTATTTAGCATTTCAAGTTAAATCAAAGATCATCACTTTTGTAATGTGTATTACTTAAATGATGCAACTGTCAAAGTGATATACTTTTAATTGTATAATTAATACTTGCGCTGAAATACCAAAATTAGTTCAAATTCTCAGACTTTTATTAATTACAAATGTCATTTTATACCAACATCTTAGAACTTAAGCAATCAACATCTTAATAAATTAAATTGTAGCTAACACCTTCAACGCAATACACATTCCAATATCAAAGCTTTTCATTCGTATATATAAAAACTGAATGAAGGAGAAAATGCCTTCTGGGAGATATTTCAAGACAATACCATTAAAATGAGTTAACAGTTTTGAACAATATAAATTTTTTTCGGAGCTAGCTGATCTTTTCTAGATATTCTGATCAGTATTAAATGAGTTTTTACTTCTTTTGGTTCTTGAAATAATAGAATTGGGTAAATATGAGAAATATAGGCAAACTTTCAAATTATATATATTAAAACAATAGACCCAATATATCAAATAGATGCAATAGAATACTCTAACACCTACGAGTATGTGTTCATATGTACAGTACACACACAAAAAATCCGAACGATGGCTATATCTTCAGTTTTAATTATCATAGATTATTGGTTTTTCATTATCATTTCAGTTTTAATTATCGAATTGCACCAAAATGTTTTGTTTACAATTTTCTATATCTCTAGTGCAAATTGTTTTCTTAGGATGATGTATACTAAGTAAATTTAACTCTATCTTTAAAAATTTCTATTTGAACCTCGATTTTTTATGTTTTCATTCGATTTAGAATACTTCGTTTACCCTAGACACCATATTTCAGTTCATTATGTTAATAAACACGTCACTTATAAGCGAAAATTTTTTGGCCGATCTTGAGGACAAATTTATTTATAGCGCGGAAGAATCGAACGTTTTGCATGCTTCAAGAAGAAATCTATTACGCAATCCCTTAAAGTGAGCTTTTTTACATTTTTGCTAAAATATTGAGAACTTAAAGTCAAAATTTAAAGAAAAAGAAATCTGGTGGGGTTTTCAACCATGATAATTCTAATGGAAGCAAACAAATTTAGGTTTCTATTTAAAAAAATTTAAAACTTGTTTTATTAATTAATAATTAATTATTAAAAAACTGTTTAATACAAAAGTTGCATGTTATTTATATTTGGTCTTAAACAAAGTATTGTTTGAAACAAAAATCGCTAAAATATATTAACTATTTAAGAATTTATGGTTAAAAAAAAAAACCTTTTTTTTTTGGACATTAATTTGTCATTTTTTTTTACGTCATTTAAATTACTAACCACTAATTGGAAAATTCTGAAATTTGGTATTTAGACTTTTTTTGGATTCTAAATCTAAATACGGTGTAATATTATGGGGTTGTCATTGAGCTTTTTAAAGTTTGGTTTAGTTTTAATATGTAGATGATCCCTTATGATAAAAAAAATTATATGCAATTAATAAAGACCTTCCACAATTTACAACGATACAGGACTTATGTTTTTTTTCATTAATTAGAATACAAGATATAGCCATCGCTCAGATTTTTTTTGGGGTACTGTACCACTCAATATTTAGTGCAAGGAGTTTAATGTTTGCGAAAATTGGCGTAAGTGCGAATCTTGGATATTTTGAAACTGACTTTGGCTTATAAATAAGTTATTTTATTTATGAAACTTCTTGAGCATGTATACTTTCCTTGTCAAGTTTCATTTAACATTTCACTTCAAATTTGCTGTTTACAAATTTTGCCCAGGTAAATGAGCAAATGAAAATGACAGCAATATATAAAAAATAAAATCGCAATTTAAGCACGTTGATGAATTTTAAGGAATCTTATACCTTTCAGCAATGACTAACTTTAATGATCTTCTCAAAGAGTAATTCCTGTAGACAATGATAATTGCGCAGGTCCACTAATAATCACAGAAAAACCCAAACATTATTAATGCCCTTACAAGAGTTAGTACATAAACTAGTATTAACACTACAAATAGTTTCAAAAGTATTCAAAGTGTACTTAAAGAGTACTACATTTGATTTACAAATACATGTAGTCATTCTTACAAACAAAAAAGAAAGCAAAGTTACTAAACTCATTTAAGCATTGTCTTAAATTTATTTTCATTATTTTAGCCTCAATTCCGACAGAGAAGAAAACTCAAGGGTAATAAGCTTCCATTCCGAAGTTAGTTTTATTGGATTTACTGTGGTGGAAATAATAACACAATAAATGTTTTGTTCATTAATCATAAATTCTTTTTCAGAAACTGACAAAAGAACGAGAATTAAGATTCTACATTTTGGTGAATTTCATACAATTCCTGTGGTGATTATTAATTTAAAAAATATTATTATCTCAATTAAACTATATAAACTATTATGTTCTCCTTAAGTAATTAATCAAAACTTTTGTTTGCTTATAATATATATTTTGCTAATTGTAGAAAAATTATTCTTGTAATTTATTTTCATAATATTGACAAATCAATATGTATTAAATTGGAAAGAGTTTTGGTAGGACATGATAATTAACAAAAAACAGACATTTATAAACTTTGCAAATAATTATATTTATATTGGAAAATGACAAATGCCTTAATTGTAATAATTTACTTAACTTTGGAATGGTGCGTAATTATGTAGGACTTAAATAAGCAGTATTAATAATATATAAACTATCAGTTGCAGTACATTGCAATACCTTTTAAGACTAAAAATAAATCTGCAAAACCACTATCACGATTAACTGGAATCCATATGATATTGAAAAAAAAAATAAGTGGTGTTTCCTTCATTTTAACAGCTACAAAATTAAGAATTTGAAAACCTTGTAGATCATTGAGTCTTGACAATAGTAGCAACTGTTCATGGTGATAAATGATATTTCAGATGGTAAAATTGGTGTGGCTTTTACCAACTTGCAATACCTTTCATGAAATGAAAATGCACAACTTCCCCCCCCCCCCCCCTTATACCGTTATTCTGATTATTTATTATCCACGTTGAAGACAAAATTTTATAACCACAAGCATAACAAACTTTTGAATGAATTTTCAATGTCTTTTATTTATTTACCACCGCGTATACAATTTATAAATACGTTGGAGTTCTGAAAATTCATCCAGTATCCTATTCATTCTATATCCAAATAGCCCCCGATCTTCCATGTCATCAGAATAATTCATTATACTTCGACTGTCAATCATTCAGTATGGTGAGGTAAAACTATAGCCATGAGGTATGTCCAATGTCCCAGTTTAGCTCCTGGAGTGTGTGGGATGCTAAATAATATTTTATCACTAACCTCATGAGGACGTGCAGGATCCCTCAGCTCAGAAAGAGCTCGGTAGTTCAAGCCTCCACCTCCTTCGGTTCCAGAGGATGTCCATGGCATTACAGCTGTAGCAGTTGTCTATGGAAAGACATTATTCAATGCAATCAGATTGTTATTAGAAATTTTAATATTTTTTTCATTGGAAATAGGTTAATTTATGTTGTTTTCATGAAGTAATTATCGTTTAAAATTACGTATTTTTTCTTGATTGACTTTTTGTGAAAAATTTACTAGATTTTTGGATCTACCACTAATTTGAAATCACATCTACTGAGGTTTTCTATTCAATTATGTCTTTAAACCTGACATTATATTGTTGTATAATATATGTATGCTTACAAATTGTATGTGAAATATGAATTAATAGTATTCAAACTAATGCAGATGGTTCAATAAATTACAATGTGTTGCATTCACTTGAAAAAAAGAAGTGCTTACCATGTTGACACGTTTGCTATGAACAACTAGAATACTCGTAGTTAACTCATAGAAGCGAAATCAATATTTCATATGCCAAATGCAAGTATACTCCCGTGAATTTATTTATTGTTAAACGTAATACGTTATATTTATATTTGAAGAATAAAACAACATAAATAAATTTAAAAGTATATAAATTCAGATAAAATCTTGACACGTATAAATGGACGCATCATATCAGCTTTGGCAGCGTGTTAAATGTAAATTAAATATGCAATTGAGGGCATAATAATTTGTTCTTTTTAATGATAGAATCTGATAAATATATCAAATTTGTAAAATATATATTTATAGAAATCTTAAAAATATAAGATAATATAAACTCAGTTTATATGATGTTTTGTACATTACATACAAAATTCCCTATTTTACTAAAAATTTTAATACATTAGTATGACTTTAAAACTTAATAGAATATTTTAATTAATTCTACTGAATGCCTTGCTTTAAGTAAATGTTATTTATGTGCGAAATTCCATTGTTCAAAGAACGGTATAAAACCTAAATTTGTCTCTTCCAATTTGATTCTTTTTTTCTTTCTTTTGTTATATATTTCTATGACCTATATACTATTTTATTTTTACTATGAAAATGGTTGAAGAGAAAACACATATAAAACTTTATTAAAAATAATAAAACAACATAGCACATTTGGTCATCATTACTATAAATCTAAAATATATAAGTATATTGATTAATTGCAAATCTTATTCCGTATCAATATGCAATAGCAGGAAACACATACTTAGGAAGAGAATTATCTAATATCTGGCATTTTCCTCATCAGTTATGTTTTAATAGTTTCCCTACTTTTACACGAAAGGGATTAGGAAGCAACAGATTTATCCTTTTGATGATAGCGACCACGCCAAAGCTTGGGAACTATATATATCCTTTATCCTAGGACTAACGTAATTGCAAACACGGTCCAAACATGATGGAGGTCTGAGAAGAAGCCATCATGTTTCTAATACAGATGGGTGCGCCTATCTGATAATAAACTGGGATCAGTCCATGTACTAGCACCCGTTGTAAATCGAATCATAATTCTTTAGCGGGCAATATTGGGTTATGAATGGATATACGGATGTTATTAAAAACGATCCGCTTTGTGCAAGGTTAATTGATGAATCGTGTCAGTCAACTATATTTGAACAAAGCCTCTTCTTATTCAGTCGTGACGCAAGACGAAATTGCATTTAGACAAGCGTCATGCTGGAATTTGAATAAACTTTCATTATTAAATTCCTCATGGATGCTAAAAATACTCAGTCTATTTTTAGTCAGTTGAGACGGCGGGGTAAAATAATGAAATCTAGTTCCTCTATCTTAGACTTTATTACGTGGCCTCCCGTCAGTTTGAATATGTTTTGGTGTTCAGTTTGGCACCATATTGCGAGCAAATAAAGCTAAATATACTCTTAGTACTTAGAGCTGTATCTATTTATTTATACATGTTCAAGGCTCGAGACACATAGAGTTCGGCAGTGTTTCACATTTTTAGCAAGTGGTCTGAGTAGAATATTATGCGATTAAACAATATGACTATTTTTGCTAGAAGAGAAAAATGTGTATGAATAAGAAGGTATGCTTTGTTGATAATGTTGAAGTTTATGTTAATTATTGTAAGTAATCTTGTATATATATATATATATATATATATATATATATATATATATATATATGCAATATATACAATGCAAAGATCGCAAACATATAAAATTAAGGTACTCCTCTCTGTGACTATGCTATTTATTTGACATATTTTGAAATTTTCAAAGTGTATTTTGATTTTGGTTTTGAATACAAAGTTGTATTTTAAGTATGTTGTTTATAGTTGTATTGTATGTCTCTTGTTCCTATTATGATCCTTGTGTCATATCATTGCATTATTAAAAAACACGGTTTTTCATTAAAAGCACAAGCTTTTGCAAGGTTTCAAGATTGATTCCATACCACGCCTTTTCAATGGCTTCTTTAAGTTCAAAAATGGTGGAATACTGCTTTCCAAAGGTATACAACTTTTGTAATAATTCCCCATACATTTTTGATATTATTACAGTCAAGACTACTTTCAGGCCAATCGAGAACCATGATGAGACGTTTCATACGAAGAATATTACAATGATCCACTTCCAATATAGTCACAATTATAAAATTAGGGGAAAAAATATCAATCTGAGCAAACATAGTTAAAGTAAGGTATTCCGATTGTGATAAATCAAATTTCAAGGGTCAGAATTGTATCAAACGCCAAAATGTCGAACGCATGAATGTCTTTTGAATGCTAAAATACACATGGTAAAATTTAGTAGCAAATTACGGATATTCAGCTAGTTACCGGGTATATTAAATAAACAAAATGCATCAAATATCTATGAGATAATTTCAGCCTCATAAATATAGGTTTACCACACCTAAAAGTTGTTAAGAAGTTTATTTCAATTTTTTTCTTCCTCTTTTTGTATTTAATTATCATTACAATGTTTGATGTCTTCGTGTTAGAAGTATGTTTGAGATCCGTCAGAAAGATAGTTTTATCAAATGTTTTTCTTATCCTCTCTACCATTATAATCGTCATTCTTGTGGAATGATCCGGAAAGAACAATTTCCAGTTTACTATCAATTTTTTTTAGTGTTTCCGGGCTCATTTCTTGCTTTTGCCTTATTTGTTTTATTTGTAACAAATGTTTGAGCTGGCTAATAATGATCACTTCAAATAGCGATGGCATTTAAAAATGACTGCATGGGAAAATTCTCCTGGTTCCTTTGTCTGATCTTAAGAAAAGATAGAACTAACATTATTTATTAGTTTTTGATGAAATATTGTTTGAGAGAAGAATGTCTAAATTATATTGGAATTATTTTGTCATCGTACCTTTTATGTACGGTAAGCAGCTTCGTTATGTCATCTGAAGAGCATCTATAAAACCATTATTTAGTAGAATAGTCAACTATGTTTTTCAAGTACGCAAAAATGTAAGAATTGCCGCTATTCGATATTTAAGAAATGATATTTTTTATGTCATTCAACTATTAATGTTTGCAAATATCTATCTTCATTTTGATCCTGTTATAAGATAAATAAATAACAGATACATTATTTATTAGTTTTGACTGACTACATCTATAAATGAGATATGAACAAACTAACAAGTGAAATATTTATTTATTTTTGTTATTTTACTATCCACTTTAAGACAATACAAATTCACGTGGGAAGACATAACATTGAATGTGCATTAAATCGTTGCATCTTATATAAAGAAAGTAAAGGAAGTAAAATAAAATGTGTTTCCTGGTTCTGTATTTGAAACAAATATACTTTTGAAAGGTACTTGGACTATAATGAAAGTAAATATATAGATATCGTTCATTTTGCAAAAGTGTTAAAACAATAGTTTGTGATAGGTTAATTAACTGAAAAACTAAAAATTTTAGTAAAACGAGCTTATGAAAATAAACATACCTAACTACATATGTTCATCATCGTTAACCTAACATCTCAGATCTAAGGTGTTAAGCTTCTGTGGATAAATCTGAAGATGTTTTATTGACTAAATATGTCCAGATATTAATAAATAGATAATTTTTAATACTGTGCAAAAGTTGGAACTCATGAGAAAGAAATAGTATTTTAAAGGTAGATGAGAAATATCAATTTTTCGTTACTATAATTAAAAAGGTGCCAAGTAACTAGATATCGAACTACCTATTTAAGACTGCATTGTGAAATAAAATTACTGTGGGAGTATGTGACACGAGTGGACTGGCAAAAATAATTTCATGATATTAGGATTGCAAAACAGGACATGTTGATTCAATACTGACTCCCAAAAAACATCAATGTATGGTAGAATGATACTTTTATGAAAAAAACTTAATCAAAATATTTATGCTTGATAAGTATTGAAGTGTCAAACTGTATAAGTAAGTAAAATAAAGTTTAATTTCTTTATTATATCAAAAGAAGTTATGATGATAAATTATGTATTACTTCACAAATAATTATTATTTTAAATTCTTTTACTATAAAAGTTTAATAGTCGAACAATAAAACTAACATTTGATACACAGCATATTCATGCATACCAAACATAAACAAGTAACACCAGTAAAACTACACAATTTTAAGTTTAAATTTGTATTTAATTATATATGGTTTGGTGATAAATATATATCATATATGAGCCGTTTGTATTAAAGAATTTAAACGCTTCACAAATAAATTGATATCTTGTAAATTGCCAAAAGTATTTAAGTAAATTCAGTAAGCCGTATTTCCCTCGGTTACTTACGTAAATAATAAACTCAGAAATTTACTATGTATTGATATCCTGGTCTATGGTATTTATATATTATGAAACATATATTGTATATCGCATATAAAACTTCAATCCAGAACCAATAAACCAGCCAAAACAGTTTTTACGCTCAACTAAAACACGTGAACAGAGGAGGAAAAATTGCGAGGACGCTGGTAACAACCAACCGCAAGAAAAAAATATTCGGTCAAATCAAAAACCTTTGTCCTGAATGGAAAGATCGATCTAATTTCTTCTCACTATCCCATTCTTCCTTTCCTTTTTCATACACAGAAAGAGAAAGAAAGAAAAGGAAATGAACGACTAAGTCGACCACATGCAGTTGATTCGGATCGCGCACCTGCTTTAGTCACACGCAGTTGGTGAATCATTACTATCGTCCATTCCATGCGAAAGCGAAGGTCCGGTCACTCCTGATTTCTATTCCTCATTCACTGATTTGGTCACGTATTTAATTTTTCACGTACTGAAGGGGAACAAAATACATTATGGGTACGGGTTTGGTGGGTTTTTTCCAAGTTTCATCTCTATCAATAAAGGGGGAGCTTTTTAAAGCATTTGAAGTATTTGTTGTTGAAGAGAATACATAAATATTAAATGCGAATGGTTTTAATAGCGGGAAGAAAAAGAATTGTATGTAGTAGAATATATTTGAAGCTGAGATTTGATATGTTAGAATAAATTAATGTAGGATATCGACAGTATATTGAATACATGATGGGATAATAACCAAGAAGCAATGTATAAAATGTATGGGATATGTGTTTTGTTATTTTATCTCTTTCAATAAAAGATGAGGGAAATAATGTTTTTTTTTTTTTTTTTTTTTTTTTTTTTACATTATTTGAGGTAGATCTTGTTATGAATGCATTTTAAAAGTAATATATTTGAGTTCGGGTGAATGTTTTTTGCTATAATTGGGGAATGATAGGCTTGCTAAGTTTAAATTACATGATAAGATACTGAATAATTTTCAAAACAGTTGACAGAGTATATGGGAATACAATATAATTGACATAAAATAATGGGAAATAGCATACAATTAGTACATGTTTGATATGCCTTTTTAGTCCAATAATTGTATTATTTTAGTGATGAAAAATATTATTATATTATGTGTTGATTAATCAATGTAGAATATAATTGAGAGTTGTTTTTACTAGAGATATGAATTTATGTGTTGTTGGAATAAGAACAAAAATTAATAAATAGAAGAATAAAAATTGGTTTAACTGTAAAACACTGTTGTCTTACTTTGCAATATTTTTATATATAATGTTAGTTTTCATATATTTAATGAGTTTCATTATTTAATTTTCTGTAAACTGAGGTTTTTTGTTTTACATAGAATTCATTTCGTTTTGATGGAAATGGTGTAGTTTATGATTTTAAGAAACTTGTATCAGTAGTTATACATGATATTGCAAATAGGATTGTAAAGGGGTTTACTCCTTTTGCTATTAGAAATACGACATTTGTGTAAATTGAAAAAATGGCCAAAAATAATAATCATAAAAGTTGTTGTGATTTTCTTATGTAATGTATTTTAAAAGTTACATAATTTTGTTTTTATTAAATAAATTATAAAAATGTTTCTAAAGTCAAATCTTCAATAAAATCTCATACAAAAAATCTGAACTGTTTCTTTAAAATCAGTAAAAATGCTGCTCATTAAAAACGTGACTTATTTAATTTATCAAGAGCTACTTGTAGAGGGACGCTAACCAAATTCAATATTTTAGTTTTGAATGTATTAACTACAATTAACAATATACAATTAACTACAGTTTATTTAAAAAGAATGTAATGATTATAAAATTGTGTAACTGTAAATAAAATTGTAAAAACCACGTTTTAGCCACTGTAACATAAATAGCTGTAATTGAAAACATAAAAAACTACTTCTTTGATTTTATAGTTATACGATATTTTATGAAATAATTCTTCTGCAAATACGGTTAATTGTGGAGAAATATATCCAGGAAAAGTTACAATTAATTATTTTCTATTTAAATAAATAAAATATTCCAAACTTCTTTATATGCTTTACATAGTTTATAAATAACTAGCCATAGTTAATTTATAAAAGCGAATGTCAAAAAATATTAGTTTAAACCCTTTATTTTCAAGTACTGGCCGTATACACATTTCATCGATGGAGAGAAAAGCACGTATTTTATATTTAAATGTGTTTCAAAATAATCATAAGAACGTCATGGCATTTATGCTTTTTATTCATTTTTTTCTATCAAATTTTTATTCAATTGAAGCATAATATATGGGGAGGAAGCATTGACGGACAGATCGTTAAACTTGTTCAATTCAAGGATCACTCGTAAAAACACTTTGTATACATCGAAGCACACCCATCACCGTATTATTATTTATTAAATTAAATATACATATCAAAAATGGGTAGTCACGTCAACTTCAACATTAATACGATACATCTTCTATTTCCAGTAGATTCATATTCAATTGAGTCCCATTCTGAGCGGGATAGGCAGATATACATGACGTAGGGAGAAGGGGGGGGGGGTTGTTAAACGTATTTAACTCAGGGATCACTCCCAGACGCACTTGACAAGATTCCAAAAATCCCTTTACATCCAGCGACTGAACAAATAAGGAAAGAAAGACGAGGATCTAATAGAGGTATAATAGCCCTGATAAATGCACAACGAATATAGCACGCCTGAGAGCGTCCTCCGCCACAGAATGCGGAAACTGCAAGAAGAAGGAAACTACAAGAAGAATTCTTCAAAGAAAGTTTGATTCGTCTGTTGATGCGTCTTGCTACTAAAATCGAAGGATGGAAGAAATATGGGTGAAATTGCCGCATTTTTCGCCGGCAGATTGTGTTGGCGATGGCACCTGGCAAGTGCAGTCTTGGAAACCATCACTCTTTGCCAGGAGGAAGGCAGCTGACTCGTAATTGGAAATGTTTTATGGATTTCTGACGTATTACTTTGATGATGTACGGTTAGGTTGTAAATGTGGTATCTGCTTTTTGTTGCTTCTCGGGGAGGAAAAAGAATGGCCCGTGGTAAATAAAGGCGCTAAATAAAGATTAAAAGAAACTGGAAGGAAGTTCAATTTCGGTAGAAAGAAATTCCGTTACTGAAGTCGGAAACTTTGAGGGTAGTTGTTAGTTCGACTATTTTTGTTTATTAGAGACAGTTAAACATTTTGTTACATTTAAGATTATTTCCATTCTATTGGGAAGGTTATCGTTATAAATACATAGACATTTCATTTTACAGCTGAAACTTAGTGGAAACTAAAGAAGGCGGATTTGTCATAAGATAACTTTTACAATGAAAAAAAAAATTAACTTTTTGTTTCCAATTATTGCAAAAGTATATAAAGGTAATCAACAGATATTTTAAGTCACGATATTTATAATTTCTTAAAAATTAGCCTTTATATCAATACATTATTTTTTACATCTGCATTGTCTGCAATTTCTCTTTCTTGCGTGTCAGTAATTAAAAAATATATATTATGTAAGCGGTCTTAATTCAAATTTTAGAAAAAATCATGATATATTTAGATTTGGAATTTAACTAGTACACACACAATTTAAATCTTGCAATACGGTTTTGGAAAATTATTAATCAACTAAATTTTAGTCATTAGATGTTAAGTTTGTTATTTACAATTCTGCTTCTAAATTCAGAATTTGTGAAATTGCATTATTGCAGGTTGAAGTTATTTCTCTCAATAAGTGGCACCATATCAACCGGAACTTTAAGTGTATTTAATTACTGTACATTTAAATAGATGTTGTGTATTTCTATATATTTATTAAATACTAATCACTAAGAATATATATGAAACATTCATTATTTAGACAATTATAATATAATTAAGAGATTAACTATGTCGCTTCGCACATTTTCCTGTTAAATAAAATAACTTATCATACATAGGAACGAAATTTCATATTCTAAAACACATCAGTCATATATTTACTTTTTTTATGATTTGTTTAAACTTTGTGTTTGCCTACAAAATTGCAAAGTGTGATACATTTATATTTTCATAACAATTTATACATTTAATTCCCTTTCATAAATGTATTTAAAGTAGGTTTTCAAATTCAATTGTTATTAAATGTAATAAGACACACATATATAATAATTCGTATTTAATGTATTTTTTCCAGAAATTTTTTTTTTAGAATTTTTACAAGTATAAAACTGATATCAAAGTAATTGTTAAAAAATAAAAAAAAAGCTTCAGAACTTTCTACAATCTGATTTTCATTCAAATAGTCAAAGCTTAAGCTTTCGAAATTAAGAGCTTATTTACAACAATGTAATTTTTATTTCAATAGTAAAATATTTACCTTTAAAATTTAAGAGCTTATTTACCACAATATAATTTCTGTTAAAAATTAAGAGCTTATTTACCAAAATCTAATTTCTGTTCAAAAGTAAGAACTTATTTACGACAATCTGATTCATATTCAAATAGTCAAAATGTAAACTTTGAAAAATTAAAATCTTATTTATAGAAATCTAATTTCTATTTAAATAGTCATGTTTGAATGGAAATATTTACAAGAGAAATAAAACAGTTAGTTTCAACAGTTTCTAGAGAATAGGAAAATTCTGAGAGTAAGAATTTGAAGCAAGAACTAAAATATAGAATGCCCCACTTCCTCCTCCGTTAACACACCACCGCGTATCAGTACTCTACATGGTCGAACGTATAACTCAGAAAGGACTACTGCATACTAGATAGTATCGAAAACGACACTCTGGACTCTACTTGGACGTTGGAAAAGGAATAAATTTGCAATGGAAATATTTTATTTTAAACAAGAACGACTCGCCGCGGAAGAATTGAATGGAAACTTTTTACATAACCCTTTTCTTTCACACATAAAAAAAAGGCGGGAAAAGCAACAAATGCAAGATAAAAGTGGAGAATAGGGGAAAGAGATCGACGGTGAAATGGTATGCCTAGTGTCACGTTTGCTTGCATGTAGAACACGGATAAAAACCTTCAAATCGATCCCGGTATAAATTCAACCTTCCGACAATTGATTTTTGAAACGCTCAAAATCAAAAGCGACTTTTCCACTTGATTTTTCCACTTGAAAACGCTGTCGTTCCGGAGGAAAAGCAAGGGACCTCACTACAAGTCTAAAAAATAAATAAGACAACTTTGAGAGAAGGAAAGGGGGAAGAGAAAACATTGGAAAAATCGACTGGTGATTTGGGGTGATGGACTGTAGCAATAGCAGGGGTCTAACGGTACTTTCCCAATATCTATAGTGACAGAAGTTTTACGGGGAGACTAGACACTTTTAGAACTTCTTTGTTAACCAGTAGAGTGAGCTTTTCAAAGTGGAAAAAGTGGCTTAAAAAGGTTTAAAAGTAATTGTTCCTCTTCTTCAGTTACCTGAGTGGTCAGGCTCTTTTCTCGATTTGACAATCGAGAGAGTTGGAGCGCAGATCACAAATATATTTTATACTAAACACTGATTAGAGAAAAATTGAGCACATTGAAGGTTAATGTGTCCTAGTTTCTTTTTTTTCTTTTTTTTTTTTGCAAAAATGGTCGGATTTGCTTGTTTCTGTGTGTGAGTGTTAGTAAATCTTTAAAATTGTAACACTCCCATTTAAATAGATAATAATATTCTATACGATGGAGGGGAAAAAAAATTTCAAACATCTCTAAACAAAAAAATAATTTTGTATTGCATATTTTAATAGTTTAATCTAATATATTTTTAACATTTATTATATAATGTATCTACAAACAGTAAGCATTTACCATATTGTAAGATTCTAATTAAGCATATGCATTTTATTATATTCATTAAACGTTTTCCTATTAGGCGCAATTATTGTAAGAAGCACAGGATTTATTGAATTGAATTTGAATAGTAATTACAATTTTAGAAATTATATATAAAAACAAATCTATCTGGCTTTAATTTCATTAAAGATGGACATGTTTTTTTCTATGACAAAATATAAGTATTCAATACTCTTAACTTGCATAAAAACATAAATTGCAACCGTATGCTGATTAAGAAAGTTAATCAAATCCCAATACATGTCTCCTTTATATTTGAAAAGTATTTACTCTGCGAATCATTCCTTGACGCACATCCGGAGCAAGATGAATGAAGAACAAATTAACGAGGATCTAGATTGCCTCCACTTAAACTATGTTTTTCCTCCCTTTTTTCACAATTAATGATTACTTAGACTCATATCTATACCTTATCAAAATCTATTAAAATGAACTGCATGAAATGTTTAGGTCTAATTTTTAAATATTGATGATAAATAAGCAAATATCTGATTTCCTGAGTTAAATTGAATTTTACCAATTATTTAACAATATGCTAAACTTTTTTTTTTACTTGACTCTCAATTATAAATATTAAGTTGTTACTAAATTTAATTGTAAATGTTATACACATAAATTGGACCATTTTCAACTTGAAGATTTCTTTCATTCGATCTATAATGAATATGATGAGTATGATGTAGACAAAAGTTTTTAACCTATACAACCATCAAGTAATATATTCTTTTCACCGACAAATTACTTTTTTTTTATTATATGATATCCTAGCATTTTAGAGTGCAGAGTTAACGAAATACAATTTATATCATAAAATAAGTTTATTAAAAAAGCTCAGTTATGTAAAGCATCTACACTGTATTTTTCTTTACAGATCACAGAACACTTTAACGAGGGTCAATAATGAAGATCCTTACAAAAAGTTTGGTCCATTCAATTTCTCATAAAAGCTCACGATCATGACTTACTTCAAACTATCTATTTCTCGTAAACTATACTATAATATTTTTTTAATTGTAAGTGACATATGATGTATCTTTCTAAACCACCTTTTAATTTTCATTTGACACACATAAGATCCATGCTTTCAAATTGTATAATACCGATAAAACAAACACCATTGAGAAAAATCAAGGGAGCCAACTGCTTCTGCAACTTGATTTTCTTCTTAAAAGTATCTACACATCCGATCTTTCCGTGACGCATCACCGAGCAAGATAAATCAAGCACAAATTAACGAGGATCAAGATCACTCCGCCTAAAACACGACTGAGCTTCCTTCCTATGTTTCAGCGTGATTCATGGACATGACTACCTCACCTCCATGTGGGCCAATGTCAATAACGTTCTTCTCATTGATATCCCACGAAAAGGTTATCCTTTTCGGATAAGAAAATGGAGACTATCTTCTGGAGGCTCTCGCTCAAACAAGCGGAGCGTTGCTCTCTGCTTTTTTTTTGCCTCTGACGATCTATTGCTTTATCCCCATCCTCTCATTCCATATCCTTATCTTTTATTATCATTTGACGTGTACGAGATCTCCGTTTTCTAGTGCATAATAGCAACGGATGTTATCGGTATATTCAGAAAATGTTGGTCCTGTGATGTATAGATAATATTTCCTCGACAAATACAAAATTGCAGATTGTTCATAATAATAGTTATACTCTTTCAAGCTATATGGAACCTGCACACACATTAATCAACAAATCTTTATAAAATATATTGCATAGCTATTACTAGGAATTGGGAAAATCATGCTTGAATATTAAAATAATTATTTATAAGTTCAAAATAATTTACTAAAAATTGGAAATAACTAACTAAAAAATGGAAATAATTTACTAAAAATTGGAAATAATTAACTAAAAATTGGAAACAATTAACTAAATATTAAAATTAACGAACCAAAAAATAAAATTTTATAAAATAGTCCAAATGTTTGTAAGTGACTCATAAAAGACAATTATTCAAAACTTTATTCGTATAATGATTTTTGGTAAAAGTAATACTGTGTACTTCTTTTGTTTTATATACAGAATGTAAAAGTAGAATTAGCTTCAACGTCTAATGAATTTGAGAAAATAGATTATTTGAAAATTATTCAGTTTTAATCTTTAATCATTTAATCTTAGTTTTTACTTTCATTCATGTAAACGAAATTACATTTTAATGTATAAAATGCATTGAATATTATTTTAAGTTAGACTCTTACTCTAAGATTTAAAAGAAAATTCAAAATATCATATATTTTTTTATTGTAAAAAGTAATTCTATAAATATTAAAGAACATGTGGTCTAAATTTGGCGATCGTAGCAGACCACGAATATCATATATATTCCCATACAGTTGAACTTACGGGTATCACTTTTCAATAAAAATTGTAATCTTCGAACACATTTTTCTCAGAATTATGTTTTGTAATTTGTGTCATCTTTAAATTGCTAAGGCTTTGTTGCAAATTAGCTTAGTATTTTTTTTCCCCTCAAATTAGTAAACCAAAGTTTAAAGGCACTTTTTTTAATATATGCAGCTGTATTTATTAAAAATTAATTTACAAAATTGATTTTTTGGCTGACATTTTAGTACATTTGGCATATTTTCTGAAACAATTTTTCTTCATATTTCTGCAAATATCTCAACATACTTCATTCCAAAATATTTCAATAATGTTGTACAAAAATCAGACCTTAATATATAGAATTCAAATAGTAATCGATATTTAAAAAGAAAGTGTGAAAAAATTATACAAAATGCCACTTTTTCCTCCCATAAAATAAGATTTAATATTTTGTAAACAATATTTCAGAATAGTTTTTTATTAAATCAGTGGTTTTCAACTAAGTACCGAATTTGAAGTTACTAAGTAGAATGATAAAAAATAAGCCCTTTGGTGTACGGGTCTGCCTTTGAAATATGATCAAATAAATCTGGCGAAATACATACTGTGTTAAATTGCACTTTTAAATGAAGGAAATAGTACGTCTTTCTAAAACTAATCCTTCAGTTAAATTGCATTTACACATTTCTATTATTTTCCATGATGTCAAATAATAAGAATTTGTGTATTTAAGATATTTGGATTTTTAGAAAATATTAAGGTTGGCTTCGAACTATACTAAGAGATGAATGAAAATATACACGTTTCACTTTTCTAGGATTAAATTATCTTCTTACATTTAAAAAAAATTATATGGATCCTTAATATATACACCACATAATATTCAAAACAATTCTACAAGTTCCTCTATTAAAATTTGTTTGGATCTTTTTGGTATCAATATATTCATAAAATAAATATACTTATAACTAAACAACTGATCCTGGGAAAATGATAATTAATTTATGAAAAGAAGTATTAAAAATTAAAATTTTATAAAATAGTTAAAATTTTCTCAAATTACTTATTTTAAAGACAACCATTTATGCTATATATTTTAAACATTATTAGATTGTTTTTCATTTTTGCCTGAACTTCATTGGCACCGTTCTCGATAAGGTTAATCTTGTAAAATTAACTTCCATACAAGTCTTTAAAATGCCACATTTATTCTAGTAAAATTTTTAGCAAATGTAACTTATTTTTGTATTCAGATTTGATTTTTTATGAACTCTGTAGTACACATATTTTATTTTTCATGATTATATGTAAATTACTACAAGATCCAATCGAACTTTACTTACTACACTATATAAGCAGGTTAGCTTTAATTACGAATACGTTGTACTTCTTCCAAAGTGCAAAAGAATCTTTCTCGTATAATGCTATGAAAACATAATTTAAATTAAAATAAAAACCTCATTTACACCTACGCATTGGTTAAAGGAAAGTTCACTTTTTTGGTGATTTAAATCATTCTTTTTCACATAGAGAAAAATAAAACCTAACAAAATGTCATTTAGCTATGATATACGTCACTGAAAATATTTGTTTGAAACTTTAGGACAAAATCTCAGCTTTACAAACCATAAGAAATAAAGAAACATACCAGAAGATAGGTAGAAGGATAAAACGAAAGCTTGGGAAAATGTTAGGAGAAAAACTCTTATCCGCCTCAAGCGAAATGTGAGAACAGAGTCCAAATACAAGCAATGACCCTCAACTATAATCCAATTCTTCAAGTTTTGGTCTCTCACATCTGAGTCATTCGCGAATCTTGTCACTCAATGTAATCTCAAATCCTCAGTCACCTAAGGAATTTGCTTTATTCTACTTGGTAAGCAATTTTTTAAGTGCGCGTTTGTATAAAAATGTGAATGATTGTGTGCAGTACTTGGAATATTTATATAAGAAGCACATGCGGGGGTGTGAATCTAAAGGTATTATACTTTTATTAAAATAAAGAAGTTATATAAAATGACAATTTTTAATGGTCCAAGTTTTTTTTTTTTTTTTAATACACTTAAGTGTGTGTATAAATATATATATAATTTAATCTAAACATTGAATCAATCACACACTAAAATTTGAAAAGTTGTTCGTTAAATACTTTCATTAAAGCTCTGATGTGGGCGTAGTAGGAAGTTACATGTATAACTGTTAATAATTTTGTGCAGAACTAGTAATATGTATCGCAGTTAATTTTAGAATAATACAAACTGAATTTCGTTTCGAATAAATATTTTGCAGTTATAGCACAAAAATATGTTACACACTTTTCATTAGCTACTTTTGGGATTAATAGTTCTTCTCTCTGGTCCAGTGGAGTCAGTCAGATGGGAAATATGAAAGCAGCAGTAAGAACTCTCTCTATCGACTTGACATACCAGCAGTGGAAATAATGGAGTTGTTATCGTTAAATTCAATGCTATGACTTTATCTAGGCCGATCCTCTGGAGTGACAGCCAATACCTCGCAGTTTCCCGAAGACTTGGCAGTTGGTTGTCAATAGTTGAGTTATCGGAACTCAAGCCGAACGACCACGCAACCATATCGAACCATAAGTGATGGTGAAGCTGGGCTTTCAGTTGGTAAAGAATGGGGAAACTGCCAGACCCTGATTTATCGAAGCAGTTTTTTAGCGCGTGGAGAGTGGGATACACATTTACTTCTTATTTATTTTTAAAATTATGCGCTTGGAAACGTTGTATACGTCCTTCCAAAGAGTTGTTTTACCATTTCCGTGTCTATTTATGTATGTGTATGTATGTTTTCTCATCCATCTTCGTGAAAGTAGGTACCACACTGCGTGCTTTTTGAAAGACCATAAACAGGCTTTCATGGCAGACGTGAATATTCAGTAAGGTGTGTTTTGAGTTGGACGCTTATATAAGGTTAAAAGAACTGAAATATAAAGTATATGAACCCAAAAAGTTAAAAAGGATATATCTATCACTATTAAAAGTAGTATATTCTTTATTTAATATAGAAATTAGTTTTTTATATTTCGTAACTTTCAATTAAATGTTGTACTACTTGAAGATGTAAAACTGTATTCATTTTGAAGTACATTAAATGCTTGAAGTAATTGATTTGCTAAATAATTTAGTTTATTTTTGAAACTTACAAACTAACCTATCTATTCTTCCCCCAGTAGCACAAATACGCTATCCAATATCGTTCGACTTGAATAATCGTGATATGGACTGTTGTAGACTGACCGTTATTACGGATCTTTACTAATATCGTCCAATGTTGGATGAAGTATACTGGAAGTTTTTAAACGTTGATGCACAGTCTTAAAACTGAGGAATATATTTATAAAATAGCACTGAGGGTTAATAATGTGTTTGTGATGTTTTTGGCTTATTTAATTTTTAAAAATGAATTATTTTGGAACATTGCTTGTGTATCGGCCAGGATTGGCCAATCTTCCATAACCCGTGTGTCCAACATTGGCCAATACTGCTGGGCTGACTAGATGAGATGCTTAATTGTTTTTAAAAGAAATTTTAAATATTTAAAGTGGATGTGACATTTATTTAAAATGTTATTGTTAACAATTAAGAAATTATTGTCCGTTTATTATGTGATTGCATTCAGAATCAAAGAGAACACAAAAGTAATTATTATTTTTATAATTTTTTCGGTCCGAGAACTAACAAACATCGAATTTATGGATATGAATATGGCTCAAAAGTAATTATATTTTAGTAAGTAATTCACTGAATGGTGAATAGGATATATTGGTCTATTTTTCTTCACATAAATAGATTTAAATTATAAAATTATGATGAATCTATTAGTTAGGTTTTTATTATCTATAATAATTGGTGGAAAAGGAAGTTATATGAATAAATAACTGTTCCAACTAGTTCAAATATACATTGATAACATTTGACGTAAGGGACACTTCCATGCCCCGTTCGTTGATGGCTAATAAATGTATATTAGAACTAGTTAAAATAATTAGTTTCCCATATAGCATTGCCCCCAACTAATATTATATAAAAAACATAACTACTAGATTCATAATAGTTTTGCCTTTTTAATGTTTTTATGAGTAGAAAAAAGAGTACAAAATGTTCCATGTTTCATCCAGACAATTCCTCAGTACATATTTTGTGTATTACTAACTGTAAAAGATAGATTTTTCCCCTTAATTTATGAATGGGAACTGATTAATAGATAAAATTGTAATAATTCTTTGAATGAAGCTGCAATAAAAAAAGAATGAGAGCTATGCCATGTAAGTACATAACAACAAAATTCGTATCCTTAGCTAATATGTACTACAACAGTTCAACTTATACATTAGTAAATGGTTATACGTATAAAATCCAACACAATGGAGTTCTCTCTCTGTTTAAATGTAACAAAGTTATCACTAGGGCTTTCCTTCAAATATATCATCCCAGAAAATTAAAGTCCCGTGTAATTCACTTCCGGAACCGATTGAAAAAATACCACCGAAGAGCAAAAATCATCAAAGTTTAAATTTGACGAATGAGTCTGGCGCCAAGTGCTCCTATTTCATTTTCGAATAGGACATTTCATTTAAAAAGAAAATAGACTGAGCTGAATTTTAGGGCAAAGAGCAAAATTTCTCAAATAGAGTCACGGAACAATTGCCCCCCGGGTACCGAACATGATGAAAAAGTGGAAAATGAAGAGAATAAAAAGGGATAGATGAAATGGATGTTAAGACACTTTTGTTCTTTAAGGCCCTGCAAACAGGGAAAAAATTAAATGTGAAATGATTGAAAGTTCTATTTCTGGTCGTTTTTTGTTGAGTTTCGATCACTCATACGCATGACAACAGCTGTAATAGGGTAAGCCTAGAAAGATAGAAAAATAATGTACTTTAATCGAAATTCCCCGATAACTCTTCGGGTGTTATTAAGTAAGCAAATCTATCATGAAATGTGTCACTGACTTAGTACAAAATTAACCTTAGGCACATTCTCTGTAGTTAATAAATATTGAACTTCTTCTGTTGTCATTTCATTGATTTTAGAAATTAAAAATAAAATAAATATCAATTTTGTTCAGATTATTTGTTCTGATTAAAGCAAACATTTAAATGTTTTTTATTATAGTTAAACAATTAACTATCATTATTTTAATGTTTACTTTAGAAAAATTGTAAAGGTTGCATTGCAAAAACAAATACAAAACGAATTCTTAATTTATTCTTTTACATTAAAAATAAATAAATAAAACTATTATAGAAAATTACTAAGTGCATGCATTGAGTTACTTTTATAATGCATTACGTAACTTCATTCTTAGTGTTATAGTTTTAAAAATTTAGATTAATTAGGTTAATGAATACAATGAGTCGAAATCTAAAATTAAATACGCTCTATATTTTCATTTAATAAAAATCGCAATTCATTTGATATTAGTTAGAAACATTAAACGCCTTAATTACCCTTACTTTTTTAGCATTTTGGATTGTTATTCCAAGCAAAATATATATCAACCTTCATACTTACAAATACATAAATGTCTTAAACTTTATAAATCACCAATGAAATCATATTATTGGAATACATAGTAAAATCTAAATTTGTTATTGACTTCCTACTTTATAACAGCCTATATAAAAAATTACTCGTAAATTAAACATATATGATCCACCAATCAAAATACTTAAATATTTTGTATCTGAAACATAAGTGAGGTATTCTCATACAGCAACTTCCTCTATACACTAATACATCAAAGATTTTATCAAAGCAATCCATTCACCAATAAAATATATTTCTATGTGATACCCCCCACGAAAAGTATGCCTCACATTCTATACTTATACGTACATAAATGCGCATACATTTCAATTAAACCCGCTCATTTTCATACAAAATTGTATTTTAAATTTGCATCCCAAATGAAACCAATAAGTTTATATATGCTGTTATGAATTTTTCGGCTGAGGCAATGATGGCACAGTTTTTACAGTATAAAAATATTTATTCTCTCTTCAGAAAACTCACAAAATTTATCCACAGGTAACAGTGTAATCGCTCACAAGCTTCAACACACAAGCTTTAGCAAAAACAACTTCGAATACAGCGATTATACAAGCTCACTCCAGTAAACAAAGCGATCAGCTCACCTCGAAGTCCAAAGTCAATCTGAAAACTTTCCCGTTCTCCAGTCTTTTATATACAAGCGCGTGAGACATTCTCGAAATTTCCAGCCAATTCATCGGAAAAGAAATTTCTCGAAACTTCTCGATTACTTCAGGTGTTGCCACCTTTTTCTAACTTGTATAATCGCTATTAATTACTAAATAAAATTGGATAAAAATAAATTACAATAGAATTTTGAAATAATACGTCACTATTTACAATATATACAGACAATTTGTGCAACATTTCCCCATTCTTAAAGACTGCACGTCCCGGGCAGTGAAGTCCTTAAGCCATTCAATGACTTCTACCATAATATGGGGCTAGCCTATTGTAGTGTACAACACTAGGTTTACAGGAAGGTGTCCGTTGAATTCTCACCACGACGTCGTTGATCTTCTTAAGGATCCCATACGGCCCTTCCCAGTTCGTCTGGAGCTTAGGGGAGAGTCCTTTCCGACGTTTGTCACCTTCCTGGAATGAACGGTCCATGGCCTTGGCATAGTACCGGATCTTCATGCGCTCCGTCATGATGTTGTTTCTCTCTCTGGCGAACCGATGTACGGCTTCCAAACGTGCCTGCAGATCATCTAGATACTGGACAGGCGAGGAAGGAGTGTCCTGTGGTTGTCCAAAGAGGAGGTTGCTGGGGAGCCTAAGGTCTCTTCCACACATCGTTAGAGATGGAGAAAATCCGGTGGTCTCGTGAGTTGCACTCCCGTATGCCAACAGAAGCGGTGAAAGTTTCTGATCCCCATCTTGCTGGTTATATGATTTTGAGATTGCGTCCGAATCATCCGTGGGTGCAGCTGATAGATCCTGGGACCTCCGTTCGATGCTTGTAACAGGAGTACGGATGTCGATTCCCTCGTCACTAACTTTGTCCATTTCCACATGAACCACTTCCTGGGAGGGTTTCATCAACGTCGCTTTCTTCGGTTCTCTCTCCGAGGCTGGAGAGGTACTTTCCATAGATGTGGACTCTTCAGCATTCTCTATGACATTGTCTTCATGAGCTACAATCCGATATACGCACAGCTCTTTCATGTCTAGATCGTGCAAAGGAACTTCGCCTCTCCATGTTTGCAGCTGGCTTTTCTCAAAATTCAGCGTAATTCCATTTTTCTTCAAAAAGTCTAGTCCGAGAATGCACGGATCTACAATTTCGGCAACATAAACGGTGTGCTTGTAGGTGTTAAATCCAAGGGCAATGTCCACTTGCAATTTCCCATGAACAGAGATATTACCACCAGACACAGTTTGTAGAGAAACAGAGGGCGCTGTGTAGAGGAGTCGGCTGTTCAGGCGACGAGCCACGTCCGTCCTTACGATCGTTACGTTCGCTCCCGAATCGACGATTAGACGACATGGAGTTCCGTTGATCTCCCCCTTCACGAATAAACCCTGGTTTCCTCCTTGTCGGGATGAAACGTGGAAACGACTGGTCGGGGCTTCACCTGTTCTACATTGCAGCTTCTGCCCTGCGAGATGACATCTTCTTAGATTCAGTTGTGGAGAATCCGTGGTAGTGTTATCCCTTCTCTTTTTCAAATCAAGGCAGTTTCGTCGTAGATGCCCTTCCCGTTTGCAGTGCCAGCAAACGACTCTGGTCCTTCGATCCCTGGCTCCGGGATAGCTTCTCATCATTCTATCAATTTTGCTCTCCAGTTCTCGAAGCTTACTGGTGACAAAGCCAGAAGAATCCTCGGCTAATGCACCACGCACATATCTTCGGTCTTTTCCAGAAGCTAGCTGCGCGGCTTCCACTCTCATGGCGTACACGAGGGCCGACTTCAGGTTTTTGTTTTGGTTGAACCTTACCGCCTGCTGCACATCGGGATCTTGAATAGCGTCGATGAAATACTGCAGAGAAAGATCGTCTCGTACATCCGGTGGACAGTCAGGGAAAGCGAGGAGCGACAGTCTTTCTATATCCGATGCCAATTCTTGAAGAGTTTCATTGGCCTTCTGCTGTCTCACTTTCAATTGCAGTCTGTTGTAATCCTTTAGATGCTGCTCCCCAAACCTTAACTCCAACGCACTTGCCAGCGCCACGAATTCTCCCCGCTTCTCTTCAGGTAGTGTCTGTAAAATGTCAGCAGCTTCACCTCGAAGAGATGCTGCGAGATGGAATGCTTTCGAAGTATCGTCCCAACCATTCGCAGAAGCAATCATTTCAAATTGCGTTTGATAAACGCGCCAAGACGACTTCCCATCAAAAGGGGCCACTTTGATGTTAGAGCGCGGCGCCATAAAGGGGATGGAAGCGTTATCCCAATTAGGTGACGCTATGGCCAGAGCTTCACGCGTTTCCATTTTTCGCAGCCTTTCTTCTACAACGTCAATGAATTTGTCTTGCTCTTCCTTTAAGGGGGAAACTTTTTCTTGCATGGTGGAAACTTTTTCTTGCACGGTGGAAACTTTTTCTTGCACGGTGGAAACTTTTTCTTCAACTTCATTTCTCAATGTCTTAAGATCTTCTCTGACATCCAAAATATCCGCCTTCATTGATTGAAGAACACTCTCTGTGCGCTCCATAAATCTATCAACGGACGCAGAAGATGATTCTTGCTTGGATGCTAAAGCTTTAATCTCCGATGATGTAGCGGCAATTGCGGCGGCGGTGGACTCTTGGCCGGCTTTTATTTCTTTCATTTCGGCTGTGGCTGTTTCTTGGCAGGCTTTCATTTCGGCTGCGGTGGTTTCCTGTTGGGCCTTCATTAGAGCAATCATTTCCATCAACTGCTTCATTTGGTCTTCCATCATTCCTCTAGTAGTCGGCATTCAAGATGACTTGATCCCACTTCTGACACCACTGTTATGAATTTTTCCGCTGAGGCAATGATGGCACAGTTTTTACAGTATAAAAATATTTATTCTCTCTTCAGAAAACTCACAAAATTTATCCACAGGCAACAGTGTAATCGCTCACAAGCTTCAACACACAAGCTTTAGCAAAAACAACTTCGAATACAGCGATTATACAAGCTCACTCCAGTAAACAAAGCGATCAGCTCACCTCGAAGTCCAAAGTCAATCTGAAAACTTTCCCGTTCTCCAGTCTTTTATATACAAGCGCGTGAGACATTCTCGAAATTTCCAGCCAATTCATCGGAAAAGAAATTTCTCGAAACTTCTCGATTACTTCAGGTGTTGCCACCTTTTTCTAACTTGTATAATCGCTATTAATTACTAAATAAAATTGGATAAAAATAAATTACAATAGAATTTTGAAATAATACGTCACTATTTACAATATATACAGACAATTTGTGCAACAATATGCTTTTATGCACTTATTACTATTGAACCCATTAAGCAATCAGTGAAAAAATTACTCTAGCTTGTACTTCAACGAAACGTATGACTTGCAATTTTGACTTTACATAGTATATACTAACTCTTAAGTGTATTTAATCCATCTTAACCACCAATAAAAATGTAATATGATTCTTTTTATGTAAATGTGGGCCTATATTATATATACTGTCAATTTCTTAATTCATGCACACCAACTTATTTGAGTAAAAATCCCTATTAATGTGTAGACAGCCAGCTTGTATCTTACACAAACCCACACAATCAGTTAAAATTATTCTTGCTTGTATCTCAACGAAATGTATAACTTGCAATTTGACCCTACATATATACTAACTCTTAAGTGTATTTAATCTTTCTGAAACACCAATTACAAAGTGTTTTTTTTCTATGTGAAACAAAATGTAGTCCTATATTATGAACTTACCAAGAAACAAAGTGTCAAGTTCTAACTCAAACACAACAATTTATTTAAATAGGAATCCTTATAGAGGCGTAGACAACCAGTTTGCATTGTACACCATCTCACACATGTTCTTAACGAACCCACTCATCTACCAATAATATTCTAATCCTAGTTTATACCAGAAACAAAATTTAGGGATACCAGTTTGTACCTTTCCAAACACAACCACTTAACTTCATGTCGATCCCACCTACCCTCCAATTACCGTATGGCCATTTATAACTTGAATTACAAATACAGCGCAAACATAGTTAATTAAGAGGCGAAGAGAAAATCGAAATCGATTCCTATCCTACTCGAACAAGATCAAATATTCTAATTTGTATATCAGGCGCATTCGAACAATGGCCACGATCATTTAATCTGACTCTCCAGCTAGAGTGGGAATGATGGGTTCACTGAGAGCACGCTCTAACTTATTTACGATTGAGATATTATTTGATTGACCAGACCAAGTTTCGAAGTTGCGTCAAACTACCCGTTTTCTGATTTGAACCGAGATCGATACACATTTATGGAATATGTTAGGGGGACTTTAATGAGAAAGTGTAGATTAGCAAGAGATAGAGAGGAACAATGATGCATGAAGTTCACACTCTTAGTTGAGACACATTATTTCAGAATGGTCTTTCTGATATGTATGAGCGATTCTACGGTCACATGCTAAAGTTTGCATCACTTGTATTGAACGAAATTGTAATAAAATGTATCGATTCTAATAAAAATTACTTCCTTTTATTAACTTAACCCGTCTGTATTAAAATAGTTAAAAATATTTTATAAGAAGTAACACATTTAAAAAAAAATTGTCTAACACAGTTAGTATTTTTTAAATGTAATGTTGATACTTTTTTATTTATTTAACATTAAAATTATTCTTATCAGTGTCCAAAATTAAATTTTTATTCAAATATGTTAGTAAAATCGAGTCGGTGCTTACTTAAATTTCCTTTAAATTGTTGAAAATGGTATTGAGTTATTTTTTCAATTTTGTGAGTCTGTAAGAATAGATGAAATTCCATCTAACATTTAAAGAACAATATTTTATTTCATTAAAAATTATTTTTAAAAGTTATAAATGTTTAAGAGATTAGATAATATGAAAATAAAAGGAAATTACTTTATTAAAACTTTTTCTCAACTAATCACAATTTTATCAAATGCCACCAAAAAGGGTCCTTTAAAGGTGATTTTATGCCACTTTTTGAGGTTTCTATAATATTTTATAGAATTAATTGAAGACCAAGTACACTCACTTCCAAAAATTAAGCAAGCAGCGGTAAAATACGAAAAAATGACAAGTACTGAAATGAATGACACAAAATGTCACAAGTAAATAGCTCTATTTTCATTCATGAAACAAAACAAAGAGTTACAAATAGGGATAAAAAAAGTATTGAAACTTTGTAAATTATAAGATTACGTCATATTTTCGTCTTTAACAAAATGATGTTTAAATTTAAAACAAAAAACAAAAACCGACATTAATAAGGTATGTGAGCAACCCTCACCTGCATACAAAGTGTACATCGTTGATCATGCTTGTTACGATGTGATCAACCACAGCAGAGTCCAGTAATCACCATTCCTCCTATAAGGCAGTTTCTAAATCTCTGACAGTCACTAGAGATGTTAAACATCTACATACAGCACGGCCGAGGGTATCCCAAATATTTTCAATTGGATTAAGATCCGGCGAGTAAACCAGCCACTCAATACGCACAAACCCTCGGTCACCAGAAAGTCGTCAACGAAGGCAGCTCTATGGGGACGCGCATTATCGTCAATTAAAACGAAAGAAGGACCAACTGCTGCAGCGAACAGTTTCACAACGGAGTCGAAGACTTCATCTCGATACCGTACAGCCGTCACAGAAACTCGCCTGAAGATGTGCAGGTCTGTGCGATATCCCAATGAAATCAATGCCATGATGCTTCCGCCGCAGAATGCGTGATGTTCGGTGATGTTCTGGGGCCGATTCAGTGTGCCTTGTTTCTTCTAGACCCTTATACGCTTATCATCGGGTTGTAGGGAAAATCTGGATTTATCTGTGAACATAACGTTGCCCCAATCAGACACAGTCCTATTCACATGCTGGCAGCACCACTTTAATCGTGCCTCTTTGGATAGGGCGGATAAAGAAACACAGACTCGTGGTACCCGAGCATACAGACCATTCATGTGTACTCTTCGCCGAACAGTAGTGGCAGATATAGTTTTACCAATGGCTACTGCAACCATAGATGTCACACGTGTGGAGGACGATCTTTGATTCCACTTGGCTACATCAGAAATATATCAATCTTCTGTGGAGGGGGGAGGGGGGTCGTAATCCTTGGACTACCAGCTACAGGTCTTCGGACAACTGTTTGGCTGGTTTGGAATTATTTCCATAATCGTGAAATGAAGGAATGATGAACGCCGAAGAAAAGAGCAACATTTGTGATAGACTGTCCTACTTCAATGCGTTCGACAGTTCTCCAGGGCTCAGAATCTTCCATTTATCTTCTGGAAGCCATAAAAACACGTCTAGCTTGAAAACAAATAGTACGAATGTTCTAAATATCTTTCATCAGCACTTGCATGCAATTCCTGTAACCCTTTACGATTCTGGCTTCTTATACGGCTATCTGTTTTGCATATTTTGCTACCCGAAACCGTGATTGGCTGTTGCCAAATATGTCTGAAAACTTCCTTCTGCCTTTGCAGAAAATGTCAGCTTCTTTAATTCAGATTGGCTTACGAAAATTAATATTTTCATCGCTTTGCTTAACTTTTAGAAGTGAGTGTACTATAATCTTATCGTTGCGTTTAGTGTAGATGTTCAAGAAAATCTAAGAAAAGGAGGGAGAATTTTTTTTTATGGTAAAGCAATCGAAATGGGCAAAGACATTCTACTGCGGAGAATTTGATCAACCTTTAATAATCATATTTTTAGTTGAAATCTGGAATATTTTTTGTCTGCAAGAAACTAAGCTGTGAGAGATAGCACAATATTTCTAACATCAATAGATTTTCACATGCTTTCATATTACTTCGCTAACAACATCATATAAACGTCTAAAATTTAAAACTCACTATGTTCAACATAATAATCTTGGAAAAAACGAAGAAAATACGAGAAATAACAATTGCACTAAGTCACCATTTAAAATCCTTTTTTTTTTTTTTTTTTTTAATGTTTAACATTTCAATGCGTATATTTTTGACATCTTCTTTAATAATATAATAATTGAAAGCAAAATTTACCTTAATTTCCTTTTATCCACAAACGTATTGAAATAGTGACCCAAAAGATATTTACACGAACTTTCAAACCAATGCAAAAAACAAGGGCACACATGAAACCGAATTTTTCGTTATGTTTTTTTTTTTTTTTTTTTTTTTTTTTTTTTTTTTTTTTAAATAAGCGTGACCAGTAATGGAATTCAATTGTTTACTTCTCTGACAGATATACAATTTTTATGTCCTCTATAGTTGGTGCAACAAATATATATATCACATTAACCTAAAAAAAACAAAAAAAACATGCCTTATACTCACCTGCTATGTCAACACGTTTGTCGAGAAAATGCTTAAATTCTTACCTTGTGAAAGGTAATTACGCAATTACAACTAGTTAAGTATGTGACATGCTTGGCATTCATTGTCTTTTTAAATCAGTGTATAATGTATTATAATAAGAAAGGAAAATAGTTTGGAATATCCTGATCACATTATAAAAGATATTTTCAACTCAGCATCAACATCATGTACATTTTGTATGATGTTGAAAAGGACCCGTTATTTTTTCACTTAGTATTTATAGTCGATAATTATAACAGGGTAACTTAAATGTAAACCATTGTAAGTTTTGAAACGAAATTTATAAAAAATCTTAGCGAAATGATGAAACAAAATATAAAATAAAAAATTAAGTTTGTGTACTTGGATTCAAGATATGTTTGTTAAAATTAGACTTATGTATTAACTAAATGTAGAGAATGTTGAATATTAACTAAATGTTGATAGTGGATAATAAAAAATATTTATTTATCGTAAACTATCGAAAATTGGATAATAGAAAGATATTTGAAAATTAAATTATGTATAATAAATGTTTGTTTAGTGATGTAATATGCTCGTTTATATTTCTTCATTAGCATAAGGTAACGATGTGAGATTGTGTTTGTAAAGACTATTTAGTTCGTATTTCTTCAAGCACATAGCTCTGCGCCAATGTATTTTTTATTTACCACAATTTAAAAAATATATAAACGAATTGTTAAAATAAAACACTAAAATAATAATTAAGGTACCGGAATTCAAGATATGTTTTGTTTTAATTACAAAAACTAATTAAATATCTAAAATACTACAAACCAAATAGTATCGCAATGCACTTTTTTATTTATCACACCATCTTCTTTTTAACGATTTAAAGTGTCGTTGACAAAAAATGTCTTTTTTTTTTTTTTTTTTTTTTTTTAAACGAGCCTGGGGAAAAACATTTCTTTGCTGTGGTATCCCAAAAATGACATCGGTGTCCATAATTGGCAATTAGCAAGACAAATGAGAAACCACTCTAAAGAATGTTGTAAAAAAAGTATGCAAAAACTTTAAAACAACAGTACAAACTACTGAAAAGAAAGTATTTTATGTAATAAGGCATCGTATATAATGGAAATACCTGCCCTATTGGACTGATTTTTAGAGAAATAATAGCTGTTGTAAACTTACAGCAAATGTTTTTTGCAGTTACGTGCACTCGGAAGTGTGTAATTAAACCTTGCAGATTTTAGTTCTTCTAAGTGACTTCATTAAGTCAAGGAAACTGCGATAACTTTATTTATTGATAATTTGGAATGCATTAGACGTAAATTAATTTTTTGCCCTTTCAAATAAAGAAGAGTCGAAGGTGTTCGCAAAGTTCATTACGCTGTTAATATACTTTATTTTGTAAACGTTATTTATTTTTATAATAAATATTTAGCTTCACTTACAAGATACCTAAAGTAGAGCCATGATGTCAGGAAATTTCAATGAAATTTAACAGCAATATTATTTATTTTTAATTAGTTAATTTACAATGAATAACACATTTGTAAATAAATACAAACATTTAATATATGTACACTGTAAATGCAGGTGTCTTAAATTTAGACACAAAATGTCTGAAAAATTCATTTCAGACACATTAGGTGACTTATTTTGCACAAAGGTGGTTTACTTCTTCGAATTTCAGACACTATGAACCAAATTAAGACATTTCCGAATTCAGACGCTTCTCTATTCAGACAGATCATGCCGTAGCAATTATATCATTCAAGTTCATTTACCAAGTAAAAGGAATACCTTTAAATTTTGAAGGATCCCCAAAAAAGTGTTGTTTTTCACAGAAATCCAAAGTTGTCTTAAGTAAACGTGCATAGTTTTTTAAATGTAACTATTAAAAGGAGAACTATTTTTCACGACCTGTTTTCACTCCATTAAGAAAGTTTGCAAAACCTTAGTATGAAATCAAAAACTTAGAGTTATAAAAATGGTATTTTTATTTTTATTTATCAGTATAAAAAATGCCAAAACCAAGCAAAAACTGTCACTGGAATATTATATATATAAAAAATAAAACTTTACTTGTATCCTTCCGCCGTAACGTGTTTGTTTACTTTTGAAACTCGTAATGTTTTTCACTTGTAACGTTGCAGATTCAGAAAACTCCTCTAAATTACAAACACAATAACTGAAATAATATCCGTTGAATTCCGAAAAAAAACCCGCTCGCCAAAGAAATGCTACATCTGTGCCAAAAGAACTTGCTTGGAGAACGATTCTTTCTGGCAAAATACACTAAAAGAAACTGCGTCCATACTTGCAAGTCTGTAAAAATTCTCCTCCAAGGTGCTTAATGAAGTGTAGCAGCTGCAATACCGCAGATTGCTCTAATTTGGTACTGTAATAATATAAACAACTTTCGACTCAATCCACACAATAGTTGGAAGTTTTGCAGAAACCCTTCTACGATAAGAAATTTGTTTTGAACTGAGCTTATTTGCCTGAAGACTTTTTTGTATCGTATCAGACCAGAGTGAAAAAACTGTCGATGGAATATGGTGGAATATGATACAGTTTTCAAAGAAACCTTGATGAAACTGGAAATGCAGTCAATGACATGCAAAATTACAGGTCTTAAATTTCTATTTAAGAAACTACTTCCAGAAACAAGTTACTGCAGTAAAGAATAAAGCTCTTCTAAATGATCTTTTTGATGGCCCATCTGATGGCTGTAGGATTAGCGCTCTGGCCTCGTATACTAAAGGTGCTGGGTTCGAATCTCTGGTTAGGCATGGATGTTTGTTTTGGTTTGGAATCCACTTTAAGCTGTAGGTCCCGGCCTAATTAACCGTCACTGTGTATAAAAATAAGTCATTGAGCATACAAATCAACCAAACCTATCTTTTTGATGTGCACAACGGCTATATTTCCGTTGAAAAAGTTAGTTTATGTAATATTATCAGTGCTTTTCCATTAAAGGGAGTTGTTGGTACTTCCAAATATGGTACGGATTTTGCATCTAGGTAATTTTCGCTAGTAAATGTCAGTAGACGCCATTTTTTAATAATAAGTTAACTACCTGTGGTTGCCATAATTTGCTGCAGTTTGTTGTTGTTGTTTCTCATCCTCCACCTGTCTGACGAAGTCAGACCAGATCCAACAAATTGTTGACCCTCAAAAAGTCGATGACAAGAAGTGGTGTAGCGTATAAGTCCTCTTTGGAAAGACCCAAGCAGTCCATGATATGTTCGGCAGAGGCCTGCTGAGCTTTTCATTTGGAGCAGACAGGGTAAGATTTTCTACCCTCAGAGTACAAGAGACTCTTCGTGTGTCCACTTGCCAATCTGGAAATTGCCGTTCGAGACGCTCTATCACCAATAGATACAAGTGAAGAGCCCGGTTTCTTGGCTGCATACCAGTGATGAGAGGGAGGGGTCTTCCACTTTTTGGAGAGATGACATTTGATTTTGGACTGATGCTCCGAGTATGAAAGAGCTGAAGAGGAAGGTGTTGAGTGACTGCAACTCTCCTTAGCTAAGCGGACAGCTTGCTCATTTCCAAAGATGTCAACGTGGGATGGTATCCACTGAAAATGAACGTCATGGCGCTTTGAAATAAGTTGAAGTTTAAGAAGGATGGAGATGTTTGTTTTGTCTCCAACTTTAGTCCAATTGTGTAGATGTTGAAGGGAGCTGCGACTGTCTGAAAGGATCCAGAGATCTCCAAAGTCACGCTCGTTGATTATAGCTTCAATGCCCTGTTCAATTGCGATTAATTCACTTTTAAAGACTGAAGTGAAATCAGGGTTACGGAGACAGATGGAAAGATTTTGCCCAGGTTTTTCAATGAAGACACCACTACCAGCTAGGTCTCCCAGTCCACTACCGTTTGTTGTTGCCGCAGTTTTATGTAAACAATCTTGGCAGGCAATCCGTACTGTACTTGGGAATACCAGCGGCCTACTTTAACAGAAAAGTATCATATTAACTAGAACAAATTTTTTTATAGAATATTGTATTTCCCGAAATCAGCTCTGCATTTTGCTGGTTGCCAGCTCGGTTTCGTAAAAAAGCTCTATTGGCTCAAAGAAAGGATGATTGAAGCCCTAAGCAATTTAATGCTCAGAAATAAGAAAAAGGAAACCATTGCCATTAAAGGGTGCCAACAAAACTTTATACACTTTTGTATTTTCACAAATTATTTATTTAAAATTCCAGGTAATTACACAAATTATTCCTTTTTCCAATTTTGGTAAAACCAAAACTGTCGCCAAAATGCAGCTTTAGCGGTAATTATTAATAACAGTGTGGCTACAGCTTCTTTTTGGCAAGAGTTTCGGTTTTACTGAAAATGTCCAAAATGTTTAAAAGTATTATTTGTTGGTTCATATTGAAATCATTTTTTATAACAATCACAAGTAGCGTCTTTTTTTTATGGTGTTTATTTTGTAGTAACTATTTAGTGTGCCCAGCGTAAAAGAGACCCCACATTCAAAAAGCAACCGCGTTTCAGATTATTAAATAAAATTTCAAATGATTGATTCCAAACTTTTGTTTTGAAAATAATGTAGGGCCTCTTTTATGCTTGCCACCCTATATTGTAACCTGAATCGTCAAATACGAAGACCCATTATGCCACGACGAGTACGCAGCTAGTATTGACATAAATAAAGCATAGACGGCAATATGACGTAATTCATTTTTGTATGTAATTGCAGTTTTTTCAGCGTTTAAAGTGTATTCTGTATCCTCAGCAAAAATTCGACCAATAAACATAAACTTTATCCAAATTGATTCAGTAGATCCTGAGTATTATGCCAATATTACCCTCTTCTTGATCGTTGATTTAATTTTTTTCTGTTTTGACGGGTACCAGATAAAAATCACCAAATTGCAGCGATAACCCATTCAAACTAATAACTTCCAATCTGTGGTAAGGTTTGTTTAGACAACCCCCCAAACTAAAGAATAAAAATAAAAGTCCACGAGTTTAAAATATTATTTTCGTGTAAACATTTCAGCTTGGCGATAACTATGTCAACCTTCCGACTTAGCGGATTTTGGTACCCGTCTAACAGAAAAATATCAAATATTGTTGCTAGAGTTTTCTCACATACCCGAATGTGTGTATGTGTTTTAATATTCAATTGGGGTTTACAGGAAATTTATTCCTCATTAATCTAATGCAACAAAAGTGAGATCAGAAGTGTTGGCATCACTTGCTGTCGCTTATTGTATAATAAATACTACTCTGATGGATGAATGGTATAACCTATGTTCAATTTGCCCTCTAATATTATTACTTCAGACTCAATAGCACTTAGCAGCATATCTAAACCGAGCAATGTTGCAACTGTGCACCTTAACTGCATGATACTAGAGTACTATTCTACAAAAAACATAAATTGAACACTGAGGGATATTAGACAACAGTATTCAAACTTGAAATAATTATATGCTTGAAGTGGTCAAATGTTTTGACCAGTGTTAAGCTATTGTTCACAATATGTACGAAATTGCTCGAACTCGTAAATGATCTTTTTGATATGCACAAGGGCTTCATTTCCAGTGAAATAGTTGGTTTATGTAATGTTATTTATCTTATTTCAGTGTTTTAATTATAATAAATTTTAATTGATCTATTTCTAAATGATACTCAGAATTCTAAAATTTCTGTTTTTAACATTCAATTACAATTTTATTCATTTTGTTGCATATTACAAGTACTGATGATTTTGAAAATATATTTGCCATGATTTGATATAATCTGGATAAAATTTATTGTGTCCTTGAATTTTATTTCATCAATGAATCTTGTGTGTTCCATAATTACATCTGAGGATATTTATGATATAACCTGCATATAAATGGGACTGGGTGTTCGATGACAGCATTAAAATCAGGAAAATCAACGTAACAAAATAACTTGTGTAACATTGAATATTGGTCAAAATGAAGACATATTTTGTACATGTTGTTCAAACCTTTTTTAAATTACACAGTCAACTCGCAATAACCCGAACTTCAAGGGACTGGCCAAATTCTTCGAGTTATCCGAAGTTATTTTTTATTCAAGGCATATACTTGGTACCTAATGAAAACATCGAGATAAATGAATATTCAACTTACGAGACTTCGAGTTATTGCAAGTTGACTGTATTAAAAAAAAGTTCATAATAATAGGCTAATAATTTATTAATAATCACTTATTTAAAACTCGGTTTAAAAAAATAATTCTGCAGCGAGTTGACTTTACGCTCGTAGAAAAATCTTAAAACTAAAATAAAGTTTTTTTGCTTTATATTTCTTAGAAATGTCTGTATACTGCATTAATTATGTAGTGTTATTATAGGGGAATGTTATAAACAAGTTAAATTCCCAGATGGGGAATAATTAGAATATTACTGCTTGTTTCATCAGTAAAATAAGTTTATGTTGCCACATAATGTATCCTAGACTTGCCAATACAACTACTATAAGTGTTTACATCACGCTTGTTATTTGATGTTAAAGTTGACTTGTAAAAAACAACTTAAAACTGTGATACAATCTTGGAAGTCAAACCTTTTCTATTTGAGATTCAGCCACACTACAATGTCCATTATCCCAATACATATATTTACATTTAGTCCCAAATCCCTTACTTGAATATATTAATAGTTGTGTGCCTATTATTAACAGTTGATGTGTTGCTGTTTTGCAATCCCATGCTTAAATTTACCAGGAAAGTGAAACATAGTCAGCAAAAAGTTATGTGCAACATGGTAATAAAACAGTAATTTTGACTTTTCTTTTAATAAAAATTTGTAATTTAACACAAGCTAATTTATTGCATTTTAATTTGAATACATGTGTTTTTAGCTTCCCAACATCTGAAAGGTTACATAAACAACCCTTTCAGACACATCAACTGTCTGAAAATATCCCCAATTCAGACAGTCTAAACGTCTTAAAATGCCCCATTTTAAGACACTTCAAGTGTCTTAAAGTTTAATACACCATTTTTCGTCTTAAAACGGTGCCAATTGTTTAAGACAATTTTGTGTCTTATTTTAAGACATTTCAATTTGCTGTGTACTATTTTATTGGAGCACACTTATTATTTATATAAACAGTCCTGGGTATATTTCTTTAATATAGCAATTGTTTTAATAATTTTGATCAGATAGATATCAGAATAATATTATGAAAGGGTGAGTAAAAATATATCTGATGGACAATTCTCTGGATGACGCATGGGACGTTTCATGCAGGACATTATATATACTCAAAATTTATTAAACTTTAAGAATAATTTCTAACGAACTGATTACTATTAAAATAATCATTAAAATATACATTAAGTAATAATTCTTAGGCACCTTTATATAATTATAGCTGCGTGGCGCCGTGTTTCAGAGACCCATCAATGTGCCTAGATGCCAGCTTTTGATGCTTCGTGAATCTGGTTAGCATCATTCGCTAAACAGTTCTTTACTACGCAGGCATAGTCTCGCTACTATCGCTAAATGGTTCATTGTTAAGTAAAACTTTGATATTAGAATCCACCCTTCCTCTATCGTGAAACAACATCCCCATTAATACAATTATACAACACCCTCAAACCACCGAAAGTTTTTTTAAACCATTGCCTCCCTCTTTAATTTCAGAGTCTAACACGTATTGGAAGTCAATTTATGAATTTTTTAAGCATGTTTAAGAAAGCCAAAATTAAAATTTTAATATTTTTGGAAGAAAAAGAAAATTAGAAATCCATAACTAATTATCTTTAAAATGTCATCGTTTACGCTTATTAGAAGTCAGTTTGTAAGTAAACATTAAAAAAATTGAAAAAAAAACGAATTAAAAATTTAATCTACTGTTTGTGAAAAGCAAAATTAGAAGGCAAAAACAACGTTTACTTAAAAACGTCAGAGTTCGACGCGTAAAACAAAACCAAAGAATAATAAAAAAGACGACATCTCTATTAGAAGAATATATTATATATAAAAACGAGTAATCCCGAAGTTCAAAGCAAAACAGAGAGCATACAAATTGGCGTGCGGAAACTTCCTCTACTTTTCCTTTACCCCTTATATCTTAGCAAAGAAGTCCATTTCTATTCTTACGTTTCATTTTTCCGAAGAAAGAAGAATCTTTCCTCGTGCGAGGTTCATTTGAAGTGCACAGTTTCATGCAGCCAGTATGGGAAGGTGACAAAAGCTAAACAAATGTAATTAAAATTGTGTCGTTCAGTTTGTAATAGATACATTTATATTAAAAACCAAAAACTATATACGTTTATTATTTCAGACTTTTAAGCATTTCAGAAGTTTTATAGAAAATGAAAAAATCCCAAATTTTTGTTTAAACAACTAATTAAAAAAATTCAATTTATCAAAAGTCCCATTAGAGAGCCAAGACTATTTTTGTTGTAAATTTAAGAGCTCTACGCCCATTCGAAGTTGCTTTCTTTCGAGTCGCACAGAAACAGAGATACATTCTCTTTGTTTTTATTTTATAGATTCTATCCTGGAATTTCATGTACCAATTTATTTACAATTATTTTAAAGAAGAAACAATCTGTAACAATATATTGTTTTTATGTAATATTTGTGATAAAAATAAGTACTCACATCCTTTTTTTAAACAAATATTTATTTTTTAGAATTTAAGCTATACAAATATACATTTTCATGACATACCTCATTTTCAAAGAACAAAAATATGTCAAATCAATAGAGAAACTTCCAATCGATTTGAAATATTTAAGCACAACTTTATTTAAAGAATATATAAAGTTTTAGTTCGCACGAAAGGCTGTAAAGTGGAAATAGTATCTGAAACTATCGATGCATAAAAAAGGGTCACTTACTCAATACTAACACTCCCTTTTTCAAGAAGGTTACTTACAAAAGCTCTACAAGAGTAAAAAATATCTTTTCAGTTGTTTAAAAAGAATTATTTGTGTCCGCTTGGTTCATTCAAGGATCCTTAAAACTGCCGAAAGATCGAACGATTGGCAACTTTACGTTTGAAAAGAAAGCTTTGAATGAGAAATTTTGAAAGAAAATTTCACTACCTTATCAGAAAAGACTTGTCCTCTAACGTCATTTGGGAACCCTCCTCGCAGGGCCATTTTTATGGACTACTAATTAGTGCAGGTTCCCTCTTTCTCTCAGGACAAGCGTTACTGATAAGACATTTCTCAATCACTCAATCTTTATACATTTCTGAGACGAGCCGACCAATCAGCTTTTATATTTGAATTTCAAAATGCCCAGAGCGCGTGTTTTTATTACTATGTGGAAAAGTTTCCTTTGAACTATTAAAAACTTAGTGTTGTTGAATCAGCTCCATTTATTTTCTTAATATCGTTTCCGCACCATTTCTTTGACAGGTAAAACTTACGTCACGATATACGCCAAATGAAATTGTCATCTTTTTCTACGCAACGGTGACGACTTCTATTTCTTTAATGTTAAAAAGAGACGACAAGAATGTTTAAACAATGACATAAATTCAAATCTTAAAACTGCTTCGATAATATTTCTGCTCGGGGAATATTTTTGGAGATATTTCACATTTAAAATTTGTTTACACATAAGTAATAAATTCACGTTATACAATCCCCAGAATATTATAATTTGTATGCTACTGAATGGTTTATAAAAAAAGTTCCTCAAAAACTCATAGTTAAACAATTGGTGATGAAATGGATACTAAAAAAGAAAAGTAAATTTAATTTTGGTTGGTATTTGTGACAATTGTAATATATATGATGTCAACTAATGAAAGCTGCGATTTCATAAGTTGAAAGCATAATGCATAGCCATTTCTATAAAAATCTACTGAGGAACGAAACCCATTCATTAGCATTCGTTAGGACCTGTTTCTGCCTCGTCTCAGAAGGGTTGTAGAACAAAAATAACTGCATTGTATTGAAACTAAACCAGAGATCTGGAAAGATTCTGTATGGTTCTGGTGAGATAGTTTATAAAGTACCAGTGAACTTTTTTTCTGTACAATTCATCTTAGACCACTCGTATAAGAATCTTAATGAATGCGTATCAACCCCAAGTTTTTTTTTTTTTTTTTTTTTTTTTTTTTTTTTTTTAACTTGGCTAGAGTTTCTTGTTTAAGCATTTAAAAACATTTTGAATCTACTCGAAAACTCAGTGAAATTTACAGAAAACTATCAATCGTGGCTACAGATTAACGATTCCTATTTTAATGGGGAAAGTACTGTTTCTAATTATTTAAATATGTATTAATAAATTCTCAAATCGATATAAGTTGACAGGAACAAATGATTAAAAAATGAAAACTTCCCTTGTATAGAAAATAACAACAAGCATACAAATTGCTAAAAATAGTAAAATAGAATAATTAAATTAATTATCTGCCACGAAACATAGCGAAAGACACCCCATCAACCGCTTTCTTTTTTGCCATACGCAGCAGCGAATTCCAATCAATAACAACCCATCCACAAAGTATCATTTAGAATAAACACTTTTGCCGAACATCCTCATGATGATTCTTAATTAAATATCACCTAACAGAAGAAAAGAAGATCGATTGCTAACAGAAGAAAGGTCTTCGTCTCAAACTGAAAGACAGTCCGCAACATGTGCAATCGCTCTACCATGCCATTCTCTAGAAATAAATTCCAGCTCCATGTTGATTAAAAAACGATACTGTCATCACGAGAGTTGATAGTAATCCCAATGATCCACTTCCCCGGATATTTCTAACAAGAAAAATTCGATTAGGAGCGAAAGCGACATTTAAAAAGGAAACCCAATCCGAATTGGTTTACTCTTTATACATATATGTATAGATCCCTACTTTGGAATGATCAATGGCTACATTTAGACACATGTAGGGTCGGGCATTTTACAAGGCTCACAACACCGACCTGATGGTCGAATCAAGAGTCGAGGATATGTTGTCGCCTCTTTTTAAACCCCATAAAAGCAGTCGATATTCTAATTAACGATTTAGTTCCCCTCTCAAAATTAGCTGGTTTTGGAAGCCAGGGTATTATTTGCTTCCACTCTCAAGCCACCGAAAGCAAAAGGAGAATCAAGTTAGAAAATCAGTGCTGTTAGTGGGTGGGGGAAAGAAAGCTAGTCTAGCAGAGAGGATAGCAAGAGGAAACGAATATGGCTTTTTATCGATTTTTGATTAAAACCCTCTACGTTCGTCATTATTGAACGGTTCTTTCCCTGCGACTACGGCGAATTATGTTCGGCATATTATTAAAGAAAATTGATTTAAACATCGATGGCACAAATGACACTAAGAGGTGGGTGAGGGGGGAGCTACGACGTGATTGCAAAGGGAGAGGCCTCGAAAATCGGGAGGCAAAAGTTCAATAAAATCTCTGAAGTGTCGCCAAAGGTTAAGGCTGGTGATATCTCTTCTTTTCTGCGAATAGCATTGGCTGGGATATCCTTTGGCATCGTAAAAGTCTCTCGCTAACGATTGCGGAATAGTATTATACCGCGGAGTGGCTATTTCACGTGCTTTGTGATGCAAGGCTTAGTGGTAATTTATATTTTTTTGAGAGGAATTCATTTCAAAGAAAAAAAAACTATTGCTGTTTCATCGGAATGCGAAATAAAATTCTCCAAAATGTGTATGATAAATATTTAGTTAAGTGGAATTTTCAATGGATATGAGGCATTTTTAATATTTTAGCAAATAAAAAAACACAAGCAATTTTTTTTTTTCTTAAAGATACTTTAATAAACATTTGAGAGATTTGTTAAATATAAAATTTACTCAACTTTAATAATCTGAAAAATAATAATCTGATAAAAAAATTAAGTACCAAATTATTTTTAGTTGTGGAATTAAATTCTTGTAATATCTTCAATAACGAGTGAGACAACTTTTTTTACATATTTGCGAAACTTTTTTTGTATAAAAAACCTATACTGAATGATTGTTTTTGACTATTTAAAATTAAAACAGTCCAATTCCTGAATTAAAACCAATAAAGATAGGTATTATACCTTAACTATGTGGTTGACCTATATATGGTCTCTTGAATTGAAAAATGACCGTTTTTCAATTCAAGGATTCTTAAAATTGAATAAATATTCCATGCGTAAGAACACATTTTAATTTTAAATATTTTTGTGGATGTTTTATATGAAATTAATGCGGAGGTAATTTGACATTTTTATATTTGAATAAATATACACCAATTATAACTGTCAAAGGCATTCCAACCGTTAATATTATTTCTCCAATTTACTTCAAACTTGCGGATTCTGCATTCCCCCCAGGCATAGTTTAAATTTAACCAGAAAATCCTCTAAAAAGTTTCTATAGATCTAACTCTTCTTTTACATTCCACTTTTCAAATACCAGCATTCCACTTTTCTCCACAATTTCATCGAATTTTTTCGACTAAAATTGTGGAATTGTTTCTGCGAACACTTAGATATTTTTATTATTATTTCCAATGTTATTTTTCCTCTTTCAGATAGTCCTAGGTTAGAGTAAATCACGTTTCTCATAGAACAGCAAGGGGAAAGGATCATTTTGTGAAGGTAACTAAGTAGGATCACGCTCCTCAACCATTTTTTCTTATAATTTGTTGCCGTTTTCTTCGACCAAAACTTCAAAACTGATCGGAACTCGTCGAACACTTTCTTCTTTTTTTCCAAAGTTTTCGATGTTGTTGTTGTATAACGATCTATTCTTGACGTAACGATGTACTAGTAGAAGTTCTGTAAACACACATAAGCAAAGATTGGATGGTGTGGCTTGTTGTGCCATCATTGTTGAAGATAAATTTCAGAGAATCACTAGGAAGTTGTTCGTAAGATGTAGGATGAATAATCACAAAACTTACGTAGTGTATAGAAGTAAAATTGTCAATATTTCCTTAGTCTATTTTTGGGTAAACGTACTCGTAAAAAATGAATAAAAATAAATTTTATGAATTTCGTTTTTAAACAATGCCATCATATCGCACCCTTGGCTACAAAGGTGACACAGGATAATTCATTTTGAGAAAAGTATGTACAGTACGCAAAAAAAAAAGTCGATATCTTCGGTTCTAATTATTGTAGAATCTTGCGGTTTACACCAAAATGTTTTGCTTACGATTTTCTATGTCTGGTGATCTATTTTTCTTAGGGGGTTGTATACTAAATAAATTTAATTCTATCCTTAAAAATTACAACATGAACTCCTATTTTTTATGTTTTCATTCGATTTAGAATACTTTGTTTACCCTATTTACCAAATTTCAGTATTTCAGTTCATTATGTTGAGAAACACTTCATTTATGAACGAAAATATTTTGGCGGATCTTGAGGGCAAATTTCTTTAAACGGAGAAAAAGCAAATGTTTTGCGTGCTTCAAGACGTAATCTATCACACGGTCCCTTAAAGTAAGCTTTTTTTTTTCTTCTTTTTTTTTCTAAAATATTTAAAACCAAAAGTCAAAATGTAATGAAGAACATTCTGTATGGTTGGCTGTTTTCAGATTATCTGGCGCCGTCAGCAACACGAGGGCTATAATGCGCCGAAACTTTTATCATTAGACAAGCCAACATACATTTACAAGCACCCATGTCTAACACGGGACTCGAACCCGCAACCTCGCGGTCTAGAGGGTAGCACGCTAACCACTATACCATTCTGTCAGCACACTCTGTATGAGTTTTCGAGCATGATAAATCTAATAGATGAAAAAAATACATGTTTCTATTTTAAAAAATTTAAAACTTGTGTTAATAATCAATATTTAGTTTTTTAAAAACTGTTTGAAACAAAAGTTGTATATTATTTATGTTTGCCCTTTTATAAATTATCATTTGAAACAAAAATTTATAAAATATATTAACTATTTAAGAATTTATAGTAAAAAAAAAACAATTTTCTTTTTAACATTAATTTGCCATTTTTTTTTTTTACGTTATTACTAACCACTTGTAGGAAAATTATGAAATTTGGTGTATTTAGAGGGGTTTTTTGGATTCTAAATCTAAATATGGTATAATATTATGGGGTCGTTATTATATATAAATATATAACGACCCCACGTTATTATATATAAATATATAATAAAGACCTTCCATGATTTACAAAAGTACTTCACTTTTGTTATTTCATCAATTAGAATACAAGTTATACCCATCGCTCGGATATTTTTTGCGTACTGTATATTATCACAGGCTACAAGTACTTGAAGATGTTTAAACGGAACAAAGTTTGTTGTCAAGTTGAATTCAAATTCAAACTGACTTATGCTTTTCTTCTAGCTTCAAGTTGACATAGTTTATGATTCTGTACACACTTTTATTCAAAAATAATGAATTCGGTATTGTACCACTTTTACAGCAAGGATACAATATTTCCTTGGTAAGTTATCAGCATGACATATTATGAGGGTTGCGTTTTGCTTCTTTTTGAAAATTGGTAATACAACAGCTCATGTATGTAATTTCGAATCAGAGTAAAGCTTTCTTAATGAAATGGAAATTAGCAAATGAATAATCACATAAACACAAAAAACAGAAAACAATTAAATTATTTTACTAAAAGCTTTAAAAGGCACTTCAACTTTTACGCCGAGGAGGTCATTAGGAAACGAAATTAATTTTAGATATTAAAATTTTAATGACATTTTTAATGAGTATCATATCATTGTTATGTTTGAATTAATTAAAATGATCAAAATCTTTCATGTTAATGTTAACTTGAAGTATATAAATATTAGTTAAATTTTGCTTCAGTCCTCCAACCTAATAAGCACTACATATCGTAAAATATTATTTAAAATTTAATGAATAGTCAAACATAAAAGTCAAAGAAGTTTATCAGCTTAAAATGAACTTATGTAAATTTCTTTTCTCAGTTTTGTCTTACTATTCTCTAAAAAATTAAATGGTCAGTAAAAGTGTTATAAATGTAATCAATGCATTTTTATATAGAGTATGAGCTAAATGAAAAAAATATTTTACACATATTTAATACAAATCAATGATTTCTATTGATTTTGTACTCTTTTACGAGAATTAACGTTTAGTACTTTTTATCTTTTCCCCAAAATCAAGGAACCTAGAATTGGACTCATTTTTAATCAGTAAAAGCTTTGTGAAGGAATTTGGGCGCGTACTTGGAAAATACAACATAAAAGGAATTTCATGTTACTAAAATGGAATGAGAACAAGAAGAGATGTATGTGCTGAAATGAGACTTGTCCTGAATGGGAAAAAAATGTTTGTAAAATTTTTAAATTAAAAGCCAAAAATTGCAACTTTTTCCATTTCAATGAAACGATCGCTAGGCTTTAAGATAGTTAAGTATAGATAGTATTAAAAATAATGCAAATACTTTTTTTAAAGTCTCTAATTAATTTCATAACTGGAATAGAGCTTCAAAAATATAATACAGTTCTGTATTGATTCTCTTTAATTTTGAATCATTGCTTCAATTAAGTTATTTTAAAAAAGTTATATATTTTTTAATTATGCTTCTTCGATAATCTAATAACCATTAAGCACACTTTTAATAATGTTATGTTAATCTAGTTTTGATAAAATATAATATTTAATTTACAAACAACCATATAAAACACAGCTAAATCTAGTTAGTAGATCATTTTACTTTTAGTTTTTAAAATTAAAAATATATATTCTACCTTTTTTATATATATATGGCATATTTCTAAGAAGCAAATTATCATATCGATAAACTTAGAAGTCATTTCAAACTAATAAAAACAAACGAACTATAATTAGTCGTTTTTATTGTTTCAATAGTGTTTGAATTATTGTTAAGTACTAAATTGTTGAAAAGAGTAAATTTAAAGGTTTTTAAAGAAAATGACTAAATAGGATTTCATTAAAATGATAAATAAAATCTGCTAATAAGGATTTGCGTTTAGAAGAACATTTGATGTTCAAAAATGAAGTTTTCTCTTTGAATTTTGAAAAGAGAACAATGGAGACATTTAACAAATTTTGATTGAATTGTTTTGGATTTTAGAATTTCTATAAAATCTCCAGTTATTTTCTGAAACTTATATACAAGCTTCCTTCATTCAATACCTAGTTAACTTAGAATATAAAGAGCAGGATAAAATATACCCTATTACAATTGAAGAACACTTAAACTGATAGGAACAAATCTATTTCGAGAACACACAAAAGAAAGAATAAACTATGAAAAAAAAAGAGTGGATCAGACAGCGATTTCTCATAAATGGGTAGAGAAAAAATTCCTGAAATGAAGGGGCAGGTGGAGATGAAAAAAAAAAGATGTTTAAAGACTTGGGGAATCAATCCTATTCTATAAGCTTTCTTCTCCAAGGATCCTCTTCAGACCACCTGACACCAACTCTCTCCTGTTATTCACTCATTCATTCTTTAGCCCATTCATTTTCCCCTTTCGAATATGACCCCTTTTCCCCTTCTCGTCGATAGCGGCCAAAGAGGTCATAAGTCAGGAATTTTCAAAGATGTGTCGAATGGTGTAGAATTGAATCTGCATACTATTCAGGGAACAACTGGAATCGTTCTTTTGTGGTGGGGTTCATTTCTAGTTTCAGATATTTGCGGTTTGGACTGTTACTCTTGGAGTTGTAAAAAAGAATTTTGGGGTAAAATGGATTGTGCGTCCGATTGAATATAAATAAAGGAAGTATTTTCGAGTTTCTTGTGAAAATTATAATCTATACGTAGAAATATTTGTATCTATTAATTTGTGATGACATTCATTTGTCTTAAGTTGTAATATATGCATTTATATCAGAAGATGCATGGCCATTTTTTTTTCTTTTTCATCATTACCGGCCAAAAGGATCATGAGTCAGGAATTTTCAAATAGAAAAAGTTATTAAAGCAACAGAAATACTGCTGAAATTATAAAAACAAAACTTTGGAAAACTTCAATTTTAAATTTTAAAATTATCTATATTTTACTTACTTTTAAACAGGTTTAGAAGGCTTTAGAAACAGGTAAAAATACCATTTTTTGTTCTACAACGAAAATTTTACCATTTTTAATTTCATACTTAAAAAATAATAATAATTCGTTACCGTTTATAAATTATCAAACATCAATACAATTTTTGAATTGCTGTTTAAAATACGTTTTTTCATTAAAAACAATTTAAAAACTACCATACATCAATAAAAGCTTTAAATTACAAATTAAGATACCATTTTTAAAAATCATTTGTAATTCAATTTTATTGACTACCAACATTTTACTTTTGACGACAAATCTTCAAGTTGCAAGGAATTGCCCACGCCCCAGTTTTTTCCTCACAAAACAACTTCTAGTGGCCAGATACATACGGTGCACCTATAACAATCTTATGCCAAGCAATTGTTTCGAAGCTTTTGTCTAGGGAGAGTTAAAATTTTCAATTTTGTGAAGCAGTCTTTCATAGATTGAATTTGAGGCAGACGGTCTCTCAAGTTTCCTCTTTATTCCCAGACTCTGCAGCCTGGTGAGGATAAACGAAAATTCGCATCATGATTTTTCATCCGTTACTTTTCTGTATATGGGGTTAGATTGAACGCTTAACTTTAAGTTATATATTCTTTTCTCTTGGGAGAAGATCATTTGTCTGTTTAATAAGATGCTCAGAATTTTTGTCTAACAAAGTTTTACGATAATTTGGATGGCTTTATTCAAATATTGTTCAAAATTGAATTTTGCGTATTGCTGGATTCAGCTTGTCACTATAAAAATTTCTAACTTAATTTTTCTATAGCATATTATTTATTTAATGAGTTATTTAAATCTCAGTTATGACACTCTCCACAGAAGCACACCTCAAAAATTTATCAAATATCAGTCGATTGTCGGTTACCTGGTATTTGCTTTAAATAGTAGGAGAGACTTGTGTGCTTAGGGCCAAATCACTTTTGTTTAATAATATTTAGTTCTAATTTTTTTACTCACTTGGGTAAGTAGCAACATTCAATTGCTCTTTTGGCAGCCATTTTGAAATCTTAGAGGAGAAAGCTGTGGCAAATTACAAGTGGAAAACGTTTTTATAATGGTCTGCAGTAACATTTTGCAGCTCATGTCTTTTATTGTTTTACAAACTTAAGTCAAATACTTTTCTTTGAATTCTAGAAAATAATTTTGCTTCTAATATTAAGTACTAAATGAGATGTATAAATAAGTCCTTTATCCATGCGTATTTTTATTAGAAGACATTTTATATGAAATTACCAAGTCGTGTACCTAAAGCCACAAAGTTGCTTATTGTGATCAAATTGCCAAAACCAAAATATGTTGGTTCTTCAAAGAGATAATTCATACAGCTCATTTTCTTGGAATCAGTTTTTCAAGTTATGAAAATACTTGTAATTGCAATTTATTATAATTATTATATGATAACCCAATGACTGATACTTACTTGATATTGTTTCTTTCATAAAACTTATCTATGTATGTTTTTTTTTATTCATTATGGACTGAAACCTCACTTAAAGGATAATGACTTTAGGTACATCAGCTACTAGCCCTAGGTACAACGAGGTCTTGCACCTAGGGCCATTTGTGAAATTTTTTTAAAAACCTTTTATTTAACAGAATCTATTATTATAAGTATTTATATTAATCTCAATGGGAAGTAATTACTATAACGATCTAAGCATATCAGTTTCACATTTTTAAACGGCTCAGTGGCTTTTTTTTGTGGATTGAAAAAAGGCGGCCCTAGGTACACAAGTCTCCTCTACATTTGCCTCAAGAGATTGATTATGTATCGTTATAACAGAAATACTTATAATTACATTAATTTAAAAAAGCATTCCATGCAAATAAGTTAAGGATAGTAACAAAAATGAAATAGAAATAAACATTTAATTATACGATAAGATCCTGATAGTCATTTCACATTCCTAAAATGATAAAGCAATGCACTCATAGAACATTAATTTACATTAATATTAAAGTAAAATAGTTGGTGACGGTTACATTATCAGAACTGAAGTACATGGCTTCCGAAAAAAAAAATGCTTTTACACTCATATTCTCCATGATGGTTTCACTGTTTACCTCATTCTGTTACAAAGTATTCATTGTCTTTCAATTCACATATACATAATTTAACACACACTTTCATTTCAGTTGTATTGTTTCTTTAGTGGTTTGTGTTCGGAACGCACGCTGACTAATGGGTTTTCACCAATTCGAAAATGATTGTTTATTTCAATTATATATATCACAGGAATAGGCATTAATGTCAATAGAGCAGTAGTATCAATGTTGTTCTGTGAGTATCCTCAAATTTTATGGGACTAGTATCGAACAGAATTACTAAAATTTATAATACCAAACTTACTTATAGAGTTGTCTTTATAAGAGGTACAGTGAGCAAAAAAAAAAAAAAAAAAATCAGAGCGATGGCTATATCTTGTGCTCTAATTGTTCAAATAACAAACAAAAAGTACTCTTGTAAATCGTGGAAAGTTTTTAATAACTGCATATAGTTTGTTTTTTTTTTGTTATGAGGGATCATCTACATATTAAAACAGAACCAAACTTTAAAAAGTTCAATGGCAACCTCATAATATTATCCCATATTTGGATTCAGCATCCAAAAAAATTACGAAATACAAAAATTCGTAATTTTCTAATGAATGGTTTGTAATTTAAATGATAAAAAGAAAATTATAAATTAATGTTAAATAAAAAAATTGGTTTTTTGGCCATAAATACTTAAATAATTAATATATTTCAGTAATTTTTTTTTCAAAAGGTAGTTTGTAAATGACCAAACATAAACAGCAAGCAACTTTTGCATAATTTTTTTATTTAATAATTAATTATTAGTTAATAAAACAATTTTAAAATTTGTTGGAATAGAAACATGTATTTTTTTTTCTTTTTTTTTTTTTTTCTTTTTTTTTTTTTTTTTGCTTTCATTAGATTTACCATGGTCTAAAGCACCCCACAATTTTTTTCTTTCCATTTTGACTTTTAGTTCTCGATTTTTTAGCGAAAATGTAAAACACGCTCACTTTAAGGGGCCGAATAATAGACGACATTTGAAAAAATCAAAGATTAATTCAAAGTAAACTAGAGGTGTGGAAAATTTCTCAACGTCCAATTACATTATTGTACATTATTACAATATTGGTCATTGCATTAAAATTTGATATGATGTTATTTAACGTTTTTGGCTAAAATTTTTACACAGGCAAAAAAAGAAAAGGAGGAAAAAAATAAAAATTACGATGGTATATACACATTACAATGTCCTTTCTTGGGCATGAAACAAGAAAAAAAATTAAATCGTTGTTGAGTGATGTTCAAGGCACTCGTTAAACGCACGCGTTTTTAAACTTCATACGCTTGTATCGCATTTCTACCGGAACTTCAGAGGTGGGAACGACCCTAAGAGGCATTAACACGGACATTTTAATCAAATCGTTGGAGCCATTTTTTAGCAATTGTTGAAAAACATGATTTTCTCATGATTTCAAACCTAGGTGCATGCCCGATTTTGACGAAAACCAATTCCCATGGCCACCACCACCTCATACATCAAATCTACATTTCATATTTATCAATTTTCTAATCATCGCTAGTATAAGTTATACTTCTGCAATTGCAGTTTTCGATATTTTATTTATTTCGTGTGAAGAATGCACATCTTTAATCTTGTAAATAAATTATGTTACTTTTGCATTTACTTGCTATTTTTGTATTAATCTTAAACATGACACTATAAATCCAAGTAGTTTCTATGCAATTTTAGACTAATATTTGTATTTTTTAACATTGTGAAACACGCCGCACTTCGATTTCGCCCGCTGTGAAGTAGAACCATAAAAATACCTTTCGTTTTATGGAAATTCACCCTGATGATTGGTCAAAACATGGTCTAACCATTTTCACTTATAAGTGACGTGTTTTGCAACACAATGAATTGAAATTTGGTACACAGTATACAGTAAATGATGTATTCTAAATCGAATGAAATGATAAAAAATAGGTGTTCGTATTGAAATTTTTGAAGATAGCATTACATTTACTTAGTAAACGGCCCCTCAAGAAAAAAATTGCATCAAATATATAGAAAATCGTATGCAAAGCATTTTGGTGCAAATCGCAAGATTCTACGATAATTAGAACCGAAGATATACCCATCGTTCTGATTATTTTTTTCTTTCTTTTTTGAGTACTGGGGAACCAGTTATTCTTTCTTACGAGATTTAAATGCTTAGTATTTGCCTGTACTATGTTATCCCGGACGAATTTTGTAGATCGTATGATTTAATTTAAGCCATAGTCATTCAAAACAGTTAAACAAATATGCCTTCAAGAAGAATTTTACTATGAATATACAAGCGATATTTGTATGAATAGCTTCCCTTGAGATACACAAAACATTACTTAAAATTATTCATTTGTTATTCAAACAGTCCTGAAAAGTAGTATTCACAGGAAAATACTCGTACAAATAATCTTCATTGAACACCTGATATGAAAATAGAGTATACAAAGGAATAACTTGAATTAGGTGTATATCATTTCCAAACTATGTAAATCCTCTCACGATATTAAACAACTTGATCTGTGCACTCCCTTTAGAGAATTCAGAATATATCAGCAGTCTAAGACTTCCTTCTATTTCCCTATTGGTCATGTCTCATTTTAACGGCAAGTAACCTTTAGTGTTTCTCCTTCTATTATTCCTAGGATCCGAGCCTCTTTCCTGAATATTTATTCTACTTACTTTTTACAACAAAGACCGAAAGGCAAAATGTCCAATTATAGTCGAGTCTTGCAAAAAAACACTAAGTGATAGTTTTAATGTCATTGACAATGAAAAGAAAGAGTTTTTTTTTTCTATTTAGCAGCTTTTTTATTTATTTTTGACATGATTCTTTCCCAGAAGTATTTCTTCCTTATGAGTTTAACTGTACTCTCGAAAAGTAGATAAGCTACCGACGTGTTTTTTCTGGAGAAGTATTTATACGAGAGAAAATTTACTTTGTATTGCTTAAGCGTCGGGTGCATTTTATTGTGCACTATTGATTTCTGAGCTAGGTAAACTTGTAAACAGAAAAAAACGACCCTACATGGGGTTTAAAAAACATACGTTACAACCTTGTTTTCCCAGTGGAGTCATGCTTCGAAGAGGATAAAGTTGCACGTCTTTAAAGCCGACAGCTCAATATCTAAAGAAGATTAAGATGCATTATTTTTAAGGGGAAGAAAGGGGGATGAATTTTCTTGAAAAAATTCAGAAAGCTTCCTTATTTTATTAAAGTTGGCTGAATCAATTGAAAGAAATATTGCGTGTGTAGGTTATTATATTTATTTAACATTTATAAGACAAATAAAACCTTTCTGTGAGTTAGAATCTACATTTATTTTATAAAATTACTCTAGATAAAATATTATAATCTTTTTTTAAGAATCCTTTGTTTAAAGGAATCCATTGTTGAAAACTGCTTGTTATATAAATTTAAACTGACTAAAAAAGTTGTTTTGCTGATTGTTCATAAGAATAGAATTTTAAATAAAACAACTACTAATCAATTAAGTTTGTGGTGATTAACCAATACCTCTCAACATTTAAAATAATATTTAATTTCAGTTGTCTGTGTTCGTTAAAATGGTTTGTAAAAAATTGTACTATTAGAGGTAGAATATAAGCTTACTGTATTTATTAAACATATACAACATGTTAAAAGTTTAACCTATTTTTAGAAGCCTCTGTAGCTTTAAATTTTTTGATTACTTATTAATAAAAATAGTACCCCTCCTTAATTACTTTATTGATACATCTAAAATACTAAATTATTTATTGAAAAATTATGATGAAACTTGTTGGTCAACACATGTATTTAACACCCAATTTCAAATGCATTAATACGTATTACATACCAAATCCATCTATATTGAGAATAACAACACTTTAAAGTCTAAACTAATTTAAGTCTATTATAAACCCAAAAGTTTTCCCTTTAAAATCCCACAACGAAAATACAAAAAATAGGACTTTTATAAAAAATATCCGAAGGGGAGTTCTTTAGTATAACAAACTTTTTCTGAAGTTCGAGCATAAAAATTGAAGAGTCAAGGGTAAAAAGACGAATACTGGCTTGCTGGAAAAACGGGAGATTTTTCTAACAAACAAGCAAAACAACAAGCTACAAAAAGAAGAAAAAAAAAAAGAAAAAAAGAGTTCTAGAAACACGATGCTATCGGTAACTGTCATTTATTTCTATGTAGATTTTTAAAAAATCCAGAAAACCTTTTTGATCGAACGTACACTTCACAGAAACTTGTCATGTGAGTTGTAACGAGATAAGAAACTACCTATATGTAGTTACACTACTTAGGCATGTGTAATGTTAACATGAAAAAATATATAGAAACTTAGCTTTTTTTTATTTGGGAATATTTTACTATTATTTTTATGTCGTTTATTAGTGTTTCTGTGGACATGCGAATGAATTGGATAAAATATATAGGAAAAAATGCATTAAATGATAATTATAAAGCAATTTGTTTAGAAATATTATTTAAATACTAAAATTCATACTTTTGTATATGCGTTGAATAATTTAAAATATAATGTTGATATTCAAGTGCCGTCGGTAATGGATTTTGCGTAGCAAGAAGAGAATGTACATTTATGATATTTGTCATAAAATCGCGTCAAATTTCAAGTACGTGAATCAAAAAAAGAAACACTATAAAATCCATTCGAAACGTAAACAAGGTGAATGTAATAGTTTCACTCACTGACATATGAAATCGTTTAATTTCTTTTGAAGCATATAATATTATTCAAAATAATTTAAGTGGTTATTTATTTTTTGTGTACTCAAGCTTTTTACGGCATACAAACATTTAGTGTTTAGGAAACATTACTGCTCATTTAATAATTCTATTCATTTTATGTTAGTCTTTCATTTAATGTGTGGTTTTACGATATTAATATTTACAATACTTAGTAAGAAACTACTTCACTAAAATTAGTTACCTAGAAACTACTAAAAATCTTGAGCCTTACATTGGGAGCAAGAAACTATTCTGTAAAATTTATACGTGTTATTTCAGGAAGGAAAATTTTAAAAACTGTACTACACTAGTATATGTGCATTGAACGTGTTTATAATTTTTTTCATACATTTGTTCATACAAAAAAGTGAGTTCAAAAGAAGTAATATTTACTTTGAGAAAATCAATAAGCTTACTAATTTTGAGTATGCAAATTACAATCAAACAACTATACCATTGATACTTGTGTTAAAAATCAATTTTATAGACTTTTAAGACAAAGTATACTATATACCTATCAGACAAAAACATGATACATTCATTTCTAATGCGTGATTTTTTAAATTTAAAAATCACAATAGTAAACATGGTTTATGTATATTTTGTGTGACATATAGATTAAAGTGAAAAATAAAATTAATTACACTCACATTTTATCTTTCAAGATACTTTGTACAAAACATTTATCATCAAAGAGATGTGTACTCAAAATCATCTTATTTCGAAGTCGAATTTTCCTTTCCGATAGAAAGTAACAAAAATTATAATTGCTGCCTTTGTAGTTTGCATACTTCAACAAAGTTTCCGATTTGAACGAGGAGAGTTTGAAACAAGTAATCATCATTGAGTATATTTCAATAAATTTAATTAAGTTTCCTTTGCAAATAACAATTGAATAATTATTTACATTTATATTTGGGGCAGTCATAATTGTCTCTTCAAACAATGCATGATCATGAATTGAAATCTCTAAAATACTTTCCACCTTTATTTGTAACTAAAAGGGCAAGTTATGGATGATTTGAAAAAATGTCCCACTAATTTAAAAAAAAATTAAATTTTAGTTTGCTAAACCAAAAAATCAATTGAAACTGATTATTATATTATTTGTTTTTATTTTTAAAATATGGATATCGTTGTGTAAATTGTTTCCAAATATATTTTTCCCTATCGATAAAATACTAATTAAGATGTGTAATATTCAAGTAATTTCTCAAACACAAAGTTATAAAATTTGATGTATGTATATCCTTAGCAGTTAAGTTAAATAATGAAATGTTTACATGATTTTATATAACTTGAAAGTTTCTAGTATGAGTTTCCTTTATTTATAATGTAAAATTAGAAACAAAAAGTTTTTGAAGGAAATCAATTTCTTAACTTTACCATTTAAGAATGTTCAAATAGTTAAATAAAAAATAAACAAAATATTTTTTTTACGACCGATCTATTTCAAAAGAATTAAAACTATCTAAACTCATTTAGCATCCTACTACATTCAATTCTAAGTAAGTTAGTTAGTAGCAGAATCTAAGGAATCTTCTATTATCTAAAAGAATGTATAATGATTTTCCTTCAGTTTATTTATAAAAACAAAAGCAGGCACTACCTATTTGCAAAATAAGTGACTATTTAAACCTTTATAATTGCTTACGAATTCTCTATATGCAAATAAAGTGACTGCGTTTTTTCTGGATCGTAATTAGAAGAAAACTCGCCTTGAATAGCAAAATACTTTGTGATTGCTACAAAAAGAAGTTTAAAGGCTAAAGAAATCACGCATAATGTTTTGGAAATGAATGAAAGAATAAAATGCGATGGAAAAAACAAACTTTTTTGTTCGGTTTTCAATGCGATTGCGTTCTTTCTTCGATGAAGGATTTACGAAAGAAATTAGCATGTAGTCCTTTAGTGCGTCTTACATTCTATTTCGCTTGCTACTCTTATGATTTGTAGCTATAGAAATGTATCTTTAGAATTCGGAAAGTGTTGGGTTTTTGAGAAGGAACTGCAGAGAAGTCTTGAAATATTCGTTAAAAATTGAAAAGAGATATTCTTGAAAAATATTCTTTACATACATTTATGATTAAAAGTTATTCTTAGATAATAACAAAAATTTCACAACGGTCACCTGGTTTAAAATTCCAAAGAAAAATAAAGATAATCCAAAAAATATTTTTTTCATCCAATTACAACATATTTATCAAGTCACGCTAAGTTTTTCAGAATGTGAATTACAGAAATACCTTAAGCTCTTAATATGCACTGGCGAATTTCGGTTATTTAAACCAGTAATGAAAAATTCAGGTAAATAAAGTAATCAAACTTAAAGGTACATCATAGCCATTAGATGACATTTTCTAAAATAATTTTTTTGCGCCACCGTAAAATGTTTAGTAAAGATTTTACTGTTTAGTTAAAAAAAAAACATAAATTCAAACAAAATTTCGTGGGAAATGTAAACTAATGGAATGCAAAACGATTATCAAGCATATAATGTTCAGATTTTTTTTTAAAATTTTTATTTACACTTATGCAACCATTATTTTTAATACTTCTTGCCACAAATAATCATTTGTCAAAGAAATTGTAAGTGCTTGCAAAATTTAATAGATGAAAAGGTAAATCACTGCAGTAAATATATATTGTATGATATATAATCATAATTATATATAAATATGGTATTCAGAAAATTCTTTAATTTATTTAATTTATCTTAGTTTGGTGAATAAAATTAAAATAATTCCTAAACATTTTCACGTCCAGGTAATGTCCTTCATGCTATTTAAAATTTCTTAATTCAAGTTATACAGACACATTTAAATATCATCGATTGATAAATACTTGTTTAAAACATAAAAAAGTGCAATATCTTATGCGAATTTCGATGAAAAATAAATCCAGATCTTAATTCAATCCGGATTAAGGTTAGCACGGCTATTGTGGAGCTCCAAAATATCTCTCCAGGGGATCCTTTGTATTTATTTCTTTATTATTCTTTTTTTATGTGAATTCCCCATCTCCAGTTTACTGATCCTCTTGCATTATTGTTGGTGATAATTCATGGCATATTCAGACCAGCTAGGTTGCTAGGCAACAGCCAATCTGACAGCGAGATTTATTCAGTCTGAAGGATTTTGGAAGGATTATTGCCCGCTCCCTTCTTTAACCTTAACTCTTCACTGTTCTTACCCATCACCCCACTTTTCTCTCACGATCCTTCTGAAACTATACTAGACTTTATCACATGGAAACTCAAGCAAGAGAGAGAGAGAGGGCTGCGATAACCTATGCACATTTTCTTAAAGAAAAACTGTTCTTTCGTTTAGTCGGTTATTCATTTTTTTGTGTAAAGACATTTGGGAGAGTGGAGGATCCGGTGTCGTTTCACCAAATTCAATATTATCGATTTTGGGGCACCACTATGTTGCATGCATAATGAGACGAGAAACAAGAAGATATAAACTTAAAGCTTATAAGCTAGAACCATGTGAAAGAAGAAGTTAAAATGTGTTGTGGTGGGATTTTTTGTCACTTTTTATCACTTACAGTAAGTGGTAATCTTACAAATTTCAGGAGAAAAAGTTTACGCGATTAGGATCGGATTTTAATCTTGAATTTGTGTTAGTTAAGTGTAGCAAATGTGTGTTGTTGAAACATTGTAAAATTATGTTACAAGCAAGTTTGCTTACTTTATTTTTAATTTATTGAGATATTATTATATTCGTTTAATATAATCCTCCTCTATTTAAAGCTAAGTAGTTTAAACAATATTTTAAAAGTAATGCCTTAAATGTATTTATAGGCTTAAAGTTTATGTTAAACTTTAGTAAGTTGTAGAAATGTATAACAATTATTTTTTTTAATAAACACATTAAGAAGTAATCTGATGCGAAATTTGCTTTATGTTCTACAAATTAGATATTTCTACACTTAAGTGAATATAAGTATTTAAAAATTATTTATTTTTAATTAAGAAGGTATATTTTTGTAATTTTTGTAATTTTCTATGTTTTACAAGAACATCCACAATTGTAATTTTGTTATATAATGATCAGTTTAGTAAGAGGTTATAGTGAAAAATATTTGGAAATTTGATTTAAAAAGATTCTTTAACACGTACAATCTCTCCCATAAACATTTCTAAATTTTAATTATTATTTACTTTTACTGAATCACATACCATTGGAAGACAATCAAGCTTGTTTTGTCTTTTTGTCTTCATTTCCATTCAGTTTAGACCACGTTTAAAATAAAGCCCGAGATTTATTGAGCATTTTACGTCCCATAAAAAGTGTTTAATTTCGTTCAAAGCCATAGAATGAGTTACTTTTACTAAAGCTTGAAACGACCCTGATCTTATTGGGCTTTCAAGCAACACTTTCTAGTAAAATATATGACCTGCTTGGAAATAAATTTTATTTCAGAAACCACGCACTTTCAGAAGTTTCATTTAACTCAAAATATCAATTGCATTTTGGGAAAGAACGTAATGGGATAAACATTCCAAAGTCGTTCTCATTAAATGGAATTGAGACCACTGGAAGTTTCAATAAAACCGCATACCTGGAAGATATCCTTTATTTACTACGTTTAAGAGTAGAGAACGATCAATTTGAAATAAGAGGTTAAGAAATGCCAGTATAAGTTTCTAGAATGATTGCACAAAAATGAGTTTCAGTTCGCATTTAAAGGGAATGGAGTTATAGGTGCGTATTTAACATAACCTATTAAATTAAATTATAAACATTATTTATTCAGCTGTGAATAAAGATACTGTAATGGTGATTATTAAAGCTGTTTTCCTTAAAAACTAATATCTTATAGAATGTAAGTTATACATGTATCATATAAAGTTAATCAATTAACAACACTTTTTGAGCAAGTTCAAACTACACTTATAGAGCCCGTTTTGAACTAGCAAACAATATAGTTTATTAAAACTAGATAATAGATATTAAATTGAATCCTGGCTATAAAAATGGCCACACTGTATTATTTCGTAATGATCATTGGTTTATGCATTTCCCATAATTTATTTTAAGAAAATACATGAGTAATGTTAATGACGTAATGTTTCTAGGCTTGAATATAGATAACAGAACTATTGTAAAAATATATTATGATAATAAGTGTCATTCTGAAACAAAGAAGTTTAACAAATAACAATATAGAAATGATTTGTAGCTATTTATTTCGATGAATAATGAGGATGTGGATAGATTAAATTATAGATTTCGATTCTAAGAAAACATTAGGGAATGTTCCATTGTGCAAATTTCCGCTAGTAAGAATATTAAAAAAGCATTATAAATTTTAAACATTAAAAACAACTACAAATAGCAATATGTTTAAGAAACCACAAGACCTCCTTTAGTAGAACATCCCCAATTCCTAATTCAACAGCCTAAGGCGCCGTGTGTACCCCTTGCAAACACAACATAAACAAAAGGATTCTTCCAAATGATCTGAAAAGATTTGACCACAGTGAATTCCAGTTATGACAGTGTCATAGCGAATGAGTGAGAGAAACTCAAGCCTAAATCGCTAAGACTTTTACCCTCTGAACCGTAGCTAATGCACGAATTTCCAAGGAGAAGAAAATAATAAATAGAGGGGTAAGCTAAGACGAGAAGAAAAATAAAGTTAGCTAAAAGAATTATATGACCGTCACTAATACGGGAGAGTCGCACGAGCAGTTTCATCTGAGTGTGATAACCGGCAGCACGCCCCCTACTGCCTTTTTTCCTTTCTCTGATCTTCAGCCCTTCGGTACACATCAGAAATAAAGGAGGGCTCCGCGTGAGCCATCGATCTAATGGTTAACTGGACGCTGGTCTTATTTTTCTGGTCGATTGTCTCTGCTTTTCTGTAGACGGATACAATATTAGAATTCCTCTTGGCTGCGGCAATAGCTGTCTTAGGGCCAGAGGTGAGCCAAGATTGCGACCGCATTTGCAGGAGTGTTGAGGAAACAATGACGTGGAGCTGACGGCATTATTTTGGGGATCACGGCCTAATGAGGAGTGTTTCGGTAATTGGGGGATTTATTTTACTGGATTTGCTACTTCTAGACACAAAGAATAAGATAGATGCTTCAGCTATAAAGGATTTTCGAATATAGGTAAATTAAATAATCCCCCCCCCCCAAAAAAAAAAAAACTGTCACGTTTAAAAATTGAATTAAAAAAATGGAAGACAGTATAGATGTATCGTTTTCTCATTCTACTTACGTAACTACGAAGTTTTATCCATCGGTTTTAAAAAATAAGTCAAACCTCACCAACAGAATAGAACTGTTGAATGAAAAAATTTAAAAAAAGTACGTCTGAGTATGTTGCAGAAAATACAAAACGGTGTATCAAATAGGCCATGTTGATTCTGGAAATGGTGATTATCATGAAAACATAGTTTATTAAAGTTTGTGCAACATATTCATGCCGTTTCTTTAGATTTTCAATTAACAGCGCCATCTGTTGAGGGATTTTGTAATTATTTTTGAAAATTGATGTGATAAATTTATCTAACTTCCCAAGTAGAATACAGCATAACGATGCATTTCTATTATGTTCGATTTCGTTTTAATTTATTTTTCAAATATGTCAGTCCTTGGGAGACTCTCCAGGATTTTATTTACTTTCTTCTAAAGATGTGAAGGTGTTTTTAATTTTGGATTAGAAATACTTCGCAATTTTTATCTCTGATGAAAGCTTTATTAAACATTTTATTTCTGGTGATAAGGCTTTTATATTTCTTAACATTCAAGCCTCAGCAAGACAGTTTTTAAGTGAAAACCACAATTACTATTTTTAGTTCTGTACTTCAAAGTTTGAAGCCCTTCTGATAGATGAATGGACTGCATCTCGTGATTTTGAGCTCCGGTGAATTTCCGCGTTAGATACAATTCAGGAGTACAATACAAAAAATAATTTATTTATTAATATTTTTCTACAACATTTTATATTATATATAAGATCTTTTTGTATGCATGTAAGCAAACAATAATATAAAGAAAATAGTATAAAGAAAGACATAAGTAATATTGTCTTCATAGAATTTTTATGCGTGAATTTGAAAACTTTTTCAAAATATAAGAGATAACTTTGAAATGATTGCTTTTTTAATATTGTCATATTTGTTAAATATATAACATATTTTTTAATAAAATTTAAAAAATAAAATGTTGTGAAAGATAAATGTTGATTATTATATAATATAAAGTTGTCACAAATTTGAGTAGTCAATGGTCAATGATTCCGGAGATATATATTTATTTGAATTTGCAAAATCTCAGAAAAACACATTTAAAGTTTAGAATCACATAAAAATCATCTAAATAATATTTAAAACAATGTCGAACAATATTTCTAATCACTGGAGAAAAAGATAAAAACATTGTTCAATTCAAAATTGTATGAACTATTTTTAAAAGCATAAAAATAGTATGTTTTTGACAAAATTTCGATACTGTACCCACTTAACCTATCATCATTTAATAAAAATGGGAACAGATGGATAAGGGGCCCCTGTGAACCACATGCGAGATAAGACAATATATTTTACCTTGTCTTAAAAACTTTGCATTCTCTCCCAACTGAAGCCTTTGTAGATCAGTAAAATGCCAATAACTCCAACCATCACGAGAATCGATTAATGCCTCCAGGAATGAGTTTGATGCACGCATGAATTAAGGTATAATGTATCAACTGGTACGAATGCTTAATATTTTTTATAAAATGATTGTGGTATTGTATAATCAATGTGTCCCCCTTGACTCAATACTATCTTCAACTGATACCAATGTAAGAAACTGGGTTAAAAAACGTGAGTGTCTTATATATTTTTAACAATCATGTGAGTGTCTTATATATTTTTAGCAATCATTACGGCGTACAAGTTTGTTATATTTATTTAATTATGGACACACTGATTGTGTGGTAAGAACTCAGGCCTTAAATGACAAAGGTACCAGATTAGAACACTGGGTTAGACATGCTATCATATTTCGGAAACCAATCTACGATTAAGGTCCTGGTTTGATTAGTCATTCATAAAATCACAAAATAGATCGTTTAGCATACAAACCAACCAATGTAACTTTTAGTTGAGATATAAATCTTATTTGTTTTAACTAACGCAAAATCAGGTAATGAGTTTAATTATAAAAAAATTACTACACCTTAGAACCCATAAGTATACGTTGGTAATATAGTGAGAAGAGGTAGTTTAAATCTGAGCTGCAATTTCACTTATCAAACTTACTCTTGCCAAAATCGGTAGTTATTTTTTAGTCAAGAAAACTTAAAGAACTTCCAGTTACTTCAATTTAAAACAATTTAACAGTTTTAAACAATTTGACAATTTTAATTAAAAAGGATGAGAATATTTCCTGCAACATCCTAATGAAATGTAAACGCCAGAACTATTCAATTTTGCAGTCGGCATTTGAACTGTCAACTCAATTTCTTAATTTCAGCATCGCAAGTCTGATCGACTCTCTATTTAATCTAATATGAATACTTTGAGGTTAAGGCAGATCTCTTTTGGCTTTCGTACATGTCAAAAATCGATCAGAATATCCTTTAACTACTATCACGCCAAATGAAATATGGACAAGTTTTAAACCTTCGATTAAACATTTTAAAGTATTTGGTTCCTTAGCTTTTGTCCATGTACCAAAAGTTCACCGAAATAAAAGTTCACAGGTATAAATACTAAGGGTTACAGAATATATTTACCTAAAGAAAGACGTGTTATAGAAACGGTTCAAGTTAGAATAGATGAAGAACAAAATGGGGTATTAGCATTATTTGGGGAAAATAAGTATGACTATGTGACTTTTAAAATTGATACACATTTTGATTCAGAGCGTATTGATACTGATAATCAAAATGAAATGCCTGAACTTGAGGACAAACAAACCACATCAGAAACAAAAATAGAAAAATTATAAATTAAAACGTTGTAATTGGCTTAGAGCCGATGTACAGTTTACCCTGGGCCTTAAATACAAACTCATTATAAGATCATTTTTTTTTTTTTTTAGTTTTATAAAACATCGATACATCAGTACAACTGAACAACATCAGCACACTTTATCTCTTTTTATACAAGCAGGCAGGCCAGGAGCATGCCCAAGCATTATGTAAGGCCGGACACCAGAGCACTCTTTTGACCAATTGAAAACAATACCCTTGGGCTATAACAAAGTAGGACACCTAAAATTCTATAGCTATCTTGAAAATTGAACAACTAGAAATGGTACCATACATGGTACTTCCGGTACCACCAACGATCGAAATTCTTCAAGATGAGTCCAAAGACATCCAACATGCCATAGCTATCTTGAAAAATGACAAACCGGAAATGGTACCACCAAAGGTACACTCGGTACCACCAACATGCTTAATACTTCTACGACATCCAACATGCCTTAGCTTGATTAGTAACAGATCTGCAAAGCGTAGTCCGGTTTGCCCCTTGCACAATGAAAAGTTTCAACGATAAGACCAGTGTAGTGCCGTTTGGTTCTTGCTTGCACATGGAAAAACAGTCAGAACGGAACTTGCAAAATGAAAAGTTTCACCGGTACAACCAGCATAGTGCTATGCGCAAACTTGCTCACTCAACTTCCTCCATCGGGCAGCGGCTGACTTTGATTGAAGCCTTTTTTGCCATACCTTTGAAAAGGGCGGATGGAACACACTTTTGACTAAACGAAAATTATACCCCTAGACTTAAGGCCCAGGGTAATACTGAGCAATTAGCTCCTTTTGATGTTACAGATTGGCGAACGGTTGAAAAACCTAGAACCAAATCTCAAAAAATGTTGGTTTCGTATCACACGCCTAATGACAAAATAATGTATAGTATACAAGATGTCAAAAAATATTGTAAAGAAAATAAGCAAGTTTTTGATAGAAAGCTGATATTGATTATAATAATGCTTTTTCCCCTGCAGTTAATTTCTCAATTATCAAGTTATTATATATCGTGTTGATTTCTATGCCGGATTGGTATCATTGTAAATTAGACGTGAAATCAACATACTTGTATGGTTCCCTTAAACAAAATGTTTATATGCAACACCTTAAAGGTTCGAAGAAGAAAGGTTCTGAAAACAAAGTTTGTTTATTGTTAAAAGCACTTTATGGACTTCATGAGAGTTCCAGAGAATGGAATATAGAACTTGATCATATTTTGAAAGAAATTGGTTTTCTTATACTTACAATGGTCTAATTGTGTATATCGTTTAAATTCTGATGTAATTTTAGTTGCTTATGTGGATGATATTGTTTTATTTCCTAAAAGTAAAAATGTGTTAGATAAAGTGATTAATTTAATAGTAAAGAAATTGGATATAACTATTTTGAGTAACATTAAATATTTACTTGGAATAAATTTTGAAACTATTAATAATCATGTGTATTTACATCAATGTACTTATATATAAAGATTAATGTTGAAATTTAAAGATCTTCCTAAAAGTTTTGTCAAGCTACCATTTAAAGTTGGTTCAATTCTACCTTGTAAAATTATGGAAGATGAGCTTGTAGAAAAGAAAATGAGTTGATGAAGAAATTTCCATATAGATGAATAATTGGCTGTTTATCTTTTTTATCAAGTTGATCGTGACCTGATATACCTTTAGCTGTTAATATCATGTCACAATTTTGTAATGGTTATGTTTTTCAACACTGGAAATATGTTGTTGATATTATGAATTATGTATTCTTAACTAAGAACTATAAGATCAACATTTCAAATCTACGTAATTCAAGTTTAATTCCTTTTTCTGATGCAAACTGGGGATGCAATTGCACAAACTGACATTCTAATAGTGGTAATGTAATTTCTTTTGGAGGAATTCCATTTCCATGGAAATCATTAAAACAAAAATGTATCGCTTTAAGTTCTATAGAATCGGAATTTGTTGCCTTAACCGAAAGTATTAAAGAAGTTTTGTGGTATTCTAGAATTTTAAATGAGATGAATTTGTGTGGCTGTATTAAGCTTTCGTAATATTGTGATAACCAATCCGCTTTATGTTTTTCACAGAATAATCAAAAGAACATCAAAACAAAAGATATTGATATAAAATATCAATTTATAAGACAATTGAAAGATGATAACGTATTTGATGTTAAGTATATTTGTTCTAAGGAGAATGATGCAGATTTTTTAACTAAACCCTTGCTTAGAAATAAGTTTGAAGAAATTATGTACAAGTTTTTTACAGTATGTATATGTAAGTATTTTATTTTTGTTTGTTTTAAACTTATCTTGTTTTGTGATCGATGGGGCCATATGTTGTGCATTAATAAGAGTTTTCGGTCGCAGAACAAGAAATTATTACGTCATGCTTTTAAAGCATATCGAAGATCTAATTAACTGTAACTGTAGTCTTTTTCTACTTTTAGTTCCAAGGAGTTCACATTTCTAGTTTTAGTTGTAGTTTCAATTTTGAAAATGTGTAGATGCGTTGTTAGTTTCCATTGAAGAAGTCGTGTGCTGTGTGTTCAGTGAAGTCTCGATAAAGTTTGCCTGAAATTTCAATGGCTCTGTGTCAGTTGCTGCGTTTTATAAGAACTTGAATTTTAATATGTTTATGTAATATTGAATAGTGAATCTGTTTACGGGGCTAAAGGAAACTTACTGATAAATGATAAAATTGCGTAACAACTGGAAGAACTATTAAGATACGAATTTAATCAAACACTTTTTTTTTTAGACAATGTTCAAAAGGGGATCATCTGAGAATTATTTGTTTTTATATGTTTATGTAATACTGAATTGTTATTCCATTAATATTTAAATTCTAGTAGTGTATAAGTATTACTTGCTATTACTTAAAATGGTTAGGAAAAATTTTTAGCTCATAAACCGTCGAAATCGAATGTTAAATTACTTCTACACTACAAAGTAGATGATTGTAACTATCGCAAGCATTTACAAATACACTCCTATGAGTAAGACATCAGTAAATTTAAAATGTCTAGAAATTGAAAATCACAAATTTGTACTGGTTGATAGTTTCACTTATCTTGGCTTAAATGTAAGCAAAGAGGGAAAATTACATACAGAGATCAAACGAAGCTCATTTGCTGCTAATTGGTGCTTTAATGGAATAAGAAATTTCTTACAATATAACGTAGTAAAAAGAAAAAGAAAAATGATTTAATATAAAAAACATAATTAGACCTGTACTCACATATGGTTCTGAAGCCTGACCAATGACAAAACTACAAGAAAATAGTCCCACTTTCTTGGAGCGAAAAGTTTTGAGGAAGATTCTTTGTGCAGTAAATATTAATTGTATATGGAGGCACAGATATAACAATGAGTTTTAGAAGATTTACCGAGAGACAAATACTATCAAATACATAAAAATCAATTCCAATAAAGGCTGGCTGACAAAAGGCTGTCGAATCAATAAAAGAAGAAAAAGACATTTACTAAGCTTTATATCACTTGAGTGAAAGTTACCCGGAAAAGTATAATACAACTATTTTTTTCTAATTCTATTATTCATTGTGATTTAGAAATTATTTTTATGAAGCACAAAATTCAAAATTAGTTGGTTTTTGCTCTTTTAAATTTACAATCTTCACTTAAAATTTTTTGAATAGCTCAACCTATATTTTCTAATGAATTAAAGTAGTGGGGTGAAATATTCAATTACATACCAACTTAAGACTTTTTGGATGTTTTGTGTAAGATATAAATGTGTATTTAAAAAATAAAAATTTTATGTCTCAAATTTTGATACCAGCTTAAGGTCATAATTTATTTTAAAATTAATGCTACTACAATTGTATGTAACTTTTTTTTCTCTCTTTATCTTAAAGTAATTCTAAGTCAAATTTTTCTAATTAATATGCTTCTTTAAATAGAAATTTATTATTTTTAAAGTAGAATACAAAACTACAAAATGCTTCTGACATGAAGTTCTAATCACAAAAACACCTAGCATTTTTGAACAATTTAATTACCAATTACGAAAAAAAATCCTTTGCAATTTATCAAAGAAATCATATGATAGTTTGAAAAAAAATAAAAGCTTTTAAATTTGCAAGTGCTGTTTTGAATAAAAACTTTTTAAAGTTTATGAACAACTTAGGTAATTGTTACCTTTAAAGACAGAACTAGTTTTACGATCTTTTCCATACTTAAAATAATGGACACAAGCTATACACGTCCCTGTAAGCTAAAAACAATTTGAAAAGAAATGTATCCACTTTTATCCCCCTAAGGAAATGGCAAAAAGCAGCATTAAAACCATTCTATCATTTCTGCCTTTGCTCTTCTAATGTTTTCTTTCGAAATATTTTGCATTTTTTATTCCCTTACCCCTCAATATGACAATAACAAATAAAGCGGGGTAGATAGAAAGAAAAAGCAGCATACGAGAGAAAGAGAGCTCCAAAACATTAATTCTCGACTTAAACAGCAAAAGCGTCAAATTTATTCATACACGGAATAGGACGGTACTGATATATATGTATTTGGACCACTCGATTGAAATCATATGTCCTCTAAAATCCTTCTTTAAATCCGTTTTCCAAGCTATCGTCCCTCAGTAAACATGAAGAAGAAAAAAAAGAAGAGTGCGGTGCTGTATGTCTTGGAATCTCCGAGAACACATCGATATAATGGCTAACAGGACACCGGTATTTTTGTTTGTATTGTTTTCTGGTCGATTTTGCTTTCTCGCCGACGGATACAATATTAGAATCGGTTGCTTCACTCAAGCGGATGCTATATCCTGCCATAGAAACCAGTTATTGCTTAATGGAGAAGTCAGAGTCGGGAATATTTGGACAATAGAAGTGATGGAAATCGGAGGGTGGCTCTTATTTTAAGAAACTTCCCTTTCTCACAAATTATCGGATCAGAGAAAATCGGATTGCTTTTCTTTTACGGAAAATGAGAGAAGGGCTTAGAAAGTGGATGTTTATTGGAGAACATAATGGGAAGGAGTTACGTTGTGTTGTATTTCTTACGGATTTTTTGTTTCTTTAAGATTTTTAATTTAGCATTTATTTGCCTTGATACATTTTTAGTTCTAATTTACTCATGTATTATTAAAATTATAATTACTCAAATGAATGATCTAATAAAAACCTTTTTATATTAAGTAATAATTGTGTACAGGATGTCCCATAGTTTTGGTTGATTTAGACTAAAATTTATCGAGTATATATATTGGAAAACTGTAAAAAAAGAACCACTCATCAGAATGACCGAACTTTTGATTTGAATATACTGTTACAAAAATCGTTTGCATAAAATTGTAAATTTGATGAATTTATTTTAAAATTCTATTTTATCTCATTTTGATCAATCTGAACAGCGGTTATTTCTACATTTTAATGAAAGTTGAACTTTAATAACAATCACCTAATATGTCGGTAAATTCTGAACATTAATTTTTCACATATTCTTTGAAAATATGCTTTGATACAAAATGAAAGTTAAAATAAGAATTAAAAAAGAACATAAAATTTAAAAAAAAAAAAAAGCCACATGTGCTGCTTGTTATAAATTTATGTAACAAACCTTTTAATTTACAGGTGAAAAAATATCTCCCATTTGATTTTGAAGTTTACAGGTAGATAAATTAGACAAAAAAATATAACAGATGTATGAATCTGAATATTTGCAAAGAAAATTATTTTGGTTGAACAAAATATATCTTATATTAAAAATATAGTTTACAAGATTAAAATTTACTGAATGTTGCATTTGAATTTGATGATTATAAATATTTACAAAAGCAATTATTTTGGTTTATCAAAATATATTTTACATTAAAAATATAATTTGACTAGATTAAAATTGGAACTAATAGTAAATGGCAACATGCTATTACATATATTTATCCTCACCACTTGTTCCGTGTACTTGAAGTTTCATCTGGAATGGAATTTAACAAATGGCCAAGTGGATCGAGTTTGAATTTTATTACTTTCGTTTAATCTTTTTTCGAGTTCAATGAACTCGTCAAATTTTTCATAAACTTTTCTAATATAAATTTTCTACAACTTTAAATGTTTCAAAATCTACAGTGTTTTAATAAGTTATAGTCAACTTTCCAAAAGCTGTAAAAAACTACTATTCAGATTACCGGAAATTGGGACTGTATATACTCGCAGAAAGGGTAAATGGTAGAGCATAAGAAAAACACTATTTCCAAATTCTTTTTTTTTTATTATCTGTACCGTTACTTTTTTAAAGCCATTATTTGGCATAAGAAAAAAAACATACTTTTGAAATTATGTGCTTTGAAAATTGAACTTTAAGTGTAATCACCTTGGGGGGGGGATAATAATTCAAGTTCAACTTTCTAAAAGCTGTAAACTCGTTAAAATGACCTAAAATTTGACCTGCATATACGTGAAGAAGGGAGGGAAATGATACGGCATAAGAAAATAAATAATTTGAAATAGATTTTTTATGCCATATTGCCATGCAAAAATATTTGTGACACTTGACCATTACGCATTTTTGGTTCTCTGAAGCGTAATGGCCAAGTCACATAAGCATTTTTGTAGCTAGATATTTAGGCCTATGCAGGAGAATTTTAACTTTGAGAAGAACATTTTTCTAATTTTCATTTTCGGTAATTTACAACAATTTTAAACTTGGCTGTACTTTAGATCTCAATACTTTTTACGACCATAATCATTGCATGAAGAACTTGGCTCCTTTTTAAGGAGATGTTTTTGTTGAGGTAAATATGTGTAACCAGCAACATAAACAACAGTCTTCCGGAATTGTTTACAGATTAAAGCTAGATTGCGCAAAAAAACACTGCTTTTAAAACTGCAGTAATTATTATTTGCATTTATATCATCAACTTTGCTGCTTTTTTCAAATTCCTCTGGTTGTGTGTTTCAGAATCAAGTGGGAGTTTTCTTCCTACAGTTTCGTATTTTGTTAGCAAAATGTATTTTAAAAATCCCTTTGGTATCAAAAACAACGTTTTTAAATATTTATTCATATTTAGAAACATATTATAAAATACAAAAAATTACATTCTTTAAGTTTTTATCTATTATCTTTTTAAATCTATACACAATTCTTGATCAATACAATTTATTCAAAGTTGTTTGGCGAGAATTGTGACAGTGTAATAGCTGAACGTTTTGCAAAAAAACTTTCAAAAAAGTTCTTTGTCATACTTATCTCATTCTCACTTCTATAATAATAAAACAAAGAGTCTGTGTGTGTACGCGTGTGTGTCCCTCTATAGGAAGCTACTTCAAGAGGATTAGAGCTCTGAAATTTCAACCTAAGTAAATTTGGCTTTTGACAAACAGAATGATAAAATTTCAATTATTTTTTAATTAATTTTTTTCATTAATTAATTTTTTTTTTACAACGCGATTTCTAATAGGAATAGAGCTCTGAAATGCTCATCATAAGTAGTCTTGGCCTTCTAATTTGATTTTTGATAAGCAGAATGCTTAAATTTTAATAATTTTTTAAATCAATTTTTTTGCTAAATGACTTCAAATAGGCGTACAACTATGTTATTTTAAACATAAGTAGTTTTAGCCTTCTAATTGAACTTATGTCAAACATAATGATACATTTTAATTAGTGTTTTTTCATTATTTTTTTTCAAAGCTACCTCTGATAAGCGAATAGCTATGAAATTTTAAAATAAGTAATTCTGGCCTTCTACTTGTGCTTTTAATCAACACAATGTTAAAATATTCTCAGAGAGCTTGTATTATTGCATTAAAGGTGATTTTTTTCTCGACATTGAAGGATGTACATTTGTACAGATCGACAGGGAAGGTTTGAAGCGAGTTTGTGATTACGCAGCAATGAATCTTTCAGTGGGCGAAGCATGCTTGTGCTTGCTTAGCAAAGAACCTTATTAAGAGCGAAGGGAGCATGTTCGCGAAGTGCCAAAAGCTTAGAACTATAGAACAATAACGGGCCTCCGCAACGTGGGGCCACGCAGTTACTTATTTTATAAAAAAGTTTATAATGCATTTGCTAAATTTAACTTATATTGAAATGTCGGGGAGTGACAATATTTATAATTGATGGAATTAAAAATTATATGACTTCTTTACTCTTAGTTCTTCATTTTTTCAATTGGATTGCTTAAAATGCATTACTGTGCCATCTGTTAGCTTTGGAGTGTTTTATTTTAATTAATCTGAATTACATTAATTGTTTAATACTTGAAATTGTTTTACATAGTAAGCCATGTTCAACAACTGTGCTATATATATACAAGGTCCGGCTATTAATTTCCAGGACTGACGTAACTGTAATAAAACGAAAAGCCGGAAGATGGCGCTAATGATTGCATATTGAAGAGCGGTTTCTTGCGCATGTGCAGTGCAATCGGCACCATTCTGAAGTAAGTGGTTCTCGTGGAAAGGCGCATTAAAACGTAGCTCCTAAATTCCTGTTGTCCAAGTGAAATGGAGTAAAGAATTAACATTAAATTTTGCTTCAAATTGGGTATCCTATCCAGGTACGCAGGGTCAGTATCAGCGTTGTCGATAAGTTCGCCACATGCGTCCAGTCTCAATTGCTTTTGTTCGTCCCTTAAATGGTGAGGAACGAATCTGGGACAAATCTTGCGTTTGCTTAGGTCTTGCGTCAAAATTCGCCGAACCGTCTCTTTTTCCATGTTCAATTCATCGGCGAGTACTCGAATAGTCAATCGCCGATCACATTTCACCATATCGCGAACTTTTTCAATTGCTTCCGGCGTCCACTCCGGACGACCTGTGTATGGATCATCTTCGACGCTTTCGCGCCCATCCCGAAAGCGTTTAAACCATTCAAAAGTTCTTGAGCGGGATAATGCTTCATCGCCGTAAACTTGTTTTAACATTTCGTAGGTTTCCGCAGTTGTCTTGTCCAATTTGAAGCAAAATTTAATGTTAATTATTTGCTCCATTTCACTTGGACAACAGGAATTTAGGAGCTACGTTTTAATGCGCCTTTGCACGAGAACCACTTACTTCAGAAAGGTGCAGATTGCACTGCACATGCGCAAGAAACCTCTCTTCAATATGCAATCATTAGCGCCATCTTCCGGCTTTTCGTTCTCCTACAGTTACGTCAGTCCTGGAAATTAATAGCCGGACCATGTATATATATATATATATATATATATATATATATATATATATATATATATATATATATATATATATATATATATATATATATATATATATATATATATATATATATATATATATATATATATATATATATATATATATATATATATATATATATATATATATATATATATATTTACTGATTCTGATTTCGGGCATCATGTCCATATACTCACGGTCGGATTACCACTAAAAAAGTTTCCACACATACCTTGACCCAGCCGCTTATAAGCTGCCATTGTGTTTGAAGATTATTAGTTGGTTATACGTGTTCACTGAGTTTACTCATGCCAAATGTGAGGTCGCGGATCATTAGTCGCTTGAGTATTGCCATTCAACAAATTGTCCTCCTTCGTTTCACATACTTGAAAGAATAGTATAATAATTATCACCAAAATCACTGTCAATTTCGCTCTTTTGGTGATTTCATTTTTGGCTAATGCAATAATGCAATAATTATCACCAAATCCACCTAGTTGACGTACGTTATACTGTTTAATTAAAAATTGTACAGTGTTCGACACCATCAGCTTTTTCATTTGGGAATTTTTTATACACAACGTATAAGACATATAATGCAATGTTTTACTTTTTGAAATTCAAAGCAGTTATTCTTAAATTGAATTTGTCCCATTCTTCTATTTTGATACATGTATAACGATTTGTATTTTTTATGAAAGTTCTATACGAATTTCTTCTTTTTTTTTTTTTTTTTCACAATAAATTGATTTACGCATTGATCTTTCAATTAATAAACTTTTTTCTCTTGACTAGATGAAATATTTTGCAAATAAAAATCCTTAGAATTATATATACCTCATTCCAAATGCTATCTTGATATTAAACAGTTATCATCACTCTTAAGAATAAAGTCGATGAAGATTCTCCTGATTTTCTCTTTCCTCAACCGGAATGTGCCGAACGTGAGAATTAGTTAGAGCGTAAACCGAATGCACTTGGGAGTAGCAATCCAAGTGAAGGTGATCACTTAATTGAGCATCGCTAGAGCACAGTTCTATGAAATGGATTTCTTGTAAGATTCTAGAACTTTTAGATATTTAGTATAGAAAAACAGGAAAACTAGTTTACAATATATAATGATGAATGTGAGTCCCATAAATAAAAGCATTAATTTTTTCTATTGAGGTCTTTTATCCATTAAAGATGTCAATGCAATTGTACATAGTGAACATATTTTAAAATTTAAAAATAGCTTTTTGTTTATAAATTATTTAAAATGAGTAAGCAATACAATAAATATATATGCGGATTTTATAAATGTTATTTAAAACTGAAAAGGGACATACAATTTTTAATAATTTTAATAAATTTAGGTGCTCCACTTCTATTTTCACAAAAACAGTTGGCAAAGACTCCTTTGAACCTTACCTCCTTTATTAGATTCGAAACTGAGCAGCATTAGCAAAAGCATTAACCGAATACAACTCGAAAGTGACAATCCAAATAAGAGTGATATCCTAATGGATCTTCACAGGAACAATGCTGTATGAAACGGAATTCGTGCAATATCCTTGAGTCTTACATTCATCTCCGAATGACATGTCTACGTGCTCATTACGAATTCAGATTTCGGTTGGCAGCCTCTGGGTCTTAATTAGTCATGGCATTATGGTTCGATCAATTGCACATACATACGCTCTCAAGATACACTGATGAATAGCAAGATGTACCATTGCGTAGAGTCCTCTAGCTCGACAGTTATGTGACCTGAGAAAACTGTTGATACTAATGATCGTAACTAAATTCTTAAGCTGAAGAATTATTTATCAGTCATATGAAATGTGTAAGGGGTTATTCCACACAAGAAATTATTGCTGTTTCTAGAAAAAATTACAATGTTATTTTTTTGTAAACCTCTCTAGAAAATAGAAAAACGTTAGATTTTTTAAATGCTTTAGACAGGGAAAACCACTATGTGTTTAAATACCATATGTAGCATTTTTGTTAATTATTGTTTTGAATATACTATTTGTACAAGTTAATATATATATTTTATAGAAAAAAATATCAAATAAAAGTTTCTTTATGTTTTATGAAGATAAATTTTTCTGTAAAATTATTTAAAAGGTAATAATTTTACAGAGAAATGGGATGCAATATATGAATATTCCATTTTTGCAGGGTTAAAAAGAAAACGAAACAAAGTACAATCGCGTCGTTCGTCGGAAAATCAAAACTAAAAGTTTGAAGTTTTAATTCTAAACAACATTTATAACTCTTCCATAAGATCCTCCCTCTCAGAAAGGCACACGATATTGAGGCGGTGCGATAGCTCATCCCAAAGTATTTTCATCATGTGTCCTATGACGCTTTGAAAGTTTGCATATATGCAAGCTTATGTTCGCCAACGTCAGCTAGTAGCGGTGGAACAACCCCAAAAAAGAACCCCAGAACCTAGAAGAAGAGCTCTTTCCCATGAGAAGACTTTTAATGAGATTATTCACTTGGATATGCTATATATTTGGTTGTTGACACTGTTAGAATAATAATCTGGTGATTTCATTCTACAGCAGGATGGTGCACCACCACATTGATACTTAACTGCACGTGGATTTTTAACTGACTAATTGCTGCACCGGTGTTCTTCAGGTTTTTCACTATTACACACCTTGTAGCCCTTACTCATCGCGATATTTTTTTCTTCTGGGGCTACATCAATCATCAGAATTCACCTCAACCAACTGATGTTGAGAAACTTAAGACACCCATAACTGCAGCCTTTCTAAGCTAAGTGTCACACCAGATATGCTGAAAAGAGTGTCGGATGAGTTAACGTACTGTCTCGATATCGCTCGTTCTAGAAGGACTCATATTGAACTCTTATATCTGTATCAAATTTAAACTTTAATCTGTTATTTTTTTTTACTTTCGATGAATCGATGAACAACAAGATTCCTTTTTTTTTTTTTTTTTTTTTTTTAATAGCCATTCATTCGTGTAACCCTGTGTTATCTAATTAGTTTATTATTCAACTTTTCCTTACATATTACAATATACGTGCGATCTTAAATACATTTTGGAGAAAGATTTAATCTTGGTAGTGTTAATGTGGTTAGATTTATTGTGTTTAAAATTAAAAAATATACTGCTTGTCACCTTAGCTTTGTGCATATTCAAAAATATCAATTCTTGCCATGTATTTGAATAGTTTCGTTTCGCATTTATTATAAATGACTTTTTATAAAACATATTATCCATTAACAAATTAGGGGTATAACCCTAAAAGAGTCAACATGAGATAAGGTATTTCATTTTGGCTGTTCAATTCTTCAGCGTAGAAGCATTGTAAATGGATATATTATGTTTAATACAAAATAATACTAGCCCACTGGGAACAGGAAGTTCCCCGACAAGATACTTTATGATGCCTCCCAGTCCTGATTCTTATCTCGTGGATGAAATTGAAAATCCCCCGTCCCATCCACCTAAAAAATCGAAGATTCAAAACGAACATCTTTCAAGTTTTACGAGCGACGTTAAAAATCGTCCCCCTTCCAAATAAAGAATATCCAACGTCGTAACAAAGACATATTAGCGCTATATAACAAAGATAAGGAAGCAATCGGATCTTTTCTGGAGACTTTCTACTTCTCCAAGCACCTGATTACAATGGAGCTCACGTAGAGTAATTCGTTCCTGGAGCGACCACAGTATCTCGTGACCTAACTCTGGTAAACAAGAAACCTCTTGAAGAAGGTTTTGGGCGTGAAAGGCTCGAATGGTTCCCATCGACCTCACAGAAATACGTTATTTCTTAGAGAAGCAAGTTGATTAAAGACTTTCAGAAGGAGTTCTTGGCGCTAATCTGGCTCGAGAAGAACTTAATGAGGTAGAAAAGAAGCGCGATGACTAGCATCAAAATAACATTTTTTGCCTCTTTCTTCTTTCGGGCGAGAGCCCTTTTCTTAATCGAGTTGACGGGATGGTTCGTCTTGGAATTTTATTCACACATTCAAATTCAGAATCAAATTTTATATTTACTCTACTGTTTCTTATGCTGACGAATAATATATGATTAAGAAAACTGTTTGAAGGATTAAGTTTAGAGGGGTTTAACGACATTTGGCAATATTCATTTAAAAACAGGTTTGCTTGCTTAAAAAATTAAATATTTGTCCTTTCTGTTTTAATCTTTTTATGGATAAATGAAATCTAAAGTGTTATTCACTTGTATAAAATTGTAATAACATTTGATTTCAACTACATTGATCCTTCTTTGTAATTGTTTGCAAATAATATTCAAGAGAACTGTTTTAATTTGTATACTTCTTTGAAAATAATTCGTTTTGAGTATTTTTTTCCCTTTATATTGAACCTTCTTCTGGCAGATTGTTACTATAATAATTTCATGTTTGTTCGCAAGTGTTGAGTAAGACAAATGTTTTAATATGTATACTTCTTTCAAATAACTATTTTCCTAATCGCCATGAATCAAAAATTATACTTATCTCGCATTATAATACAATCTAATTTTAATTTTATTGAACAACTATTTATGTAATATACAGAAGCCTAATTATTTTATAACGCTATAGAATTGATTAAAAATATCCAAATTTTATTTATTCTACTGATATTTCTTTTCATCCCTAACAAAAAGAAAAATATACGAAATTTAATTGCAGATTCAATTAGTAAATAATATTATTGTAAATATTATTATTGTAAATAATATATCGAAATGATATTTTAATTATATTTCAATGTATATTTTACCGGCAAAGTGTGAATCTCGGCATTCTATAGAATGCCTAGGTATTGTAATAATGCCTAAAAATTAGCCGGCAATGTATGCAATGATTTATATTTCACACATTTGCTAGGCATTCGATAGAATTTCAAATGAGAAATCAGCAAAGTATATAATACATCTCTGATTCATTTCAAATATCACGTGGCACGTGACTTTTAACACTCACACCTTACTTTTTAGAGAGTTTAACAATATCAAGTGATTAAAACATTGATTTTGGGGGTGTTAAGCTACAAACGACTGCCTAAATAGGTAGGGATATTTTTTTTTAGATTCAATTGGCCGTAAGGACAACGAAATAGGTCGTGGTTTCTTTTATCTAGAGCGCAAAGTGTGCGCGCGTCTTACTTTTTTAAAGAGTTTTACAACATCAAGTGATTTAAAAAAAGTGATTTTTGGGGTTGAGATGCCACAAGGCGACTGCCAGAAATAGGTAGCGATTTTTTTTTTATTTTTTTTTTTTTTAATTTAATTTATTGTAAGGCCAACAAAATAGGTTGTACTTCTTCTTTTTAAGTTTGGAATCATACCACCAAAATCACTTTTTTTTTTAAATTTCTTGGTACTGTAGTACTCTCTCTGAAAAGTAAGGTGTGTGCATGATTCGTGCTCTAAAAGGAAAAATTACGACTTATTTATGGCCAATTGATCCTAAAAAAAATACTTCTACCTTTGTCGGGCAATCGTTTATGGCATCTCATCCCCAGGATCACCTTTTTTTACTTTCAATTACTCATATGTATACATAGGGTAATGAAAGTATAGCATTCAGTAAAAAAAAAAAAAATATTTTTTTTTGATTTTTTCCACGTTTTGGAACATCCTGATTTCAAAAAAATGATCTAGAAAAAATTTCTGTCTGTGTGTGTATGTATGTTTGTATGTGTGTCTGTGGTCAGCATAACTCCCGAACAAATTGACCTACGATGTTCAAATTTGGTATGAGGGTTAGTGGTGACCATGGGACCTACCATTAAGCTTTTCGTCCAAATCGCGCAGGTGCATAAGATAGCTGCCATCGAAAAAATCACATTTTTCAATGATTGCTAAAAAATGGCTCAAACGATTTTGATAAAAAATCACTGTGGTAATGCCCCTTAAGGTGTTCTAAACATCTCCACCTCCGAAATTCCCGTAAAAATAAAAAAGTTGATAAACGAATGCTTTTAACACAGAGCCCTCTTTCCTTGTGCATACCTCATCAATGATCGTTTTTTTTTATCCCCTCAGTTTTGCTTATAATAAAGAATAATATAAGGATTATCGAAAAGTACATCGCCAAAATCACCATTTTGGCAGAGTGTCTTTTTTTTTTTTTTTTTTTTTTTTTTAAAGACCCATACAAGAATTACTGCAAAAAATTAGATGCGCGTAGATGAATAATGAAAATACATAAAGGTTAAACGACACAAATCAACTCCAGTAGTATAGTGTAATTGAAAGTTGTGTGATGTTCAACACCCCTAGTTTTATTTAGTTTTTACTTGTAAAGCTATAAAAAGTAATGTGTCCGCGTTTTAAAACTCATATTTCATAAACTATTTTGGTGGGAATTTTATTATTATGTTGTTTAAAGCTCAATACCACAAATGCTATGAATAAAAAAAATGTTTTCATACTTTGCCAAAATAGCATTTTTGCCTAAATAGCATACAATGCCTATTGAAAGTATATAATAGTTATCATATTTCATACTTTTCCTAATGGCAACAGGCATTCTATGTAATACTTAGAAATTCAGCACAATAACGGCATTTTACACTTTGCCAGTAACATATACAATATTTTATTCAAATGTTAATACTATACATATTGTGGTGTTAAATATATAGCTGTGTATATTAGTTACCTGGAGAGCAATACGACAACTCTGATTTAAAACTAAAATTATAAAAAATGGTGAACAAATGAAATTCTTGTAATTATTTCTTCAATTCAGCATATTTAAGATTTTAAAATACTATTTGTTTACTCTTTAGACTTTCTCTTTCAAATTTGAACCTATGCACATATTTTTGAAAGCAATATCGTTAATAAGTGTAAATCTGCCTCTTTCTCATTGCTCAGATTAAGTGTATATTTCTAAGAAAAACATAATTTAGTATGATAACTCATCCATATGATTGCTTGACACAACCAAAGCTGTTCAGTGTCGACAGTTTTATACATTATAAGAATATACAGAATTAATTACAAAACAATTAAAAAATAAATTGCACACGTTTTTGCCATGAATAAAAAAAAACGACCTAATAAGAGACGAACAAAATAAAATATTTAGATAGTAAAATAAAAACAATTTTATAGTAAAAAAATTATTTAAATTTTATAAAACAATTGAGCAAATTAAACGTCTGCAATGTTTTATTTAAGTTTCCCAGCTAGTTATAACGTGTTTACGAATCTATTCATTTTACCAGTTTACTCTTTTCTAGTTAAACATTATAATTATTTCCTAATGCCGTTTTATGATATTTTAAAAATAACACCATTCCAAGTTTGAAAATTAAAACTTTGAAAAGCGATAATGAGAGTGGCACCATTAAAAGTTTATGAAATTGTGGAAGATGGTAAATTAATCAACAGTTCATAATTGGATGGCCGTAATTACTGTGATGCTTCGGAAAATACTCAGAAGATACTCAGTAGAAGAAATACTTTCCCGCGTGCGTGTAATTTTTTAAAATCAAAGTACAATGGGGTACACAGCATAACTAGGAGGATTTTAATCACGCTAATTTGTGAAATCTCATAATGGTTCTAGGAAACTCGTCGGAGAAATAACAACTTTATTGTCATTATTACCTCATTCACTGGCAATTGCGTCATAGAAGCTGCTTAATATTTATTACATCCTAGCAAACCGCATTATACAGCACCTTTTCGGGGTAACCTTTAGAAAGGATCACCCTTAAGAAGAAAACTCTTCTAGTTTAGTGGAACACAGGACCAATTTATCTGTTCAGCGAGTCAATGAAACAAGCATCATTAGGCAGGCAAAGTAATGAACAACGTACCTTCATTCCCCGGTGGTCGTAAAGAACAAACACAGTAGAAAGGCTTTCTGGAAGTAATAATAACACAGCTCTCTATATAGCCAACTAGCTAGGGAATTAAGCAGCTACTATATTCTTTCAACTAACAAAATTGTGTCTTAGTTATGAATGCTCAGAGTATCAAATTATAGAGCTAAGTGAACTGATTTTTCCACATTTTAAACTTGTAAAAATTACATTAGTTGAAAAGTCCAAACAATTAAATTAATTAAAAATATTTTTTATTACGTTCAGTTGCATGTGATTGAAATGTTAATAAATGTTAACTTTATAATGTAAGTATCAGTGTTATACTGAGTAGTTACATTTAAATTTAAATAACAATATTGCATGATGTGTTAACAACGCATACTGGATGTAAATGATACGTATATCATTCTAATTTTCGGTGAATAATTAATTATTCATCTATGAAATACTTACAAATAAATTTAATATTTCGAGCACCAAATCATTATATTTGTTGGCTTATATGCTGTCAATTAATATCATTTGCTGAAGACATACAATGATATATGGAATACTTTGTGAAACCTTTGTTGGAAGAAACCAAAGTACAATGCATTCAACTTCAAAAAGAGCCTATGTACCTAGTATAAAACATCCTCAATTTCAAATATAAGTTAGTTTCCATTTAAATAAACACTATCCCGTAGAGAGACATCAAGCTAACATGATATTCACAAATACATCAATTTTGAGTTACAAGTAATTTAGTGCCTTCTATAAGACTATTAAAGATTTAATCATTAAAAGAGAAAACACATAAATCGATGTCAATCTATGCTTTTGATACAGTGTATAAGTAGAGAAAATTACCCCTCGGGTACTCGAAGTTTAAACTAAGTGATGACATAACTTTAATTAAACGTTGTCAGACGTTCTTTTATAAGAGTGAATACATATTGAAAGAGTTTAGCTATCTGAAAAGCCCTATCCATACACTACTTGAAAAATCAGAGTTATAACTTATTCTGTTACTGAAAAGAGCTTCTATTACATTACACTTTCTAATCGATTCTCAATAGCTTTAGGGCAATGTGTAAGTCAACATTTTCGGCCTGGAGTCATTTACACTTGACATATTTGCATTGGAAAGATAAATACCCATGAATGGAAATATATAGAATAATACATAGGAGAAAATATGAAATATGATTAAAGTTTTTGAAAGTTTATTTGATTTGGTTTAGTATATATAAAATATTTATTTACTGAAAATTATATTTGAAACTTTCGTATTTCAAATTATGCTATCAGCAATAAATCATATTGAGTAGTATAAATATGGGTACTTATTCTTTCTATCTAGTAACAATTTATCAATTTAATAATAGTTATTTTTTCTTACAAATGAAATTCACGCAATGAACCTGAATCAATACAAGTAATATTAGTATTGAATAAATGAGGCAATAGTTCCTTTTAAATCCCATTTAAATTACAATTAAAAAGTTTTATTTACATTCATTTAAAAATAAATCATTACATTTCTTAGTAGGAAACATATATAAGACAAAAATAGTAATTTAAGTCAAAATAAATACGTTTAAAGATATTAATTGAGTCGGTAAACACAATCTATAGATAATATTTAGTTGTATGATATAATCACGATTGTTTTTAATCATATAATATTATCATTTTACTTTTAAAAGAACTAAATATAATTCTAAGAATAAAGCGCATTTATTAATATTGAAATTTTTTGAAATTCATGAAATGAATAAAAATTCAGTAACATTCAATTAATATCACAATTTAAACTTTATAGAGATATAAAGGTGCACTTGACGAATTTGGAATTGAGTCAGTTGGCATGTTTCAGGAATCTTTAACTAACACCATCAGATGGGATGCAAACACACATTTGTGATTCACGAAAATTTGACGAATGGGTAAAATATCCTAAAAATAAAAGGCATTTCAAACAATCATACTCTGATGCAAGTCACAAACAATGAAAAAATACGGCGACCGACAATAAAAACCTGAGAAAATCACATTTCGAAACAAGAGACAGGGAGTATACGGAAAGAATGAGATCAAGAGTAGAAAAGCAGATGAAAGAGAGAAGGAGAAGATAAAAAGAGGTTAAAAGAAGTATAGTGACGGTGAGAGATTTCTGTAAAGGAAGACCCGGCGATCAGAAAACGGAAAAGACGAGAAATAAGAGAAAAAGGAAAGGATGGACCGAAATCGCTTTGTCAATAGTAAGCGGCTTTGCCTTAAGGCCTTAATGCTATCTTCGACCAGTTTGGAAGATCATCAGTTAAGTACATTTTTAAAACCTCATATTCAAACACTTACTTTTTATTTTTACAAATACAGGAGATTAAAATAAATGTAGTGGAAAAGCTAAGCTTCTCAGTTTATTTTTAGTAAGAAATATATTATTTTTGGTAATGCGTGATTGGTTGTTAAGGTATTAGCCTTTTTGAAGTTAAATTTAAATCAATACCACAATCGATTAGTCAGTCGTTGGTCTTCGGTTTGAAGCAGCTTAGCCTTGAGGCTTTATTGCTATATTCGACCAGTTTGGAAGATCATCAGTTAAGTACATTTTTAAAACCTCATATTCAAACAAACATTTACTTTTTATCTTTACAAATACAGGAGATTAAAATAAATGTAGTGGAAAAGCTAAGCTTCTCAGTTTATTTTCAGTAAGAAATATATTATTTTTGGTAATGCATGATTGGTTGTTAAGGTATTAGCCTTTTTGAAGTTAAATTTAAATCAATACCACAATCGATGAGTCAGTCGTTGGTCTTCGGTTTGAAGCAGCTTTGCCTTGAGGCTTTATTACTGTCTTTGACCAGTTTGGAAGATTATCAGATTCAACTATTAGTGCTATTGTGATTGTTTATTAATGCATTTGCTTTTTCAAAGTCAAATTCCAATCAGTACCGAAATCACTTTGTCATTCACTCTCTTCACCAATCACTCTCTTCGACCAATTTGGAAGATCACCAGTTGAGTGTATTTTTAAAACCTCATATTCAAACACTTTCTTTTTGCAAATATAGGAGATTAAAATAAATGTAGCAGAAAAGCTAAGCTCTTCAATTTATTTTTTAGGTTGAAATATGTTATTTTTGCTGATGTGTGATTTGGTAATTAAAGTATTAATCTTTTCAAAATTAAATTTAAAATCAATACCAAAATTGATTTGCTAATATTAATCGAATTTGCCTCAATACCTTATAACAATCTTCGACCAGTTAAAAAGATTATCAGTGAGTACATTTAAATTAAATTTTTCTTTAAATATAGCATTTGTCGACTATATTTAATAAATCTAAAATTGTAAGATTTTTGGCCTATTTATAATTGTTCTTAGCTAAAGTAGAAAAAAATAACAGTGCCATAAAGCGTATGGAAGCGTACTGTGCATTCTCATACAACATTCATAGATTGTATGATACATATACCAAACATTGAATAGTGATCTTTAGCAGAATATCAAAAAAATCTTAATCCAATTCTTTAAATTGCATCTAATTATTTCTATTCTTATCCATAATGTTGACAAAAATAAGAAAATATATAATATTCTTAATAATGAACACATCGACGTGTTTGAATATCAAGCGAATGAAAATATTTCAAGAGCAAATTGGGTATGTCCTTTGACAAACATAATAGTCTAAAATAAAAAGGTAGAAGACAATCCTTCAAATATATACAGAATATGTAAGACTTAACTTATTTTGAAAACACTTCTTTAAGTTTTATAATCTTAATCTGACATATAAACTAACAAAATAAAATTTGCAATTTTATAATATTTACTTGGTTATGCAACTTATATTCAGCTTGCCTATGTATTTTTATTATGAAAATTTTCTAAGTAATTGGAGCTAAAAAACACTTTAAGCTAAAAACCTACTTTTTGAATACCCAGAGCGGTACTCGTAGCTCAATCCCAAAACATCAACCTCCTAAACTTGAGTTTATCTCGAGATTAAATCTCACGATCGTGTTTATAAGTTGACAACTTTCCACATATTCCCTTCTTGAAGAATCTAAATATCTTTACCATTTTCCCTACTTTGAATCAGTGATATTTGTTATTACTTAGTATCAATAAAAAATGATTGCAGAAAAAAAAAATTATATAAAAATTACGAATGAATACGAATTCGAAAATTCGAATTTTATATAAAATATTTACATTGTGTAAAATTATTTACAAAACCTTTATCATAAAAATATCTATGCATCTATTATGTTTTTTATCAGGCTATTCTGTTTTAATATATAAAAAATTAATAGAAGTTTTCCGTAAGGTACCCTTGCTTTGTTATTGACATTTGTCTACAAATTCTGTCATTCGCAAGTAAGTAGTAAATTTTGAATTATTCAAATCGAAACAAAAGTAATTAATTTTAATTTCGATATAATTATTTTAAAATTATATTCTGTACAGTGAAATCTGTTTACAAAAGAAACTGCTATATTTCATAAAATGTAAGAAATAAAGTCAAAGGTTCTAAAGCACCTTTATCTGAATTCAACACACAACTGTCAAACTGATAATCATGGGAACCATTTAGTAAAGGGTATCACGTTCCTATTCGCCCATACAATCTGATGGAGATTGATACGTTTCTATTACTTTCATTCACTACAGAAGATGACGCTAAAGCCTTTGTCCATTTTGCTAATCACTTCTCTCGTATAGATACGTTGATTTGGACCAGCTTTATCGGAAATGGATACACTCATGTTATTTAGCTACGCACTTCATTCGCAGGCGGATGAATTCCAAGGTGTGGGGGATTCATGGAGTATGTAATTCTTGCCATTTCTAATATATTACTATATATATAACCAACCATCAAAATATGTGATTTTATATAACGTTGAGCATAATTTAGTGAACCTCATTTATAGCTTTTAGTACCTTAATTGAAATACAGTTTTTTTAGGACCATTTCAGCATTTTTAATTCCTAAATGTCTTAATATTAAGCAGTGATATTATTTGAAAGAAGCATTATGATAGTATGTATGCAATCTGATGATGTGATCTTCAAAAGTATACTAGTAAACAGGAAGCACAGCGGTATTAAATAATGCCGGAAATAAGGGTTCTGAGAAGATTCGCCAATCCATGTCAAAACTCGAACATCGTTACAAAATACACGCTTCACATTTACACAGTGCTTGCAAACATGACCATCCAGCTCTTAAACGAGAAATAAACCGCAAGTCATTGGTCAAGGAAGAACATGGGTGATTATAATTAACTCGCCAGCAAATAGAATTGTTTGAACTACCTGAGCGGTCAACTACTGGAATTACAGTAACAAACTTGTTTTTCAGGTAACTGGCATAAAGAGTTTTCTTTTTAGTTATCGTAGTAATCGTTAGCATGCAATGATTGGCTGGCATGCCAAATGGTAACATGAAAATCATTGAGTGAAGCAAGCTGTATCGTAAAGAGCCATATTCTTATTGTGCTACCTTGAAACGTATTTTGTTTTAAACCCATAAACAAGGATTGTGAATGTTAATTTCAAATTATCCACATAAAGCTTGAAAAAATACGCAACTTCAATTCAAATTAATTCCAAAACAATTTAATATGGAAACGTCTCAGCTTAAATTCTTAAATGTCTTTAAATATAAAATATCCCTTGAATTAAAAACAAATCCAAAAATAAATAGAGAGTAGATAGGATTTATTCAAGTCACAGACTCACTAGAAGTGAAAGCAAGCAACAGTGTCTTCAAAAAGTCTGAAATTGGAAACCAAGAACGCTTTGTGTTTGCTTTAGTCCAAGTGATTTTTCTGGACTATTTTTTGTTCCATTCTCTCTCTCACCTCTTCTCTCTATTCATTCTTCACTAGTGAGCCAATGGGGGAGTTAGAAGGGGTGCCCTAAAGACGCAAAACGGAAAGGGCTTTCGCTTCTAAGGGACGCAGATGTTATGTAAGTCTTCTCCCTTCAAGAGAGGGGCTTTCTCGCGCCTTGCCAGATGGTCTGTGGAACGACGCATGCGCAACAGACAAATGAATCTCTATTTTGACTTACATTTGGCAAATTTTCTCAAGTCTTCTTTAGAAAACAGGTGGCCAATGAATAGTGCTTTTACAATCGCTGAATTAAGTTATAAGAAAGTGGCAGATTATCTTTGCGCAACTAGTTGAGCTTCGAATCTTATTCTAAGTTGATAAAGTGTCACTAGAATTCAAGCAGGCGGTTATGATTTCTTTTAATGTGGCCGAACATGTCCTTAAATAGTAATTTTCAAGTTGACAGCTTTTATTACGGTTTTAAACTGTGCTTTTAGTTTTGTTAAATATGAATATCAGTTAAAAACCTTCTCAGGTTAATAGACTCTAATATTAATGAACCTTAAAATATATCAATACCTAAAGATGAATACTTTTATGCTTTTATTAGTTAGAAGGAACTATGGTGAATGACATCATCAAAAATAATTGAGTTCCCCTCTTAGTAACAAGTCGCTAAATGAAAAGTTTTTTACCACTGAATTAAGTTAAACATTGTTAGATTTTTATTTTGTTATTTGGGCAGTAAAAGAACATTGCAAAAGAGTTGATATTCTAAGTAGTTAGATATTTAAATTTAAAAAAAATTGACATAAATAATATGATCTATTTTGCTACTTTAAAAGCATAAATTTATTTTGTTTTTATAATAAATAAACATTAGTTTTCATAGCCATTCTTCTGACGAATTTAACTTTTAAAGTGTTTTAGGAGCTCTTATATTTATAATACTATCTTCTGCATATTGCTGCATATATTTTTTAATTTTATATACATTAAAATTTAATCTTGAACTGGTAAAAATGGTCCTTCAATATCTAATTTAAATGCTAATTTTAAGCTAGCTAAATCCAAATTGTATGCCAAATGTTTTTTTTTTGTTTGTTTTTTTTCCAAGATTACAAGTTCTTAAAGGAGCTACTACCCTTCCTAAAATGGTATTGACCTAAATCCAGTTTCAAAAAGCATTCAAACTAAGTACCTTTACTAAAAACTGAAGCATGGCTATAAAACGTTTCCGGTTTGTTTTCTAAAATTGGATTTACTAGTTTTTAAATTAGAAAAGTTATAGTTTTCATTTTTGAAACTAATTGTCTCAATTATTCTAAAACAAAAACTTACTTTATTATATTTTAAGTTCTGGTTAATATAATTAATACAATTATGATAAAAGTGAAAGTAAATATGAATAAAAGGAAAAAATACAATGATTACCATATTTTTTTATTGTCTTGTAAATATTCATTACGCTAACAAAACATATGAATTGTTCAGAATATTCATAAACTATTTTTTCAAACTGATTGACGAATATTATATGTTTTCAAATGTCTTACTGAATAAATAGCATGTTCATAGTAAACAATATATAATTTTCTTTAATAAATGTATCTAAAACTGTACAAAATAAAATAATCAAAACATATAATAAAAATAAATAAAAAGTTGAAACTTTTTAGATATTCATGTAAGTTTAGTTGAACAACCAAGGAGGGGTGAAATGCAAGTTATCTAAACAAATAAAAGAACAGTATTAAAATCAAAAGTATTTTAAATTTAAAGAATTTTTCCATCAAAAGAAAATAAAAGCATTGATATGTAATAAAGGGATAAATATATATAACTATTTTAAAGATATAAACAGATTAAAATGCATAATGAGAAAAATTATGATTTAAAAAAGAAAATACTGAACAATTAACATTCAGGCAAGTTTTCAAATAAAGCAGATGCAACACAAACACAAAACATAATCAAATTATACTTTTATTTTTAAGAGCTTTAATGAGACAAAATGTTTAATTGAGGGTAGTAAGTACCTTTTGAATAAAGTTTTACTCGAACTTGATATTTAATAGAGAGTGAGCTTATGTTTGGTATTATTTTGAGCAAAAAAAAAATCAATTTGAAATATAATGAAACGTATTTTAAATTATGAGAGGTATTGGGAAAATTACTTAAAGGAACGTTATAAATTATTTTAGCAGCATTTGCTTCTAAAAAAACTTTTCTAAATCAGTAAGAAAAGAATTCATTTCTGCAAACTACAAAATTCTTTTTCAACGTAAACAAAACAAAAATATCAATAATGAAGGAAATTATCAAAATTTTTAAAGAAGTATTTAATTTTCCCTTGCTAATTAATTAAAAAAATATATTCATAAAAGTAATGTATGTTAAATTTAAAAAAATATACTATTTAAGTATCTGCATTTCACTATCTAGCATAATTCAAAAAGTAAAATGAAATGTTTTCAAGAAAATATATGCATTGCACTCCCTTAAATATCACATATTCGTTGGACATATGGTACTTACTTCTTAAAACACATTTTTAAAATGCATGTGATATATGTATGGAATATACTTGTACAAGCAAGTGTAAAGTTGATAATATATTCTCTTCTGCATGTATATTGAATTATGTTACTTCAGATCTCCAATTCAGGTAAAGATCCTTCAATTCCTACTGTGATTTTTTTTATCAGAACCAATTAGGAAATCAAAACATAAGAGTTAATAGTATAAAGATAAATACTGAGATAAAGGTAAACTATATTGATCTAAATCAATTATAAGTGTTTTGATATTGAAAGCGCTGATTTTCCCCATTACAGTAACGTTCAGTTAATCACTGTCAATCATTGATATTAGACACATTAATAAGCATTTTGAATTACAAGGCATATGTTTAATATGGAATTTCCCTTAAACTATGATGTATTAGTTATTTTCAAGAAAAAATAGAAAAATTAATTTAAGATTAAACTCACCTGTTCTTATCCATTTCTATGAGGTATTAATTAAGTATAATTGCCGTGCTATTTAAATTCAAAGTGGTTTTTATTCGGTTTAAACTAGAAAAAGGAAATAATAATTTAAAAACGTCACTACAAAACTCTAATTGAAATTTCAACACCTTGCGTTGAATAAAATTTTCTTTAAAAAAGCTGTCATCAAGCTACATCAGAATATCAATTTAACTCTTTCAATCTATATCGTAGATGTATTCATTTGATTATTTTGAAATAGTAATTAGGTATAGTAGTAATTCTATCAGAAATTAGTATGTTTTTTATGTGGTTAAAACTAGAAGTCAATTTTTTAAATATCAATTTCGTTAAATTACAAACCTCAAACTGAAATTTCAATAACTTGTGTTGAATAAGATATTCTTTGTAATCGTTGTTACAAGATACTGGAATACGTATTGATAACGTTACATCAAAACATAAATGTTACTTCTTCAGTCAATATCGTACACAAAAATGAAAACTAGAAAAAAGTGTTACTAAAATGAAACATTTAAATTAAGTTCACACAGCAGCTGTGCTCAAACCAACACCACCAATCAATGACATGAAGCACAGTTGAAATAAATCACGATTTGAATTGTTCCATCAAAAAATGCTTAGTTCAAATCCACCCTATAAGAGGGAAAAGAGATTAAAGAAAAAAAGTAGAGACGTCTAAACCGACTTCCGGTCTTATTCTGGTTTTCATTTTTGCCAAAGCCAAAAATTCAGAAAGCGTCTCAATCATTAGCATTAGTGCTCTTATAAATGACTTAGATTTTCTCAAGCTGGATCAAACTTTAGTTTAAAGAATCTTTTTTATTCGTATTTAGTTTTTTTTTATGGAAGAGGAAAGAAACTGATTCTCGAAGGTAATTTATTTGCGGAAACGTGATATTTGGAAAACCGGTTCATTGATGTAGCATTGATTGAATCAAATGCTAAAGTTGTTCAAGCACTTTAATAGTACGGACAGATTTCAAATACTAAAAATTACATAGAACTAAACACGTGTACTTGATATTTTGTTTTTCTAATATTGTATGAATTCATTTATTGACTGAGAGAATTTTTTTAGAAAATTTTAAAGAATAAATCTTCTTTCATCGTTGATTCATCCATGTAACTGAAAAATGCCATAGCTACAAATAAGTATTATTGACTTGTATGTTTAGCATTTATACTAATCTGTTTTGTTTGAAGTTATTTTATTAAATGGAATTATGTAAGCAAAGCAAAATACTTCATATGATGTTGAATTATTTCTAAAGCATAATTGTTATATGTATTTATATAATATTTAAGCGATTGAAATTCTAAAATAAACTTCTAGTTTTCATTATCACTATTGGGTTATTATCTTATATCTACCCCATAAATATATTATTATTCAATACAATCAAATATTTTTTATCCCTGATTCTAGTATACAATTTACTATACTGATATGATTAGATACGTGGGAAAAGTCTTCAATTTAGTTTCTCTTCGTGTTTTCAACCAAAAGTTTAATAAAAATATGTGATTTAATTTCCAAGTTAAAGGAAATATAAGTTTATCTATAATTTATCTTTTAAAAAAACTTATAGTTGTTATCTAGTTCAGCTCAAAAAATAGTTTGAATTTGTTTATTGAAAGTACTTTATTAAAAGTATTTTTTAAAGTATTTAATAAAACAGTTAAAAAAACTTAGATGAATTTTTTTAATGGTAGATACAATTTAATTCCCGATTTAATTAAACAAACTTTAATTTTCTTCTGCAAAATTAGAAATTGTATGATTTAAATTATAATTTTTACATTATAACTCTACTTTTTTAAATAGCTATCCTTCTATAAGAATATATCCCAAGCAAATATTTTACCTTTCCAACGCTCTGCTGTCTTTTATTCATGGCTAGAAGCGTAGCAGCAGCAGATTGATGATCAGCTAAATCTACGAAACAGTATGGATCATTTCCTGGCTAAAAAGAAAAATAAAATACAGTAAATTACATAAAAAAATAAGGAAAAAACAACTTCATTTTATAACTAAACCATTTTATTCAAAAGTTGTAATTACAATCAATTGTAATTATTACTCTCATAAAATAAATGCGTACTAAAGCCAAGATAAAAGAATGTGACATTGAATATATTTGCCTCGGTCTAAATATAAACTAAATCTTTTATTTCCAAACGCAAATTGAATCGTTGAAATGTAAAAATCGTCGTCCCATTTTGCAGTGTTCAAGTAATGGTTTAAAATTGTTGCAATTTCTCGTTATATATTTACTCATTTTCGCGTTGAACTTCAAGATAAACTCAATATCAAATGATTTTTAACTATTGTCTTTTACGATGAATAGAGACTAAACAAGCTTTGTAATCCGTTATATAATTCTAGTAAAGACAGTTATTTTAAAAATAAAAAAGAATTGAATTATATTCTAAAAATTACCTTTCCATTTTTCTGTTTTTTTTAATTAAGTTTATGTAAAATTTCAATGCATTTGTTTAAATTAAAATAGTTTTCAGACATTTTTAGGGGAATACATTTGAAATTTGCATTTAATATTTCAGAATTAAAATTTAGAGTTTAATAGTCATGTTGTATTTACACCTTTGATTTCTTAAATTAAAAATATTTATTCACTAAACATATTTTTTTAAATTAGGATTACTTTATTTGAGATACAGTATTATATAAATATATATATATATATATATATATATATATATATATATATATATATATATATATATATATATATATATATATATATATATATATATATATATATATATATATATATATATATATATATATATATATATTTAATATACTTAAATATATATTTTTTTAACAATTCAATTGTTTTCAAGGAAATGAAACAATTGCATTTAGTTAAAACCAAATAAAAAGATGTTCCCATTTTTAGTAAAACAATTTTTACCAATTACTTTTTCCCTAAATACTTGTTATTTCAAATTGCCCAACTCCTACTCTATGTGTTTTAATTTAAAATATTCTTCGATGTTATTGTTTCTAAAATTATAACAGAGAACTATTTAATAGCTACCGATATGCTTGGGTACTTGTAAAATAGCTACCTAACTTTCCAACTTTACGTAATAAAATGACTTTACTCTAAAGCAAATTATACTATATTCCTGAAATCCAAATCTTTAAATTATTGAAAGCTGGATACCTACATACCGCTCTAAATGTCCAGCAAACATCGGACACATTTCTAAAATTACTCAGGCTGGTCTTTAACTGCCACAAAAGTGTGCAATCTAATAATGCTTGTCTAATAACAGAACATATTATTAATTCAACATATTCTACATTGGTGCTGTCCAAGCAGGAATGCATGTCCATTCCGAAAGATTAGAAGTCTTGAGAAGTTCTGAGAGAAATTATGCACTTTTCAATATTCTAGTTACCACCCTTTTCTAATTACATATATTCCAGTTGTTTCGGCAACTTCCCGTTCTAAAATATCACTCTGTTATTGAAGTATAAACTTTCTGCTAACAGGCGTGAACTCTCAGTTGCAATTCATTGCCACATACTGGGTTGGGAAGTTTCAACCATAAGTTCCAGATACATAATCAAGTGGAGGGGGAGGACTTGGAGTTTAACGGGCATTGATGCAACCCGAAATAAATGGAGTAACAATTCGCCCGATTATATGCGTTCAGCTCAGCTCTTAATGTTATGTTCCTTCAATTAATTAAGTTCTGCGCGTTTCTATAGCTAGAGGCAAAGAACATTATAGCTACGAAATGCTAATGCTCGTGTTGGAATCCGGTGAGGGAAATTAAACCAATAGCTTGTTCATATGTAGATTTATAAGCGAAATATTTTCTACTTAATATCTACCCAGAGTCAAGATTCGTGTTCTCAGTTTTAACTACGATTACATCTTACCTTAACGGTTGCACTTGCATGTAATAAATAAAAATCGTAATGGCACCCGTGATAAAAAGGAAATGAATTAAAACACTGTCGTGTATTTTAGTATTTTTGAGAAATGAATTACTTAAATATAGTGTAAGCTATACTAACAATCAATCTTAGGATATATATTTTATTTAGGTATCTAAACTTGACATACTTTTTCCTAATTTTGCATTTACATATACTATATTTTGGGTTAATTTTCTCAGCAGAAGAAAGGTATTTTTCAAGTAATTACTCAAAAGTATCACCTCACGTGAGCCACCTATCTATTAATTCATATTTTTAAAGATTGTTGAATAAAGAAAAATCTTTGTCATTATGGTGGATATTTGATATGAAAAGTACAAAATTAGACTAAAATGACACGTATTTATGGGCGGCGCTGAACCATGAAACCATGCAAACAAGAACAAAAAATTTTGCTAACAAACAGTTGATATGCTTATCTTCCAGTCTGACCAAATCGATTTTCAAACATTTTACAACAGGCAACCATAACTTTTTTACTGCCACGTGTTATGGTACGTGTCATTTTGATTTCTTCAAAATTTGAAAGGGACAAAAAAATTCCAATTTTGCTAATTTATTTTTATCGAAATTAAAATATGAAGTAATATTTAGTTATTAGAAATATACTTATTCATTTGATAAAACCTTTTTATCTAATGAAAAAGTATATTTCTTCTTCCAATTATCTTCTAATTTTCCACTGTTCTCTTTATGTTCCAGGATTGCGAAAATTTAAATTTTGTAAGAATTGCATGATAATATCAGTTCCATTAGTCATTAAATATGTAACTAAAATATTTTGCTTTTCAAAACAAGCTATTCTTTAATTTAACTAATTTTGCAACAAGCCCACTTCTCATTCGCAATTTTTTTGTTCTTAGTTTTTTTTGGACTCTATAATATATGCCCAATCCCATAATATATGCCTTACTTAAGCTATTTTGAAAGGTTAAATTTTTATTTTTTACATTAATTTGATTCACATACACTTCAAACAACTTTCAAGATATTTAATCCTATGATAAATAATAATTTGAACTAGATTTTATGAGTAAATATTTCACAAAAACATACAAATTTAAAATCATTATTTTAATGTAGATAGTGTAAATACGCGTTAATAGAAACACATATGTAGATCTCATGATAACACTCTCCTAGAAACTGTGCCAACCGATTGACCGAAAGATTTTTTAATTGTTTATAGAAGTTTTGATAACACTACATAAGAACTTAATAATTTTCAGCATAATCACAGTCATCTGATGCATATTTATGATATTCACACATTCCAAATAAAATATAACATTGTTTCATTTAAGTATACTACCTTGAAACCCTAAATTATGGCCATTAAGCAAAATATAAGTTTTTTTTCAATAAATTCTGACCAATATGACTCTCGATCATGAGTACCTTATCTTATTATTCAGTATTTATTCGAAGAATGCCCTTCTGGAAAAAATGCAAAGATAAGCTTCCGACAGCCGCATAATAAGAATCCATTCTCGTACACTTTCTCACCTGTTCCCTTCATACATATATGCATTATCATGTATGCATTAACGAGCGTCAAAGGAATAGCAAGTTATTCCTTTTTATGATATAAATTAAATTAACTTTCTCTCTTTCTGCCTTCCCACTTATTTTAAGCCTTGTATTGTTCAGAACAACGGGAATAATTTAAGTCGCGAGTGTTTAATTCGTGACGTAAGCATATCATAATCACTTCATCATTAAACCTTTTCACTAAGACCCTTCAGACATTCAGACAATAAAAGGTATAAAGTACAGCCATAAATATTAATTTAAATTTCCACCCAGGCAATTTCTGATTAAAGAGAAGAGTGAACGGGTGCTAATAAAAAATGACATTGGTAATTAGCAGTACGACAGAGAATTGAGAAAATTAACATCTTGTTTGAGACGAAAACAAAATTTAATAACAGTTTTGAGAGGTAGAAAGTACTGTTTTCAAAGGTAATATATGCAATTAGTATTATATTGTTATATCGTAAGTCATTCACACATTTTTGATGAGTTTGTTAATGAATGAGACTTTTATTTCACAATTAATTAAATTATTATGATAATACTTTTTAGTTCTTATCTTAAAAAAGAAATTTTTGTTCAACTGTTTTGTGTCTGCCTATTGTATTTGAATATTCCTATTTTATTAGAAACTTGTAAATTAGGTAAACACATAAGTATTAAAAATTTTATTTAGAGTATTATTGGATTCATTTTACTTTTATAAACTGTTGTGAGGCTTATTTTTGAGTTATGATAATGTAATGTTAATTAATTGAAAACAACTATTAAATATGTGATTACTTTGTCCACCAAATCATAGTTTTGGTCAATTAATTTCCCATCAATTTACCAGTATAATGATTTCCAGTTTAAATTTGCAAAGGGCAATTGAAATAATATATTACTTATAGCATGTTTAATTTAATAAATTTAATTAATTTATTAAATGTAATTAATTATTTATTTGTATTACAAGACAGAATATATACACATTATCATCCATGAAGAACTTATATTTTATGCAGTAATTTCTTTTAACGTAAATCTTGGTCACTTATAATAGTGACTTATTAAGTTTCTCAGGAACGAAAATTTTATCAATTAAAAGTTAATATAAATATAAAAATAAAAAAGAATGAGTCTTTACAGAGAAGTAAATAATAATAAAACATAAACTAATTATCCTTCAACATATATTTAACTTAAATGATTAAAATCTAAACCACCAGCAGTTCAATCGCTCTCCGAAATTATTATTCAAGAAATTGTTAATTTGAAACATAATTAATATTTATGTAGTTAATACCGACTTACGACTTTAATTTGTAAGTAGAATCGCAAGGCAGAACCTGCTATTATGCATCTCTACTTGTTAAATATTTTAGTTAAAGTTTGGGCGTTGGCGAGAATTTTCAGAAACTGGAAATAATGAAAGGTATCTCGTATGCTATATATGTGGTATAATTTCTATACAAAGTGTTTTTGGTCATGTTGAATCTCTAATTGGTATTATTTATATTTTACTCTAATTCTGTATAATTGTTTAATTATTTCAATACTTTCTTTAAGAAAAATACTTAAACACTAATGCTCGTTTTATTTCATTCAAGTTGATTATTTGCTTATTATATTAACTAATAATTTGTATAACTCAGCTCGATGATAAAAATTAGTATTAAATAGTATAAAACACATGCTATTATATTTTATGTAAATGTATGTAAAATGAATAATAGAAAAAGATTATTTGCTAAATTCATATTTTGGATTTTCAATATAATTTTTTATAGAGTTGGATTTAATATATAACAATAATAGTATATGTTATTTAACTTCTATACAAAATTAGTATTAGAACATCCATACGTAGAGTATTACAACGCTAAAATTTCTAAAGAACTAAAATATTTGAAGGTTAAAATATTCTATTGGTTAAAGTTAAAAATATAACTAATAAACATTAAAGTTTCGTAGTTAGTTTTAAAATGAGTTATAATATAGATGTTAATATTTACCAGTATATAGTAACAAAACATGATTAAATTCCAATTGTGGTACACCAAAAACTACTTGTCTACTTATTTTTTCATTGATGTGGTACTGTTAATATGATATCTTAAATAATTAGGTTTTTATACATAAAAGAATGTTAAGAATTCACACCAGATTCCACATCGCATTCAATGTTTAGTCATCTAAATAATGTCAAAATGAAAAGGAAATTTTTCCATCTTTCTGAAAAATAACATATATTATTTATAGTGTATCCATGGACTGCGGTCCGGTAAATTCAACTGTCTTAGAAAAATCTCATGTAATTCTCAGTTAATTGGACATTGTTGAGAACGTTTTTTATAAATACCTTAAAACCAAATAATAATTAAAAGAAAAAAATGGAGTCAGCTAAATATAGTGTTCTTGTAGTTGGCTGCCAACAAAAAGTTTGGCAATGGTCGACTGCATTTATAGGTATTAAAAAAACATGAATGCTTAACATGTTTAATCCCAGAAAATTTTATTGCAAGTTTAAAAATAATTAGCTCTAAACATCTAAAAACTTGTTAAAACTAGTACTTTAAAAAAAAGAATTGAAATCCCAACAAAAACATCTCTGTAAAAAGGCACCAAATTCTTCAAGCAATGGTTATAGTCGTGAAAAGTTTTGTGATTTTAAGTAGAGCCAAGTTTAAAGTTGGTGTAAATTACGGGCAAAGAAAATTAGTAAAATGTTATTCTCAATGTCGAAATTCCCCTGCATAGGCCTAAATATCTAGCTACAAAATATTTGTGTAACTTGGCCATTATGCGTGTCAGTGAACCAGAATACGAAATGGCCAAGTGTCACAAATATTTTTTGAAGCTAGATATTTAGGCCTATGCAGAGGCATTTTAACTTTGAGAAGAAAATTTTACTTATTTTCTTTGCCCATAATTTACAATAACTTGGCTCTACTTAAGAACTCAAAACATTTCACGGTCATAACCATTGCACGAAGAACTTGGCGCCTTTTTACAGAGATGTTTTTGTTGGGATCATATATTCTGCTTTAATTACAAAGTAATTTATTTGGTGCATTCTGTTGAAGTTAGTCATACTTGATCATAATCATATATTGAGGGGAAGGAATTTAGAGGAGTGGGACAATGTTCCCACTGGTACTACGACAGAATCATTAGGTCCTACTGGTATTCTAGGCAAAAAAAATAATAAATATCTTACTAATAAATGCTCGAATAATTGGAACAATATTGAAGGATTTTTATAAATGGTAAAATCCCATTGGAGTCTTTTTTTTTTCTTTTTTTTTTCTGGACGTATATATCCCGTGGGTAGTCTAAGGGTTAAATCCTCTTGAATCTACATACATACAAAAAAGTAATTTTTCACAAGTTTTTATTACATTACATAAACTAGAAGTGCGGCAATAACCTAAAACGTCTTGACTCCTTCTAAACATGCATTCAAACTCATCATCTTGTTCAAAACTATGGTGGCTGTAAAACGTTATTGTTGTCTCTTGTACAATTTACGAAAATGGATTGAGCCAGACTATACGCTTCAATTATAGCTAAAACACGGAAACAAGACACAGAAGTTAATTACATTTACATATTTAGATACTTTAAAAGTGGAGTAATCACACCTAGTGGAGGATTTCAATAACTTTGTGAAAAATACATATTTTAGTTACGCTGGGAAGCTTTCTTTCTCCTAACTCTGGATTGATAGTGATGAAATGTGTTGTGCAGAAAATGAACATTTCATGGCTATATGCTTGATAATGTTGGGAAAAAAAAACATAAAAGCTATATATATAAAACTGAATTGTCTGTTCAACTGAACCTTATACAAATCCACAGTTTTGCATCTAAAAGTATGAAATTTGGTACATAGAAGCTTTAGTACATTTAGATTGTAAAGAACAATTTTTAAATTCGATTAAAAGTTGCTTTCATTACAATTTAATGACATGAAAAAAAGTTTTTGGAATTGCAACGATATTTTTTTATTACATCAGAATGAAAACAAAAGTTATTTTAATGTGTCCCCCTTATTTTTTTTTTTATTATTTTTATGTATTACATTCGTCTCTCCTCAAAGCGGTTCGATTATTATTATAATTTTCCATATATTTACTGTCAAACGACGTTCTGTGCATGGGCCGTTTGAAAACGTAATGGAATGTAAACATAATGGCAAAGATTACTGAAATCCACCGCAAACTTTAAAATCATTTCGACATTTGCTAATATTACTTTTTATTTCCAAGGAAATATTTATAGATTTCAATACATTTTTTGTATTATACATGTTTTACTCTTTCACAATTTACACCAGAAGAGTAGTATGCATTTACAATTTTATTTCTTTGTTGTTCATTTTGGTCATGATAATGAAAATGGTAAGGGGCCGGGCATAGGACGTCTTTTTTCTCTGTGTACAAAAAAAAACGTTGAAGAACATTTTTGGGGTTCAGTTGTAGTATAAAACATTTCTTCGGCGTGATTTTATTTGGTGCTTTTTCGAAGATAAGTGCGGTTTCTAGCACTGGTTTCTATTTTCAGTTTTTATTATTATTTATATTTTTATTTAAGTTGGTACTAATCCATTAGCCTGGTACCATATAAAAATTGCCAAATTGAAGACCTAAGCAATCCAAACTAACAAATTTTAAATAATTTATAATTTCTTTAAATTGGAGGAAACCTACAAAAGAATTATTGGAGGTTTTAAAAAATGTGTAATAATTTACTATAATTATATGTAATGAATTGAGGTAAAATGTATTCTTGATTGCGACAACTTGTGCAATATTATTCCTTTTGAAACCATCCAAAAGAAATAGCATACATCTATCGAAACACATGTTATTGGGATTATTTCCCTTCGGACTTTAAAAATGAAAAAACAACTTTGAACTATAAGAGACATCGAAGAAGTGGGAGTAAAATGCTCAACCATCGTTGCAGAAAATACCCAGTCCTTCGATTTCATTGCATAAACTAACGCTCTTGGCATACAAACTACTCAAATTCTCATATATTTCACAGAATGTTACACATAAGGACATAAGAAATTCATGGCATGCAGGAAAATACTGAATGTAAGTCTTTGCGTTGCAAAATATCTCTAAACTCGCTGAAATACGTCATACGTGGTGTGGATGACACAATCCATGTTAATATAGTCATGCATATCCAAATTTGAGATACCCATCAAACAGTTCGGTTAAACTTTAGATATGACACTTTTTCATATCGTAATATTTGTGATATACATAATGTCGTTGGAGAATATTATCTTGTCACAACCCATGTGAAAATTTTATTTTAATCTTACAACTCTTGGTTAGAGTAGCTTATTTTTTTTTTTTTTTCATATTCAGTACACCTTTCTCAATACATTATTTTACTTTTACAGAAATCTAAATATCATGCTCCTTCTTCAAGAAATATGTTGCTTTATAAAAGAATCCAAATATAATTTAGCTACTTAGAAAAATATGTTGTTTTATAAAGGAACCCAAATATAATTTTCATAACTAGTGAAATTTGTTTGAGAATGCTTGTTAATTTCGAGTTCTCTCTGCATAAGAAAATTAGTTTCTTGCAATTAAATGTCTTTTTCCAACTAATTACTGAAATTAGTAGTAAGCTAGACTAGCTAAAAAGACAACTCATGTAGAATACCATTCATTATAACCTTGTAAAATATGCATAATATTTTACAGAATTAGCCTTGTTTTTCATTTTTAAATTTAATTATTACATTGATTGGGTAATTCATCCAGTTAATTAATATTTGAATCGTACAGTCATTTATATACATTCATTCTTCATGATATGGTTAATCTGTTCATATTTGAACGTTCTTTGACTCATTATTGACTGTCATATCCTTCATTTCTCGTTCGTACGACTTTACTTCAATAATTGGTTAGAAATCCCATACTTCAATTGTTTATTGTTTTGTCAAAAGTTTGCTTTTTACTAATGTTTTGTTATTTGAATCAGTTTATCACACTCACTTGTGATTATTTCATTTTCATAACTTGTATTTGTGCATTAGTTCCTTCATACATTTGTATGCATTTTTTCTCATGTTCCGTCATCTATTTGTATGTTTATCTGTATTTTCCTTTATACATTGTTTTCTCATTTGTATTTTCACTAGAATGTAGCGTCTCATTATTCGTTCTCCTTGTGCATTCATTGGACATTACGTTTTATTATTTATTGGGTGGTTCATTCCAATTATCTTCTAATGGTCTTTAAGTGATACCTAATTTCGTCTGAATATTAGTTCTTTTGTACAGAATTGATTCATTTTCATTCAGGATTTATCCTCTTGAAAATGTTATTTTCAACTTAATCCATAATTCTCTTCTAATACCAATAGATAATACTAATATATTTTGGAATGATACATGGTAATTTTTTTTAGAAACCACAAATATCACCACTATGTTAAATCACCATTAAATCGGAATAATTCTCATCAACTCTAATATTTCAGTGATTTAACTTATAAGAAATACAATATTTCTCTCAAAAGTCCGATATTAGCGAGTTAAGCTAATAGAAAACTGTTATCCCTAATTTCTTAACCATAACATGTTTGAGTAACAGTGCGTTCCGAAGAGCAATCAAGTCACCTTTGCATCGTAGAACTTCATCTAATACTCAATGTAGTTAGGCTGAGGCGGGTCCAAGATCTCATTGTCCATATAAATCGTTAAGAGCTGGACTAGTGCCGCTCTATATTCTATCACTAATGAGCTATATCTATCCTAAGAACAGGAAATATTACTTATAAAATATTGAATTATAATAAATTTGCATTTAAATGTAAACAGTAAAAAAAATGTATAACAAATTAATAAAGAACAATTGCCTATTACTGCCTATTATACACCTAATTGGTATGCCAGAATTTATTTTTAAGTCATTAAAGTGAGGCAGAGTAGTTAACAGATAAAAAAAAATCAGGTTCTGATTAGAGATCTACCCTGATCACAAAAACAGGAATTATTTTTCACAAAATATTACTTTGCAATGAATCTGAATGTAAGCATGAATTATTGTTAAAATGTTTAACTGTATAAGTTAATAAAGAATCATTTTCTATTACTCATTAAATATTACTTTATAATAAATCTGACTTTAACTGTGAACAATTATAAAAATGTATATAAAAAATTCATTAAAAAACACTACCTATATAATAATTAAATAAATATATATAATACTAATTCCCCTTCAAAAATAAGTTCCTTATACATGTATAAAACTCAAGAACCTTCTTTTTGTAACAAACTATGCACGTCTGACTAGCAAAAAATTATATTTCCCCAACGAAAATTCGTAGGTGTCAAGAGAAATAACCTCACCGTATTGATTTTTGTTTTGCAACTTTGGAAAAGAAATTCGTAGGATACGCCATTTTGTCATGACAGGTGCCTGTGTGAAAGAATGTTTTGTCTTCCGTAAACATTTCCCTTTTTTGTATGAACTGATCTATCTGCGAATGGCAGAACCACATTGGCCTGACTCTACTGGCAATGTTGATGAGAAATTGATCCCACTAGATCCGCACAGTGATCGTAAGTTTTTGAATTCGCCTCGTAAAATACTATCGAAATCTTCAAATCTGTTTACCTCACGAAAAGTACTCCAGCTGTCCATCTAGACTTGATCCTATCTCATACTCCAACTCCAACTTCTCATATCGCAAAACTATTTTTACAAAGGGAGGGAGGAGAAAAAAATCAGCTCACCCTCTCAACATTTTATATGTATTTTTCTTTTTTCTTCTTCGTTCAGCCATTCTTTTCTTTTCTTTTTTATTATTTAAAAGAAGCAATAGAATGGCAAATCGGCCAGAAGCCAGGGCTATGTGACAGAAAATGGAACTTAGAAAGAAAGAGGGGGAAAGGGTAGAGATTCTGAGAAATTTGGTGGATGAACAACCCAAGGGAAATTTTGTTTTCGTTAAGAAAACGAGAAGGAGACGAGATCTGAAGTTGGCCCAGTTTAATTTTCAGCGTTATGCAGAATTGAAGAGAAAAATCAAAGTTGGGAAACAGCGAGAATTTGCACAAACGAGAAATGGTTTCTATAGAGGAATTTTCAAATGGGGACAACTAAAAGGATGGATACTCTCTATGCATTTGAATAGAAGTGAGTTTGTGAAATTGTTTCGAAGTGTGTTTTCTGTTTCGATTCATTGCATGAAATCCAATTTATTCCGATGAATGCATTCGAATAAAACTTATCTCAAACATACATAATGAATTCAAAAATACAAAGTGATGCAATAAAATTACCTTGATTTATATTTATATTGATTGGATTTTTTATATTCTTGAACGTTTACAGTATGTTTTCCTTTTAATTTTAAATAAGAATTTATGAAGGGCTTATTCGTTTTTTTTCCTGAGTGAAAGTCAGACTACTATAAAATATATCATTAGTTGACTTACTGTAATGTAATCATACATATTAAAATATATATATATAAGAACACATTCTTTTAAACTTATTTAATAAATAATATAATATCAATAACAAATCGAAAAGGAATCCAGGCTGAAAATTGATGTTTACAGAATCTGATATTCTGTTAGCATGTAGTGTACAATTTTAAAATAAAATATGTAGCAATATAACTATATTATCAAACGTTTTGCCATAAAATAGTAAGTATGTCATAGAAAAAGTTTTATATCATAATAAAAAACTCAAATATATCTAGATTGAGACTAATCATAAGCATTTAAATAATAATATAAGTAATGCTAATAATTTACATGCATATTTTGTAGTAAAATTAGTTTATATATACAAACTATATCATTTCTCTCTTTTTTACGTATATCCATTCAGAAGAGGTTTTTTTTACAAAATTTTGAAAGTCTTAATTAAATATAATTACCTTGTAAATAAATTAATTGCAGTTAAAAAAAATTTGCATAATGTTCTAACTGTATTAATTGCTATGATTTATATGATTGTAACTAATGTAACTTTTTAATAAATAAATTAATTAAATTTTTACTTATTATTGAAAACATGCTAATTGTACGATATTTTATATTTAAAAGCACAAAAAAATGTATATATTTAATGCAATACATGTAAATCCCCCTACTATCTCAATTTTATAATATCATCAAAATTGAATTCACATATTTAATATTTCTAAGAGTCTTTATCGATTTGATGGATCCTATCTCACAATATTTTTTAATATCGCATTTACTTTTTAATTCCTTTCAGTAAATTTATTGAGGATTCAAAAAACGAACCCTTCCTCTTAAGTTCCAGGTCTCATTCCTCTCCTAAGACACATCAGACATGGTTATAGTTTCATCTACTCATCCACTAGGTCTAACAAACAACCTGGATAGTCGCCGAATTGATGGGGTGTCAACTTCCCAGTCATCTGTACTTCCAATGAAGAAAATATTAAAAAAAAAATCGCACCAGGAGATGTGGCAAAGGACTTTAACTAGCGGACGTGGTCGGCATCTAGTGACGATAAGCATCCATAATACAACACATGTCCCCGAAACTTGAAGATCTAGATATAGGTGGGATTTCATTTCGAGTCCATCTTGTTCCTCTATAAAAGGATCCTTTTTTCGCTCTCTTTATTTTGCTTTAGTTTTCTTCATGACCTCATATTCCTTTATCCATCAATTTCGGATTTGTTCTTCCATTACGATTCGTTTCTTATTCGCGATATATCCCAATTCATTGCCGAGGAATGTAACGATGGCTTGGTACTTCGATTTTATCGGAAGACTCTCATCCTCGTGTGTTAAGAGTTATCAAGAAAACGGAAAATCGTATGTTATGGGGCTTCTAAGAACCACAAGCCCTGGTCTTTTTTATCATCTCGAAAAAGACGAAAGAGAGTTAATAGGAAGAATGGTTTTGAGAAATGAATATTTTTATCAGATGAATAGTGAGGCAAAATATGTTAAATATGTATGTATAAATAATTGGCTCAAAATTGCTTTCTTATCATGCTCAAAAATATTTACTTCTACCAATTAATGAATGATATGAAATGTTGTAAGAGTTTGAACCAAGTTTTGCGTTACAACTTTTTCTGCTCCCTTTCTCTAGCATGAAGTATAATGAAAAAGTTACAATTGCCCCTTTAAGTTATAATTGCTCTAAGAAAAAGTTAATAATTTGCTCTTATCTTCTTAAACTGTTGTAATTGATCCCTTCTGATAACAAGCAATAAATAGTAATTTCTTATTATTTGTTTCGAAATTAATTTTATTTTTTAAATGTCATCACAGGTAATCTTTTAATATCATGAAATAAAAATTAATATGGGTATTTATTTTAAGAAATTGAAAGAAACTATTATTTCATTTTTACTTTATTATATGAATTTATAAAATGTATTGCCTTTTTCACACACACGGTTAAATGGTTTTTAATTTTTTTTTTTTTTTTTAATTTAAAGAATTCTTCTCACCGAAATTAGAAGCATGTTTTGACGTGTCAACTTGTAGTTTACAAGAACTTTTCGTATAAATGTTTTTTAATATTCAAGAATTTAAATTAAAAGAGCAAATACTAATATGGCGATTATTTAATGGGAAGTTAAATTCGTTATTTTTTTTTTTTTTTTTTTTTTTTTTTTTAATTGTAATTTTTATTGCAATGTACTTGGCATGAAAAATATAATTTATTAAATTGTTACAATTATTCGTTTTTAATTGTGAAAAACGAAAAGTTTTATTGTTTTGAGAGTTTTCAAGGCGGTATCGATTATTGAATCATTATACTATTATAGATACATTAATTTGGCTTTGAATCAAATAATTATAAAAAATTTTTAGTCATTATTTAAGCTGAATTATTACCAAAACCTTTTTGATAATTTTCAGATGCTTCTTATAAATTTTAGAGTTCAAAAAACAACAAAAATAGTGAAATTAAACTATAAGGGGAGGTGCTATATCGTCGACCACATTTTTGCCCTATGACCACCAAAACTTTGGAGTTCTCTAGCATCACTTTATGTAAATTAATGTAATTAGTGCATATTTCCTTCATTTAGAGGGCAAGTACAACCTACTGTTTATTATTTTAATAATACAGATTCATGTGAATAATACTAATCCATTTTCATCTTAAAAATGTAAGTTTTTTTAATAATGTTTTGCTTTTTAGTATTTTTTGTATTATGTCCTTGTTGATGAAAATAATTTGAAATAATAGTTATACACCTCATAAAATATTGTGGAGCTTTGAAATTTCTTATCTTAACCCTAAAACTGTAGCATGCTATTTATTTTACACTGTCATGGTGTTGTACCTTTGACCATGATCTTGATCAGTTGTTGTTCCTTGACCAGTCCAAAGTCCCGACTCAGACCATTTCCACAAGAAAACCATTCCTTTGTAAATGTTTCTCTTTTTGATTTTGATTAACCATCAACGAGTGGTACAGCTCAAACTGGCAATATCAACCTTCAGTGTAGAAATTCAGATCTATGAAGTATTATTGTCACACCTGAAGCTGTGAGGCCTCATCCAAAAGAGCAGGCAAGGAAAATGTCAAATAGGGGCTGCTCTAAAGGAAAATCTCCCATCCAGACTTATACTTCTGAAAAGCTTATTAAAGCTAAAAATGAAAAGCAACACCTTAAACTTATGACACCACAAAGAAACAACCCTTTTCCTAAAAAGGAAATAAAATACTTCTCCCTAAAGACAGCTCTGAATTCAATAGCGATACACAAACAATTATTCAGGAGAAATTGCCTTTAATCTGTTGGATGAATGTTGTGTATTAGCCAGCTACAATATGAGATAGATGACTTGGAAAAAAGAACATTTTATTCATGTGAAAATTTCTGATAAAAAAAAACAAAAAAAAACCTGCAGATATCTATGATATTATTAATTATCTAGTGTTTCTGATCCAATATTTCAAAAAACATATATTTTTTTAAATAGAAGTTTAAAATAGATTAAAAGTTGTACTATATCGATATAGAATACACTGTGCTTAAACCTGAAATCTATTATTACTAGTGGATCTTCTCAACAGTTGGAATGTTTGTCATTTAGAGTGGACTTTTCATCAGATAAAATAAAATAAATAAACACGTACAAAACTTTTAAACACTATCATTAACACCATTCTCATTATTTCTTGTACACATTTAACTTATACTGATTATTTGAACTGAATGAAAGGGTTTTTCTTCTTCATTACTGTGGTCTTAAATTAACCGGTCAAAGGTACAACTATATGTTGTACTTTTGACCAATTTTTTTTTTTAAATTAATTAAAAAAACAATAAAAGTAAAACTAGGACCTTCAAAAATTTATATGATAAACCCTGTGATACTGATTAGAATAAAAGAAAAAAAAATTAGCTTTAATATTCAAAGTAAGAACATTGAAACTTTGCAAAGTGGTCAAAGGAACAACACCTTCCCTTACATCAGGTTTTACCAAAAAATTTCAAATTACCTTTCCAATAAACATGTGTTTCTCATAAATCGTTTGCTTTTCTATTTTGAAATGTTTGTCTAAATTTAATTTTAGAATTACCACTTAAATTATTTACAGTATTATTATAAGAGTTGCGATCACTGACTCATTGACTGACTCTGTAACTCGAAGATAGTGCTAGAATCACACAAATTTTTCATTGATTATTTGAAAAGGCTGGATGAAATTTGAAAAGAGCAAAACAAAAAACAATTTCAACATGCAATCACAATGGTATAGTTTTAATTCTCAGGATTGATCGCAATCCAACCAACACAACATTACCTTTCATTTTAAAGCGCCGCTTATTGCCGATACTTCATGCGTACGCTATTACAATCAACGAAGATCAAGGCTAGTCAATTGAGCACGGCTACTCACCCAAAAGAATCTTAAAAGCAATTATATACAAAGAAGGGATTTTTTTAACTTCTCTCTTTGTAGATGATTCGATACAGTTGAAGAAGGATTAAGAAAACTTGGAAATGGTTCTGCAAAATCTGACAAATGAAAACCACGGAGATCTAGTAAATGACGATTTGAAGGTCTTGTGCAAATGCTACTGTACCAAAAACTTGATACATTAAATAAGTTTGTTTCCTTAGCTTATGGGACAGTTCGACCAAGAAAATCACTAAAAGAAAAGAGATGACCACCAAGGGAACTTACAGACAGGGAAAAAATTCCCACAGTGAAACTTTAGTACCACCCAATAAAGTTTTATTGCCACATATCTATATTACATTTAATATTAATAGATATGTTTCTAAAATCACTTCCGAAAGATTTGAAGGCTTCAAGTACTTAGGTACGCAAATTTCGATTGGAGTCAAAACTGAATAAAGAGGTTCAAAACTGAATAAAGAGGTTCAAAACTGAATAAAGAGGTTTGAGGAAGACTTGCAAGTAAACATGAATTTGTAAACATGATAGATTCTCAGAAAGAAAGTCGTATGATATTCATCGAATTCTTATAAAAATGTTTGGTTAAAAACAAAAGCAGAAGCTACTAGAGCCATTCTGGGACAAATGTTGACGCATTCCAAGCACTTGGCTACCTAATGAGCTTGAAAGCACCTTTATTTAATTCACACCTCGATTATTTTCTACTAAATCGAGAGCTTCAAAAAAATCAAAGCTAAGGTAACTTAGAATTGAAAATCATGAAAAATATCGATTTTGAGAAATTAATTGTTTAAAATAAGGGTTTCTGGTTTTGTATATAGTGATATGTAACACTTTGCACATTTTGAAATGCCTATATTGAAAGTATCAACAGGTTACAGACATATGGTGCAGGTCTCGTCAAAATTAAAGTGATTGTTTACTTTAAACTTGATTTTCTCTGTCCTTTATTTTTGATATTTGGTGTACCTTTTCTCAGAAAAAATTACAACTAGAAATAAATTTTAAACACTGACATATTCATTAATTATTGTTACTTACTTTAACATATGCTTTTTTTTAAATATTTATCAAAAAAAGTTATTTTATTTTAAACGATAAAAAATGTGGTCTTTGTCATTTTAGTGTAATGTATTAGTAAAATCAACTAGGCAATATATTAAAAAAACACTTAAAAGCATTATACAATATTTGATTTATAGTTTAAAAAGTTTCAATTGAAAGGATATTAAGAAACGAAGAAGTGGTATCAAGAACGATGTGGCATAACACTGATGTTCAGTTAGTGTTGGATGTTGTAAATGGATATTCCAGTGTTACCTACATATGAAAAATTACACAACATTCTTCGAGGGAAATTCAAAAGCATATTTAATATGTTTATGCAATTTGATGTCAGTTGAGTAACACTTTTTTTCAATGAACATCTTACGTACAATAGTCTAATTTCATTTAAGTGGGGTTTTCTCTATAATCCATTTGCATCATGTGTACGAAAACGCGACATATTAAAAAAAGCTATTTTTGATATGAACGCAATAAACAACCTAGCATTCATGTTTAATAATCTAATTATCTAACAGGTTTTTTTTTTCTTTCTTTTAATTTCAGATCTATATTATACATTTCAAATCAATTTCAATATTTTTTTAACTCAAGTATTCATATTCATAAAACATAATAAAATTATAAAATGGAAATATGCCTCAAGAAGTATGGTCTATTTTAATAATAAATGTTGCTTATTTTTGGGAACGAAATGCATGTATAAATATGCTTGAATAAGATTTATTAATCTTAAACTATTACCTAATAATAACCAATTTATTCTATGTCTTCAAAATTTAGAGAATAAAATGTGCTCAAACGCTCTAAACCATTAAATAAATCTCAAGCCAGCCACCATTCAAAGATAGAGAGCAAAAAAACTCACTCATCTTATTTAAGAAGTCACGAACTAATAGAAAACATCCCAAGAAAATCCTTATTTAAAATACACGAATGCACGATTTTAAATGAACTGGTAATACCTTTCAGTATGCATGAGTGTGGGGTTTAATGAGCGTTTCTAATCCCTGAAAGTGGATGGAAATAAGAAAGAAAATGATCCTAGGAAAATAAGAGGAATATTTCACTGGACCCTACCTCCCTCCTTCCTTTAGCGAACGTGGCCACCCAACTGGAAATAGAACAGATTCGTCGCAATATGATTTTTCCCGAGAAAACCGTGCGCATTTTCAGTTGAGAAACCTATAACCATCCCTTTCTAGTGACATGAAAGCTGCTTTAATCGCGGACAAAGGAGTGAATTTAACGTTGGGGCGTTTGGGATAATGTGGCACCGGATATTTCTGATTGCAGTTCATCCCCTTTGGACTAATAGGCGTGTAAGGTTTTGATGCTTTCTAGAGAGAGGTAGTGAAAGAATAAATCATTGGGTTTGAGAGGGAAGCTCATTAACGTATTTACGTTTAAAACGCGGAAATGCTTTTGCAAACCTTAACGTCATTTAATCAGGTGGTTTCCTCTTCTGTGAACGCTTTTTCTTTCATTCTTTGATGACCGCGGAACTTTTTGATTCAAAGGTGGTAATGTCCTCAACTTTGTAGAAAGACGTTGAACAAACGGGAATTGAACTGGGATTGTAAAATATAAAAGTGGGGTGTGTAATGTTGTTGTATAGAATTTGTTTTAATTATGATTCGTAAAAAAAAAAAAACGCTTTTGTATTTTTCGTTTTCCAGTTCAGTTATTTTCCTTCTTCAAAGCGTTTTAAATAATTGTTTGCAGAGGTCTGATTTTTAAGATTAATTATATAATTCAGTTATCTTGAGACACATTATTATGATTTTTGGTATTTTTATATAAGTACTTTATTTTAAATTAAATGTGTTAAATGATTTTGAAAAGCAAGGTTCAGTACAATGACAAAGTTTCTTTCAACAAAGGTTAGTAAAAAAATCTTTATCGAAATGATTATGGGATATAGGAATGATTGTGCTCGTGTTCGTCCGTGTTATTCCACATTTAACTCGTCAGTAAAATTACAACTAAACATTAGGAAGGATCGAAATTTTTTTCCACGATTTTTTAAAACCTACTTATACAATACGGAAAATATATTGTATGGTACATAGATGAGATGGAAAAGAAAATTAAAAAAATTAGATTAAGAACTGTTACAAGGAGAATGAAATTTAGATGTGTGAGCCTTTTTATAGGAAAAAGTTTGCATTTTGTTAAAGTGAACGAAGCATTTTAGTACTTTTAAATGTTTATTGCAATGAAAGGACACATACTAAATGCTTACAAAAATACTTTTAACAATTACACATACATTTAACAATTTATTTATTACTAAACAAGAAAAAAATGAAAACCCCGCCAAAATTATAGTGGACGTTAATCACTTTTGGTGTTGAAAACTAGCATGAGATTTCGTGATTCTAGCTAATTTCTCATAAACCCGTTTGTTTTATATGGTCCACAGACTGCAAGAGATACTTCCGAGACTTAAGTACTGAAAAAATTTTACTTAATGGTAATTAATAATGTCATCAACAGCGTACGTTGCAGAGAATGAAACCCTGCAAACGTTTGCCTCTCAAAGTGGCTTGCAACCGCTAACATAATTATCAATCAGGTCCTACGTAGCTTACTAAAATCCATTTGAAGCTTAAGTAATGTTAACGATATTCATCGTAAAAGTCAATGTATCTATGTGATTCAAGATCAAAACGAAACCATCAGTAATCTATGGTGCACAGCTTTTGTATAAAAAAATCGTTTTATCGCATTATTTGTCTAGTGATTTGAAGAACGTCATCGACTCTGTTATTAAAAGAAACAGAGTGTTTGGCCATCCTAAAAATATAATGTTATCAATGCTAACTGACTATAGAAATAACATAGAGGTTGGTAGGTTGGTTGGTTTCAGATTATCTGGCGCCGTCAGCAACACGAGGGCTATAATGCCCCGAAACATTCGTCATTTGACAAGCCAACATACATTTACAAACACCCATGCCTTACACGGGACTCGAACCCGCAACCTCGTGCTCTAGAAGCTAGCAAGCTAACCACTATACCGTTTGGTTGGCTAACATAAAGGAATTGGCCCTTCGAAGAATTTTAAAAGCTCGCAAAGTCAAACGGCATGCTGCAATCCCAACCATTATAATGAATAATATCTGCATCTTCAGTTTACCAGCATTTGACCTATGTACAACAGATTATGTTGACCTGATTAAGTCGAAAATGTAATGGAGTTCTACCGATTGAGCAATTTAGTGATTACATGATTTCAAGAGCATTAGTAAACCCAGCAATCATTCTGGCGGCAATACTACCTATTATCAAGAGGTTTCAGTGCTGCACTCAAACTACAGAACGAGTATTCAAAATAATCACGGAAGCATCAATTGCTGTCTGTGGATCACATAAAAGAGGCGAGTTCATAAGAAATCTCCTGAAGTTACGAAATATCATGTCAGTTTTCAACACCGCACGTAATTACTTCTACTCTTGTTTCTCGTGACTTAATAATGAATGAATTGTTGAATGTATTCCAATTTTTTCTTTCTTGAAGCAATTTAATATATGTCCTCTTAATGCAATACACATTTTAAAGTACTAAAATTCCTTTTTTCCTTTAACAAAAAGCAATCTGACTTTTTACTATAAAAAAGCTTAAATATCTGAATTTCATCCTCCTTGAGGCAGTGCTGAACCTAAAATTTAACATTTTATTTTATTCTTCGCTTCAACTATATAACAGAGAACATCTTTTCTGTATAGGCAGGTTCTGATTAATAATATGGTAGGTGTACGCTATGCACGTGTTTTTTCTTATAAAAAAAAACACTTACAGTTAATTATGTGTTACAATATAAAGGATTCCGTGCATGAATGAAAGAACTCACAATATTCTTTAAAAGTATATATTTTATAATATTAAATCATAAGATAATATTAACGAGTTTAACCATACGTAAGGATATTATAAACTTAAATAAGAATGTACGGGTAGGTGACATTATCACTAATAGATCCATTGTTAATATGCAAAGAATACTGTTAATTTGTATTTATATATTATCTATATGTGCACTTATCAAACATTTGCTAATTATATCTATATTTCTGTCATTGAAAATTCTAGTGTTTTTTCACCTTTTGTACAACATTTACCTTTACATCTACTATCATTAAATGTATTAAATTATACTAATTTTACGAATAAGTAAAGTTTTTAGAAGTAATCTGCTTACCCTATATGAAAACTATCATGCATCAACTAGAAGGAAAAGCTTCAAAGAAACAAAATATAAATGCTAATATTCAGGGTGAAATAAAAAGAAATATCCTATTCTAAATCATTACATTTATGGAACGACGAAGATCTAAAGAATAAAAGCTGTGTCGCTAGACGAGGCGTGGCCTAGAGTTCTAGGGAATAGCAAATAGATATCCTTCTACGTGCAAAAGACGGAAAAATTCTCATGAACGCAAGGAAGATGTTGAGAAGGTGAGAGTAATTCACTTTTATACACCCTGCATTTATTTGTCTTAGTTTGAGTGTTTAATAACATAAAAAGTTTACTCTTTTTTATTTTTTCCATAAAGACAAAAAAAGTATCATTCAATCCTCTATTCTTTGAAATTTGCAAACCTGAATATATAAAGAAGAATGACTGTTATCTCTTCAACAGACCACGTTCATGGCGATTTCTCAGTCTTTCACACATTGAGAGCCATCTAGTGTCAATTCTCTAAAATTTTAGGCCATGTCTCATAAAACGACATAATTTTCATTCATGAGATCTTTGTCGCTCCATAACTATAGCGACTTTTAATAGGTTCACTCTTTTTTTATGCACCCTGTATATATAACTATTAAAATATAAATAATTGCACACATCGATACACAATCTCATTACTTCAATACAAATTGTTTAAATACATGTATTTTTTAAACATATATATCATTATTTATATATTTATTTTTAAATATTAATAATATGCAGGTATTACTTTACAAATCATTATCACATAATTTTTTTTTTACATTATTAGTTGTTAATATCCCATATCTGTTTCTTAAAGTTTAAAAGAGAGTCACTCGCATGAGTAACAAATAAAATGACAATAGTTCTAAAGAATATGAATTTTATTCCTATTAATTTTTTTTCTAAAAAGTAAATGTAAGGCAAACGAAAGTTATCATTACGATGTATAATTTTAAAATATTTTTAGAAATTGGTATATTGTCATAGAAAAAAAAAGAAGAAAAAAACATTTACTGATCTGAGTTTTTGATCAATAATACAGTTTCCATTTAAATTATCCTAACAATTAATAAAGAAAATTGTAAATTGAAGGAAAGAAAAACATCAATTTAAAGAACATATATATTAGAAAACCTTTAGAAAGAAAAATTCAAGAAATCTTCCCGAAGTCACATACTTCTATCTGCTAATGAATGAAAAAATGTTTTCTCTCATTTTCTGAAAGTTATAAAAAAAAAAGTAAAAGAAGATTTTTGCTAATTATGCAGTTGTAAAGGCATACTTGAAAAAAAATGCACTTTGCATTTATTCATCCAAGAAATTTGTTTACGGTGTGTTCTCTAGTAACATCGTGTATTTCCAATTTTTGACTTCTGCTTGATAAAAATTAAAATTATTTCCTCAGTGAAAAACTGTTAAGTTTTTAAGATTTTCTGTTAATGTATACTTTACTCGACACATTTTCAGTGGAAATTCCAACTCAATATGCCCAAAACATAATAAGATTAAAAAATGCAATGCCAAATTTCTATTTGAAACTTTATATTATTAGTCGAGGTTATATTATTAGTCGAGGTAAAATTAAGCATAAAAAATGTATGTGTAAATTAAGAAAGATTGGTATAAAACACCGATTTCTTCGAGTCTTTTTTTTTTTTTTTTTTAGTTTATCAATGATTAGAATGTTTATTGACACATTGTTTGTATACGGTGTCCTAAAAATCTAGAAACGGGCTTTAATTCTTCATACTTCAGAGAAACATGGGTATTGCAATTAGAAAAAATTTCAAAATAAAGTAAAAAATATCTCTACTTTAAGAACAATTTCTTACCATTAATTTTGAAACATTTACACTATTTAAATTTTTATAAAATCCTCCTATGCAAATTTGATCAATTAGATATTATTTTTTTTTTTAATATCCATACAGCAGAACTATGAGGAGAACCACAAAACTGTATCTTTCAAACCACCTGAATTATGACGGAGAAAAAAATGACTTCCATATCACTTAAAGTCTGTTTCTTGAGTAAAAATAATGATCATTTACAAATTGGTGATGCATTTTTTTTAGATAACTAATACGAAAACTGATACCAAAAAATCTCAAATGTATTTAAACAAATCTTTGCAGAGAGACATAAATAGTAATACTGTCTAAGCGAGTCGCGGAATGCATTCATCCTTCAATGTCGTTTTATGTGGACTCGCATTTTGGGAACACAATAAAAATTATGCATACAAAGAGTTGCATATTTTATAAATTGCATTTTATACAGAATTTGTGACTGCTTATAAGTTCCAATACAATAAAAAAATAAAAAGATAATTATACAGGATATATATTTTGAAGTTAAGAACATGTTTTGAATTTAGCATTTTAGAAAAAAAAGAGTTTAAAACGTTTTACTCTCAATAAAGGAAAACACTTATAAATCATAAGAATACGTTATTGTATTGTAAAAATATACTGAAATTTAGTAGCATGAATCTAATCTAAAAACGCAAAAATGTTTTAATGTAACTATTATGATAAATTTTATCTTTTTATAATATGTCACACATTTTCATTTCTATTTTGGCTTATGGTACCGTTCAATTTTCAATTAAGTATAACTCACTCCATTTTATAGATACAAGTATGAGGGGGTTTCTTTATAATGATGTTGTTGTATTAAAAACAAAAAGTTCCTAATTGACTAAATTTTTCTTGAAAAAAAACAATTCATAAGAAATTGAAACTGTAACGTTTCGTAAATTAAAAGCATTTATTATTATTTACGTAGCCTTATTTCCTACCTTATTTCAAATACGTTTGCAATATATTTGTTCATCTATCTCTAAAAGGTAAACAATTAAACCACGTTTGAATCTCTCCGTGAACTGTTTCGGCACATTAATTCAACAATCAGGTTAAAATCATTAATATGATAGCTTCAATATGATAATTCAAAGACTAAAAAAAAAAAATTAAATACTTTATTAAATCCAAATAATTTTCTTGAACTTCTTCCTTGATGTTTCTCATTACTTTTAAATGTTTCCTTGAATATAGTCTTTTAAAAGAAGTAAAAGGAGTTGGGATAAAGTTTAAATGTTATTTTTACAGTTTGAGAAAAATCACAGAAATACAGTACGCAAAATTACTAAAGTAGACAAAAAAGAATTCATTTTGTTTTTCAAATTAGGTCAATACTTATATTTGAAAGCAATTGTTAAATGTGCAGAACAATATATCAATTTGATATCGATCATTATGTGTATCATTTATTTAGTAATCCTTTTGTTTTATTTAATGTAGTCCACTTTATGCAACCATTGCTTTAAATTAGAAGAGTTGATTTTATTTCTTAACCTTTTGTCAAGGGCAATAAGTTGACCGATGATTTCGGTCAACAAACTTGATTGACACAAACTAAAAAAAAATAATAAATGCATAATTTATTTCATTTATACAACTTCCAAGTGAATAATAAAATAAAATATGCGAAAAGATGAAACATACAAAATGTTAAGCAAAAAAATAACACGTATGTTTAACATACAATCAGTCGGTGATGTGTAACAAAAAATTCCTGTGTTGCTGTTAAATCAAATGCTCACGACTAAAGTTATTAACAAATTACTTCCCTTTTATTTGTTTTTATATATTTGTACACTGTATTTCTTCCACATTTCACTCAAATTGTTAAATAAGTGTGTAAACTTTTCCAATTTTTATGTTTTAAGTTTATATTTGTTTTCCATTGTTTAGTGTTTTTACTGAATGAAAAAAAAACACCGGGATATTGTTTGTTTTTTTCTATTGTTTTTTTTTTTTTTTTTTTTTTTTTTTCAAGAATGATTATGAGTGGCATTCCTATTCTTGAATATTTGATATTATAAAATAATTATAATTTATGAATGATTATTTTTAATATGTTCCTTCCAGTGATCTTTTTATTAAATTTTAGTGACCCAACACAAGAACGTCAAGGTCCTCTGGTTTTACCTTTTGCCCCGTATGATCTTCGTTCTTTCGATCACATTTCAATCACTGAGTGCAGAAAAGGCTCGAGTAATAATTTTTCAATTTTTTTTTCTTCATAAATTGGTTCCGCAAGGATCGATAAGCAATATGTCAAGAAACGACATCAATCTCGCGTTAACTGTCAGAAATACGAATCAGTTTTCTTGAATGGTGAGGGAAAGAGACTGGGTCAGTTAACTTGAGCCTTCTTCACTCCTGTTTTGCGTGTCTGACTACTTGCGAGGTGAATTCTTCAGGGTCTTGGCAGATACATGAAATAATTCAATTTCACAAAACTCTTTATTTGTTACCAGCATGTGTAATGTTGTGTAACAATACATGGGATGCAATGCTCTATACAAACTCCAGTTTTGGAAACGCAACTCAGAGACAAAGTCTATCAAGCATACACGAGAACTTACTCATATTTTCAGGAATATAGGAGGTAACAGTATGAATATTAATTACTATTCCAAAGTAAATTGACACTATTCGAGTTTAGAAAAATGGCACAAACGATTGTTAATCTTCCGACTGGTACTCCAATATGTGGAGTTTTCTCTGAAATAACTCCCGAAAAGTGTTCTTTTAAAATTTGTAGTAATATAATATTGACGAGTTTATTACCAATTTTTGCACAGAATAACCTTCGATCAGCTCTTGATTTCAATTAAAAAGTTTAATACAACTAACTAAACTAATAAAAAGAAATGTAATTTCCATTAAAAAATAAGTTGTATTACAAACCAAAAATAAATTTATACAAAAACCTTATTAAATACGTACGTAAAATTTTTAATTTATTTAAAATATGAACTAATCAAAGAATGTGTCAACTTAGTTTGTTTTAATTGAAGTACACACATTTATTTTTTTCTAAAAGAAAATCGTATTTATGTCATATTAAAGGTTTTTTTTTTTTTTTTTTTTTTTTTTTTTTTTTTTTTTTTTTTTTTTTAATTTCTGTAAAATGTAAATATAAAAGCAAGGCAAAATTAAAAAAAAAAATTAATAAATTTCTGTAGCTCAGAGTTCAGAATTTCCTCTTGTTAGCGTTTTCTAGATATAAATTACACAAGAAAAGTATATCATTCATTTAAATGATGATACTAGCATCTTATTAACTGAAAATCTTGATATAGAAACTTCACATGAATCTGAATATTCTACTGATTTATAATACGTGCTTTACTCGTCATCCGTGAAAGGACGATTATCATTCATCAGAAACCTTTTCTAATAAATATCTGTTTATACATTTATAAGAACTATTCACACGAATTTATAAATTTTGAAACCATTTTAAAACAATATAGGCAGTGTTTTATGCCAGACAGATTCTAATGAATGCTAGTGCAATATACTACTAAATGCGTCACTTATAAGAATTCAGAAATTACAATATCATTCTTAAAAAATGCATACACATATGAATGTTCGACCGATTCAAAAGAATTCTGAAGCGATCCTAATTCCAAAAATCGATTTTTCTTGCAGATCTCAATAATTAGTGCATTCAAAACCCTTACTAAATCAGTGATTTTTTGCTTCAAATTTCCATTCCAGTGGAATTCTTTTCTAAGTACTCGCTTTTCTTTTTAGTAGTTTTTCGAGATTAGATTAGGAAAGAAGGAGATCCTCTGTTGAGAAACTTTAGAAACATAGAGACGTGAGAAAGTGGCGACTTGAGAAAGAGAGAGAGACATGGGCAGATATTTTTTCTGCTTCCCTCTGCGAGGCCTCATTTGCTAGGAGATGTGTTGGCGAACGCTATGCAGTGGGTTAAAACCTTTGCCTATGAATAAAACATCTTCTCTCGAAACAAGCTGGGAAGAAGCTGATACTTTTTAGCAAGTTTAGAATTTCGTGATTGTTTTCCTTAGATATTTCCGTATTTTTCATTTCTGGGTAAAGAAGGAAATGCCATGTGTATGAAAGTAATTGTTTCTTCTTCAATTCTTTGGTTTTGTTAAGCAAATTGACAAATGTTGCACAGAGAGAAAGGGGTAGCATTAATCGTTGAGATTGATATTTAATTAGAAATGTTATAAGCTTGATTGAAATTAAAATTTATTTGAATGATTAGTTATGAAGTATAGTTGTCACATGAGAATAATATGATATATTTTAAAAAGTTAAATATTTTTTAATAAAAATTTCTGATGTGTATATATGAAAAAGAAATATTTAATTGTATGATTTTTTTTCGCACACTTACATATGTAAATGTGTGAAACGCCAGAATCCATGATTTCACTTTGAAAATTGTTGTGCAATTAAACAAGTTAATAGTGAAGTGAATAAAAGTAGTAAATATATTACAACAATAATTATCAAGGAGTCTGACTACTGAACAATACACGGGCAAATTTATAGCGAAACTTGTAATGTTTAGTTTTTTTACATATAGATAGAAATATCTCCATATTTTGCTTATTTATATGATTTGATGAATAAAGGAAAGATATCTTCTAATCATTGGTCAGTTTCATCTGGAATGATCATAAATTCTTTCTAATGGTATACTGTAAAAAAATTGAGGTGCTGTGAAATGGTTCGCTAATGAGGATGCATATTAAAACTTTCCCATTGGACATATAATAAAAGCATGTACGTATGCATGCTATGTACTTTATGGGTGGGAGTCCAATCAACATTTTATATGAATAGGTTTGTATATGAAGTATTGGATTGTTTAAAAAAATTTCATTTCACTCTGTATACATATTTTTCATAAGTGATTACTTTAATAACTGTAGTCATGGTAAAATAAGTTTTTTAAGAGTTATTTTATAAATAAATTTGTATTTATATTTTTTACAAAAAACAGTTATGCATTTGAGAATCCTCATTTTTTACGACTTAAAATCTCTAAGTAAAGCTTATATTATTCGTTCAAAACATATCAATACCAAATTTAACTTTCTGATTATTATTTCTTTACAGTAAACAAAAAGCTTTAAAAAGTTACAGAATTTTTTTAACATTGTAATTTTCTTTTAGTTTTGATAAAATAAAGATAGTTTATCAACAAAACAAGCTATAAAATAAAGATCCTTGTGTGTTTGCCTCAAACACTTGTATTCATATTTTGTTTTGAAGTATTTATCTTTGATTTTTATTTACATACATAATTAGTTTAAAAAAATATACTGCGAATTAGATATTTATACTTTTATTAAAGCAAATATATTTGCCAAACAATACTATATCATTTGTAAAGTTAAAAGTACTTTCATTTTACAATCAATTACTTGCGATTTTCTTGTGAATATTATGAAATGTAATTAAAATAAAATTCAAAGATTTAAAGAAATGGATACAATTATATTTACTAATGAAACCTGCAAGTTTTCACTTTATTTTCTATAAATATTTAATTGATGATATATTTTACACTGCAAAAATTTTAAGTATTTTAAATATGTTTTGTTTGATGAAACCTATTTTGTCTTTTAATTTGCATACAAACAATTTCATTACTGTATTTTTATGTTTAACTATAAGACAAAAACTAACACTATGAAAAATGCGAAACTAAATTAAAATAATTACATTGGTTGAAATGAAACTGAAGTACATTTTAGTTTCCTTAAAGTGGAATATTCGATGTTATACATTAACATTTTATTATTTTGCATTTAAAAAAAATTTAAACAAAAATGCCTATAATTAAATGAATTTTTGATTCTGCATATAATTTTAATTTAATTTTACGTAAATGCTATTTCTTTAGCTATAGCCACATTATATGTATTTGATAAGTGAAAGCTAATCACATAAATATATTCTGAGTCTTTTGTTTGATAAATTTTATATTCATAGAAAATTAAATTTTCACTTTTTTACTATCATATAATTACCATTTATTCATTATTAAAAATGAATTCAAAATAACTTAAATTATTTACTTTGGCTATTAAACATACATTAAAAGCAAATTTAACTAATCCTCTCAATATTTTAATTTTTAATCAATATTTATTCTTAGATTTTCAGCAATACTACAGTTTAAACCACAATGCAAGAACAAAGTCCGAAAAATTGATTAAAATCTCACAGAGTGTGCACAAGAAACATTTCCCGATGTAAAACCCATTTTCTCATCAAGTTTGATGCATATCTGAACAACCTAGTTTTTATATCGCACTTAAAAAGGTTCTGCTTTTAAAACGAGATACTTCGAAAACACCCCTTCTGTTTAAGAGTTTTTAAAAGCAAAATCGATGCGAAATTTGTTCATCTCCTGAATTAATCAAACTTCTACCTCTCTTGTAAATACGGTCCACATAATACGGCGTACGTGGCACTGCATATAATGGCTTTCTTCCCACTTCTTTAGCTGGATTAGTTTATGGGGAAATCCTTTTTACGTTAGATCTTGACATTTTCCATCTAGTTTGTACTTGATGTCTTCCATATGGTTCGCCTTTAGGTTTGAGTTCAAAGGAAAATTTTAAGTCTTAGGGCTTAACGAAGGAGGAGTGCTTGAAAAGTTTACGACACTATAATCTTCGAGGGTTTTAGCTATGATCCTCAATTTTTTCTCCCTTGATCTCAAGTTCAGTAAACTTCGTCTTAAAATGGCTGGATTTGGCGATATCAAAGAAATGTATGTCGCACTAATGTGCCTTTTGGTGGCCACTTTTTTGGAGTTGAAGATGAAAGAAATAGAAAAAAAAAGTTTTTTCTGGAAGAACTTTTTGAAACCTCAATGACTTTCAGGTCTTGATGAGGAGTGCTCTTCAGTAACGTGAAACCGGGAAATTATATTCAATCTTTAGGTCCTCGATGTATTTCATATCTAACTAACTGAGTTAGCAGCAATATTGAATAGGTTTAAAAATCAAATATAATCCTTCTGGTAAAAATCAACTAAAAGCAAAATTTATTGCGAATAATACTCACTATTTTTATTCTTAATAAGTTTTGCTCACTAGTAATTGCTCACTTACTAGTAATTTCTCACTAGTTTTGTGAAATTATAATTGGGTAATCTCTTTATTTTTCTAAACTTACTGTTTTTCTGGTACCAATGCTGCGCAGACGGTACGTTCCATTATCCAGTCGTATTTTAATTACTTACGTTTGAAACCTTATAAGGGTTAGTCATTTATTCAAAACCCGTACATAGAATCACCCTCAAACTCTTTTCATAACTTTGCTTAACATTATTAGTAACTATAAAATATTAAGTTATTTTTCTGAGCATTTTGTTTAAATGTTGTAAATTTTAATTAATTCAAATTGAAATTTAAAACATAATTTTAATTGAATTTTTAAACAAGTCTCAATAATGTTAATTTCAAAACATGGCTTATTGTACTCATTTAAAATTTTTAAACATAATCTTCTAATAGCTTCCCGAAATATGTCTTAATGTCTTATAAAGCCTCCCTTTTGCAATTTTTTTCTGTCAGAAGATAAAGTTATTCTAGACATAAGTTTTATACATGATTTAATGTACCCATTATCCAAGTATGGAAATAAATCTAAATCATTCCGTTTTTTGTGGTTACACAACTTCTATCATATATTAATTTTTTTTATAAAGCTTAATGCTTATTTATATATTTAAAAAAACACTAGTAGATATTGTTGTTATTCATTTTGACATTCATCATATCTGTACGTCATATATCTGCAATATAACAAACAAGAAAATATCCCAGCTATTGAATAGATGTGCTTTATGATGCACATATTTTCAATAAAATTTATTTCATGGGCATCTGAAATCCTGTCACCTGCCAAAACGTGCTCACGTATTGACACAGACTTCAATCAAGATCTTTCAAACCATGTTTGTGTCTCTGACTTCATTTCTCAAGCGCTATTTTATTTGGAGTTTCATTCGTATCTACATGTATGTTGACGTAGAGCCCCTTTCCGTAAGAATTTCTTTCACAGATTTGAATTCTGTGTGTGACGTGTGGTATGGTAAATGGAGAGGTCTGAATGTAAGTGCTGTAGGAATGTGAAAGGTTTTTAGGTGCTCAAAATAAAAGAAAATGCGTCCCATTGATGGATTTGCATTGGTTGTAAGACAATTGTGAGAATTGTACGAGTATGTAGGAAGCTCGAAATAGTTTAAATCTTAAAATATTGCCTATAAGTATTTGTATTATTCTTTAAAATAAAACAGTTCAATTAATGAAATGAATGTCATGAAAGTTAAATTATATACGTTATAGAATTAACTTATATTTTACAAAACAATGTAATTTAATATGATATTCTAAAATTTCTTTTTTCAAGTTTTTTTAAGTATTCTTAAGCTTACCTATTTGAAGCTAAACAAGCAAATTTTCGGTTCCAATACTTAATATTCCCTTATTCGAGAATTTTGTATTTTACGTTATATAAAGAGCACAATTCAATTTCTATGCAAATACATTTAGTACTTATGAATTAAGAAATATGTATTGATTAATTAAAATTAGTTATACAATTTAATATTTTGTAATTTAAATTTAATGGTTCAATGTATTAGTTTAAAAATTAGTATTTTAAAGTGAAAAACTTCATTAAACTAATTAACAAACTTTAAAAAATATTTTTAAAAAAGAAAATATATTTGACATAGAAAAAGAATTTTTAAACATTTTAATGAATACATTTTAAGTATTAAAACAAAGAGAATGTTTGACTTCAAATATGCTGTGCGTGGGAAAAGGCAAAAATCATCGGGATTAGATTTCATTTGTTACTGTAGTTTGTGGTTAAATTTTCGGTTAAAATTTTGAAAAATTTGGTTCAGTCAGATCAGTTCTGTGAGCTGTATAATTAAGCAAATCTTGCATATCTGTTGCAATAAATAAAATTAAGCAACGTGCAAACATTAAGTAATTGGGAAATTTTTAAATATCCGTAACGGAAGTTCTTCAAAGTATTTATATTGCTTACGGTGCTAAATCCTTAAAAGAATATTTATTAATGAAGAGTTCCGGAAATTTTAAATTAGACGTGAATCAATGGAGATGACGCAGAACAAGCAGAGTGTCAAAAACAAAAAAAATGAAAATGCTGCAAATGTGAAAGAAACGCGTCTGAAAATTCTGAAGACACCTAGGTTTGGTTCCAGAATTTCCAGGCTCTCACAAAACTTACTGTCTAAGAATTTTTTTAATTTAAACAATACAATTATAATGCAACACTAGCCTTACTATACAGTCTTGCACAAAAGTTTAGACACAGAGGCAATTCACGAAAATCCAATAGTATTCAGTTAATTTTTACTAATTTTTTTCAAATAGATGTTCTTAAGGCCATAAGGGTAAAAAATGTCAAGGAAAAATGAAATAAAATTGTTTAACATCAACAAGTTGAAACTTTGCAAACTTTCCATGCCACAAAAGTATAGGCACAAACGTAAGATTTATGCAATTTCTTGAGAGGAAGTGATCGCATCATCAAAGGGGAAAGTCTTTCAGTTGCTATAAAAGGTTTGAAGTACTTTTTACTGGTTAGAATGATGCCGAAGTCTACGCAATTTTCGTATGTAGATATTTTAAGGATTTTGAAGTTAAAGACCAGAGATAAATCCATTTCAGATATTTCAATTGCATTAAATCGTTCCAAAATAAATATTTATAGGGTTTTAGCACATGGTGACCAATATCAACCAAAATCACGATCTGGTAAGCCTCAAACGACCAGTAAACGATATGATAGGCAAATTATGCAACTGGTTTCAAATCAACCAATTGCCAATCAATAATTGCCAGTAAAATTTCACGGGAAACTGTACGTAGGATTGTAGAATGCAGGTTTTTTAAAAAATCTAAACTTCAATGCAAGATCCGTTTGCAATCTCATCACAAAGAAGCATGTTATACAGTGACGAATGGCTACAGGTGGTCTTTAGTGACGACAAAATGGAGCCTAGGATGTCCAGAAATATTTTCCTAGTACTGGCATAATCTTCATAAAGATCCTGTTACTCAGTTTAGCCGACTACAAGGTGGAGGTTCAATTATGGTTTGGGGAGGATTTGGATTCAACGGCCAAACTTCCCTAGCGTTTTTAAAGGGAAAATAAAACTCTGAGGCCTACCAGGCAACTCTAGAAAGTAACTTACTACCATTTGGCGAATTTTTAAGTGGACCTAACTGGAAATTTCAACAAGACAATGCCTCCATCCATACATCCAAATCAACGAAAAAGTGGTTTAGAGCCAAAACAATCATTGTTCTCGATTGGCCTGCCAATAGTCTTGACTGTAATCCTATCGAAAATATATGGGGAATTATTACAAAAGTTGTATACCTTGGGAAATCAGTATTCCACAATTTTTGAGCTTAAAGAAACCATTGAAAAGGCGTGGTATAGAATCAAGCCTGAAATCTTGCAAAAACTTGTGCTTTTATTGAAAAACCGTGTTTTTGATTTTATTAAACAGCTTGAAAGCTTAATTGATTACTAAAACTTTTCCCTTGCTTATAAAAATTAAAAAAATTCTATTTGTGCCTAAATTTATGTGCAATGGATTTTGTCATCTTTTTTTTTTTTTTATTTTTGCTACTAATTCGTTACAGATGTGTTTTTCATTTTCAAATTTCTTTTTTGAATGTAATACTTGTATATTATTAAGTGATATAAAGATTAAATCTTCTGTCTAAAAACTATTTTATAAAACACCAATTTTGTGTTGTGTCTAAACTTTTGTGCAGGACTGTTACAACCCTTTGTTTTGCTCTCGGCTAATGGTGACTATTACTTAATGCACAAAAACTGGAAAACATTTTAGATAATTTCCGTGAATATTTTTATCATCCTTAGAAAGGATCATGTTTGAAGATGATTCACATGAAAGTCATGAATTTTAAATTTAATCTTTATTCTATAAAAAAATGAGTAACTTAATGCAATTCGATGTATTATTCAATGTTACAATGATAATTTAATGAAAAATATTTTTTCATATATCCCGTCAAGTAGCTTCGTCTTTTTATTCTCAATATAAACTTCTTATTTAAAAAAATCAAAATATTTTCAAAGTGATATTTTATTCACCATTTTAATAATTTATTGTCCGAGGTATACGCAATTTGAAAAAATCTTTATTTTAATTATACGTCCAAGTTAAATCGCAAACATAATTTTAAATACTTTAAAACTTACAAAAATACATAAATTTAAACATTTAAATAAGCTAATAAATACAAAATTTAAATTATCATTTGAACTCATTTATTATTTGTTAAGAAATATTTCGTTAGATTAAATCAAATTTAATGTATTGATGTATCTACCAAACTTTTATAGTACACCCAACTTAAATATTTTTTTACAAAAACTTAGGGATTTTAACAATAAACATGTATATTTGAAAAAATAAATAAAACAATAATACATAAGCAGTATAAAGCATTTCATATTCATGTAGAACATTACATTAAAAATATAAATGCTTTTAACGAATTGCACTTCGTATAAATATTTTGAGCTCTAAACTGTTATTTTTTATTTTTTTTATTATTATTATTAATCAAAATATATGGCTTATTACTGCTTTTTCAAGAATGTATTTTTTATCTATATGAATTAAATTTAAAAGCATTTTTACGTTTTAAAAATCTGAATGACATATTTTTCTGTTTAATAGAATTCCAGATTGCATCAAAATAGCAACCACGTAAAATTCTTTTAATTTAAAATATTTATCTTTTTATATGTACCTTATTTGATAATCTGTGTTTATTACCATGGACTAGTGTGAATAAACTATAAATTGACCTATTTATCTTTATATATGCATTATTTACAATTCATTTAACACGAAAATTCCTTTTCAGAATATATCTATAATCTGATACGATGAAAATTGTATTTTTACGTTTATACATACGTTCATTTGACTCTAAGTACCTCCTTCCAAACCAATGTGAACCTTTATCCCAATTCCGTTCCTATCGGTGTCCTGTTTCACTTTACGTGGGCATTCATCCAGTTGATTTTGTTCCGTATAGGCACATAGATACCCCTAATCTAATTTTGGACGGAAAGAAATAACAGAAAATGAACGACCTCTAATTGTGAAGCAGGCCAGAGTTCTTAATGAAAACAAATCTACCAAACGGAAAGATATTAACGTGAGGGGACAACACAGAAAGCACTTTGAAGTAAATGGAATGAAAAAGAATCGCTTGGTGGAAAAAGCCCAACAAAGATGCTCCTCAAAATAACGGCGTAAATGCTTGCAGGTTAAAGCATTTCCTTGTACAAGAGAACTGATATGGGCTGGTCATGTACTAGCCTAGGTTTAAACGCTCTTGTCCATTGGTTAAATGCTTGTCGCATAGATTTCCAGTTCCGAATGGTTCCCCGAGGGATTTCAGCTTCTCTTTGTTTGTCTTGTTCGTGTGTTGCTAGCCCGATCTAAAACTTCAGCTTTAGTCTCTTGTGCATCGTAAAGAACTGAATTTCCTTCTTCTCCATGTGATTCTTTCAGATGATTTGCTTTTTTCCTTTACCTTCTTTTTTTTTTTTTTTTTTTTTTTTTCATTTTTTGTTGACTTGGTTTAGATTTTGACTCTTTTTATTCGTTGCTGTTTGTAGGAATACTGATCTCGTTGAAATTTGTATGCCGCGCGCTGTCTTGAAAGGCGCGTTGAGTGAGGGGGCAATATTTTATGCTAGCCGAAGCTTATCCTCAAACGATATTGAAAAGATGAAATACGATGAGACACTAAATTATAAAAATAGAGATTTTCCTTTAAAGGAAATCTTTCAAGTGTTTTATTTTGCTTTAGCATTGAAATGAAAATTCAACCTTTAGGAGGTATTCTTCAGTGCCTTTAACATTTAACATAAAGGGTTCTTTTGGGATTTCAGAATTTATATAAAGTTTCTAAAATATATATTTCAGAAGTTACAGATAAATTATTCTCAACTTTTTATAGATATTATGTACGCTGAAAATTTATAATGAGTATACTACTTAAAAAATGTATGTAAATTACGTACGATACTACTGACTGTTTTACATTTAAAATAATGAAAATTACACGAAATTGTAATTTCATACGGCATTTCAGATAAAAAAACAAACATTTAAAACATCCTTCGTTTCAACTTGATTTTAAGAACACAACTATATAGGGTATACCTAATTGTATATATATTTATTCTATTTTAAAGTATTAGGTACATACCGACATATTTTTCCAAATAATTTCTTATTTTTAATGTAAAATGAAAATAAATTTCTATATATTTGTCATTTTAATCTTCCACATTTTTAAAGTACACAGAGTCTAGAAACTGTCATATAAGTGTCTTTAAAATGAAAAAAAAATATTTTGTTGCACTTTGAAAATTAGATTTGTTCAAAAGAAAATATACCAAATAAATTATTTTTGTATAAAAAGCAATATTAAGTCAATTTAAATTATACTAATATAAATTGATTTAAATTAATTAAACTAATATAAATTGATTTAAATTAATTAAACTAATATAAATTGATTTAAATTAATTAAACTAATATAAATTGATTTAAATTAATTAAACTAATATAAATTGATTTAAATTAATTAAACTAATATAAATTGATTTAAATTAATTAAACTAATATAAATTGATTGAAATAAATTAAACTAAAATTTCACCAAATTACTTTTTTGAGTAAGTTGCAAACCAATAATAATTCACTTCAATTATTAATATTCATATTAATGTAGGAAAACTTTATTGTGTAATGTGAATAATTTTGATGAATATATTTGATTTGAATCGATTACTATTTGATTAAAATATTGCTTAAGAAATGATAATTACTTACACACTCTAAATGATTAAATGTGTAAAGTGACATAATTGCGTATATTCGTGAATTTTTGATTATTATAACTATGAGACGTTGACATTTAATTTTTAATGTGAAGTTTCTATTGAATACTAAATTGCATATTTTCCATTAGTTGAAAAAACTAGCTGTAACATCTTGAATAAATTCCAGAAGCATTCTATACCACACGTTAAAAAATTAGAAAGTGTACACAAGTATTAAACTACTGTTTCTTTCAACTATTACTTTGTTTTTGTCTCAGAGAGAATTTTGTCTATGAAAAAAATGCAATCACCCAACAGACAATTCCAAGTCTTTCTTTCGACCAACAAAACTAATTTTCGTGGATCCATAAAAACAAAAATATAACATTCCGTGTAGTTTATGGCGTTAAATAATCGTGAGAATTTCGTCGTTTTTTAAAGTCCTGAATAAAACAGTGTTAAACGTCTAATTAAATGAAAAGGGCCATCAAAACTTTACCCCATAACTGTAGGGATTTTGTTGCAGGCATTTTAAATGCTCTCAAGATAATTGCCAGTGAACTTTTCTAGGGACTTTCACAGCTGTTTAAGACGGAAGATCGAAACAAACTTTGGGAATGTATTTCCACGACTTGCATAAGATAATTACGGACGCTACCTTTTAACCGCTCAACTGAAGAAGAAGTTTTATTCAGAACGTACCCCTTCACCTCTAATTACAAAATACAAAGAACGGAAAAACGGGTTTATGTGAAATCTTGGTGAAAAATGCTCTCTCAAAGAAGTAACTTTTTTCATTGTTCATTTCATTTCAAGGAAAGAAGTTGAGAATACATTTATGTTGTTCCTTTCTAAATATGAATTTAAAAAGGCGTAAATGACATTATTTCAAATTTAACGTGTTTTTTTGTTGTTGTTTTAGTTTGGAATAAACACTTCAACAAAAAAATGTAATTAATAAAATTTTAGTGCCTTCAAAATTGTAACTTTTATACTTTTCAAATAAAACACACATCTATTTCATTTTACAATTCCTCAAAATATTGTTATACATGAATAATTAATTAATAAATAATTAAAAATGCATGTCCAAATTAAATGTCCATGAATGTTTTTATTACAATCTTCCTCTCTATCCCAAATTTATAGTTAGAAAAACTGACTGTTTATTGCTTACTTATACTATTATTTAACACAAAAATATCTAGAAACACATCATTATTCAACAATTATATAGATAGTGTTACAAAATAGGGTCAATAGGAAATATGTTGATTATGATAAAGACAATTTTTTTTTTTTTTTTTTTTTAAATTTACAAAATTCACTTATGTTGGTGTCATTACCAATAAACTGGACAGTGTACAATAACTATCTTCATATATACCATCGAAAAACGTCACTGAATATATTAACCAATACTTAATTTATTTCTCTACTTAACATGTAGATAAAATTAAAACATTACATTTTTTAAGTTTTTGATATTTCCTGTTAATGCATTTAGAATTTGGAAAATAATATTTATTTTTCAGATAGTAAAGATGTAATCTATAGCCTGTATGAGGTATGGTAGAGTCATATTGTAATATAGTGTGTCCAGAATTAAAGTTCAAGTTTCAAAAACTTCAAAAATAATTCATTGATCAGAATCAACCTGAAATTTGACCTGTATATACTCGAAAAGATGAACTTTATGGGATAAGAAAAAAATTATTTCAAACAATTTTTTGTTTTTCTTATAACATATCACTTTTCCTCTTTTGCGTATATTAAAGTAAAATATTAGGTCATTATTACGGCTGTTCTGTTTTTTACAGCTTTTTGAAAGTAAGTTTAACTTTTATTATAATCACCCCTGAGTGTTTATAATTAAATTTGCCATTTCAAAAAGCAAGATTTCAAAAGAATTGCATTTATACTTATAAGAAATCACAGATTTTAAAAAGCTACGGATAGCATAAGAAAAAATTGCTAGAAATCATTTTTTTAGGCCATATCATTTTATCCTTCTTCGAGTATATAAAGGACAATTTTCAGTTCATTCTGGTAAGTATATTTTTGAAAGTTTGACTTTAATTGTAGAAAACTTTAATATGTTCATAAAATTTCTAAAAACTAAATATTCATCCAAGTATAAGTATGATTTAATTATGATAGAGAGAAGCAAGGATATCGTTATGAAGTTAGCAAAATTTTCCTTGAATTGAAAGTCGGAAAGTAACTCTCACATATTTTTGAGCGGAATGTGAATAGTAAAATAAAATAAAAATCCCCATATTTTTTTTTTTTTTTTTTTTTTATTAAGTTATAATTTTTGTTTTCTTCATTAGAAAAATTAATTTTCTCTGAGTTTGAATGCAATACCAGTACAAAAAGTATTATTATTTCAGCATTCCCGTATCTCACAATTATATATAGTATTTAAACAATTGCACTACTAATTTTACTAACCACATTCCACAAAATACAAAGAACGGTAAAATCCTTTCTTCGTAAAATCTTTATCAGTTCTATGCATTCAAACTTCCTTAATTTTCCAAAAGTTTTGAAAATTCCTGATATTCAGCTAAGTAGAGTATTAATGTTATTTAGTGAATACAAAGACCTACTTTAATTTCTAATCCGCAAATACCTTAGGTTGAAAAGGCAAAGTTCAATTGCCTGAAACTATCCAGTACGTCATTCATCCAAAACGATACACTTATGACGTCTGTATTAAAAGATTGAAAAGACCATTAATGGCAAATGATGTCAGCGCTATTAAGCGACCGATAAATAGGCAGACAGTCATAACAACAGACAGACAGGCAGACGTAAACTTATCAGCAGATGTGAAATATGCAGTTTATTACACAGGTTATAAGCTTTAAAAATTTCCAACTGATATTTTACTTTAAGTATTTATTTTATTGATATTTTAATTTAATATGTTTTTATTTAATTTATACTTCATTTTAATTCGCATTTTCACTTAGTTTGAATGTTTCTTTAATGTTAATTCCATTTAATAATACTTGCTTAAAAATTGTATATCCATCTGATTTGTATTTCTAATTGAATTGCATTTCCTTTATATTTTAACTACAATTATTTTATTTCTCTATTTCCAATAATTTTACACTTTATTTAATTTATTAATATTTTATTTAATTGTATATTTTGATTTTATTTTAAATAAATAAATAAATAAATAAGTAAGTAAGTAAATAAGTAAATAAATAAATAAATAAATAAATAAATAAATAAATAAATAAATAAATAAATAAATAAATAAATAAATAAATAAATAAATAAATAAATAAATAAATAAATAAATAAATAAATAAATAAACAAATAAACTACTGAATGAATGAATAAACACACACACAAATACATAAAAAATAATAAATAAACAAACAAATAAATAATTTATTTTCAAGTATACAATTCTGTGCTTTAAAAACAAATCACCGATAATATGTTTTCTTCCATTTTCATTAATAATCCATTTTATTCTATATTTGAAACGATAAGTCGACTAACTAGAAAATAATTCTTTGAGATTTCTTTAATTTAGGTCATAAATGGAATGGAGTAAGCAATACACTGATTTAAAAATTTTAAGCTAATACTTGTGCCACACAATGCAAAAAGCAAAAATGTTTCACTTAGCTCCTGCCATAATAAAGTTATCATTCCATTGTAAAAAGTATTGTAAATAAATTATTTTTAAAGTTATTCGATACCATTTCATTAAGTATCTCCAAATAAATATTCTGAAGTCCAATTTTTTTCTTCTTTTTTTTTTTTCGGACTTTAAATTGAATTCATTACGGTAACATTAAAACAGCGCGTACCGAGTTCGTGAAAGCAGGAAAACCCTAAGTGCGTTCAAAGTTTAACGCCGCTTATTCCAAAGAATAGAATATTTGTTTGAGTGTACGTACTGAAGCTAAAGAAATCCCTTTTGTGATAGTCAAGTGCCTTATTATGACTTGGCTTTTAAATTATGCTTTGATTCTTCTTGATCAATTTATCGAATAATAGGGACGAAGAATAGATGGAGCTTAAAAGCCAAAGAAAATTGAAAATATATTATTACTGAAATTTTTGGGTCGGTTATTAAGTATTTCATAAAAAGAAGTCTGCAACTGAATAGATTTATTCAAGAAAAAGAATTAAGTACTGCATTTTAGAAGGTATTTATAAAATTGAAAGATTCTTGAGTTTAAGTATTTCCCACAGCGATGAATTGAGGTCAAGCATTGTTAGGAAAAACGATTTGGTTATTCTTTAAGTTGAAACTTACACAATAAGCAAATGTATATTAATTGATTTGTGTTTCATATCATGACAAAACGTTTACATTTAAATCTTCTTTGTTTATTGAATAGTTTTGTTTGCCATATGGCTTTAAAACATTTAAATCTCTAAAAGATTTTCGAATGAATCATATTTATCAAAATATTCAATTATTTATTTACAAGGCGCAATATTAGTTAAAAAGATATATTTATAATGAACATGTATAGTGTAATTATATTATAATGTATTTTTAATGTCAAAAAATATGTACCAAAAATGTGCTAAGGAATTTAAAGAATCTGTTAGAAACATTTTTGGTTAGTTTGAAGTGAAAAGACTTTAAAATTTGTTAAATCTCTAAAAGATATTCGAATGAATCAAATTTTTCTAACGATACAATTCTTTATTTACAATATGTAATACTGGTTAAAAAGATATACTTATAATGAACGTATAATATATGTTATTATCATAATGCATGTTTATTATTTTAAATAAAAAGGTACCAAAAATTTCCTAAAGAATTCTTAGCATCTGGTCGTAATATTCTTCGATAGTTAAAATGAAAAAAAAAATCGTATAAAATGCTATTAACATACAGTTATAATACAGTTATATATTTATTTGCTTTCAAATTCCAGTACTTTAAATATACGTTTTTTTTTTTTTTTTTTTTTTTTTTTTTAGTATTATACATCAATCTATTGTGAATATTTTAGTTTATGTACTAATGTCTCCTTCAAAGTCAAATAATGTAATTTAGAATATAAGATCTAAATTAATTAATCTATTGATATATTTTAAACAAATATATTAATTCAGCTTCATTATCAAAACCTTTAATCGTCGCAAAATCCCTATCATTAATTTATAAAACGCATATATATGATAATTTGAAATAAGGATTTCCATACTTTTTCAAACCTTTTCGTAAATAAACAATATTTTAAATACAACTTATATAGAACTTAACGCATATACAATTCTAAAATTATTTAGCAATAGTTTAGTTTTAAAACAAAATTAAGATATAATAAAATAAAATTAATTACCAAATTGTACAAAGATATTTTCCACAATGCTAGTATTACCATATACCAAATACGACCAGTTTTCAAGTATGTGTTAAATTTATAAGTAGTAGTAATATATTATTAGACTTGTGTTTTCCTGACAACTACTTAGAGCAGAGAAATATAATATCATTGCATTATTTTCTATATGTAAATTATTTTTTGAAATTATTTGTTCATCTAATTAATTTTCTGAAAAAAAAAGTAGATACAAATGTAGTGCATTTTAATGTGTTACACTGTATTTGGTCAGATGTTTTTGAATGAGTGTAAATAAATATAAATTTTGACAAATATTTTCATTTCCGTATCCATAAATATGTATTCATAGAAATTGTGATATCCCATGATATTTTGTCTCATAGGATGTTATTAAGGTCATTCTGTCAGATTTTTAGCGAACTTGAATACCCCACTATTGTATATCTATTGTCAATTAATTGCTTATAATATTTCACCAAATCATTGATTAGAATAAATTTCTATAAAGTATACTAAAAGTGTAATAATTTAACCATTAATCTATAAAATAAAAAAATTGTTTTGCCATTATGTCCAAACGTTCTCACTACTCAAAAAAATTAAACTAGCTTATCAACAATTACTACTACGAGATATCACAGAAGACCACGAGAAGAATAAATATAAAAAAACATATTTATGTACTCGAAATGCTTTAATTCAAAGAAATTCAGAATAAATCACGCATTTTCCAAACAATAAAAAAACATGCTACATGTTTTATTCCATAAAAATGTAACATGTCTTTATGTATATTTATGTTTCATAAAAATGAATAAAGACATGTTCCACATGTTATATTCTATGGTGCATATTTATTTTCTAAAATAAGTATTTCCTAATACATTAAGTATTTGAATATTACTTTTGTAGATACATGATATATGAGATGCAAGTTGAGGATCAAGTAATATGAACACTTACTTCATAATGAGTCTCTATTTAGAATATCTTAATTAACTTATTACTATTAGCAATTATTTTTGCTTATAACTACTAATTACTAACTAAAATATTATATTATTACTGTAAATCAACTAATTTCACCTATTTACGAATTATTACAATGATCGATACATAATATGTGTAAAAACAAGATGAGGATAAAATAAAAAGAACATATAGTACAAAACGACTCTCTACTTAGATTAGATAAGTGTTTATGACATACAATACTTCAATCTTCGAGTAAATGGCGTAAGATTTGTATGAGAAAATATTCCATGCAGACTAACACCGCAATGTAGGACCTCTCAGATTTCGAAAGAAGCAAAACATCTGTAGCACGATTGCCTGACGCACCAGTTACGAAAACAGAAAACATATGAGTGTGGGAGGAGCACTGAGCCAGTTTGTATGACAGATTACGCAAAAAGTGCTTAAAACACATCTTTTATAGAAACTAGTGAACTTTAACCAAAGCTTACCAATGGGGGGATTGAAATAAAACTAAATATAGATAGAGGCCAGAAATAACAAATTATCCGTCATATATCGTCCGAGCTTAATACGAGTTAAAACTTAACAAATGTTCAATATTTGTTCATATAACTATCTCTAAATATGATTTGTTATGAAGTGATGTCCAGATTATTTTGACCTCTGTTTTTTATTTATGTATCTAATAAAGAATATTTTGAGGTTTTCATGCCTCTAAGTATTTAAAATCATACTATTTATAAAAATTCCATGTCAGATTTAATTTAGATCCAGTTGGTGCTTAAGAATAATCGAATATATGATTTTTTAAGTTTATAAACATATGTTATTCTACTTTTGTAATATTAAAGGAAATACAAATTGAAAAGATAAAAAATTAAACTAAATATGCATAATCAAATAGAAAAAATAAAAGTAAGTTTTATAATATTGCAATATATTTGGAAGAAATGTATTTACATATAGACAACGGGCATTAACTATAAGTTAACGTCATTGTGGTAACAGTCTTTTCAAAATTAATTTTAAGGGGAGTTTAAAACTTTTGACGATAAAAAAAACAGGTTTTTTTTGCAAAATAATCGATATGCTTTAAAATAAAATGTTTTTATACTTTTAATTGGTATTTTTTATATAAAATAATGTTTATTTCCTTCTTGAAAACAAGAATTACTTTAAACATAAGTATGTTTTATTCAAAAGTTCAAATGAAACGTAATGATGGAAAATTTAGAAAAAATAATTCTGAATATAAGTCACCCATAACATTAAAAAAAAAAATTATTTTTCAATCCCTTTAAAAAAAAATTATAATCATGCACGTCATAGTTTGTTTTACAATCTCTGAAGCAGGCATTAAGAAAATATATGTAAATTTTTTTAATGACATTTATAGTTAGAGAAAGATTTTAAAATGTATATTTTAATTTTCCTTTTTTTTATAAAAATATTTTTATATTGTATTAAAGGATGATTCTGCCTTAGAGAATAAAGCCATAAACTAGCTTTAATTCCAATATTAAAATTGAGTTTATTCCAGAAACTTTATAAAATATTTTGTGGGTAACTTATGTTAAAAAAAAAATCTAAATTTTTCATCATTATGTCTCACTTGATAACTTTTTAAAAGACATGGTTATGTCTATAATTATTGTATATCAAGAAAGAATTATACATTATACCGTATAAAAAATATCAATTAAACTTATAAAGTACATTTTATTTTACATCCTATAAAACATTACTCAAAAAAAGCTGTTTTTGTTGCCGTCAAAAGGTTTAAACTCCCCTTAAAGTGATAGGATACGAAGTAAATAATCTATCTTGGCTGTATTTTTTTAAAAATTGTAGTCAATTACTTCTATGAATGCAATAAAAAGTTTAAATCAATATAATTAAAATTGGAAATTATTGTCAGAAAAGAAAAATGCTTTCATGAATTGTCAATAAAATTTTTAGCTCTGTTAAATATTGTTTTTTTTTTTTTTTTTTTTTTAATGTTTTGATTTATTTCGATAACCTACAGTTTAGTTTAATTTAATTTGCATGGTTCTGGATGTCTATTTCTGACACTTAGAAGTGCTTATCACATCCCAATACATCTTGTAATTTTGAACTGTGATAAGATTACGAGGTCCAAACTTGATCGCACAAACCACTCTCTTCAAAAACACCGCGCCAATGAGAAGATACTGAGGCTACGACCTATTTAATGTGCCCCCACTCCCTTATCGTGCATGCCAGTATTCCGCTAAGCCAGGACCGAACCCATGATCTGCCGTTCATGAAGCCCTTACCCCCTGTATCACGTCTGAAAAAACTGAAGACTTTCTTTCCAATATACCAATATTTGTAGTTTGTTGAGAGATATGTTTAATGAATTGAAACATATTTTAATATATAGATAAATATAAATAGCACAATATAGCACATTATACATTACAAATATCACAAGTCCGTTTATTTTAGAAAATGTAAAAACTGCATAACTTTAATCTCAACAACATACAATTTATTGCTAAGGAAATTTTTTAATTAAATCTGCGTATTAATATTCATTTTATTTTTAACAATAGAAATACACACAAAAATAATTCAATCAAGTTAATTTTTATGAATTTTATTATTGAAAATTATTAATTAGATATTCAACTATTACTAAATTTAAAATCAAATTTTGGTATTATATATATGTATTGTTTCTAATTAGGAAAATTACAAGTCGATTTTCCTAATTAGAAAAATATAATATTTTCCTAATTGGAAAAATATAGTATTTTCCTAATAATGTAGACATAATTATTACATGCGCAAGTTTAAAATTCATAAAATTAAATACATATAAATATAATACTTATGTGGCAATCAATCATATGAATTAGTTATGTTTATAATAATCATAGTTTAAAACAACATAAATAATGTAATTTTTACCAATCTGCTCCCTATAGCATTTACCATAATTTATACTCATTCATTTTATTTTAATTGATATTCTAGAACCTGTGAATAATCCTATTTTCTTTTATGATAAATCAAATGTATTTTACTTAATAAGAATTAAATATTTTTAAAATATTTATTTAGCATGAATTTCACTCATTCAAGCTTCTTGTATTTTACTCAAGAAGACATAAATTGAAGTAATCTGAAAAGCTTCAATTCAAATAAAATAAGATTAGACAAACTGTGGTTTACAGTTTAATGAAAGCATGTTCGTTTCAATTAAAACATAAAAATATTTGAAAGTCTTTTGTCTTTAAATAATAATTTGTTCATATTGAAAGTAATGCTATTCCCAAACATTATTAATCAAAATAAAAAAAACTCATATAATAAAACTTAGTTTTTTATTTTAACACTAATATATTAAGAAACCCTACAGTGATAATGCAAGTGATATATTTTTCATGAAATGTATTTTAGACACCATACGCTTCATATGTGATAGCTGATAAAATATACAAACATGCCATTATAGTTTATTTCCGTAATTATTAAGAGACTCAGATAAAATGTTTGGTCAGTAAATTTAAAAGGAAATATTTTTCTTTTCTTTCATTAAAAATATAATCATTAACTTATGAAAATATTTGTCAACACGGTAAAAGTTTCTCTGTTTTTTAAATTATAAATTTATTGTAAATTTCATGTAGAAATTGAATTTATTTTCAAATATTAATTATTATAGAAGTTTGTTACAAAATTAAAAAAGTTGTACTATTAAAATATTTCTGTTATAAGAAATATAATTTGTGTTAAGTAAAATACCTCAACAGGAAAGAAAACATTAAATATTTTAAATTAAAACAAATAGAGCCATTCGGATAAGTTAGGGATTAATAAATACACATAAATATTATTCATAAATATGAATAACAAATTACTAAACATGTATTGGTAGTTTGATGAAAGGGAATCTATTTTTGTCATCATAGAAATGTAAAAAAGTAATTTTTTCCTTCAACACATTAAGAAAATTCACATTACCCCATTTATTCTTACAGCATCAACAAATTTTTATTTACCAGAAGCTTGATTATGCAATGATCGGTACATTTGAATTCTCATAAAGAGTCTCATAAAACGTATTTGCTAAAATATTAGAAATGTTCTTTAGTGGAGTATGAATTAATGTTAAAAAAATAATGATTTACCCGTTCTCTTTTAAAAATAGGACTTTATTTTTTATAAAAAATGCTTTATTTCGAATGATGGACCAAAACAAAATCAATAATTTAGAGGAATCCACCCCGTAACATACTGATACAGATTAAAAATATTGCTAAAATTACTTAAATGAATTTGCTGAAAATTTTATGACTAGTGGATATGATTCACGTCTAAAAGATTAAAAAAAAATATTTCACAACTTATTTGAATACATCTTTTTACATATGTCATACAATTTAAAATCTTCTATCTTCGTACTTATGTCTATATTTAAATGTAAGTATGCATTTAAAAATTTCAATGATAGTATTTTATGATTAGTGATAACGAACTTAATTAAATAAACAATGGTTTAATGACTTTTTTACTAATTTAAAGAAATTTTTATATAAATATAAAAGATAGTGAATATGTTTTGGTATATTTCATTAAAAATTTATATTTAATTAATACTAGTTTGTGTTATGCAACGCTAAATTAATAAATTTTAAAACAATAATACTGCGCCAAAAAATATTAGTTTGCAGGCGTCCGAAATTAAAATTTAGAATAGATTTAAATGATCTGTGTAAAATGGTAGATATTGGTATTGGACGAATTTTGTCTGGGAAATTTTAAATATTGTGTTTCGCACAATTAACATGTACAAGCCGGAAAAACTTACGCATGATATTAAATTTATTAAAACACATGAAAAGCAATTTTTAAAAACATCATTAAAAGAATGATTTAAACTCTTACAAGAATATCTAAATTAATAATAGTTTGAAATGTAACATATGCTATATTTTGATAAAATAGTGAATTAAAAAATTTATTTGGTTTTGCTGTTTAATTATCCAATTTATCATATTTAACTTGTCCAAACTAAATTCCTTTACTCAAAATGTATAACTCATTTAATCACGTAGAAAACTTTAAAGTTATATTTAAATATGGTTTAACAAGCATACTTAAAAAAAGGCTTTAAAATTCACTAAAGACGGTTAAATAAATAAAGTTTTTTAAATGTAAAATATGCTATATGTTAATAAAGTAGATAATTCAAAATTGTATTTAATGAAATATATATGATATACTATTTAATTGCCATTATCGTATTGAAGTTGTCAAATTGAAAACCTCATTAAAAATGTTATGCTAATTTATTTACATAGAAAACTTCAAAGCTACAGATGAATAAAGTATAACAAAAACTCTTAAAAGAAGTTAAATTACCCCTAGAGCGAAGAAATAAATAATAATGTATTAGGTCTAACATATGTTCTTTGTGAATACAATAGAAAATAACAAATGAAATTTAAATACATGTGTAATTTCATGGCTAATTATCATATTTGTCATATTTACTTCTGCCATTTGAAATTGACCTCAAGTTTTAATTTATTTATTGACGCAAACAATGTTCGGACACATTTATAGGTTTACAAATATACGTAATTGAGGTAGATAAACTTCGCTATGAACTACGATATAATTAACATTTGTTTTCAATATAACGTACGTTATTTGTTAATACGCTATGCGTTACCTATTAAAAGTAAAAAAAAAAAATACTTTTTCAATATTAAATTGTTTTATTTATAATATACTTTAAAGCAATCGAAAAAACCCTTCACTTATTTATTTACAAAGATAAACTATACAGCATATTTATATGATTTGATAAATATCGTTATGCAAATGATCCGAACTGAAGATAGTGTTGAAATAGGTAATTATGGTTTTAAATATAATATAAGTTCTTTGTTAACACATTACATAATACTAAATTAATTATAAAGAAATTTATATTTTGGAATGCTTTGTTATTATATGTATTGTAACTATTTATACCAATCAAAATCTGTACTCAAATATTCCTTCAGAACAATTTAAAACACAAGTATTTTTTTGGTAACTATCCTTACACATGTTTTGACCTTCTCCGAGAGCGATATATAAAAAATAATTGTTTTAAATAAAACATATGGTACTTATTAACACAGTAAATATTACCAAATTAAATGTAAAGACTTAAATATTGTGAACCTTTAAATTTTTATCGTGTGAGCTTGTACAAACAAACTCACTCAAGTCGTTAAGTTCATCCCTTCATTCTGAAAACTTTAAGACAATTTTCAAGTTTTACAAAAAACCCTTAAACGACGAATTTCAACTTCTAACAGAGTGGCGCCACGTTACAGAAGTCTTTCAAATACCCGTCCGTAATAATTGGATTTATAATGGAGTTTGAGAAAAATACTATTCATCAAGTTAAAACAAGGAACATAATGTAACCTTAAAAATAACGTTCTTGTTATTTTTATAAACCATGTAAGATGCTAATTAGCTCATTAACTGTAAGCAGTTCAAAAATAATTTTTAATACCTAATACTGTATCTTAGTTTAATATAAAATAAAAAAACTATTCTAATTTTAAAAAGTGCTTTAATTATATTTATAAAAGCTTTATTTCATAATTTTAAACGTTATAGTACCTATTTAAATTTAATTTAGAAAACTATTTTTAATTTTTAATACTATATTTAACTACTAATGTAATTGCTAATTTTCCCTACCAAAATTATATATTATGCATAACTTTAATTTAATTATGATGTTGTAAATTTTTAGAAGTTGCATTGTACTCTTATATAAGTAAATTTAGATTATACTTCTTCCTATTAACCATTTAAGGAAATTAATACACATAGATTAACTGTAAAAGTTATATATTTAATTTTGAATACTTTAATTTCAATAAGGAAAAATAAACAAATTTAATAAATAAGTAAATTACTTACTTAGTAAAATATAATTATAAAAAATAATATACATATACCTTCCCACTTTGAAAAAAAAATAATTTCTACGAATTATTTCAATTGAATCAATTCAGAAAATTGGTCTTCTAATGAACATTTTTTAGGGTACAAACTTTTTTTGTAAGATAAACAATATACTTTTCATATTAAATTAGCAATAATTGAATAAAATATATATTCGTTACATTGTTAAAATTAAGAAAAGTGTCTAAGATCAAGAAAGTCCAATATTTAATCAATTACAATCACCTTTCATAGCAAAATAATACCAGAAACAATTATTGTAAGTAGTATTATTTATAGTATGATTTAATCCCGCCTTAGAAAGAATTTTATTGATTTCCAACTTAACCAAACTTTCTTAAGACTTCGGAAAGACATTTACAAACTTTCATAAAGTTCGGCAAACTTTTCAAAACCGTTTTAAAAGTTAGAAACAATGGAAAACTGAAATTCTCCTTACCCACAACAGCATCGGGTTGGACCAAGCAGACGACAGTGTTGTTGAAAACTGCATTTCGTTGCTTATCATGCGATCCGACGAAATACCGGCTTTATTACGGCAATCCAGCACAGCGGTTGGTTAGATCGGTTAGTACTCAAAAGTTCTGGTGGACAGAAATTCTCCGATTTTTTTCAAAATCGAGAAATACTTTTCTTCTGATCGTAGATAATTCTTTAGCTGAGAGTCCCGTTTGCAGGCGAAGGAAGAACGGCGAAAAAGACGGACCGCACAGTAAGAAGTCGACTGCGCGAATGGATAGGAAAAGGGACGAAAGGGGAGGAGCTAACACAGCGACGAAGGCTTATTCCTACACCTGGCGGAGAGCTTTACGGGATGAGATATGCTCATCAGACTTCGACCGGCCCGCTCTTCGTTTCAGCCGCCACCACCCCACACAGTAATTGGATTGGAATAAGTACTCTAAGACTTATAAACTGTCACTTCAGTTGGCAAATCTATCATATGTTGATTGTTCGTTTTAACTTAGCAGGAGTGAAATTTCATTTTTTGCATGGTTGATCCACAATAGTACACAACTCCATATAGCAAATCATTGAACAATAGATTGGAAAAAGTACTATTAGACTCACAATATGTTGCGATAGTTACAAATTCCGTTGTTGGGCATTTATAAATATATTTAGTAAGTGTAAAAGCTATTTTTATTTACACTTTTTTTTAAAGTTCACTCTCCAGAGATTCTCATTCGATGATTTTATTACACTAAGTGTGTTACAAACTGAGCTAAAGAAGTAATATTTCTTATGTCAGTAGTTAATTTTTAATTTCACGTTGGTTAAATGGAATATATAGGTAGAATCAGGAATATTTTGCAAGACTGATTTTTAGTATCTGCCTTTAATTCATTGTAAAAGGATTGAAAAAATTAAAATATTGTGTACACTCTAACTGCATATTAGAGATATTAAACAGGATAAAACATTCCTTTGTGGAGATGAAATTACTTGCTATTATTGGAGACGTATATTTGATATATATATTGGTAAATAATATTTTTCTAAATATCATTTAAAGTATAGTTGAAATAAGTGTAAGTTATTTATTAGTTATTTAGGTTTTAGAGCATAGATTTTTAGCCAGTTCTTCCTTATTTGGCTTTAGTCTCTAACCAAAAACTTTGGAATAAAAAGTCTCAAAGGTTGGTTAGTAATTTTAATGATGAGGAAATAAATGACCGATTAATTTTATATTGATTTTTAATGCATTAAATGTTGAAATAATTATTAGATTTTATTATTTTTCTTTCTAATCACAGATTTTTTTAAACTAAACAAACATATAATTTCATTGTCGAATTAAACAAGCATTTTAATTGTTAATGAAATATTTTTAAATTTGTGTAAATTAAAACATATATATTTTCCGTCATCATCGGAATCAGAACAGTCAAAAACCATCAGATTTTTTTTATTTCCCTTCTGACTTTTTCAAAATAAAACATTTAAGAAACAACTGCAAAACCATCGATTTAGACAAATCGCATTCATGAGAGTATGAGCGTAGGAAGGAATAAAGTGCTAAATCATTTCTTCCGTTCTACCTATATTTTGCTCGTCATAATACTGATGCAAATCTAAGTTAGGTTTTTGATCAATAGTGTAAGAGTTTCAATAGTGTTCATTCTTGGCATAAAACGTAAAAAATAGTAAAAAAAATTATTTAAAAATTAAGAGCTGTAGTCTTTTATTATATTTATAAAACAATCATATCAATTATTTGAACAAACTTAAGTATGTCTCTAGCAAAACAAAATTGTTAAACAAATCACACAATTTTCAATTTCTTATCAATATATAAAGCATATCTTACGAAATAGTCCAGAATATTTTTTAATATTTCTCACTTTGAAAAGACTTATGATTAAAATTTTGTTTGGAAGAGTTTTTCAGAATTTGGAATCATTTCTAGTTTTATATTTTTATGGTATATCCACTACTCTTTCTACATTGTTCTAGTAGTGGACACCTGTGACCGCTATTTATACGGACGCTGGAATCCACCAATAGACAGGGAAATAAAATATATTTTACTTATTTTATAGGGAAATTCTCACTAAACAATGATTCCCAATTTCTATTTGTTTATTTATATTTTAATAATTTTAGATATTTTTTTTTATAAATAAAAATAAATGAAAAGTGTGTTATCAAAACCATTTAATTCGCTCATTGACACTTTATTGGCTATTTATTTTTATTGGCAATTGGTGCAAATCTCAAATTTTTCTAAGGTAGATATGGTCTGCGCATGCACAATTTTGATGAAGACCTTATGGTTACGTTTCATGGATACTACCGACTTGTTCACCAAAAGAAAAACATCGTAGCAAAAAATCTGTTCTAGAGATATATTGTTTACAGACACATGGTCAAACGCCATTTCCCAGTAAAAACAAAACTTTTTTGGACGTGGAGATCATTAAAAAATTAACACCGATGTTTCAATCCCAATCCAATAATTTTATTATCCTGTATTATTAATCGGTTATTTGAAGGTATTGAATTCTAAGTAAAATTCTGGAGGATATTAAAATATTTTTAATTTTTTGGCCAATCCAAATATTTTGATACAAGTGACTTGAGTGCCAGTTAGATTGCCAGACAAGTAGTTTATTATGGTTTTAATATATTAGTGAATTTTATTTTTGTTAAAAATAATTTTGTCTTATTTAAAATAGTGTTTTGTTATTGATTTAATATGGATTTAATAATAAAAATTTAATAAATCAAAATTAATATTTCACGAAAAATATTCAACACGTATTTGAAAGAGAATAAAAAAATATTATCTTTTGGCTAAATAACTTGCATAGATTTGTTCTTGATAATCGTATGATACATATTTAACATCACTGACGAGCCCAATCTATTCACTAAAAAATCTATTCACTGTAAAAATTTAAAAAAATCTAAATTAGTATTTCACGAATAATATTCAACACGTAATTGAAAAAGAATAGTTGCATAAAAATATTACCTTTTGATTAATTAACTTGTATACATTTGTTATTGATAATCGTATGATACATATTTAACATCACTGACGAGCCCAATCTATTCACTGCTGGAACAAAAAAAACAAAAATTAATGCAAACAGATACCCAACTTTGTTTACAATATATATATCCATTTGTGGAGGATGTGGCACGTTACTAGAACAATTTTAAAAGTATTATTTTAGAGTCCCTCACAAAATTTCGATATTACTTTCAAATGTGTGAATTACTTAAAATGAATTAGAATATGAATAGAACCATCATTTGCAGACACATACGAAATTGCTTCTGTACAGCGTTTGCTCTACACATGTGCTTAGTATACAGTGAACTACCAACGCATGCCAATGATGTCGAAAATTATGTCAAGGAAGTGTGCTTTATGTTTAGTTTAAAAAATTTCATATTATAGCTATGGTTTAAGGAGAATTTTGACTAGGAGAAGAAAATATTACTAATTTCTAATTTTCATTGCCGGTAATTTACAAAAAAGTTAAACTTGGCTTTACTTTAGATCTCAATACTTTTCACTGCCATAGTTATTATATGAAGAACTTGGCGCAGTTTTTAAGGAGTTGTTTTTGAAGAGGTTTCACTTCTTTTCTAACGGTGTTAATTTTAAATTGTTACTTATTTATACAGCGATAGCTAGTTTTAAAATTTTTAGTGAGTATAGCTTTAAAACTTACCAGAAAATGTCTCGGGGTAAAAAGGGTCAAGAATCATCTGTTTTGGGTACTTACTTATCGCACAGTCGCAGTTAATGAACTTTTTGTTGGCAGCTAGCGCTATGTGGGCTTTATCCTTAATGTAAGCGATATTTTAATTTAAAGGGATTTTTTAATTAATTTATTCCAATTAATCAAATCAAGATAGTTTAAAAAACATTCTCTACAGTGTTCAATTAACGTAGAATTATCCGAAATTTTTCTAATAAATTTGAATTTACCGGACCACAGTCCATGACGTATTTATGCATTCACTATTAATGATGGTGATGTAAAATTATTTAAAATAAATAATTTATTCAGATTTGCCAAAAAATGTAGGCAAAAGCAGAAAAAATTAACAATAAGGAATTTTCACGTTTTTTGGTTTTATTTTTAAATAAAAGTAGAGAAAAAAAATCATGAAAAACAATACCATTCTTTCAAAAATTTGAGCTCGGATAGATATTTAAAAAAATATTTAGTTTTTCACTTTGCGATTTGGCGGGAAAAGCTACTTTTACGTGTGACGTCAATGCGCAGATGATAAACCAGTCTAAAACCTGTAGTAGGAGATTCGGACGGATTTTCCACGGTATCTATGAGTAACTAAGTCACGATTTTTATGCGTTTATGGTCATTTGACTTTTGCTTTGGTTTCAGCTAATTACAAACTGGATTTTTAATTAATTGAAAGCATAAAGATAAAAAATAATTGTACTGCTCAAATATATTCGTTGGGTAACACTAGAAAATACAAAAAATATTCATTTTCTTCACTTGTGCAAGTTCCTCATTGGCGGTCATTTCGTAGCCGATAAAAGTTATCGCCAATGGTCAATTGTAGAAGGCTTAAGTACCTTTTCCTTTTATTATTAGTTCTTATTTTAGAGGCTTCGAGGTGTGTGGTGAGTTTCTCGTCCATTTATATATGCTAATAGTTACTAGTATTCTAAGTTTTATAATTCTAGCCCCAATAGAAATATATTAGAATTGAGATTCAAATTTTTCAAACATTGCCTCCTTCAGGGAATTCGGAGAAGGAAGTTTCTATTTTTAGATTTTTTCCTTTGTAAACATGTTAATCCTTTCAAGCGCACAAAATTTCATAAGTCTAGCTCTAGTATCTTAGTGATTTGATGATCAGTGAGTGAGTGGGTGGGTTTCAAAATCTATCGTTTTCTGCCGTTTACGAATTTTACTATCTCGACAACCAAAATAATTTGACGCGTGAAATTTAGGGATCTTACTAAAGTGGCTAACAGCTACCCGCAAAAAAACGTTTTAGCTCTCATGTATACTGTAATGCGCAGGTATGAGATTTCAAAATACTGTTGAGTTGCTTCCAGTAAAATATGTCTGGCAGTGAACTTGGCAGGTACACTGCTGTACACCAAGATTTACATCAGTTACTGCACTCGGTAGATTGGTATGCTTGGAAACTGCATTCTACTGCTGGTGATATTAATAGAATATCATTTTTTGTTTATGAATACAAGGTCTCAAAATTGTATCTGTACATCGATTACACTACTCATGCAGTTAGTATGCAAGGAAACTTGCCTCACATTCTAGAGCTGTGCTATTGAAATAAGTAGAATATCATTAAATGCTAAAGAAGTATGCTGGAGAAGATAAATTTTAAGTTTGAAAACACCATTTATTTAATATTAAATTACAGCATGAACAAAATCATTTTAAACTGAACAAAATAAGAAATGTCATTATTAATCACCAGAATACATTAAAATTGTTTCTGTACATCGATTACTCTACGCATGTAGTTAGTATGCAGAGAAAACTGCATCATATTCTATTTCTGCACTATTGAAATTACTATACTAAACTTCAACTTAACTAGACTACACTGATAACGCTGTAGCATGGATCATATGGATCCTTCCGCTGAAAGAATATAGTTCCGGGAAACTCATACGTTTTCTAGTAATAATAATAACCTGATCAAATGGTGTTGTATTAAACTTACAAAATGTGTTGAAAATAAATGCTTTTGAGTTACAATCTTATTCATATTTTACTTTCCTGACCAAGAATATTTTAAAAGTATTAGCGAATCGTATGCTTAGGCCGAGCTCTTTCCCTGACGTCACTCACTTGGCGTCACTCGAATTGGCGCGTGAATATTCACTTCGCCAATGTTTACTTGAACGACGCTGCTTTAAGCACAGAGGCTGCAAGTTAAATAGTGATTCATCATCAAAATATTTAGAAATTATTCATAAATCGGTGTTTTTTACATTTAATAATGAATTCAAATACAAGATATGCATTTACAAAGCACCAAAAAGGCCAACCTTTGAAATCCGATGCGAAAAGAATAGTGATGAAGGTTTTCGTTATATAACTGTTGTGTAAAAGGCAACATAAAGACACTAATGTAAAAATATTTTTTTAATAGCTATCAACAAATGTAAATATTTCAAGAATCTTTTAAAATATCCAGTTTTGGTGTTTGATAGCCATCATTTACAGTTTTTGTGAAGCTAAATCTACGTGTTAAAAGTTACCAAGAAAATTTGATGGACTGTCGAAATTTATATTAGAGTTCTGTTGATAACTTTGCAAATTATTATTTCATTGCGAGAACTCTTCATTTAGGTTATTGAGTTTTGCTCTAAGAAACTTAACAGAGGTCGTGATTGGCAATCTTGAAAACAAATTTGCAATATTTAAGTAAACAAATTTCGGTTTCCAAGTAAAAAAAAAAAAACACTTTTGTAGAAACAGTTTTTAAGATAAATGCTGTTTGCAGGTAAAATACTCGAAATGCACAAAGAATTTTAGTTATAATTTCAACTGCAGATTTAGTGATAAAATAGAGCTTAAGATTTTAGAAAAACGTATTAGATAACGAATATTTTAAGTTTTAACTAAAATATTACGAAACAGTAATCAACTCCTTTAACAAAAAAAAAAAAAAAACTTTACAAAATACCCATATTCATGTATTAATTTTCTTTCAGAAAAGTATCCTTTTCCAACGAGCACTTTTTCGTAATGAAGAAAAAATACGTCGAAAATGCTTCTATTCCCTCACCCAAAAATAGGGTTTCTTTTTTCGAATGTTTACTTAATTAGGCAAAAAATTTTGGTGATAATCGGGCTAAATCTGTCTGCCTGATTCATGCAACCTCCCTGCAGTTCGATGACGTCACATAAGAATGGAATCACACCGCTGCTGAAACCGGTTTACGCCTCTTGCTGATCTCTAGTTAAGTTGGAGTTTAGTATAGAATAACATTAAATGCTAAGGAAATTTATAAGAGAAGCTAAACATTTAGTTTCAAAAATATTATTATTCGTTTGAAATGAAGTTTCAAAATTAATATAAGTACCAGAAATATAGCAACAAAAGAGAAAATCACTATGAATTCATATGAATGAATTTATGACATCAAGATTGTTTCTGTACATCGATTACTTTACCCATGTAGTTAGTATGCAGGGAAAATTACATCATATTCTACAGCTACGTTATCGAAATTAGTGGAATATCATTAAATGCTAAGGAAATGTATAAGTGAAGTCAAATCATTAGTTTTAAATATGTTATTCGTTTGAAATGAATTTACAACATGAATGAAAGTACCCAAAATAGAACAAAAAGCAAAATCACTGAATTCTTATGAATGGATTTATTGCATCAAGCTTGTTTCTTTACATCGCTTACTCATTTGTAGTTCGAGTGCCAAGAAACTAGCAACACATTTTATCACTGTAAAAATTGCAATATGATTAAGTTCTAAGGAGAAGCTCTTTCGATAAGTTATTATTATTATTTTTAATTATTATTAATTTAAATTTTGGAATAAATAAAAGAGGTGAGGTAAACGTTATTGAGTATACGATGAGTTTACGACACTTATAAGGATAAGTTTTCATGCATTTAATAGTTTACAAGAAGCTTGAACTGTGCAAAATGTAACATTTAAGGATAAGATTTAAGAATTTTGATCTTATATTGCTAGTAAAATTCTTGTTCAAATTTTGACACGGTTCATTTTAATCTGGATTGAAATTTTCTTTACTTATAGTTTTAGACACACTTAACAATATGAATTTTCCAATACCATATTTCATGAATTTTCTAATACCATATTCCATGAATTTTCTAATGCCATATTTTAAAATTATTACTGAAAGTCATCCTAAATGAAAAAACTAACATATATTTGTTAACCAATTACAAATTAACATTAAAAAGAGGACATCGGAATCATGTTTCTAATACTTGTTCCGTTTTTAATACTTATTGTTCGGCTAATAATTTTAGTTCTGTGTTTAATAGAAATTTCCATTCATATTTGTTTGAAATAAAGTTCTTAATTTTAAAAGCATTTTCCCCCTCTTTTTTTTTTAAATGAGTGTTTGCCGTTTAGATTTCATTGGATAAATGACGCATTCAAAAAACTATTTAAATTTTGGACAAATGATAAATTTTATTTCAAACACTAAAATTACTAGATTTAGTAACTCTAAACACTATAATTATAATACAATTCTAATACAAGATTTATTTATCATTCTTGAAAATACCATCTTTTTGGCAGTAGAATTCAAGATCTGATGAGCCCCTAAATTTAAATATGAGGTGGAACACATTTATTTTTTGAGGGAGGATGGTAATTTCCCCCAAAATTAAACTTTTTTATATTGATCGAGTGAGATATCGTTTTTTATGTATTTTGAGTGCTTAATTTATGCTTCTGGATGTAGGTAGTTGCTGAGCCATTGCTGTATTTAGAAGTACACTCATCTGTATGACTGCTTAACTGCACTTGCGGAAATGGGAGGTAAGCATACTAATCTGGATGTCTTCTTCTAAAGGGACTTCTGGAACAAACAGAAGTGAAGTTGGTTAAGGTAACCATCGTTTGCTCCATACAAAAGAATAAACATAAGCTCTCCAGCATCTTTGACTTCTTCCCGGTAGGCATTTGATTTGGAAAATATTATGATACAGTCCATTAATGTACTATCAGTTTGTAGCAACCTAAAAAGTGGTTACCCCATTCCCAATGAATACGCATGTAGTATCGCATCCACTGAATGCGAGTGCAAGAAGAATGTAGTTGTTCACATTTGAATGTTGTTGCTGTAAGGTGTTTGATTGATACATGTTTCTTGTACACGTCCTACTTTTTGGCTTCAATATCAATATAGGTTTCTCTTTTGATGCAAGTGCAATCATTATGATTTAAACATCAACGTTTTAGGTGATGGTAGTAGGCAGAAATTCGGCAGATTTCTCTACGGCTGTTAGAACAATATGAAAACATCTGCATCACTAACAGCGTGTTTCGCCTCTGTATTTGTTGCTTTGAGGAACAAGTGTCAGCATTTTGTTTAACTGGTTTTTATTCTATGAATTTCATATAAATTGCTCTTGGTTGCATTAAATTGGAGTAGTTTAATCTATGAGAAATTTTGAGGTAAAATGTTTTATGTGCGTTGATGTTCACTTGTTTTGATATTGTTTGGATCATCGTATTCATTAAATTGCTAATTTTTTTTTATAATTATATTGATCTGTCAAATAATGTAAGTATGAATTGTAAACATCAGTATAAATACAATCACTGTTTTATTCCATTTAACTGCATGGAATAAATAACCACCGTATATGATAAAACAATCCGTTTCCATCAATGCATTTTCATCATCACAAGTGAAATTCTCATAGAGATTGAATTTTATGTTCTTCCTCATCCACAAATTAATGAAAAGTGACAGAGGATATGGAGCAATCTGGTATTTGAAATATTCTGATAAATCTGCTGACTTGTTGCTCCAAACTGACATTCTTTTATAAAGTATCATTAGATCAATGTTGATTACTTTTTCATTTATTTGGATCAAATAATTTACTGTAGCAAGGAATCACGCATTACCACTTCTTTTTATCTTAACGCCTCCAAATTTCTTTAGACATGTGACTGTTGATCAAGTCTGTTAAGTCTGCCTGTCCCACGAAATACTAAAACTGTAGCTGTATTAGAAATAGATTTATTTAGTTTCAAAGGTTTCTGCATTTTTGTAATGTGATCTATTAAAAGTAAATAGAATTTATTAGAAATGAATTTCAAATATATCGGCCGATATCTGCATGCAAAAATAGCGTAAATTAAAAGAAAATCAAGGTAAATTTTGTTTGGTACATAAATTGAAATTGTATATTTTCCAAACATTGTGTACATTAGTTATAAATATTAACATACACTCCGCTAGACGTTTAATAAAATTTTATTTCGCAAAATTTAAAAAACAATAAAATATAAGGAATAAATTAACTTATTATTCCTACAAATTTTGTTAAAGGAAACATTAAATTGGATTTAGGAGGTAAGGTTTTAAATATTGTTGAAGAAAATAACTTTTGCATTGTATGACTGTAAGAAGAAACATATTTATATTTAACTAGTGACTAAAAACTTTAAAGCTTGAATTTTCTACGAACTCTATTAAAGAGACAAGTTTTAAATAACCCATATTTTAATGGTAAAAAAAAAAATTAATTCCATTTTTTTTTCTATCAATGAATTACTTGAAGTAAATGTTTAAAAAGTTTATTAAGTGGATCCAAAATTACAATCATTTTAAGAGAGTCTCTTCTTTGGAAAAATTTAAGGAAATTCTAAAATTATCAATTATTCTAAACATAGTCAGCCGGCATCCAACAAAGAATTTATCAGTAATTTTTAAGGGGAACGAGCATAAATGAGGTGGAGAAATATAAACTTAAATTAAACGTACTGAAGAATTCTTAATGTATTGTTGATGAATGGATGGATGGATAAATATATATGTCCATCCCGTCCATTCCCATCAATAATAAATTAGGAATTCTTCAATGCGTTTAATTTAAGTTTATATTTCTCCACACCATTGATGCTCGTTCCCCATAAAAATTGCTGATAAATGTTTATGGGGAACTGATGCTGCACAGCAAAAATCATAAATAAGTTTATTTATATTTCATAATCTTACTATTTTGAGATATAATAGTATAAGTTTAAAAATAAAATATAGTTATAACTAAGTGAAACATGGATTATATTTATACTAAAAAGCCCATAGTTTTCCAGAGAAACTCGAGTTTCGAAAAAGATGCAGTTGTCTGAGAAATAATTGGCTATTTACTTTTAATAATCCCTAATATTTTTTCTCATCGGCTCTTAAGGTAATGTCGTATATTAATATGTATAAATATTTTAAACATGAAAAAGTTGTTGATTTAAATGTGTACTTGAATTTGTATCCCTAATTTGGTAAATGTTTATTTATCCATGCTGTAAATCTGCATAATAAGCTGATTTCTCTCAAGGAAGAGCACATGTAATATTCCATAATAGTAATGAAGTGACGTTTTAAAAAATTCATTAACATTTCAGAGCTTTCAGTACAAAGATAAAAAATAAATATATATATATATATATATTTTTTTTTTTTTTTTTTTATAAAATTTTTGAATTTAAAATGTTATGCAGAAAAAATATTTCAACCCTACTTCGAATAGTCTACTCGTTTAGATATTATTACAATAGGGAAACATGAAAACATACGCTAATGGTGTTACCCTATTTTATTCGTAGATACTTTTAACACATGCTACCTCCATATGTGTCTTAGAAAACCATCAGAGAATGGTTTATTATTTATTTATTTTTAAATATATAAGATTTAAATTGTGAAACGCACTTAATTTCACTACATATTTAGAACCATAAACGCAGCTTACATAAACTTTCATTTAAAATTTAATGCGAAAAAGCATAGCACATTATTGCTAAAATCTTATAACAATTAGGTAGGTAATTTTGGAGAGGATCATTTTGTTTGTAATCATAGAAATAGGATAAAAATTGTTTAAAATAAACCAAGAACAGAGGCCTCGAGAGTGCTAAAAATGCTCTGCCACTTTAACAGACTTATAAAATTTCATTTATAATTGCAATGAGGTATAGCTGTTGGTTTTAATAAACTGCTTTTATAGTATAGGAAAATTAAGTTTGAAGACGGAAAATAATTGTTTGAAAGATGATATCTTCTGAAATACATTCTGTAGGTCCTCTTGTACTTCTTCGGAAAAGTTGCAAATAATCTTGCAACACCCTTAAATTTTAAATAAAATTACACCCTCTTGGATTTCCTAAGAAACATTTTAACTAAACAATGGAAAGTCATAACTCTGTGCTGCTGGTGCCATACGTTTTTGTTGTTAAAGAACTGACTACTTCAATTTAAAGATTGAAAAGTAGAGTTCATTAATTCTTACTAACATAAAAGAGGTGTGAAAACACACAAAAACCGTCTTTCTTCACTCAATAATTGTGAAATTTATTTTCAAACTTCTGACTTGATGGAGGTTTTTTTTAGTTAAAAATTAGCATGCATAAAAACAGATAGTGTTCTCTATAACTGTCAAATTTACGTCGATCATAAATCTCATCTTTGGTTTCTAAACTATTTTCTGGTAAAAAAAAAAGAAGGGGAGGTAAAGGGAAGGTGATAGGCTAATAGTGTCCCTGTTCAACGGTTCAGCCCCAATCTTAAGTTGTAAAATAGTTATCCTTGCAGACTGATATTGGTTACATCCCCGCGAACTATGCTTTGAGGAGACAGCTGAAGTAGGAGAAAGGCTCGCGAGATCTATAACGTAGTTTAGAGGTTTTTACAGTGGCGGTTCAATTACCCTGACAACAGCTCGAGCTGGGAACCCCGTAGTCTAAGAGGGGGATAGAACAGTTGTGCTTAACTTGTATCTGTGAGCTTTACTTTTGCTGTTGATCTTCACTATTTTAATGTTCAGTATTTATTGAAGTTTGTTAAATGGTAATAAACGTATTCGTATTAACTAAATCCTCTGTAAAGTTTTTTGGAGTTAGAAATAAACTGAGGGTATTCCAGAATAACATATTTTATTCACGTACATTCAAAGCTGGTGACCCGCTTAGTTAATGCGAATTTCCAAATTAATTATGGCAAGTTTTCGAATTGGTTACTGGACTTAAGTGACAATTTTTACAATAATTTAATTTCCAAATTCAAGTCCTGTTGGTAGTTTGGATAAATATTACCATGACGACTGTCGTTATTCACGTTTAACAGAACTCTACTTCTATCCGGCAACTGGAAATGTTTCCGACTGATATCTGGAAAAACGGTGAATGTTTTCACGGATAGACGTAAGCTTCGCTAACTGTGCAGGCGATTCCATTGGGTATATTTTTTTCTTAACTTGTATCAGGGTATTTTATTATGGATCCACCAGAAGAAGTTAGGTAAATAGCACGCAAATCTGATATACACCTGTGGCTTTTACAAGTTGAGTAGTTTCGCAACGGCCCTGAATAATTTATGAATCAACAAAATACCAATACCTTGTCTCCTCCTTGGATGTAGATATATTGTCGTGTTTTATGGATATTATAATGGCACCTCCTGCTGACAATCCATATATTTCAGTAAAGCAAAGTATTATCCAACAATTCGCACAGTCTGAAAAAACCCTATTGCAGGATATACATTTAGGAGAAAAACGGCCATCGCAGCTTTTACAATAAATACTAAGTTTGGCTGCACGTAAGTTTGCTGATGACGTTTTGCGAACACCATTGTTACCATGATTGCAAAATAATGTACAACAAATGCTGTCTATTAGCAAAGACAGAACGACTGATCTAGCACTTACCACGAAAAAAAGTGGTGAATTTTAAAAAATTTCGCCACAAATTTCTGAAATTAAAAACCCGACAGGAACTAAAAAAACAAAGGGGAGTTTAAGACGTGAATTTTCTCGGACATTTATCATTGATCGGTATATTTTGGGATTTTTTTTTTTTTAAATTTTGGGTTAAGTACAGTCATTAAAATCGATTATAGACATTAATATTACTGATAACCTAACTTCAGTTTCGGTGATACTTGAGGTGATATCTTCTCCATCGTTGGGTGTCTCAACAATAACTGGAGATTCTCTTTATAATAAAATGTTGTCAGAATTTCCAATAAGCATTTCCATCACATGATAGAAGGTAGACAATTTATTATCTTTACTGACCACCGACGTTTAACTTACGCATATACCCGCAGAAATGATAATTCTTCGCCGAGACAGCAACGTCATCTCGAATTTGTAGCACAATTTTCAAATGATCTTCGTTATATTTCTGGTGATAATAACGTTGTGACAGTTGCGTTGTCTCAAATTTTGGAAATAGAATTGTTAGGTGATATTGATTACGCTTCTATGGCGAGTGCACAGTTCGATGATCCGAAGTTACGTTCTTTCCTTGAATCAGGTGAAATGACTGTTTCAAACAATCTCAAACTGTTTAACTTTTTAAAAAATTGCAAAAATGAAAAAACACATTTACAGGGTCGGTACGATCGTTTGTGCCACCAAGTTTTAGACAAGATGTGTTTCGTGTAATGCATAACTTATCGCATCCTGGAGTTAAGGCAACAACAGTCAAATTGATTAAAGAACGTGTTGTGTGAAAAAATCTTCGCAATGATGTTTCTTCCTGGCAGAAAACTTGTGTCCAATGTCAACGTTCTATTATTCAACGTCATACAAAATCGTCTCTTGGATTGCATCCGTTACCGCAGTGTCGTTTCTGAGCATGTAAACGTGGATATCATTGGTCAGTTACCCCTTCCAAAGGTATGCTATATTGTCCTACCTGTATGGACCGTTTTACTCGCTGGCAGGATGCCTTCAAAATGCCTGACCAAACTGCTGACATAGTTACATTCACATTTTACACTGGTTGAATCTTACGTTTTGGCGTACCTGAACTGATTTCGACCGAACAGGGACGTCAATTTGAAAGTGAACTGTTACATTATCTGGACAAGTTTATGGGTATACAGAAGAACAGAGCCACTGCATATAATCCGAAGTCTAAAGGATTGATTGAATGCAGTCACCGCCAACTCAAGATTGTCATCAAGTGCAGGGCAATGGAGAATTGGACGGAGGTTCTACCGCCAATTCTACCTGGTATGCAGGATTCTTTCAAAGAAGACATCGGTGCTATTGCAGAGGAACTTGTAAATGGATCCACGCTAAGGTTACTTAGAGAATTCTTCAGAAGTTCAAACTTAAATAACCAACCTATCCATCTAGAGTTCCTGCTTCAATTTTTTGAGAAAGTGCAAGGCCGTGTCGACATCCAGCCACACAAAGCAGGATATTTTCGTGCATAAGGATATACCCAATGCTGCCCATGTGTTTGTTCGTCAGGATCATCTCCGAAAACCTAAAGAGCAACCATATAACAGACCATACAAGGTCCTGAACAGAACTGATAAATTATTCAAACTTCAAATCAGTGATAAAGAAGTTAACGTTGGAATTGATAGAGGAAACCAGCTTTCTGATGCTTGACGACATTCAGCCACCATTGTCTCCTACAATCATTACCAGGTCCAGAAGGCAAGTTCGATTCACTGAACCGTTTTCTGTTTAACGTCTTGGCAGACTGGTGGGGGATTCCTGAGGAGGTTCAGTTACCCTGACAACAGCTCGAGCTGGAAACCACGTAGTCAAATGTAACTTCACGGGATAGAACAGTAGTGCTTAACTTTTATCTGTGAGCATTACTTTTACTGTTGATCTTCACCATTTTAATGTTTAGTATTTATTGGAGTTTGTTAAATGGTAATAAACGTATTCGTATTAGCTAAATCCTCTCTGAAGTTATTTGGAGTTAGAAATAAATTGAGTGTATTCCCGAATAATATATTTTATTCGCCTACCTCCGAATTACCAACGGTCTGGACATATTTCTGGTTTTAAGTCACTCTTAACGTCTACCTTCGTACAAATGGATGCTGAGTTGTTCTCCTGCAGCTGCGACATAATTCTGCAAACCATTTGGAATGTTGTACATTCTCACAACTTATTGAAATTTACTGTCATTTTTCAACTTACTGAAGCCCAATATGGACCTCTTCTGTACATAGTTGAGGTTGTGTCACATTCCTTAAATATGTATATGAAAATAGGTAATTCATTATGTTACAAAGATCTTCGTATAATTCTCTGCAGCAGTTAACTTTTCCAGCGTTGATAGAAATATCTGAAACTAACATATACACGGTATCTTGGAGATGCGTCAAGGTAGCAATGAGTACAAAAAAAAAAAAAAAAAAAAAAAAATCTGCGTCTGCGTCAACTACAGCAACTGATTGCCCTGTCTTATTCCCCCCCCCCCCCGCTTTTACAAACAAAACAACCGCGTCATACAGGGCCTCTAAAACGGAGAACTTTACTTTCTAGAACTATGTGCTAATTAAAAAATACCACGCTTTTGAAATCATCCTTTTTTAAAGTTGAGTATTAATTAAAGTCGCTTTAACGAGATTATAATTAAAGCTCAACTTTCAATAAGCTGTAAAATAAAGAAACACTCGTCAGTTTGGCCAGAATATACGCGAAAAAGGGAAAAGTTATACATAGAAAAAAACTCGAAGTAGTTTTTGTTTTCTTATGCCATACCATTTTCCTCATCGCGTATAAGAACAATATCAGGTCATTCTGACTAGTTGTTTTGTTCAGTTTTTTAATGTTAAACTTTAACTATGGACATCATGTATTAATAAAGCTGCAAGAAATTTTATTTAAATATGGGAATATAAAAGACTAAAATCCGAAAATGCCTCTATACAGTAAAAACATTTCTATTACGGGTAAAAATATTTCGTTTTCACTATTTAAGGTTTTAGACATGTATTTGGAAGGACATGTGTTGGAAGTGAGACACTGTGTTTTATTTTACTATTTATAATGTAATGTTGTTTCATGTATACATATTAGTATTTTTCGGTATATTTCTGTTGCTAGTATTAAACTTGATACTACACATAGCTATTAAATACATTTACAGAATACTAAATAATATTACGGAAATCAAATTCGGACTTCCTCCATATACTGGTTTTCCTTGCGTCGTACCTAGTCAGCAGTTACAAACAAACAAACTTTTTATTAGTCGTTAAAAATACATAAATTCAAAAGGTTTTTTTATAACACTTCAGTTCAACCTCAAGCCGATTTATTCTGTTCAATTTGCTTTATAAATAACGTTTTGCTGTACACTAATTATAAACAGTGTTTGATTACATTTCTTCAAATTTGAAGCAATACGCAACCCTTCAAATAGTCAATAATTTGTTCAAAATCCGAATAGTATGTGACAATTACATGCTTTTCTTAAGTTTTCAACCGATTTTAAACGAGTGTATAAGTTTTGTTGCATGTAAGCATGGGTTATTTTAAAATCTCCCAGAAAATCTCCTTCGTTAAGATAAACATTCTGCCACAGATCGCAAAGTATTTTCAATTTTCCCCATGTCATTACATTTTTAAACACATATTGAACCATTTGAGGCAATTTTTCTTGATGATTTCTTAAATTTTTCTCATGGATAAATCATAATTTTTCACCTGAAATTTTTTCTCGTTTCAGTATGACGACAATTTCTTAAATTATATACCTATGTTATTTAATATTACTTTTTATAAGTAGGTTTTTATTCATATCTCAGTATACAATATATAGACTGCATGCTACAGTTTTCACAGTGCAAACGCAGACTTTTTGCATTTTATATTGTTGACTTTCTACAATGGTTTCATTTATAACTACATCATATTTGTGACTATATTTTCAAGTATTTTATTAGTTTGCTTGCACATTTTTAAACCAAAATCAGTTTATAAATAATGTTACAGATTTACAGATTCTACTTGCGTATATAAATTTTTTCCTACTATAGGTATAAGCCATTTTACTCAAGTTAAGCCTATTCTCTTTAAATATATTTCATAAATATTGGCTTCAGTAGAGGGTCACTGGTAATTTTTGTTAACATTTTTTAATATCATTGGTAATATTGGAAGATTTTAGGAAACTTCTTTTCATCAATAAATTAATATATTTCAAAAGTATTAGAGAGTGCTATTATTGATTAAGGAAATAAATTGACTTTGATAATTGTTATTATATACATTGGTTTTTAGCATCATTATTTTAAATAATTATTTTCTCTAATCTTTGTAGTACAACTGTACAAAGTTTGTCAAAAAAAAAAAAAAAAAAAAAGATTAATAGCTGACTAACAAATCAGTAAACTTTTATTTTATGGATTCGTATTGCAATTCAAGAATTACTTTCATCTTAAAAGTAAGTCTTAAAATTAAACTAATTATTTCAACTAATGCTAAACTCATGCCAAATTATGTTTGCAAATTCTAAAAATACAATCCTAGCTAATTTATTATGATTATTTAATTAATTCAAAAAGACAGTGACTATATAAGTTATTTTGCATATATTCGTTTCCTTCTTAGTTCATTTGTACATTTACAGAATATAGTAACGCACTAAGATTTGTCTTTTTATTTCAGGTAACCTTATGTAATTTGTCAATTGGATATTGCGATATTTTTAAGTAAAAAGCTTTTTATTTTAATGGTTAATTCCAACAATTTGCGAAAAAACGCAATTTAGAAAGATTTGGATAAATTATTTATCTACACATTCTTTTTAGAAGCAATTTCGTTTCTCTAGCTATAACAGTTTTTAAGATAAAGAGATTTATATGAATCTTTAAATGTATCCAGCTAACACCAATATGACATTGAATATATAATACGAATTATATCAATATAATGATTCACATATTATAAGAATGCAATATAATTTTAATACCTTGCTATTTACAGTTTTTTTAGTAACTTTAGCAGTTCTCTAAATTTATTGGTGTGCTCTCTAATAATCTTAAATAATGCGTTGAGATCCAAACCGGACAATCCCACAACTGGCGGTAACAAAACATGGGTAGAAACAATTTTCACCTAGAAAATAAACATTGTGGAATGGCCCCTTCTGGTACTCAATGCTTCGATTATGAGTTAGATGTAATTATCTGTCTGTGTGAAATAACAAAAGTTTTAAAAGACCACACAGGAAAAAAATTCTTATGTTCTTATGTCCTCTCTAAAAAACAGTTTTTTATCACTGATATGGTTAAAATTCTCTATGTCTCATAGTTTTTTCCCAATTTCAATTTCTTATGAACAAACTGCTTCCATTCACACATTATATTGCCTGTATCACCCAAGAAAACAATCGAATCAAACACAAACAAGATTTTTTTTAAAACTTTTTTTTAAAACATACTACACTAAACTTACCCTTTTTTTGTGCACTGTTGACTTGTCATCCTTCAAATTAATATTTGCTAAATGCTTACTCATAAGGATTTTTATTGTTATTATTATTATTATTATTTTTTTTGTATTATTCCTCGTCCAGTTGAAGATTTCAGCTGTAGGATTTGATGTTGGCGTCAATTTCTGCAATTCAACAATCTTTCTGGAAGATGCATCGTGCAAAACACAGATGAAATTTTTCTCTTGTCCACAATTTAGCATTTTTATGTACCCGTTTTTGTACCCTAATTTTATGAGCCCAAAGTTGAATTCCAGAATTACAATTTTGTTTCGTGCTTTATATTGTAGTCAATAATATAATTGTCGTTTATTAAATTTGAGATAATGCAAATATTACTTTTTATATTTTGATAATTGCTGAAGACTGTTTACTGAATTAACCATGAGTGTTATAATCTATGTTTTTGCATTACAAGCTTCTATCGTGTACCTTATTGATTAAATATGTTATTGTACACTACTTAGTCTTCTGAGGAAGGAAGCTAGAAACTTTTTCTAGTGTAAGAAACATTCCGAGAGACCCCATTTGGGTATCTTGTATGAGAGAAGGCAATACTATAAACAAAATGAGACAGAGCGGGGCAGGACCTGGACGGGAGGAAAATTCCGTGGCTTCATAATCACGATATTGTCTTCAAACAGTTAACCCACTGACGGTCATGCACGTATATATACGACATTTGATCCCCAGTTTTTCCAGCAATACACAACATTACAAAATACATTTAAAATAAAATATTTTTTAAATATTTTTATCAGGATGATAGTTAATAACCTATCTAAAATAAAATAAATAAAAAATAATTTAAAAAATTATGTATTTGAATTAGATATATAATTTAAAAATTATTGCAGAGAAAACAACTATGGAATTTCGCCCATTCCCATGACCGTCAGTGGGAGTTGAGACTGAATTCTTTACTTGACGAGATGTGCGCCCCCCCCCCTCCCCATCGAGGCTACAAACGCTAGACGTTTACCATTCAAATATAAAACATAACTGTAAAACATTGTCCGTGATTGTCCAGATATAGTGATTCATATTTTATTTTTTTCCTATTTTGTGTACCTTAAAATATTATAGTTATCAAGATAGTTTGAACATGTATTAGAAATTGTTGTTTCCATTTTCATAGTTTGCTTAAAACTATGTTTACATACATATTTCCTCATTTTAGGTTACGAAAGTAGTATTTATATTATTTGATGAAATTTTGAAATGCTTTTACTTTGATATTTTTGGAGGTGTGTTTTTAGTGAAATGTTTCTTTAAGTTATTCCTATAAGTGTTATATTAATAAGTGTCTTTCTCAGTTCTGTGAGTTGGGTATGATTTTATTAATGGTTTTTGTTTTTTGTCTTGTGATTGTGTCTAATTCATAGGTTTTTATGTTAGTTAGCTTGGAAGTGTCCTTGTGATTGTTTGTTGTAAGAAAAAATTGTTAGTTTATTCCTGATACCCTTCTATTACTCACTTAACATACCAATTAAAATTGAACCAGACTTGACACTCTTTTAAGCACATTTTAATAGATTTATCTAATGTTTGCAATTCTCGATGACTGCCCAGAATTTAATTTGACGAAGTTAGTTTTCAAATGTATTATTTTCTTTACTTAAAATTCTTACATTTTTTTTTTCACATTCACTTTGCTGAAACTTTTTTTTTTTACCCTGGGAGCATTTTTGTCTGGGGAGATATGTAATACCAAACCTATTTTAACTTCGCCTTTTAATTTAATTTTTCCTTTCAAAGGGCTTCTTCTATTTTTAATCCTTCACCGATCTTCACCTTTCATTCAATAACTTTAAAATATTTCACCGATCTACTTTTATATAAAAAAAAATTATGTCAGTGCTTTTCTACCAGTAAGTGCCATACTTAATATTCATTATTACTCGTCATTGCGTCATACTTATTTAATTCTTAACTATGGATGTATTAATTTTTGCCCCCACGATTCTATACCATATGTGCTTACTGAGCTTCCAGGAGACGAACACACTACAAATTGATTCTAGTTCACTCCATTACTTCCGTTGTGCTCGTAACATGTACCTCTCTCTCGTCATAGTTGCTGATATATGCTGTATCTTACATCTTGTAAAGAAAGCTTAGTTTCCAGCTTATTTTAGGTGTCTTCATATCGTAGCTTGTTTATGAAATTTAAGTTCATGTGAGGGATTTGTTGTTACTCGGATTAGAAACATACGCCAAAAATAAAATAAAAATTCCATTTCTTCGAAGGATTTCATTTTCGAAAAATTCCATTTATTAAGAGCTTTTTAACTAAAAAATTAAAATTTATAATATTTGCCCAACTAGGACAGGGTAAGCCAGAAAATGCCCAAATATCATGATCATAATAATAATCTTTGAATCATTAATCTTACATCACTTGCTATAGTGAGGTTTCCCAATCAGGTGAGATTCGATTTTTTTTAATTTAGGAGCTGTTTCATTGAAAAAATATATATTTGATTTCATTTCAAACAATAATACTGATATTTTGAGACGGACACTGTTAAAAAAAGAATTGGAGTCATCTAAAAAGTTGAATTTTAAATATCTTGTAATTCCAATTTTTTTTTTTATTGTGTAGTTCTGTTTTGTTCTTTTTTTGTGTAGAATAATACCTATAGCACTTGGTCATAGTTTTTCTGGATGCGTAGATATTAGTTTGCTAATGATTTAAACTCCCCATCTGAATGACAGATAGTGAGTTGCTAATAAAAAATACATAGTAGAAACAGAACGAAATTTTACTTTGCTCAGAAAAGTGCCATGCAATAAAATGTATTTCGCTTTAATCCGATAAAGCTACCGACACAGAATATATATTCGAAGATTAATCTAGAAGGTTGACCACTTCTCACAAGTCCCATAAAGGGTCAATTTAGCCCATACCTCAAGGAATTCCATTAAATATATAGGATGTCAGGCTTGCCTCTTAGCAAGAATCATTCAATCCAATTATTTTTAAGCCTTAACCAATGGATCCGCTAAAAGCCACGCTGATAATATGTTGCTCTAAGTAAGCAATGTCACCGTCTAATACTGTGGCAGTTCAAAATCGAATTTGGCTCCCTTAGTGTTTGGATAAGAATAAGAGTAGAAAAGAATTATCCGATTCTCAAGCCGAAGGTGAAAAATTATTTAATTAGAATAATTTCATTTGTTTACATACTGAGAATATTTTTTAATTGCTATAAAAATATTATCATAAAGTTGTGTTTATTCAAATATTTCAATTTGGAGGATACTTCAAAAACGATTTTGAGTTCCATTAAAAAATAAAATTCAATTATTTAGCTACAAATTTTATATTATTGCATCTGCTTCTATATATCATTCTATACTTTTATAAATTATATACTACGCATTTTCTAAATTATATTTTATTCCTTTTCTAAATGCCATATTCGGTAAATTACAAATATCTATATTCTGCCTTTTTTGTAATATACATGATTTTTATACATAAAGTTCTACCTTTAAAATGCTACAAAAACACTTTTAAGAATGACCTGAAATTTGACCTCCATGCACTTCAAGAAGGGTAAAATATTATGGCATAAGAAAAAAAAAACTATTTAGATTTTTTTTTTTTTTTTTTTTTTTATGACATACCGCGTATTATTCAGGTTGAATTTTACATCATTCTGATGAGGGTTTCCTTTTCACAGCTTTTTGAAAGTTGAAATTAAATATAATAACCTTGGCAGAATTATAGTTAAAATTCAAATTCAAAAAGCATAATTTCAAAAGCATGGCATTTATCTTATGCAAAGTCATGGTATGCAAAAAGCATTCAATAAAAAGCATGAGAAAAAAATAGTTTAAAAAATAATTTTTCTTATGTCATACCATTGCTTCTATCTTCATGTATATACAGGTGAACTTTTAAATCATTTTGACCAATGATTTCTAACAGCTTTCTAAAAATTTAACTTTAATTATAAACATACTGTTTTCTATATCCTGCCTTTCATGCATTCTATATCTTATCTTATAACTTATCACTTTTCAACTCAAGAATACAAATTTAAAATTGTTTCATTATGTAAAGTATGAATATAAAAAACACTGGATATCCATAAATGATTCACAAGAAATAAATTAAAGGAAGAATAATTTGAAATTCCATGCCAAAAAAAATTTCAAGAAATACGCAAAAAAGATTTAATAACACATGTTAAATTTAACTAACATATGGAGGGAAATTAAAATCAACCTAAATATTTTCCAAACAACTGGCATTGCATATGATGAAACGTACCAAAAAATCATTATGTGTAAACTATTTGTCACGGGATTTATTTGAAGAAATTCACTGAGCAAAATATACAGCAAAATCCTTGGATTTAGAAGAGAAATGAGGTGTTGAACACCAGAATGGACCATCCGACAGCTCAATTTTTACTGTTTCTACCCCGTTTTGTTAAAACCATCCATGCCAGACTAAGCCAAATGTAGCTCTAATGGCCAACTTGTGTTCAACGTCCCAAATTATGCCGCATGACTATTGAACTAAAGTTCCTTTTTTAAAACAGTGAAAAGGTATTACATAGTTTAAAAATTATCTTTTCCTTAATTGGACACTGGTATCATGTATCTTCATAAATGTAATTAAAAATAATTAAAGGAATATTTTTATCTTTATTTTATCAACTTTAATACAAAATATTGAGAAAATACTATTTTCTAAAGTAATTTGTTATAATTCATTGATTTGGAAACAGTTAGAAAATTGAAGACGGAAAATTTGAGTTTAACCTTGTTTTACTTCTGCTTGTGAGTTTTGTATAAATTTCTTGTTTAGAAGAGAAGTGAATGTATAATAATTCTTTACTTTCGAATAAAATAACTAAATCTTAATTTCCAAGTTTATAACGCAAGAAATTTGTTGAAAGATAGTGAAAAAATACGCAACCGACTTATTACCGTCCTTCTTGCGTCATTTCCATTTAGGTGGCTCTTATTTTTCAACTTTCACATTTCTTTTTTCTTCATTCCAATTTTTTAATTTGACTTGAAATGATTTAGTATATTCAAAAGCGGCACTTGATAAGAAGACTGGATAGGATTAGTTTTTCTAAGGTGAGAATACATGCTGGCAAACATTGTGAATTAAAAAAAAAGTATATACTATGTATATATTCTATATTTCCTCCAAATGTGGGTTTCCTCTGAAAATATAAGCCTTGAATTTAGTTGTGGTAGTTAAGCTGTTGTATTATTTGTGTTTTGTTTATTGTGTATATTTGTTGTGTTTTATCAATTGTATATATTTGTTGTGTTTTATCAATTGTATATATCAATGTTTTTAACTAATATTTTTCTTCTTTCCTTTCACATTTCAAGCCTTTAGAAATATTTAAAAATTACTTTTGAAAAAAAAAAAAAAAACATATAAACGAACAGAAATTATACTTGATCGTACTTATACGGGAATGGACGAAGTTTAGAACCTCAAGTTTTACGAAATTATTGTTTTAAGATGTAGGGATATATTATTTGTTACATTGTTAAAGAAATAAAATCATCAAATTGCTTGAAATATCTGTGCAAAACGTAAAGTAAGAGAAATAGTATATTTCGTCACACAAAAAGACTGCATCCAGGGAAGGAAAATTGTATCCACGACCGGTGACGTCATAATGATAGCTGGATAGGCTTCTATAATATCGGAGGTCACGGTTTAAGCGGGAATGTAATTTGAGTACACTACATCGAGCTGAAGGAGGGTGGAAATGTAGGAGAGCACTCTCCCACATTTAATTTAGTGTTGATTTCAATTCGAAAGTGTACTATTGTTAGTCTAAGATATAGCAATCAGTTTAAGAAGTTATGTCGGAGACATTTATTTAATTGGTAATGCTCATCAACAGGCAATAAATTACTTTCTAATCAACAGCTTTTGTCAGTCTTGCTTTCAAGTCTTTTTTTTTTTTTTTCTTCTCGAGAGGTGAAGCTGACTGTCAGTAAAATCTTATTTAAATTAGTCACACAAGAGTGCTTAAAATTTTATTTTTTCGATACAACAGCGTCTATTACAGACCAATTTCTGTTCATTTGGAACGACTAGCTGGAAAAGAAATGTAGTATTTCCGTTGCGGGGGGGGGGGGGGGGGCTTTCATTACATACATGAGCGGTGCCAGATTTTGTCTCTTTTCTTCTCTAATAAAGGTTGACCAAATACAATAACATTAGTGAAAGTAATTATAGCATGAGTGAGTGTTTTTATTACCATAATTCTGATCCCTTTAATAAATAAAAAAGGCTTTTAATATAGACATGGGCTAAATCACTTTCCCCAACTGATCACTAAGTGTAAATAACGCAAGTCTCTAGGGTAAGACCACCGCATATGTAAAAGGAAATCAACGCCGTGTTTCACTTAGCCGGACTTCTTTCAATCAGTCCTTCTCTGACCACTGAGAATCCGGAGTAATACGGGACTTAGCTCCTTAAGGTTCGCTATCCTCAGTTTATGAAGTCCCCGAAGTCCATGCGCTTGTGGCTTACAGAGTATTCCCCTATGAATTGATCCAGACTGTTTCGATTCTTCTTATTTTTTCCTTCTTTTGTAAGACTCTGATCAGTTGGACTTTGCTAGTGCCGCTGGACATGATGTAGAGAACAAAGCAAAATTGCTCGACTTCGACAACAAAATCAGGAAAGTTTTGGTAATTTTGTTGCCAGTTTTCTTCTTGTGTTCCTTGATTATGGTGTAGTTCGTAGCTATGAGAGTCATAATACATTTGTTTTATCCATTTGGAGGTTTTTTTGATAAAATAAAGTGCGCGTAATTTATTGACTAACGAATAAAGAATTACCTTTATCAATCAATTTAAAAAACGCAACCGATATATTTGGCAAAACATCATGCCTTTTTAGAAGTAAACAAATTGTTTAATACGTATGTTTGAGAAGTATACATTTGAAAAACTCACTTGATTTTAAGAAACAAGATATTTAAATACATTGCTGCTTTACTACCAGTACTTCCCAATCTTCCATGAAGAGACTCAACTATGAGAAAAGTATAAGAAATTTTATAATTATTGACGCAACTTTTCATTATAGCTAGTATCCTTAAAAAAATCGTCTATTGCGAAATAGGTTTAAATTGTGAATTGGGTTGATTTTTAATTTTTAAACTCATAAAGATAGACAAGTGTTTTGAAATATTTTGGCTCTTCAAAAAATAATTTCGTTTCATGAATTTATAAAATTCATAGAAAGACTTTGAAATTGGTATCATCATTCCTTAACTAGTTGAATCCATTAAGGAACTATTTTCTGGCAATCGTGCACCAATGTTGGCAATCTGTAGTATTTTTTACTATAAGATCTGGTTTTATACAATAGCAATATATATCTTAATATGAATAAAAGAGAAGATGTTCCGATAGAAGTAGAACAATGTTTATTAGAGAACCAAACTAGCGAACTTGCTACTTTATATAATTATGGATAAAAGTTAGCTTAATAGAGAAAGATAGGCATATAAAGTTAGAAAACCCGGTATATTAACAAGGTCCCTTTGCGAACTGTATCAACTAAACAAATACAAAAAATAAAATAAAAATCATGCATATATAATTTGGCATAAAACTGAAACTAAATAGTATGTGTGTATTTATTTATATAACTTACATTAAAATATTTTACCACACTGGCCGTGTTATAGAAATATCAACAATAAAAAAGTCAAGAATATCTCAGCACACTAAGTAAGTGATCAGTGTTAAAATATTTTTATTTTAAATATTGGTTTAAATTAACCAGGTAAATATAATAAAAAAAAAGGAATGCACATTTAAATTAGACGTGAAACTAAAAAACCATAGTACGTTTATTTCTGTATACATGATCAAAATCCTTTAGTACGCAGGTCATGTTATATAAAAATTCAACAGTATAAGAGCTAAGAATATCCCTGCACTCTAAGTAAATGATCAGCGTCAAAATACGTTATTCTTCTAAATATTAGATGAAATCTTCCTGGTAAAAAATCCGGAAAGAAAAGTAAGAATCATGAGGAAACGGAAGGAAGCGGTGACAAACAACGGGACTGTCTCTCGAAATGCGAGAACTCAGACCGCAAGAAAAACTGTTTGGAGCACTTCTTGAGGAATAATACTGGAAGAAGACTGTCCTAGGAAAAATGTACTAGAGAAACGAGAGAAGCTAGAATAAAATTTTTCTTATAACCGTATGTCTTAGGTAGAGCAGAAAATATATGCTTTTCCATTTCTAGCGAATATTTTTAAGAGGAACTGAACTGAATGTTTTAGTAGTTGTCTTCCTCAACTGATATTCACGAAGAATTCACACTCTCCAGAGATGGCGTTTTTTACTTTTTCCTGCATCTATCTCTTTATCTATTGGTGAAGAGATGGTCTTCTTGAAGTTGATTGATGGTCTAAGGCGTTCATACAACCAGACGGAGAGCACTATGCGAAATAGACGTCGTTGAAAAAGCGGCCGTGATAAAGAAGCTTATTAGTTTCCAAGGGTGTTCAGAATCCTCTGGAAAAACCAGGATATTTTTATGATTTTGAAAAGCACTCACTACCTTCTTTTTGATACTTTATTTCCCTATCTTATTCATTTTTAGGAAGTTTGCCACTCTCTGTTTTGTATTCGCCTTTGTTTATGCGCCGAAATTTTCGAAGTCCATCCTTTGGTTTTTATATCTTCACAAAAAAGTTTCTCCGAATCTTTTATCACTCACTTTTTAGATATAGTTCGTCCATACTCTTTTTAGTAGGATAAGGTAACTCTGGAAAGGAAACATTGATGCTGATAAAGGCAGGGCAAAGAAAAGTATTTTTATATTGGATTTTTAACGACGAAAAGTAGAGGGAGACATCTTTAAATAAAATCATTGCCCTAATAAAAGAGTTTTTGCTTGTTTCGACGATCAAGAATATCTTTCATTTAAAAACACTAAAATCTCACAAAAATTACGAACTAAACCGAAAAAACAAGAAACCACTATACAAAATTAACTGTAAAATATAATAATTGCTAAACGATAGCTAAATTCCATGAAAGTATTATTCGAATCTACAAATTTATTTTATATACTTACTAAATTTTGAACACTTAGTGTGCATGAATAGATGTTTTAGTAGTTTATTAGTGTTTTCTAACTTCTCTATAAAATAGAAATTATTTTAGTTTGTTTTCTAAAAGCACTTCAATCGCATTCGTTTTTATAAATTTCTATATGCTCTACTAAATATTGATTTTTTTATCAGGCTGAAAACATTTTCTTTATTTTTAACTTAACTTGGTAATCGGTATCTAAGTATGAAACACTTAAGAATATAGTGTTGTATTTTGTGCAATTAAACATGTTTTGAACGACACCTTCTAAAATGGGACGTTTGGATTGTATTAATTTATAAACTTCACACCAACAAAATATGTTTTACTAATACAAAAAGATTAAAACTGAGTTCCTCACTTTTAAAAATCAAAAAAAGAGCTTATAATTTATAAATTTCTTGGTTTTGAAGCAATTATAAGGTAAATACTTTGCACTCATTCCAATTCAATAGTCCAATTATTTTCATATTTTTCTTAAAATTCTCTGAGTAGTTTTTAGTCAAATCTTTGAAATATCCTTTTAATATTAACCACTTCTCGAACATATATCTAGAAAAATCTCTTTCTCTTGACTTTATTCAATTACTATATCTATTAAATTACTTCAACCAAATTTGAAATATACAAAAAGTTTTTAAGTACTTATGTATAAACTTTCAATGATTAGATAGTTGTTTTTTCTACCTATTAACCCTCATTGGTTTTGAGCAAGAGTTCTTATACTTAATATATCTTGAAAAAAGATCTTTGATTTATTCACCTCATATTTAGTTAGTCCTGAAGAATGATAAAAAATTTCAGTGAAAAGCTAATCATTCAAATTCAATTGGCTATCAAGCTCACATTTAACATATTGCATCTCTTTATTTGATGTAAATTATAATTTTTATGCTTTTGAGTTTGAAATTTGCAAAATGTATTAAACTATCATCAAAAAATTGCTTTTTAATTCTGCTGAGAAATTACATTGTACTTAATCTTAGAAATCTGATAAGGTTCATTAAAATGATGAATCTCTAATCTCAAACAAACTAGTATATCGTTATTCAGTACTCGTTTCATCAATTAACGTTAAGCTTTTAAAATTTGGTTTGACTGTATACTTCAGAACCACTAAGTGTCCGCATTCGCTTATCAGAAACGTATTTTTATTATTGATCCCAGTCCAATTCTTAACCATTTTTTCCACCTAGCTTGCTTATCAGTGAATATCGTTCCTAGGATTACTTCAACCGAGCTTGAAGCAGACAAATAGTTGTCCAAGTCCAGACTATCTAACGTCGCAGCAAGATAAGATCGAGTAAAGAAGCAGATTTGTCGCATGTGGCCAGACAGTGATTAGTGCTTCTTCTAGCACAGTCCCGTCTCTCATCTTCAGCAGGGATATATGTCCTCAAGACGTCCTGATAGATCACTGATTGATTGATGCACCCTATATTTAGGATCTCCCAAAGAATGAGCCACGAAGAATGCACCTCCAATCGGATTATCGATCTTACAATTAATCTATCTTATCGTTGGAGTCTTTTTTCCGGACTTTTCTTTTTACGCCACACTTCCTGGCTTCTTTGATACTATCTACAAGCGCAAAAATCTATGCATGTAGCTACAAGAAATTGTATCGATAAATAGTGAGCCTCAGTAAACAATTACCCTCATTGATCGCGATATTGTGTTACACGCCGGATGATTCCTTTAACTTCATATATGAGTGTTTGTTAGAATTTTTGTTGGAACTTTTCTTTTGTTTCGTTATATTTATTCGAAAACTGATGGAGTTTTTTCAACCTTAAATTCGATTTTCAATTTTTAACAGAAGCTTCGTTTTCGAATTAGGGGTTGTTAAGTATGTTATGTACTGCGGTCAAGCGTAATTTTCAAAGAGCGAATAGAAATTATTTTTTTATTCAATAGCGTATGCACTTAATCACTATGTATCATTGTGAAGAACGTCTCAACAGTATATATTTCGATAATGATTTTTCAGACGTCTGGTATTGATAGAATTATATCTTTCAAAATCATTAACTTGGGCAAAGTGAGTAGTTATATAGAAATAACTAATACCATTTTGCGCTTTAAAGCCAGGGTAGTAGTATCGTAATAACTCAGCAGTACAATAACTCAAAGGTACAGAAGTGACACATATGTATTAACTGTGATAAGTTGATTTCATCCATTTAGTAATTTATGTTTTTTTATGTACATGACCACAAGTTTCTAATTCACATTGTATAATTATAAACTGCATGGACAATTATAAAATATTAATCGAGTCCACATCAAAACTACCTTAATTATTAAACAAATTTTACTGTTATAAATTTTCAAAAGTACAATTAGACTTGCCAAAAAACTAAACATACAATATTATATCTGCAAGTATTTTAAAATTTTAAATCAAAACTGAAGTAGTACATCCACACAGGTTTTAAAACAAAAACTACCAATGGTATAATATGAAGTACTAGAAAATTATTACCCATTGAATTCAGTTTTATTAAATTATAAAGCATAATAATGCAACTTTACAACTTTGGGTATTATAAATTTAAATTTTTTTATATAAGGTATTCTTGTTTCAAGGTCCAGATGCAACAAAACTAAAACAAAAAACAATGGCATCCCTCCAAAAATTGGAATTACATTTTTATAAAATTTTCACCTTCTAGGAATGGGACCGTGTATTGCAAACTACCAAGTCCCCTGTCATTGCGGCAGAACATAGAAATATATATATTGTTGACCGAGCTTATAATAGTTTTCAACCCCTCACAGCTCAGCTCCTACTACAGCTAGAACCTTTATTTATTTTTTGCCATCGTGTTGACCCAGGTGAGTAGAAAATTAACTGAATAATTCTTAAGATTAAACAAGGGAACATGGCAGAACATTCTTTGAAAATTTCCGAAATCACCGAAATTTTGTTTTTCCAATTCTTCTGGTTGACCAGAATTTTAGCCAGTCCTACAACCTGAACTATATTTGATGAATTTTGCCTCTTCGGTTTATATTATTATCAACTTGAATAAAAAAAGTACCTTTTGGATGATTTAATGCGTATGAAGGTCTACCCTCCCCCAAAAAGGATACCGGAAGTTTGTAATTTTAGCCAGGGTAATAACTGATTAAAATGGGTCAACGGATTTCGGATCTTCTGATTTTAGAAATAAGTAAAATTTACTTATTTTTCAATTAAATTACATGCGTATCAAAGCTCTGAAAATACGTGTTTTAACTTTGATTTAGAAAACCACTTTCATTTTAAAATAAATTTTTAACACACCAAGTGAATCTAATGTTGTTATCGCTTGAGCTATTTTACGTTTACAGCAACGATTATTCACACTAAAACTCCATTGAACGTATCTTACTCATCTTGAAAGTAAACAAACAACTTGACGTAGTAAAAAAAAAAAAAAAAAAAAAAAAAAACATTGAAAATGAGACTGTGTCGAAATAACTCTAGCCTACCAATTACTTATTGCCTATGGGAATTCCACCCAATAATCCTATTTTAGTTAATTGCGTACAATCATCCCATAGGAATTAAATGCGGTGTACCATCATCAAGAACACAGTTTCCATAGAAAAGGATCTTTATTTCACACACATGGATGAATCACGGGACAAGGCACATTTCACACAACAAACACCAAACATTTTAGATTTTAGAGAAACAATTATAGATATAAAGATTTTACCATTCTTCTTCTTCCAGTCCGAGTCCTCTCGTTTCATCTTCCTTCAAAACCAAAACAGGCACACCAAAAAAAACTCTCGGCAGCGCCACCCAGCGAGATAAAACTAAGTTCTCTATGATGTTACAGTTCTTCCCCCCCTGGAAGAAACTTTCTGTCCGAGGTTATTGCGAGGAAAGAAAGTTTATAAAATAGTTACTGTAAATTACTGCAAAAGAGTGTATCCTTACCAGTGGGATCAGTGCAGAAAAAAAAAATATTCTAAACTCAATATATAGATATATACTAAACATACATAGAATATGGTTATATAATAAAAGCAACACATTTTTACACAATTATAAAAATGAAAAATTTATCAAGCAGATTCCTCAAGAGTGTGGATCCTGCTTAACCCATCAGCATTTTAGTGCATTGACCCACGACGATGTTCGACATCAAAATTAAAGGGCTGTAACGCCAGTGACCAACGCATGAGTCGAGCATTTGTGCTGGCATGAGAGTTCAACCATACTAACGGATTATGGTCCATGACGATTGTGAAATAGTTTCCATCAAGATAACACCTGAGTTTTTTTATTGCGAAGATGATGGCTGCACACTCTTTCTCACTCACACTGTAACGTTTTTCTGCACTCGAAAACTTCTTACTGAGGTAGATTATTGGATGGTCAGAACCATTGTCACCAAGCTGGGACAACACTACTCCCATTCCGCTGTCCGATGCATCTGTTTGCACTATAAATGGTTTTTTATAGTCTGGTGCATACAGTATAGGAAAATTACAGAGCGATTCCTTCAGTGCAACGAATGCTTTATCACAGTCTGAAGTCCAATTAATTGTTCCTTGACGCGTTTTCCCTTTCAACACATCCGTCAAAGGGGATGCAATGGACGAAAACATAGGCATGTAACGACTATAGTACCCAGCCAAGCCGAGGAAAGCTCTTACATCAGTTTTGGTCTTGGGTTGAGGAAAGTTCTTGATTGCTTCGATTTTCAAGTCTGCTGGCTTCCTGCATCCCTGTCCAACGACATGTCCAAGATATTGTACTTGACCCTGCGCAAACTTGCACTTTGACTGTTTGATGGTTAGTCCAGCATTCTTTATTCTTCCTAGTACAATGTCGACCTGTTTCAAATGATCTGGAAAGGAACTTGAGAAGATCGCGATGTCATCGAGGTATGGCACGGCAAACTCCTCACATCCCTCCAAAAGTTGCGAGACCATTTTGCTGAATTCATAGGGGGCATTTTTAAGGCCAAATGGCATCCTCAAAGGTCTGTACGTACCAAATGTAGTCACAAATGCAGCTAGTCTTTGAGCTTGTTGACTTAGAGGAATTTGCCAATACCCCTTTGACAAGTCCAGCATTGTGATATATTGGGCCGATGAAACGGTTTCAACTCTTTCTTCTATATTTGGTAATGGGAAAAACTTAGTCTTTGTGATTTTATTAAGATTTCTATAATCAATGCACGGTCTTGGGTCTTTTCCAGGTGACTCAACCAGAATCATAGGAGAGGTGAAATCTGAAAACCCGACTTCTATTATCTTCATATCCAGCATCTTTTGGATTTCAGCTTTTAGGATAGAATTTTGTCTGGGCGAATTTCTATAAGGTTTGGAAAGAAGTGGCTGATCGGTGATAAGTTCAATATCGTGAATAACTAGATCAGTCTTCCCAGGAACATTGGAGAAGCACATCTCATATTTGCAAACCAGCCTTTTCAGTTTAATGATTTGATCCTCATTTAGATTAGTTTCCTTATAATAGTCTTGAAACATTTCTTCAATATCCAAGATATTTGGGTTAGAGTCCACATAAGGAATTTCTATTTCGTCTTCATCGACTTTTTCATCCCTTTCACTTAGTAGAAAATTCACCAGTTCAGATCTTTTGTAATAAGGCTTGAGCATGTTAATATGATACACTTTTGAAGTTGCCTTTACATCGGGTAGTTCTACTACATAATTTGTTTCAGAAAGTTTTTTTAGGATAGTTCCGGGTCCAGTCCAATGGGGGCTCATTTTGTTTTCTTTAAATGTAGAAAATATAAGCACTAAATCACCTTCACGAAACTCTCGCTTGACTGCCCTTTTGTCGTACCAAGTTTTATTTCTCTGTTGAGATTCCTCCATCTTGGCTGCAGCCAGCTCTTGACGGCGTTTCATACGATTTATCAAAGCAAAAACATATTCTGTCACTGGTTTATCTTCATCTTCCTGGTTCATCCATTTTTCATACAACAGTGTGAATGGAGTTCTCAAGTTTTTACCATGCACAAGTTCTGCTGGGGTAAATCCTGTACTCTCATGCGTTACCGTCCTTAAGGCAAATAAAGCTGGATATATAGATCTTTCCCAATCAGTTCCTGCCTCTAAACACAACACTCTCAAAATTCTTTTAACTGATCGGTGAAATCTCTCCACTGGATTACTCTGAGGATGATAAACAGAGCTGTGTACGATGGTTATACCAAACTTCTCTAAAAATGTTGTGGTCAGTTCACTGGTAAAAGAACTTCCTTGGTCCATCTGTATAATCTTCGGGAATCCCATTCTACTAAAAATCTGCATTAATGCATCAACCACTGAAACAGAGCTGATATCATCAACAGGAACAGCATCCGGGTATTTCGATGCAAGACACATGGCAGTAATAAGATAACGTTTACCACTTGGAGTAACGGGAAGAGGTCCACAAGCATCGACGTTGATTTTTGAGAAAATCTCTTGTATCACAGGAACTATCTTCATTGGAGCTTTCTTCTTGTCATTAGGTTTTCCAACCCGCTGACATCTGTCGCAACTTCTAACATATTCTTCAATCTCCTTGTAGCACTAGGGCCAAAAGAAATATCTGGAGAATATATCTTTAGTTTTTGTCACTCCCAGGTGTCCTGAGGTTCCCTCGTGGCACAGAGCTTTTAAATCATCTCGATATTTTTTTGGTATGACCAATAAGGGTCTCTCCACTCCTAGCTTATCCGTTTTCTTCTTTATAAGTATGCCGTTTGAAAGGATTTCAAACTCTCCTCCAGGATCTCCAGGTTGTTTTAGCTGCAGTTTTTCAATGATTGACTTCAAAACTGGACAGTCTTTTTGCTGAGATGCGAATGTTCTAGAATCAACTTTCAAAAGAGACAAACCCTCGTATTCTTGTTCTTTAGAAGGGAAGGAAAACAAATCGTCTTCTTCTATCACAATTCCTTGTCCTTCATCATCCACAGGGTTGTTATCTTCAGTCATGGATTCTTCGACAGCGTCCATTTCTGATTCCTGTGCACGCTTTTGGGCTCTGGTTTGTATGGCATTCATCTGATATGGAACAGTCATTTTTCATCATCTCTAAAAGAGCTGCAGTTCGATTTCCAAGCAAGTATCTTCTCTTGTCGACTTGACTCCAAACGACAGCAGCTTTTGTAATCACATGACCAAATTCCCCTTTCAATTCCACTTCTGCTAATGGCAAATAAACAGGAGCCTCGTCCAAAGGTTGTTGAACCCAGATGTTTTCGCCTGTGAGCATTTCTGGTTTTATTCGATTCCTACACACCACATCAATACTGGTCCCAGTATCACGAAGAATTTTCATCTGGAAACCATTCACTTCTCCTATGTAGGTGAAAGGTATCATCGATTCATCGTCCTCTTTTATAATAACACGATTGAGGTTGGAGATGTTTTCTTGATTTTTCTTCAACAAGGGACAATTTGGACGCAAATGTTCTGTTGAATCACAACGATAACAACGTGGTTTCTTGCGTCTTTCAAATACTTCCTTTAATTTATTTGTATTTTCTGCTTCATTTTGTTCCAGCTTTGGTTCTCTTGCAAAAGGTTTTTTCTCTGTGTTGAGCTTATTCTTCCAAAATGGAGCTGATTTTTCTCCAGGGACGATAGCCTTTTTCTTTATGAGACGTCGTACAGTATCGTACTCATCTAACTTTTCAGCCAGGACTTCAGGAGATTTAATATGAGCCCACTCATCAATAAAATGTTCCCTGATTTCAGCAGGAGTTCTGCGCTTTATCTGGTCTGTAATCGTTAAATCACATAATTTTTGAAAGGTATCTACTTCCAACCCTTTTATCCATTCTTGGAAATAATTTCTCAATTCGTAAACATAGTCTTTCCAGGAACCGTCAGTACTCTTGTTGTGCTGGCAAAAAAGTTGCCGAAACCTCTCGGGTGTCAATTTATACCTTTTCAACAATATCTTCTTAACCTCCTGGTAATCATTGCAGATTTCATCAGACTCTCGGGCAATTAATAAACCCATTTCATTTGGAAGTAGTCCAATTAAGTGGGACACCCAGAATTGCTCAGCTAGTTCAATTCTCTGAGCTTGTCGCTCAAAGAGAACTAAGTATAAACTGATATCACCACTCGTGGGATCAAACTTCTGCATCAGGTGATGCAATTCCCACTTGGGCTTTGATGCGCTTATATTTGCCTCGGGTCTATTGTCCAATTCAAGTTTCAGTTTTTGAAGCTCAAACTGGCGTTCTTGTTCTAATTTTTCTCGTTGCTTCTTTTCTTCATTTTCTAGCTTCTCTTGTTGTATAATTTCTTCCCTTTCTAACCTCTCGTGTTCTTCGATTTGAATCCTATCCGAAATGATTGTTTGTAACAGATTTTTCACAAACTCTTCTTCATAATTTTTATGAGACTGGATGGCTTTCTTTAAAGCAATAACCTTAGCAGAAGGTTCTATTGTAATATCGAGTTCAGAAGCTAACACCTGTAAATCAATTTTCTTAGCAGAGCCTAAAAATGCCATGATTCCACACAATAATATATTACCCCTTTTTTTTTTTCAAAATCAAAATACTGAAAATGTTTAAACCATTTGGATGTTTATAAGAAAGATCCACACCCCTGATGGCTCAAAAGCATTGAGTGAATCCTAACTGATCAACCTTATTTTTAAAACACTTATTAAAATATAAAATGCAATATTAATTTTAAAAAAATAATCACTTTTTTATTTTTTTTTACCAACAATTCACTATATGCAAATATATATATATATATATTTATAAGGCACTATCATTTCAATTCACCACACAGAAAAGCAAATTTCCGAACAGAAATTATTTTTAAATACAAAAATAGTACCCTCACACATCATGCATCAAAAGTACAGTTGAATAAAAAAAAAGAAAACGACCATTAGTTCTTTCCTAAAAAAAAAACCAAATATCCTTTTCTCCCCTACTTCATTCAATGCGAAATAAAATACAGCAATACTTCAAATTCAGACACGTGTCAAGGTCATTGCAAAACTTAACAGTTCTCTTTTCAACGAATGAAGCAACAAATGGCGAAACTTATATTTTGACAAATATAATATTATAAAGCAAGGTTTATAATTATTTAAACTAGATGAAATTAAAGTAATTTATCCAGATTTAACTTAATGTTAATATTTACCAGACATCTTAAGTATATGAAACTATTTCTGAAATGAAACTTTCACATTCAAATACTTTCACAGAATATCTATATTAACACACCATTTAATAAACAATGAATAACAATCAAATAAACAACACATTTTTTTCTTTCCTATGCAAACTCAACAAAACGAACTATTTTGTTTCAAACTTTTAAGTTTCTGAATTTATTGCACACCGGACAAGAATTTAATTGTTACCACAAATAAATCATATTTCAATATGTTATTTAGCAAACATTTAACCAGAATCTCCACAATTTTCATCTATAAGGGACTTATATATCAAACCGAAAGTTTTGTTACAGAAGATTCTAAACATACAACTAATTGTTATATTAGTTAAAATATAGCATAATATGTTGTATCAAACCAAACATTCAACCAGAATTTCAACAATTTTCATATATAAAGGATTTATATATCTGCCCGAAAATTTTTTTACAGCCAAAATTCTTAAATGTTACACATACAACATAGATTATTATGACAAGAAATCATTTAAAATGGACCAGTTATTTCAAAACAGATTATTCTCAAGCAATTAACGAAAGAGATATTTTTTTTTTTTTTACCAATTCCTAGGCAAACATTTTTTCCAAAATCAGAAACAGGAAGTTTTGTTTTCAGCCTACCGGACACTTAAAAAAAAAAAAAATACTCAATATTCAAACTAATTACTATAATAATTTTTGAACTAAATACACTGATCTGATCCCAGACTGGAAAGAAAAACACTCACCTCGATTTTCGGACGTATTGTACAATCCCTTACACTGCCACCAAAATAAGTGTTCTTGTACCATCATCAAGAACACAGTTTCCATAGAAAAGGATCTTTATTTCACACACATGGATGAATCACGGGACAAGGCACATTTCACACAACAAACACCAAACATTTTAGATTTTAGAGAAACAATTATAGATATAAAGATTTTGCCATTCTTCTTTCTCCAGTCCGAGTCCTCTCGTTTCATCTTCCTTCAAAACCAAAACAGGCACACCAAAAAAAAACTCTCGGCAGCGCCACCCAGCGAGATAAAACTAAGTTCTCTATGATGTTACAGCGGCCGCTTGACGCAAACCCCCAGTAGCACAGAAACACATGTCAATATCTTTTAACATTGGCCAATCCTAATGTGGACCGTTGTAAAATAGCAGTTGTTGTGGATCTTGGTCAATCTCGTCCAATGCTGGATAAAATATACTGGAAGTTTTGAAATGCTGATACACACTTTTAAAATTGAAAAAAAAAGTTATATGAAAGGGTGGAGGGCTTAAAAATATATTTTGTGATGTTTTTGACACTTTTATTTTTTATAAAAAAGTGTGTATTTTGGTACGATGTTTGAGTTTCGGCCCTGAATGGCCAATTCTTCTAAAACCATGTTTCCGACATTGGTCAATGCTGCTGAGCTTCCTAGGACAAAGTATTTTACAACGTACAATGGTTTTTTGAAGGTTCATGGAATGGGGAATCAAACTCTAACTATGTAATGGGTCAACTTTAACATACCGTTAATAGTGAGAACTGTGCCACTTTTTTTAATCGATTGCTTTCTTAAATGGCAATGTACAAAAATAGGGCAAAACCCCTTGTTCTTATCTTAAGTTTCACAATCTATAGAAATATGGCAACCAAATAAACTTTCAAAAGTATACTGAAATGGGATATTGAAATGGGGCAACTTTGCCATATGTGTAAAAATTAGAGGAAATTACCAAAATATACAAGAAAAATGATTTTTTTTTAAGTATGAAAACACTTTACATTCCTTAATCTACGCATGCAGGGTCTTGTTCAAGGATCTCATCTTCATCATTCCTCAGTGCAATATGGCACCCTGGTTTTTTAATGGAATTGGATTATTGACTTTATTTTCATCTTTTAAGAGGGGCAGTATATCTTTCTGTAATTTTTTTAAACTTCTCATTTCCTTATTAACCACTAAAGAGACAGCTGGTTTTCAGCGTGGTATTATCATAATTCTGATACCAGGAAGGCTCCCAACATAGTCTAAAAATGCTTTAGTTTTTGAGCAACATGTAAAACAAACACGAAAGGAGAATGATTTGAAAAAACTACACATCCTAGTTTGGTAAATTTGTCCCACTTTCAACAAGTTTTCTAGTGAAACTTTGCTAAGTTATATTATAATTCCTAAAATCAACTAAAATTTAAAAATGAAAGAGGATTATATGATGGACTAAGCAAAAAAAAATATTTTTACTTACGTCTAAAGTTATGGGCAAAGCGGGACAATTTTTTAACTACCAAAAATACATATTCAATAACTCGAAAACATAAACACTGATAATTACTTATGAACAACTGTCAAGGCTAAAAGATCAATACAAAGAAAATATTTAGAGGTAATCAAAAGATTACCTCGCAATACTTTCTCCGTATTGATAAAAACAATTAGTAGCTTTTATTTGTTGGTTCATAAGTTTAATAAGCTACAAACATTATTTTGTCCAAATATTGGCAAAGCTGTCCTGGTTTACGGTACCTCAAGAACCAACCAAATATGGATAACATATTGTTTTTATTTTAGATATTTAAATCATCAAACATTTGAAAATTTTATTTGTAAATATTTCACATAAATGCGACGTTAGTATTGCACAATAAACTTCTTGACTCCTAAATTTTGCATTGCCCTTTTTACTTGCAACTACAGATGACTTGCCAGGTGTAGTCAGGGCTCAAACAGTTGTGGCTGGAAAAATCTCCAACTGGTTCAGTTGATTGCAAGTTATGAGCTCCCCCGCCTTAACCCTATCCTCGAATTCACAAACTTAAAAACAAAATGAAATTATTTTCTAGATAATCCTAATTAGTCAAGATGTTTGAAAAAAAGAATCATAACGAAAAATCCAGTTCTAATTAGTTCAGTAGATCTCAAATTATGACCAAACCAACTTTCACCCTCAGTCCATTATTTCATGATTTCATTTCCTTAACTATCAAACATGGGAATGAATTGTGTTTGATTATCTGGTTTAGTTAATATACCTCTAGAAAAAACCGGTTTAAATTTATTCAGTAAATCTCAAATTATTGTTTCTCCCTCTTACACCATTTTTCCTCGATTGGATCGAAATTGAATTCCCGATCTCTCGAATAGATTAAATTAGTTCAGTAGATCAGAAGTTATCATATTCCTTAAGTGGTGAAAAAAGGGAATTTTGAAGGATTTTTGAAATCTCAAGTAATCACATGCCTTCCACTTATTTCAATGATGGAGTATACAAAATTCCCTCAAATATAGAATAAAACTGTAGCTTTATTGAAAGAAATACACATGCCGAAATAATATCTTATTTATAAACAGATTTATTATAATTAAAGTTCAACTTTCAAAAAGCAGTAATAAAGTAACCAACAGTTAGAATGTCGTAACTAAACGTGAAGGGCAAAATGATATGCGATAAGGAATAAAAAAACATTTTGAACTTTTTTTCATCTTATGCCGCATATTTTCCCCTTTCTTAGCGAATATTCAGATCAAATTTCAAATCATTCTGAACTATGATTATTTGAATTGCAGGTCAATCTGACCAAAATTTGCTAGATTTTTTTTATTTCGTTGTTTAGTTTTAAGTTTTTATCAAACTTTTGTAGTCAATGAGTTAAATTTTAGAATTCATTAAACGATCATAAACTCAATGTGCTCGCCGTTTTGTATATTTACCCCCTAGAATTATTAACGTAATTTCGTGGAATACTCACATCTGTTCACTTCTGAAAGACTGCGAAAATCTCTAGAAAAAAACTTGAAAGCAGAATTGAATATGTTAAAATCCCTGTTCTTTTAACTTCTTGTTCTTGTAGCTTCCAGTGTATTCACTTAGAGGGTTTTCAAGTAATTTTTTTATCTTCTTTCCGCTCGATTAGCATTTGATAATTAATTTGAAAGGCAAGCTGTTTAATCTTTACATCTGTATTCAGCTACTTCAATATCTTTTCTAAAATACGCGTAACTAATGGACCTTAATGCTTTTTGATTTGAAACACGATTTATTTAAATTCTTCTATTCCCTGAAGGGCATACATAGATTACTTTGAACCCATTGAATAAACTTTTGTAAACAAATCATTCCATCTTACTTTGCAGTTACCTTGTATTTAAACCATTAAAAAGTCGGCTATTAACTTTAAATTTATTCCACTCTTTGCGAAGACCTCTATAAATTCAAATTTTATGGTCTTCGGTTAAAAGAATGATTTAAAAAAGTAAGCTCTTTCTTTCATTTTTATTCATATTAAGTTAGTTTAGTGAATGTTATTTATTTTAGTATATTTGATTAAACCTAACAATAAAACAATAAATTTTGAAAGGAGAGGTTTTTTAGTTATTTTTTATTTGTTGTTTCGATATTTTCTGTGATCATGCTAATTATTATAATTAGTAAGAATGGTTCCAAAAGATGATGGCTGCAATATAATTTAATTAATCGATTTTGGTTTTAGTGTAATTATGTACTTAATTATGCTTGAATATATTTTGGTTTATCAAATCAGTATTTAGGTTATAAATTAAGGTAATTATAGTTCTGTAAGAGTAATGAAAGAAGATAATTTATAAATATTTAATAAACTATTTCTTATTCTCTTATTATTTTACAATTCATTAACAATTTTTCTTATCAATTAATAAAACAAGACTAATTATATTCGTCAGAAGATATGGAATCAGGAAAACCTCATGTTCTTATAATCAATATCAAATCAAATATTATATTATACCAAGATCATACTTATTTCATTAAAAGTATTTACATAAGTTCAATGATCGTAATCATTTGTAATTAGCAATAAATATACTATATTATAAAATTTATTTCTGTTCTTTGATTGAATTTAGTTCTTATGAATGTTTACGGTTAGAGCATCTATTGTAAGAAATCAATAAAAGTATGAAATAATTTAATTATTCTAACCTGGTAAAAATATAAATCTAATAAGGAACTAATAAAATTGCTCGCTAAGGCTCGTCAACTCTCGAATATTGCTGCACAAACATCACAAATTCTGTTTGCAAAAGAAACTCGCTTTGCTCTCTAAATATTATACATCACCAGATGACATCCCAAAATTAAATGATTTGAGTTGTTATCTTTAGAAATCCTGAAATATATAACTTATGTTATGCTATCGTATAACGAAAATTAATGGAATCATAGGAATTGCAGCAGAATTTTTATTTCACTCAACTTAACATTTTTTAAATAATATGGTAACCTAAATTGAGCATTATAATAATTTAAGTCTGAGTATCTCATTAGAGAAATACATTCAAATAAATTTTATTTTGTTTCATAATAAATTTACAGCAAAAAGATTTGAATTTACCCTTCTTTTATTAAACACTGTTACAAATTTGGATCCACCTTGTACCAAAAATTGGTTCCCATTTAGCTGCAACTTGGTGCTTAGTTCCACGATATAATGGTATTTCCTCGGACCATAAGCACCATCAAATCGTGAAACTAAGCACCAAATGTTGGTTGCAGCTAAATGGAAGCCAATTTTTGGTACAGGTGGACCAAGGGTAGTTATCATAGAAGAGATTTTTAAAAGTTGAACTGACCAATTTAAATATTCGAGTGACAAAATTGATATGTGAACTAACGTCTTTGAAAGCTTTTCCAAATCTCAGGACAAAAAGTTTTAACATAGTATTGACATACAACTAAAATTGTTTTTCTATTCTTGCTCATATATGAATTTAAAAATTTTAGTTCAACGTTGAAATAAATTCAAGGTGCAATGTCAAGGGCGTCAAAGAGTTACACCAATTTTTGGTTCCACTTAGACCAACCGAAAACTACAGCAAAGATGTACAAAGTATTGGTTCAACTTCAAGTCAATGCAACTATAACTATTCGGCGATCATCAATCGAAATCGCCTACAGCAAACAACAAATTTGCCATAAACAAGTACTTAGTTCATTAATCGAACGAAGTGCTTTATTTTACATGTACTGTCAATATTTTATGTTTACTGTAAGTTATTTATATCTACATAAACTGATTTGCTCTGCATCCAGTTAGGCTTAAGTGATGCCGATAAAATGGAATGCATTACTAGTGAAAAATCTGAAATTTCTGGATTTTGCGATATTCAATTGCATCCTTGCTGTAAAATTGACACAGCTCCAAATTGATTTAATTTTACTTATAGTACGTACAAAATTATTGACTACATTGACTTGAAGCTGTAAGGACGGCAAATTTCAATTTCAATTTGAATTCAATTTGTAAACAATATTGTTATATTGAACCAACTTCAAGTACATACAGTCTGGGATTGTATTCCTACATTTACTCAAAATGAAAAATTTTGAGTTATGTCATTTCTGGGGCAACGGAGCGATTTACATATGGATACAAAATTATTTTAATCTATAATTACAGGTATTATTAAATTTGTTAACCTTTCACTGCTGTATGTTGTCTGACAAACAGCGAGTCATTTTTCATTTAATGTTTTCATGCCTTAAAACAAAATATTCTCCCTGCCCTTTTCAAATAAATAATACGTAGTAAAATAATATTTGGATAATTTCGCATATCAGTCAACTTTTATCGCACTTTTAAGAGAGTGATCTGACAAACCACTCGTACTAGTTATGCAACAATTCACTTCGCAGTTAAAGGTTAAATCTTACAAAATAATCAAAAATTCAATTTATTCCAATTTCTCGAACAGTTGAAATCCCTTTAACGAAACATGCCCTCAGAAGAAAACTATACATTTTCAATTAAGGTTTTTTTACATGTATTTATTTCACGTATGCTTTTTTTGTCTGTTTACACTTCCTATGTGGATATCTCAATGCTATTAGTACCACTTAGTGTTTAATCGAGGAATCAATTTCACTAATAGTGAATCGTGTCAGATAGCTTCGTTTAAAAAAATGAAAAAATCATTCAATATAGCGCGATTGGCGGCATTTGATTGAAATTTCAGTAAAGCAAATGTAAATTAAAACCTAATAAAAACAGGAATACTGTCTATTTGTGATTTAAGAGTGAGGTTTCAGAAAAGATTTACTCAATCATAGTTTAAATTTGCAGCCGAGTTTAAATTTTTTTTACTGCTGTGAAAGGTACATTTCTTTTTGTTCTACTTGCATATATTTTGCTATTTATTTATTTTTTTTTACTTGAATGAAACTGCTCCAAACAGAATTTTATAAAGTTCTCATAGAGCTGTCTAGTAAAAATACTTAAATAATTTTCTTTTCGCTATAAATTCATTTGCATACATACATATTAACATATTGTACGTATACAAAAACAAAATTCAAAATTTTAACCATTTTCCATTTCCAACTTTTACAAATTGATGGCTACGTTTAAAAAAAATCATTTTTTTTTTACCTTTGATTATTTTTGTTAGGCATTAATTAAGAATAGGTGAGCATATTTTACAAAAAATTGGTAATTTAAGACTACGACAACTCCAACTTTGATGATAGAAATTCAAATTTATAGATTTATGAGGATTTCTAAGCTTTTTTTTTCCATGTGGATTGGAATAGCTTAGGGTTTTTTTACTGTCATCAGCAGCTACTTGCAACAATTTTAAAGGTGAATTAGTTAAGTATTATAAGAATTAAATTTCATATGTATAATTAGTAAAGGTTTTATAATGGCTACTGTCGTTAAAAATTTTACAAAATCGTATTCTTTAAAAAGTTGATAAAGTTTTTCATTCAATGTAAATCATTTATATAAGTGTTCTGGAATTTAGTGGAAATTGTAATGCTGGTTACAAATACAATTTCTCTTTCGATTGTTTCTTACGTTTGGGTATTATTTTAGTTGATGAATAACATTAATTTTGAATTTTTTTGGATTGTTTCCAAATATATACACTTTTTAGTTAAATTATGGTTATACTACATTGGCCTTTCTGAGGAACACAGGTAGTTACATCCTCAAAGAATGCTCAAGTAATGTACACTGCGATGCAAAAGTTTGGATAATGACGTCATTCGGCTTTAAAATTTAGAATTGTGATAGAAGAATTACAAAAGCCTCTAAATATATTCAAAAACAATTTTAAAATACTATAATCAAAGCAAAGTTGTTTGATTTGCTTTAACAATAATTTTTTTAGATAACAATAGAAATTTGCTGCTTCAAAAGTATAGACACAATCACGAGTTTCTGCAAATTTTTGTTTGCATATGTAAATTTAAAAGAGATGACGTCAGAGACTTCGAGTATATAAGTTCTACAAACGAAAACACTTCGTAATACAGATACCACAGACTAAAGAAATTCAAACAGATGAGCTTATGCAAATTTGGCAGTTGAAAACTGAAGGTAAACTTGCTTAATAAATTTCGACTATTATTAATCGACTTAAGACTTCTATTTATCGAGTTTTCCTTATGAATGCAAATACAAAGAAAAACATAAATCTGACAGGCCGCGTGCCGAATAAACCCGGTATAGTCAATTCAAAAGACTGTAGAGTGTCCAACAAATTTCTGTTCGTGAATTTCAAAGGTCATTAGAGCTTTTAGTGTCAAAGTGTACGATTTGTAGATGAATCTCGGAAACTGGAACAATGATTTATTGCAAAATGCAAGAGATACCTGCTCTAAAGCCACATCAAAAGTCACAGAGAATATTGGGCTCTCGAAATCATACGTCATATGAACTAAAATGACAATCAGTGGCATTTAGAGATGAAAAATATAGAGTCTACTTTGTCTAGATGATTGGACATCGTACTAGCATGACTTGTGGAAGGAATCTCGTTATTTTTATTTTCTCCTGACCAGATGGTGGCTCGGTGAGGATTTAGACTGCCTTTTGCTACAATGCAGAGTGTCTCTGCACTCTACTAGTGGTCACCAAACGTCACAGCATTGCACTAATACATTGTAGGATAACCCACTGCCTTTTGCTGAGCTTCAGGGTGGACATTCGTAGAAATTTCAGCAAGACAGTATTTCGATTCACACTGCAGACAATACAAATTCTTAATTTAATTCTCATTTTAAAAGTTGTTTAAAAGTTCAATTAAAATTTAAAAGTTGTCACCTGCGTATATCCCAGATAATAACACAGTAGAGTATCTTTAGGGCATCATGTATCACCAAGTGTACAGCAATTTTAGATAATAATCTTCTATAAATGAACCCAATAGATCTATAGAGGATATGTGATACCAAACCATGCAAAATTTAGTTTTTTCTATTGAAACTCATACTTATGAACTATTCAACAAGAATGGACTCACAGTAAAGCTTTAAATCATGTTTAATTTCATTTCTTTTTTTTGTCTTAACTTTTGAGATAATGTTAATTTGTATTGTTACCAATTAATAAATTGCAATATGTGCAATTAACTTTTATAGTTATAAATATTGTACAGTATGCATTGCATATTATACTGAAGCTATTACAAAAATTGATTAAATTTATTTTTAAATCTGAATGAATTTGTTCATTGTCTAAACTTTTGCATCGCAATGTATAAGGAGATAAATTTTAAATAAGGATTCCTCCCTGGCTTTACAGTTGGCTATTAAAAAAACATGAAATTTAAAACTTTCACCATACTCTGGTGTAACAAAAACACGAATTTTGATTAAATGTTTTATCATAAAATGATATAGTCAAAACACGAATTTTGGTTCAGCCTATCACATATGATGTCTGAAGTAGCACCATTACATCGTGAAACTAAGCACTTAATGTTGGTTGCAGCAAAACGTGAACCGATTTTTGCTGCAAGTTGGAACCAAATTTTTAATGGTGTACCGAAGCAAAAGTAATGTTTTACAGACATTCTTTCAGTAAGCGTAATAACAAATTCATTGTTGCCAAATGTCCTAAAATGTAAAACCTCTTCATACGGGATTTTAGTATAAAAATTTACTCATAATGAGAAGCTCTTGCGACCAACTTAGCTTCTTTGACCAATTGAACATTTACAGGCACACTATGAAGCTTCGTACTATCATAGTGCAATGTAGCAACGCTTAAATGTGAATTTTTCCACAAATTGTGCAAAACAGTAACGGATACAAAATTGCTCGTGCACGTGCACGTGGCAGTAGCCGTAAGAGATTGTTTCAAACTCGTTCAGGAAAGCGTTTCAAAAAATTGACCTTTTCAGACGTACCGCACATCCATAAACGTTACTTTGAAGGCAACAAACTTACTTTGTTAGAATTGTTTTTATGACACCGAACTAACTAACTTAACTTTTTAAAACTGTTTTTTTAATTCTCCGAACTTTTTAGACGCACTTGGTGTAACGGATATATTGAGAACCAACATTTCAAATGTAAGCGCCCAGTTTGTTGTTTGAAATATTCATAATTTGATTTTTGTATGTTACGTCAGCTATATTTATTCTATAATTAATTTTAACTGCTGAAATTAGCTACAATTAACATTTTTGCCAATATAATATACAGGGCAAATCAAAATGAATGAAGGTTTTCAAATCTTACATCAAAGTTTGATCATATTTATGACTACAAGTTTAACTGAAAAGGAATGATAGCGGTAAATGGCTAAAAATATCTGTAAATAAAAACAGATATCAAGTTGTCTTCAATTCAAGCTATTTAAAATTTAAAGAAAAATGCTTTAGAAAAAAAAGTTGCACTTGTCTTAACATATAATGACAAGTATACTACTTTAAGTGCTCCAAAACTCTACCCATTTTTATAAGTTAAATATCCTTCTTATTGACCATTCCTGATTGAAACTTTCTTTCAGCATTCCAGTTAAAATATTTCCTTTCCAAGATATTGCCATCTCTCTGAATTACGTTTGGAAAGATCAATCTATTTATTCCCTTAACAACTTAGGGAGTCGTCTTCTGATTATTTTTTCTGTATTCTGGGTCTTTACGTTCACATTTTTATTTCTTACGCTTTTTTTACAGACGGGTATATCCGTCGGAAGTGGCTGTGTGCTGCGGATAAGGCTGTCGAGTGTCACATCCGCTTACCGACATGGGGAACACTTTGAATGATGACCAAATGACATAACTAACAGCCGAAGGAACCGAATAATGACACAAAAATGACTCCCAGATTTATAGGTCCGCAAATGAGTGGGGAAGAAACAACAAGGCTAAAAATTTCTAGTAAAAAGAATGGCGAAGCTTTTCCGTTACTTGAAAAATTGATTTTTTTTTTTATGTATTGAATAATTCTTCTTTCAGCATAATATTTGGGGAAATATTATTCTTTGTTGTTACATTAATTGTTAGAGGTTTGTTCTCAAACTTTCATTAATGAATTTTAAAAAAAAAACACAATTAAGGATTCATTTATATGTATTTATTTTATAAGATTATACACTCTCTAATAAAATTTGACAAGAAGAAAATTCCGCTTACGCGAATCTGTGCTTTTATACCCCTAATTGAATTTTTTATAATTTTCATCATTTTCGGTTTGATACATTTCATTATGACGCTACTTGTGCATTGGCATTAAAGGATATTTATACAAAGTCAATTTTGTTCATGGATTCTCACTGTCAATGAAGTGGATTTTCATTTATGGAAGAGTCAATTTAGAGTTTTTGTAGCAGAATATTTTATATCCTTATTAAAAATTTCTTAAAATTTAATTTAATAAAATGTTTTTATTTATATTATTCATTAATGTTTTGGAAAATGTTACTAACTTGATTATTATGGTTACTAAATATTCATGGATGAATGTTCATATATTCTGCGACTATAATTAAAGTTTCAATTTTCAAAAAGCTGTTTTAAAAGAACCACTGATCAGAAATTTCAATGTTATAAAATTTGACCTGTATATAAACGAAGAAAAAAGAAATGGTACGCTACAAAAAGAAAAAAAAATCGAACTATTTTTTTTTTTTCTTCTTGTGCTTAATCCTTTCTTCAAGTATATTCAGGACACATTTAAAGTCATTCTGAGGAGTGGTTCTTTTTTACATCTTTTTGAAAGTTGCATAAATATGATCACTCTGTCTATTAGGGAGGGTCGTAAAAAGCGTATTTTCAAATACTAATTTTATTATATTGCAGAGAAGTTGAGTATTCGTATGAACGAAATAATATTTAGCTGATATATATGTGTACTAGACATCCTATTGCTCAGAGCGTATTCAATTACTGTTGGTTTGTCAGTTGCCATTTCCACTCAAGAAAGTGAACCAAATATCTTGAAATGTGATATTGACTTTGAAGCCCATGAATTCAAAGTTGTATTAATTTAGTCATTTACGTTACTTATCCACACACTTTTCTGGTGGACGATGTCACAAGTCATACAATTTAAGTGCTTGAATATAGCATAGGAAGTTTAAAAATTTCAAAGCCAGGGAATGCTATATTTTGCCGAAATAACAAAACATTCTCTGCCCATAATTGTGATTGCATCCGCTTACATTACGTCCACTCACTGTACTCTGTAGTATCAACATTTATTGCGAGATACTTCCTCTGTATGTATTATTTTTTTGTTTTCATGTATCCTCCTGTATCCCTATTCTTATGTGTTGTCTTATACCTCATACACTATCATAGACAAAAACATGTTCTCTGTATAACAGCAGAAACGTTTCTCCGAAAATCAGAATCGATGTTTTTATTAATTCGGTAGTACCAAAACTTATTCAAGGAGAGTAATTTTTTGGCTTTCATTCATCATCCTGTATCCCAATTTTCATGTGTATCGTCTCTTATCTCATCCACTGTTATATTAAGACACATGATTTCTGGAAAACAGCAGAAACGTTTCTCTGAATATCAAAATTTAGCGTACATTGCATCCAATCGTCAACTCACTGTACTTCATGGTGCCAAATTCATGGCACCCAATTGTTTTGAGGGATACATAAAAGTTCTAACAGATTTCACTTTACATAATTTTTGTATTCTTGAATGGATGTAATTTTTTTGCTTTCAGGTACCTCCTATATCCTATTTCTCATATGTGTTATCTCTCATCTCCACTATCATATAGCAACATGTTCTCTACACAACAGCAGAACAATTTCTCTGAATATCATAACATATGTATTTTTTACTCAACCAAGCACATGTCTCGTTATTTGTAGGACCTGAAGTATATGCTAAAATCCATATTTTAGTTACAAATATCTCAGATCTTTAGGCCATACTCCATCATATTGTGACATGAAGTGTCATATAAAGGCTTTGACATAAAATTCTGAGAGGAATTAAAAAATTAAATATTAGAACGACCCCTGAACTTCTCGGTCTTGGGTAGAAATTTACATTAAACAAAAGGGGCGTGAAATTCCCATGGGATGATCTGGCCGTTGAGAGTATTGTCTAAGATGTAGCAAATTGGAGGCCAACGCGAAACTACTTCGTTGGACCAATCAAACTGTAACACATGTACATCAGTGTCTTGAAGAGTGTTGGAATTTTTAAGAGAAAAACTTTTATGCCCTGATTAACAACTAAAAAGATGTAAAAAAAATCGCTCCGGAATCGTAAAAAAATCGTTCCTGAATTTTTACAGAGAGCCTAATTGCGTTCCCCATTCTTATATTTAACACTCTCGTATTACTCAGATTCTATATGTAAAAGACTATCATATACTTACCTATAAAGTCAGATATTGCCTATAAATATTATTTTTATTGTGCTTCATTTGATTTCACTATTGAATAATAGGATTTTGTCTAAAGTCCTTCATTTTCGAAATTTTAGACTTGTGTTCATAAAGCTCAGAGATAAATTAAATTTCTTCGTCTATCAGTGCCATTTATTTTCAAATTATGTACATTTCATTATACATATCCATTATATATTGGGGTTAGTGGATATTGGGTTCAAACTGGATAACTTCAAGCAATAATCATGTATATTATTTCTGGAAAAAAAAAATTTTTTTTTTTTTTTATACGATTGCGGTAGAATTGTAAATGTTCTGTGATAGGGGAAACTACAAATTTATCCCATTGGCTCTTCATAGAGCTCAGTAATGTCAAATCATTCGTCCCTAATACAAAATTGTACGACTGAATTGGCTGTAACGTGATGGATTGAACGATTTCACTTAAGTCTTCCTTATTCCCATCTAGAAAATCCATACTAATATAAAAACAGTTTGATTTGGTTGAAGTTTTACCAATGTACTTAAAATGGGGGTCAAAAGACATTTTAATGAAATTTTTGGGGTTTGCCTAAATTATATTTAATTTAAATTATTATTTATGTCTATAGAAATTATGTTACATTTCAGTAGAGGTGTATGAATACAGGTGTCTCCTAAAATTTAAATGAATGAAAAAAATTAAATTCGTTTTTGAAAAAAAATTTTAATTGATCATGATTTTTTTGGGCCTATTAAACTAAAATCATTAGTAGTAAATTGGCTTTATTTAAAAAAAGTACATATATATTTCATCTTTTAATTTTTGTTTTGTTTCCAAAGCAAAAATTTCGGAAATACAAAATCCTTTCACCGAAAAAGCAGTTTTATTATATCAGTTATTATACCAGATGTTGAAAAAGTCAATGAAAGCCTTTTCTTACAAAAATATCGTGTTTGGTTTGTTGTATTTAATATTTTCTGGCGTAAAAGCTGTACTAGAGCTATATTGCATCATAACATCGTTTTTTGCAAGCTCTAATGAAGAGGGAAATATTTCAAAAAAATACATTGAAAATCCGAAGAAGGTTTCGAACTATGTATAACTTTTCCTGATTTGCGACAAGTTCTTCTTTTCCAAACATTCTGATGAGCATTGATACAGTTTTTACTACTATTGGTTAGTGAAATATAGATGCAAATGAAATAGTTTGAAAGATGATTAAAACGTATGTGTATCATTGCCACACAATATTTGGTACAAAAAGTTTAATGTTTGTGAAAACCATCTTAAGTGTGAATCTTTGATATTTTGTAACTAACTTTGGCTTATAAATAATAGGTCATTTCATTTCGAAACTTTTATGAACATATACCCTTTTCTTTGCTGGTTATACTTAACATTTAACTTCAAAATTATCTCGAACAATTAAGGCGTAAATGAGTATAGATACATGACAGCACTATAGAAAAGAGATAATTTCAATTTAAGCACGTTAATGAATTCTAACGAATCTTTTAGGAGTTTTTTAACTTTCAGCAATGTTGCTCAAGTGTCCACTAGTTTTGTTTTAAATTGCATTCATCAAATCTATACTTGTTTTGACTACTCTACGATCTATAAGGAACACATTACGGCTATGATACGTGGGAAATCAACTAACGAAGTAGAAATCTATACTACATCTATGCAGATAACAATACATTTTGGTGCTACTGACTACATCATATTAATTGAGTGGACAAATATAAGCTGCCTCTCCTCCAATAACAAAAAGCTTAAAATCATATAACATCTCCTCATTCCTGCAAATATCATAAATAGTATTTTTTTTATTTTTTTTTCAACATTAATACGGTACCTACTTAAAATTCTGAAGATAGTATGAAAGAAAGCAAATGACCCTGAAAAAGACAAATATGATACTACCAACCTCTACTTTCTGTTATATGTAGAACTGAAATAGTCTATCTAAAATGTATTCTATAGCTTGCCTGAATTATTTATTAGAACAGTAGAACATATTGGAGACACTTTTTAGTAGACATGCAGTTTAAGACTGCTGCTTAGTATGATATACTTTATTTGAACTGTTATGTGGAAAACAAACCGCTACTTGTTTTACAATTAGAAAAAAAATCTCTTTTTTTTTTTAATTTAAAGAATAATTCATTACATATTAAAACTTTATCAAATTAAATTCGTATTTCACTAGAGATAAATTTGGTAACAAAAAGAAATGTATGACCATAATTTTCCATAAGACCCAAACTAACCATAACTTTTGTGAAAATTTGCTGTTAAAACATTCTGAATGAACACAAATTTCACACTATATTTCTCTTTAACAAAAGATCACTAAATGGTATAATTTCTCAGGAACAGAATGATTATGAAACCCTGAATAAAAAAAATAAAAACATGTAATGGATAAAAAGAGGAAATGAAGACTAAAAGAGCAAATAAAAATCGCTCTCTGCTGTCACCTTTCCCGCTTCATACTTTTGAGGTTTTTATAACACTGTCAGTGTGGAAATGTCCTGGGATCAAATACTGAGCCGAAGAAGGTCTAGTGATGTCAAGTTTCTTCATCATTAAATCTACAGACTGCAGTAATTACGTAGCGTGCATAATCAGAGGCCGAAGGGACAGAGGGCCCACACGCGAATATAAAAGAGGGATCGATGTCAAATTGAAGAATTTTATCTCTTGTCATTGATTTGGAACATGGGATGTGTTTTGATCAACCTGAAATACAAAAATCTAATGTCCAAAAACATATAGTGTGGTCTCTTTATCAATTTATTTAATATAAAAAAACATTACTTTAATTATTCTAACTTTTTAACTTTTATTAATTAAAAAAAGTTAGCAAAATTTCGACAATCTGTTTTAATAATTAATCATTTAACTACTAAGGAAAATATGAGGTATTGCGGATGCGAAGGGAGAGCTCAGCAAAAGGTGGTTCCCAGAAAAACGCGTTTGAAAAGTTTTCCATGTATTGATTTTCCTATGTTTGGTATCATTTTCTGTGTACTTTGAGAGCAAAAGAAAAACGAATTCAATATGAAATATAAACCTAAAGGTATAAATATTGGTTCAATGAATCAATAATACATGTTCGTATGCAATATAAATCTGTATATAAAATATCTTTAATTTTTAATTATTTTCCTCAATGTTGAAAAAATTATAGTAATAAAGAATACAGATAAAATGATAGTAATAATAAATTTTTTAGATTTTCTTATGGAATACTTAAAAATTGCGTTATGCATATACCTTAATAATTTTTCAAAATAATACATATGCAAAAAAGTATAATAAATTGCAGGAATCCATACATACAATTTTTTTTTTTTTTAACTATTAGTGGAATTGCTAATAATTGTCTTTAAGAAACACTTTAACATAGCATAAAACGGAAAATTATGCAAGAAAACACTGTGCCCACAAAAAACTTAATATTTGTACAACAGTAAAAGAAGATATTTGAAATTCTATTATTTTCTGTGCAGAAGAATCATAATTAAGTTTGATACAACTGTTTTTTAAAATTACGAACCTACACATAAAAATTAATTAATGAAATATTGTATTCACATCAGCAAAAACTCTTTTTTTTAAGTTTCAATCATAACTTTTAAAATACATGTTTTTTCTCTTTATAATAAAACAAATTAATATTTTTTTAATAAAAACATTCGTTTTTCTAAAATAACGATAAAAAATAGCCTCTTTTAAAATTCTTGCTTGGTAAAAATAACGCTCACTATTTATTTATATAACCATTTACAAAGCATAAAAAAGATTTAAAAAACCAACCAATTTCTTAAAGTAAACAAACCTATGCCTCTAATTTACGAATTCATTCCTTATTTCCTGCTACAAACCTTCCATATTTAAAAAAAAATATCGTAGACTGTTTTTCTTGCATATACACCCCTTCTGTTACTTTGGATGTAGGGATAAACAATTCAAAATATGCCTTTCAAATATCCAAATAGCCGGATAGTGGGCACTAATTGAACAAGCCACTTTTGCAAAAAAGTGTTGAGGAATAGAAGTGAACCCGCGCATAACATGTGCCTTTACGATTGTCGAAAGGAATTAATAGTTTGTAAATTCATCATAGATATTGTATAATATTATTAGAATTATAATGAACTTAATTTGGAAAACAGAACTCGGCACAGCACGGATTGTGCATTTGGTTGATCTGTTGATGAACCGTATCTCACTCTCACGTAAAATAATCATTGAGTTCCAATGGAACTTTTTTTTTTTTGCATTTAAGGGGATTTGGGACTCAAAACTTTTTTAATTCTCAAAAATATTTTTATTATTGTAAAAAATAATGCAAATATTTTTAAACAAAATGGCATAAAAATTTTACTTCTATCTTTAGTAGAACTCGAAATATTTCAGTTTTTGTTACATGACAACTGTATCTCAGACATGCTATCTTGAAACTTTGAAACTGTTTTTCTCTGGGAGGCCTTTTTGTCCCTTTTTGAGTTTAAATTGATGTAACTCAAAAATTACTTGATATAAATCTATGAAACTTTCCACGATTATTTTTCATATGTATTTCTTTAAATTGTCTTCATGAATTACGCATTTTTATTTAACTTTTTTAAAAAAAAACTTTTGGAGCTTAGCATACTATGGATTTTATACAGTTTTTGACACAAAATATGTTTTATAATTTTTTCTTATTACTTTATTGAAAAATCATGAAGACAATTTTTGAAATGAATTATCGAAGTAGTTTTATGCAAAAGTGAAGTGATTTTTAAAAAGAGTTTTTTAGATACATCAAATTTAGAAAATATCAAAATTTAGAAATTTTTTAATTTAAAAAAAAATACTTTTAAAATTTAAAAATTTAAAATAGTTTTTGAAGTTTTAAAGCATCATACATTACTGCATAAAAAACTTCAGAAAAATAATTCTAAAAATGAAGATTTTAGAATTTTGAGCCCCGGACCCCCTTATGTTCGATTTATTAACAAATAATGAAGAATAGGACTCTATGTAGAATCCGTTCTCATACAGTACTAAAATAATATATTTAACTTCGATTTTTAAGCATGTAGCACAATATACCATTGTAAATAAACTATTCATCACAAGCTAATGTTTTAGCTTTTGAATTGATATAAGGATAAATAGGGAACGTCAAAGGGAAAAAAATATTATACAAAAGTAACGTATTATATTGTATACCAAAATGTTATCAAAATCTATATGAAAATTTGAATGTATTCCTAGAGGTACTTCAAAGGGAACCTCGTGTGGGTCTCGTATTGGATTAAACTCGAAAGAATTCCGTAATTTAAAACCGACGTGAGACTAAATGCCATAATTGTCTCCGTGTAGGTTCACTTTGATAGTTAAAACTTTAGATAGTTGGTAAGACTCTAGCCAAAGACTTCTTCCATATAAATGCTCTTGGATTTAGGCGATCAATATGCATCCCAGCCATGAGGCTGGGGCAATAATATTTGAATGACAATACCTGCATACGTCTAAATATATGGCTGCAAAAATATTTGTGACATTTGGCCGTTACATATTCTGGTTCACTGACGCGTAATGGCCAAGTCACACAAGCATTTTTGTAGCTAGATATTTATGCCTATGCAGGGGAATTTGGACTTTGAAATGAACATTTTAAAAATTTACAATGCCCGCAATTTACAACTACTTTAAACTTGACTCTACTTTAGATCTCAATACTTTTCAAGGCCATAATCATTGGATGAAGAACTTTGCACCTTTTTACAGATATGTTTTTGTATGGATATCACTTCTTTTTTTAAGGTATGAATTTAAAATTTATTACTTATTTGCATCAAAATAATTATTTTTCAAATGTTTAGTGTTTATAATTTTTAAACTTGCTAGATAACTCCCTGGGATTGAAAGGGTTAAGCATACATGGATTTTTTTTTTTTTTTTTTTGTACTTATTTATTACATTATTACAGAGTTGACCGTTGACAAACTTTTAATTGGCTGTCAATTACGAGGACTATATGACTAACCGACTCCTTTAAACTTTTAATTATTATTTCCTTTTAAGGAAGTTTTAAAAAACATTCTCAACAACATCCAATTTGCGAAGAATTACACGAGATTTTTCTAAAAAAGTTAAATTTATCGGGCAGCAGTCCATGACATACTTATGCATTCAATATGAATGATGATAATATAAAATTATTTTAAATAAATAGTTTATTCAGATATGTAAAAAAAGTTGGCAAAGGGGAAAAAAATTAACAATTGACGATCATTTCGTAGGCCATAAAATATCGCAAGTGGTCGATTTTATAATGCTAAGTACACTTTTTTTTATTATTTCTTGATTATAGAGACTTTGAGGCGTGTGGTGAGTTTGTTTTCTATTTATATAAGTTAAGAGCTACTTGTGTATTCTAAACTTTATATTCTAGCCCCAAGAGAAATGCATTGGAATTGAGATTCAAATTTGTTTAACATGGTCCTATTTAGGGGATTCGGAGGGGGAAATTTTGAATTTTAGATTTGTACCTTTGTTTAAATGTTAGACCTTACAAGCATACCAAATTCCATAGTTCTATCGCTGCTAGAAGTACCTTAGTAATTTGATGATCAGTGAGTGATTTTGGGTGTCGTTTTCTTCCGTTTTCGAATTTGATAATCTCGATAACCAATATAATTGGACACTTGAAACTTAGGGGTCTTACTAAAGTGTCTAACAACTACACGTAAAAACAATTCGGCTCATGCATACTGTAATACGCAGATATGAGAGATCAAAATAATGCTGAGTGGCTTCCAGTAAAAGATGGCTGGCAGTGAACTTGGAGGGTGCACTTCCGTGCACCTAGGTTGGGTTTAAAACATCAAAGAACAGATATAGTTCTTTATATAAGCTAAATCTAGCAATGACACGATCCCTTTTTTGGAGAGTTTGGGTCACATAGTTTTTCTGATGAGCAACTTAAACAAACTTTAAGACAACCGATTTCAAAATGCTTGTAATTTCAAAAATATTTTTTTGCAATAGATTTACATTTCGACTGATATGGCGTTAACTTGAATATGTGTTTTTACCATCTCGTAAAAACTTTCCGTTTTACTGCAGTCGTAAAATGAAGATTTTCCTCTTTTGTCCTTGAGTCAGAACTGACAATTTCATCTGCTAACAAAATTCATGATATGGAGACAGCCACTTTTATTCAGACTTTTTCGCAAGACTCCATCATAAAACTGTCGCTATCTTGATGGGTTATTAAAAATATTATAACATTTTCCAATTTATGTGTTCAGACTCTCGATTCAAGTACACATTATTTCTTAAAATCTCTTCAACTAACATAATATTAAAATCAGATTGCCACTGCTTATATTCATTAAAACGCCCTGTAATAAAATATTATTTAAGTAATAAATTATTTTGAAATTTTAATTATTAAATATAATAGTTTGTACACTAACAATTCTGATACTTTTTTCTATTCAATAATTCTAATTTTCTATTTAAAAATCTCTCATTATATTATTATTTTTAATTTAATGATTGTAATAACCTTTTCCGTATAATAATTCTAATAATTTAATACCATTTAATAATACTTATATTATTTTTCCATCTAATAATACGAATAAAATATTAAATTTATTAATTCAAATGGACTTTTCATTTAATATCTATTATAAATATTCAATTAATATGTATTTATTTATTTATTTATTTATTTATTTATTTATTTATTTATTTATTTATTTATTTATTTATTTATTTATTTATTTATTTATTTATTTATTTATTTATTTATTTATTTATTTATTTATTTATTTATTTATTTATTTATTTATTTATTTATTTATTTATTTATTTAACATTTTCAATAATCTTAATAATCTTTTCCACTTAGTTATCCTAATAAATGATACATTTAAGAATTTTTTGTTTATTACTATATTTTTTCCATTTAATAATTATAACAAATTTTATATTTAGGAATTCTAATGAATTATCTATTTAGGAATTCTAATGAATTATCTATTAAGAATTCTAATGAATTATCTATTTAGGAATTCTAATGAATTATCTATTTAGGAATTCTAATGAATTATCTATTTAGGAATTCTAATGAATTATCTATTTATTAATTTTAGAAATTTTACTTTTAATAATTCTAAACAAATTATATTTAGTAATAAACTAATGAATCGGGGAGACTCGAATAAAAAAAGTAGTACTGCTCCATATCAAGTAATCCATGAAAGTATTATGTGAAAGACATTTAGATATAGTCAGTATCCCTAATAATTTGTAAAAAAACTGGTTTTCAAGAGTGGACGTCTTAGACTTTAATATGGCACATAATGTACAAATTTTGATTTTGTTTAAAAAGAGAAATCGTCAAAAAAAAAAAAAAAAAAAAAAAAAAAAAACACTCCAGAAAAGATATAAGAGTCAAAAGATATATAAGTCAACTTTGTCTCTCAATAACTTAATTTAATAGTATTAAACTGCCATCTATTAAAAAATACTCGTTAATATTTTATTTTAAGTGCATCAAAGCATTCGATTAAGAAAATAAATTATCAAAATAAAATACAAAAACAATATGAGATACTATTAATAGCAAATCATAATACGTATAAAAATGGAACAAATACCTCACTTCGAAGGAAAAAAAGGAAGAAAAATGTGATAAAAAATGTTGTATAACTCCGAAGATTTTTAGATCTTATGTCGTAAGTGAACTGCTTGCCTGCAGGAGTGGCCATTACTACAACATTGCAATTACTAATATTACTACAGTTACTAGAAATAAAAGAGAAAAAGATAATAAGGTGCTGATTACTCGCCAGAGCACAGAACATCTAAAGGGACAAAGGCTAAGCAGTGCTCATACAAAAGTAGTGTTATTCAATTCAAATTTCAGATAATTTTTTAACCGAAAGACCTGAATTTGACTGCTTGAATGCTGAATTGTTAATTATTGTCACTCTGCATATAAATATACGCTGAAAGTTTGGTTCACATTAGTTGAGTTATCTTCCACACACACACCGCTGCTCCAATGCGTTAAGAACAGTTAGTAAAAAGCTATAATAATTGTGGCCTCCTCATTTCTTAAAAATTAAAAAACTAAAAAACGCGCTTTAATAGAAAAGTGAACTAAAAAGTAGAAAATAATTTTAAATAAGTTTGAAATAAGAATAGTGATCAACAAGAAATATGTATTTTATCGTAAAAATAACTAGGGTGCTTGATATCAATTGTTGTAAATATTTAATATCAGATATTGGAAAAGTACAGCCATTATGAAAATATCTTAAAAAGCACCCAACGCTTTTTTAAGATAAAATAAATATTTCTTGTTAATCACTCTATTCTTATTTCAAACTTATTTAAAATTATTTTCTACTTTTCATTTCACTTTTCTATTAAATGATGTTTTTTGAACTATTATTTATTTTCTACTTTTTAGTTTGGTTTTCTATTAAATGGTGTTTTTTAGTTACTATTATTTTTTTTTTTTTTTTTTTTTTTTTTTGTAAACTATAATTTTTTTTTAGTTAATTTTTTTAGTTAAGTGTACAAAACTCTCCAGTTGTTCCTGCCAATAGTCACATGCCTGTCTCAAATTTAAGTCATGTGTATGCCTTAGTACACGTCGTATTACTTGGCACACAAAAAAATGAAAAAAAGTGAAAAATTGTTAATCCTGAAGATCCTGGTAAGGATAATGCAACTAATAAAAACACGCTTTCTATTAAAGCATGTTTTCTCTCTCTCTCTCTCTCTCTCTCTCTCTCTATATATATATATATATATATATATATATATATATATATATATATTCATTTTTAACAATTAATTATTCAAATGTGAAACGTGAATGAAACTCCCTATTAGTTGATACGGCCAGAAGTCATATGCTTGTCTCAATGATTAACTCATGCATGTCTCAGTACACGTAATATTAAGGTGAAACCACGAATAGCTCATTAATTCGGTTATGGCCCCTTAGATCGTGTCACACATCTACATGGAAAAATGTGGTATTTCTAGAGCTAATCCTTACAATCCAGAGTTCCGACCAGGTGAAAGGAACGCTCTAATATTAGAACAAAACCAATCAGTGGCTCATCCATCATTATTATATGATAAATCTGAAAAACTTTTTGCTGATAGTATAACCGTAGTGTCCACGATAGATCTTTCAAATGTCTGCCTTATCAACTGTCGATGGTAGGTTCTGTGACTACTGAGATTTTAACGGGTAACGGGACACCAGGGTTCGATTCCAGAGAAGGTTGGTTGGATGGAGTTTAACGGCTCAAGAGCAACACGAACTAATCCTTGCGAAAATGCAACAAACTTATTAAATTATTGTATTGTCATCGGTTCTTGATAACTGAGCAAAATCTCAAATTAATCCAACGTTTTGAAGTGGTCGAAAATCGAGTTCAAAGATTCCGTTACATAGATACATACAAAGCTAATAAAAGCGTGTTAAAAATGTTTTTGCAATTGGTGTGGCACATATATTAGCAATCGTGTAAAGCAGTTGGCTTAACTTTCATAATTATTTTAATTATATACCTGTGGTAATACAATAGGAGATATATGGGAATCCAATAGGAGATATTGACAAAAATAGACCTTTTTTAAATTATTTATCAAGTTTCCAAACATCTGTAGTTGTCAATAATGGCGTTGGTAGCTAAGTTGATGTTGTTTTTTTTTAAATAAATCACAATTTCTGACATTTTAACAAATTTTAACTATAAGATAAAAAGTTTAATCTTGAAAACATCACTAATATCTCTTTTAAATTACAATAATAGTCCCTTTTTACAATTTTCATTAGAAAATCTACCTTTTGACAAATGCTCTACTTCTAAAACTTACACCATTTAGGAACTAAACCACAGACAAACATCTAGAAATGCAACGTGTTTAATGTAGCAATTTCCTAAATTATCCCCCTTTTGAAATAGCCCAGAAATTTATCGGGTGGCGAATTGATGGTTCTGATTAATATGTTTCCATTCAAACACGACCTGAATTCCTCGGCTGGTTAACAAAATTTAGTAATTAACTTCATTAGGCACATGCGCTACTTCAATCTCCGACTGGGTTAGTAATTATTCTAATCTTAGAAAGCAGCGTGGCTTGCCGCTTGACTGATCCGACAGCGATTATGTTGGGAGCCGAAATTAAATAATGATAAACTGTAGTTTCAGAAATTCTCTCTCATAAACGAGAATTCTGAATGCTGGCAGGATATCTACGCAGACTTTTAAATCTTTACTCAGCAGATTTAGTTCTCCTTTTTTTATCAATATTTTTCCACAACAAAAGGTAACTTCGCAACTAACTGAATGGAAGTGTTTTATATTCGTAGAGAACATTTCTCGTGTTCGCGTAATTATGCGGCAGCTGAATATAAATTCATTTGGGGTTGCTTTAAAATAATCTCATATTGATTTTTCAATCCTTTATTAAGATACAGTTTCAATTTGCTTAAATAAAATTTCTTTCTAAGATGGATATTATGAATTTTTACTCACTAGATATTTTTCAGTTTATAAATATTGTTAATATGTATTGCTTCGAAAAGCAAATATCACACATCTAATTTTCTTAATAACACTTACTTTAAAAATTACTTTATAAAGTGACAGTATCAGCATGTTATATATAATAAAAGCATTAGAGGGAAAAAAGACTTACTCATAACTATACTTAAAACAACTTATATAGAATGCGTTTGGGCATAAATTTACATATCATTACATTATGTTCACGTAAACATGTTTTAGTGTAGTTTCTAATTGGAAATATTGTAAAATACGTAACCTGGCTATGCAATGTTTTTCTTTGCTTCGATTCCTTATGATATTGTATTTATTATATTCTATATGGATATTAATTGCAAGAAACGTAGTTTCTCTAACTTAGTTGGACTAATTAAAATAGAGTAACTTAAATAAATGTTGATTATGTTTTAAAATGGGAAAGAGTGGGGAAATTGTTTCTTTTGTTTACCATATCACCAGGAAAGCAGCAAATCATGCTAAACAGACCCAAAAAGGAGCGGTCATGTGACTAGTCTATGATAAATCAACTAATTATCTAACATCATGTTACAATACACGTACAGAAACTATCATATATATGAAAAACATATAGTCATCTTAAATTATTTCCACTTACCTCTTAATTTATATTCTAACCGAACTGAAATATCCGACGTTACCCGGTATGCATATAAGCATGCTATACTTGAATTCGAGTATGGATAGGAATAAGCTTGCACTATTGCTCAATTTTTCCTGCCAATCACCAAATAGGGAGAGAAAGTACACAAAAAATGGAGGACGAACAACCTGTCGAATGTTAATTTAGAGATTTCAATAGAGAATTTGTCTTCTGTTTTTGAAAATATAATTATGAAAAATGATATATTGTTATTTTTAAAAACAACATTAAATAATGGATGAAATAAATTCTTCACTGATCGATATTAGCAACCTTACGACCACCTCTAAATGGAACTAAAGAGATTCTTGCCCAAATTTATTTGCTTGTAAGTTGTTTGTTATTATTACATTTATTTTAGCTTTTCATGTTGAAGTGTGATGATATCACACTTAGTTTGTGACATCAAAATTGTAATATATTTATAAATATTTGTAAAACTAATTTTTTTTAGAAAAATAATGGGTCTAAAAATGTTGTTCAATTTGACTTGTTATATTTTTTTCCTTTCTACTTCAATGTAACCGTCAGTGAGTAGCCATGTGACTATTCTTGCTGCTACCAAGTACCTTTCAAGCTGAGATAATGGTTAAAAAAAAATGTAATAGAAACCTGTAAGTAATTTTTTACTGTCTTGTTATGAGTAAAATACAAAACAGAACGAGTTAATTAAGTATAAGCAACGACACATCAATTTGTTTTATACAAACCTGATATTTATATTTTTGAAAGGTTTTTTTTTTTACGGTGTTTTTTACATGTTTATTATTATTATTTTTTTTAATTGAAACGATGAATTTTGAAACGATGCTCGAGTTTCGGCCAGGATTAGCCAATCTTCCAGAACACCTGTTTCCAACATTGGTCAATACTACTTTAATACCTGGACATTAATGTGATTAAGAGTCAGCCGAACCAACAAGAATCTTGGGTACTTCATAGTTTTTACGCTATTTATTCCACATCTGAAACTTTCAATTTTATACCGATGCTATATTCTATAAATAATTCTGTGAAAAGCAACTAACGTTAAAATATTTCAAAATAAGCTATGTAAACAAACGATTGTAAATTCAAAATGATAAACTGACCAATATCACAATTTTACTAGAGGTCCCGTAAGCATTCTATGAATTTAAGTTTGTGTAGAGTAGGGCGTATTGATAAAAAACTTTTTGAGGAAATTCAAAATTTCAAGTTGATAAAAAGTTGCCACTATAGACATATATTTACCAAAAAATATTGTAGTTAAATTGAAAAATATTTAGGTCTCCCGGAATAGATCTAAAATTTAATTTTTTTTTCTCAAAAATGATTTTTTTTTTTTTTTTTTTTTTTTTTTTGGAATTAAAAATATAGCAAAGTTTTGTTTTCAAATATAAAAATGTGAAGTTTCGAATATTAATTAAAAGTAAAAAAAAACTATATATGTCATGTAATATTTTGGTCTCCCGGAATCTACATAAGAACTTGAATTTGTTTACCAAATCCGCATGTTTTTTAATTTTTAACCCATCCATTAAGTTTATTTAAATTATTTTATTTATAGTCTAGGTATACTAATACAGCATTTTGAAACATTGCAAATATCCTTTTTTGCATTTGGGAATAACTCTAAGGATGCGTTACCTTGAAGACACGCTCCACGTAAAGGCATCATGGAAATCACATGATCCTTCGAACGACTCCACTTCCTTTGTCAGTCGTCTCTTAGCGCATTATAATATAAGTATATGCATGTCGTTTGTTGCTATCTAACGAATTTTTGATTTGTAAGTGGATAATTCAGTTAAGTGTTGTTTCATTATCATGAGTAAAATAACTTATTCGACAAGAAAAACTACTGATAACCCGATAATCTGTCAACCTGTTGATATTAGTGTTCTCAATGCTTTGCCTACTAAAGTTGATGTGCTACGGTATTTTGAATGGGTGCGAAATCAACTGAATGAGCAATGTCATCAACCAGAAAAAAAAGTTAATTGCAATGCAAGTGGCTCGAAAGCTAAAAGAAATTTGGAAAAAGGCTTCCATTCCCATTTCAAGAATGAAAGATATTATTTTTATGATTTTAAAACTATACGAGCGATGTGAAAAGATAAAAAAATTGTCAAGGTATAACACAAAAAATGCAATGAGTTTCAAAACCTCAGCTGGAAATTTCTAATCAGACATTGTAAATAATATTTTTGTTATTTGTTCTTGTAAATGTAAAGATTTAGAGAACTGTTTGTGTCCAACTAGAAGGATGGTGCCACCATTGGAGCATTAGTTCATGAAGGACCAACGAAGCTCGAAGGTTATGATTATAGGAGGTCGTGAAGCACTAGATAGTAAAAAACTTGAGTAACGTATTAAAAGTAATTGCCTTTTATTTTGATAGTCAAAGTATGAAAATATAAGTAAAAAAATTATAAGTGATAAAATTTTCCGGATAAGTAAACAAATCTTTGGTGGAAGATACACATATCTTTGGTGGAAGAACCAAATTCAATATATTTTGAACGCGTAACACTAGACAGTGGCTCTGGAAAAAAATGTATGCAAGAAAACTGCATTAATGAGAAAACTGTTAAACCTCTTGGTTGTGTTGGTACCGCATCAAATATTGGAGTCTCTAATGGATCAATTTCATTATTCGAAAATGTTTTAAATTACCCAGTACTCGTTACTGTGATGCTACATACTTATGAAATAAGCCTATTTCGAGAAGAGAGAAGAAGGGTAGGGAAGTGAACTGAAAGAGACATAATATTTTAAAATGTTCATCAATTATTAACATCAAGTAGATATTGTAACCAAAATACATTTTCATCAATTGTTAACATTAAGTAGATATCGTAACCAAAATACATTTTCAAAGTTGATGTTTTCATAAAAGCTATCTTTATTTATTTAGAAAATAAAATTCTTTTTAATTTTGAATTCGTTTTATTTCATGTACTCCAAAAATAGGTTTAATTTCATAAAATAAAAATAAGTTGGGCTTAGTAAACAGGTAAACTTGTTAATTTTTAAACACTTTTTATTTGTATGGTTACAATTAAATAGTTAATGGACAAAAGTAAATGAAACCATCAACAACAAAAAAAACCTTAATTTTACGAAAAATTTATAATTTTACTGCTAATCCAGGAGACCTAAATATTACTTGACAGATTTAGTTTTTTTATCTTTTAATTAATATTTTAAACTTCATATTTTTCTACTCAAAAATAAAACTTTGCTTTATTTTTATTTAAAAAAAAAAAAAATCTTCGTTTTACAGAAAAAAATGAAATTTCAGATCCATTCCTGGAGACCTAAATATTTTTCAATTTAACTAAAAATTGTTTTGGTAAATATGTGACCATAGTAGCAACTTTTTATCAACTTGAAATTTTGGAATTTCCAAGTTTTTTTCGCTACGCCCTGGTGTAGAAATCACTTTTTTGGGAGTTCCTCCTAGTTAGATATTATAGTCTATTACTGGGGTATGTTATTAAACTAAATTTGTCAAGCAGAACTCGATACAACATGACTATTCCATCATCCAATGGAACATGTTTATGATTTGAATTACTTATTGCAGAGTTCAAATTACTTCAAAATGTGTAGTTTTGATAAAATTAGAAAAAATAAATAAAAAACTGCCACACACATTTAAAAATTTAGTTCTTAAAAAATATTTAATATACGAATCGACTTGTGAATTTAGAAGGGGAATTACGCTTGACATTTAAGTTTCGTGAAAAGTGGTGAAAAATTCTCTCTCGCAGTTATGGTGGTTTTTACAACAAATTCCCTTTATCTTTCTCTTTTTTAAAAATTTCAGTATTATCAATAACTTACATCAAATTATAGGTAAAAATGAGAAACATTAACCCACAACTTTATTATTAACTATTTATAAACATTAATAAATTATTTAAACTTTTCGATCTAAGAAAAATGTAAGCAGAAATTAGTGCCCCTATAAAGAGCCCCCTTGGCTTCTTCCTGTTTACTGATCTCTTTAATTTGAACAAAAATTACATCTGGTATGGCAATAACATTCTGATTATTTTCTCTACAGTCTTCAAGTGATGTATTTTGAATGAGAAAACATCCGCGACATACTGATATACCATGTGCTTTTATAAAAACATTTTTGAAATTAAGTTGAAGTACAACTTTAATTTGGTGATAATAAACGTACGAGCATCTTTTTTTTTTTTTTTTTACTGTTTTTGTGTTTCGCAATGATTGGTGGAAACATCTATCTCGTCATAAACTCAATTAGAAGCATCAGGATCTTCAAGTAGATCCAGTAGTCTAACGATTGATCTCTTTGCACTCAATTAGGGCGTGGAGAGGTGTATCATGCCATTTTTACTTCCATTAATTAAACACTATTCCAAATTCCATTAAAGAGCTTCTTTGGCGGCAAGCAAATAATTTGCATAGGTTTTCAAGTAGAATAGTTTTAGGGAAAACTTCTTTACCTTCATATATCACATACCCTTTTCCCCTGAACTTGTGCATTCCGTATTGCGTTTTGCGTTTGTATGGACGATGCATTTAACCCTTTTACGTGACTTCTCAGATTAACCCTTTTACGCCTGATTCTGAATCTGTAGCCAGTTTATTATTCTGTAAGAAAGAACTCACCACCGAGCACTGTGAAAAAATGTAATTATTTTCAACCTGAGCAAACGATTGCCCAAAATCATGCAAGCCGAAACAAAATAAAGATAACGTTGATGCGCTCCCCCGTCACTCTTCTTTTAGCACAGAAAGCCTCTAACTGATGTCACTTAAAGGGTTTCTATATTAAATGAATATTTTAAGACCAGTAAATTATATTAATTAAAAAGGTTATTGAAATTGATTTCTGTACTAAACAAAGTGTTTACCTATATCCCATACGAAATCAGTGTTATCTCGTTTTCTAATTTTTTTGTTGGTTACGTAATTTCTACAATAAACAATTCATTTAAATTTAATTTACTAACAAATAGTAAAGTAAATTGCTTAAAGTGAAGAACCAAATATTTAAGACAGTAATACATTTATATTTTGTAGTTTTAAGCACGGCAAGAGAAAGTGTGATCATTGGCGAGATGAGTCTATACATACTCTACATACCTTCTACATAGAGTCCTCTATCACAGAGTAGCAAATTACAAGTTTAACTTTTATTTTCAAACTATTAACACATTGTGAAATTGCAAGTAAACTACTCGTAAGAGCCTGAGGAGTTAACCTGTATTGATAGCGTAACTTATCTAATTTTTCTTTAATGTTATGTAACTTACATTAGATAATGTAACTTATTTAATGTAACTTATCGATAGAATACAAATCCTACCACCTTTCAAAATTATATAAAGATAAACCAATTTAAATAGATAGCCTTTAAATTGGTATATCATTTTTAATTCAATTAATATTAAGGGAGAAAAAGGGATGGTCACAAAAAAACACCATTTGGAAATAATATAAATTGTTATTCTTGAATTATTTAGAATCTGACATAAAATTTACCATTAACTCAAATAAATCTTAAATATAAAACCAGATTACTTCATGAATCTGATATTTTGTATATTTACTTCATATTTCAAAGTACAGACTTCTATCAAAGCATTAATAATTCTACTGTTTTAATTGCATAACATTTAGCGGCTTCTTGTTCGCACCTATAGTTTGAATAGATAGTGTTTGCAGAGTACCAATTCTAACTTAGTTAATCCGCAGCTTTGCGTGTGATGGGAACCTCAAAGGCATGATCAGAGGCTCATGCTATTTCGAATAACTAGACTGTTGCTAATTAACTGTCATACCACGATTCAATGATTGGAAAAGCTGATCCTAATTCACAGAGCTGCCTAATGTCATTCCGATAGAGAGTGATACTGTCGGCAACAACTATTTAGTAAATTACCTACTTTGGATACCTACTGACATTTATTTTTATCAAAGAGTATTAAGATCTTCATTGAGATATACAGGGTGATTATAATTAAACTTCAACTTTTAAAACACTACAAAAAATAACCACCCTTCAGAATCGCCTGCATATATGTGAAAAAGAGAAATTGGGATGACATAAGAAAAAAATAGTTCAAAATTTTTTCCTATGCCATACCATTTTCGCCTTTGCGCATATTCTGGTCATATTTCATGTAATTTGAGCAGTGGTTCTATTTACATGGCTTTTTGAAAGTTGAACCTTAGTTATAATCGCCTGCATTATTCACAGAATTTTTTTTTTATTTACCTAAAAACTGCATTTCTAGAACAATTTAGTTAATAAAACGTTTTAGTAGGTTATTCATCCACTTTTAGTTGTTGGTCGCATTGGAGATTGTTTGAGAACCACAAGACGAGGATTTTACTATGCCAAACATTCTTAGGTCAAGATTTCAACTATTTGTTAATTTCAAGAAGTTTATTATCTGAATAGAATACAAAAAGATGCATTTTGGATAATATATTATTTTTAACTCGTTGAATTTAGAATTTAATCAATTCAGTTATTTTTAGAAAAGTCTTAAAATCTATAGCATTCAATTTGTAAGAAGAGTGTTTTTGTTAAACTAGTATATTAGGTGTATTACATGAATTATTATGTTTTATCATAACTGACTAACTATACGATATATGTGCCACTAAAATATATTTTTTAAAACAACCAAACAAAATGGAATCACTAAAACATTTATTTCAATACCAACATCAATTTATATGTAAATATAGATTTTCGTATGAATGATTTAGTTTTATCTAATTGAACAATAGAAACAATCTTTTCTTTGTACATAAATATGTCACACGTTCCCGTAAATAAATTTCAAAGAATTCTCGTTATTTAATAATTTATTTTTAATATATTCATAAATTTCCAGTCACCACCTTAATTATCGATATCTGATTAAAATTTTAAACACTTTGTCAATATTAAATTTTATTTTGAAGTCTCACTTCACATTTAAGTTTCATACATTAACTTTTAAAAATAAATAAATTGTTTTTTCCTTCTTTTTTAATATCTTTCCATCCTATCATTTTATTTAGAAATATATAAAAATATATTGTAAGATAAAGAGTAAACAATAATTTTATCTTACTTTATATATGTGCACTACCAAGATGAAACAGAAGGACAAGTTAGTTAGCTTGATAAATACGCTTTGATCCAAGTATATTTTTTTATTTGTTCTTTGACTTCTGTCAGACTGACATCAGAATTTTGTTATTAGTTGTCACGTATCTCCTGTAAAAATAGATAAGAGAAGATGTTGTTTATATTTCAGGTAAATAATTTTAAGTTTTGATACGATTATTGTTGCTCAAGTTATTTCATTAAAATAAAATAATACTTCAAACAATCTTGCCGTAAAAACTACGATGATAATTTTAATAAAGTGAGTGATAGAAATAAATATATGTTATTAAATGTGTATAGTAAAAAAAAATAAGTATAAGTTAATCGGGTTAATAAGAATAGTTTTTATAAGCTGAAATTTTATGTTTTTGTGAACTGTTTTAACTGTTTTCATTAAACATTTACTTTTGCTTTTTGTAAATGTTTTCTTTCTACATTGTTCACTAAATGAATAACAGAAAAAGTGTAAAAAAGCATCCAGGTTATAAAGCAGTTATTCTATTCTATTTTTTTTTTATTTTTTTTGTTTTAATTTTTTTTTTTTTTTTGTATATATATATCTATGATGTACTCTTTAATATACTATTAAAAAATTTATTTAAAAAAAGTAGTGCTACTAACATTGTAAATTTTGTAATTGACAAATAAAGTGCACTCAACCACGTAAAGCAAGTGTATTTATTGTAACAGAATAACAGCAATGAAGGTAAATAAACAAGTATTTAAATAGGAATATAATACAGTAAAGGTTACAGTTAAGTATGAAGTAGTACTCACTATTTCGACACAGCTATTATTTATATGTTGTGACGTCATAAACATGACATCTCCTTTTTTAAATGAATGACTAATTTTTAAATTATACTACTTAAAAATGTCACAAACACCAAACTATCAGATTCAATCTTTACATTCTAAAATCCTAATCTATCAGGTTTTTTAAATACTCTACTACTGCGAGTAACATACTCATTGGTATTATTATTTACTTTAGATTTATCACTAGGTATAGCAGGACTAGAATTTGGATAAAAATTTTTAGAATTAACATCAGTAAAACTGGAATTTCCATCACTAGAACTAGAATTAACATTACTAACTCTAGATAAATTAGTATTAACATTTGGAGAACTCATAGAACTAAATATAGCGGAATCATTTAATACAATGTCACTGGACACGCCACTATCGACTATATTGTTCGTTGAAGGAGATCCTGTAGTCGAACTAGAAAAATCAGCCTTAGTGTCTGAGCGTAGAAAACAAGAGTTTCTGTGGTAAATCGAACCATCAGATGCTTGGACTATGAATGACCTAGCGGTAGGACCTGAAGAAATCATTTGAGCAGGCTTCCAATTTCTTCTCCTCACACACAAAAGCACTTTCTGTCCAACTGATAAAGGTGGTTGAACTTCAGTTCTTCTATTTCTATACTGCTTGTTATTTCTTCTTTTAGCTTGAAAGTTGAAGTGAACATTTTTCATGACTTAAGGTTTCAACAATTTTTCAGCAGTTAGAATAGTTCCTCGAGTTCTTTTTCTCATTAATCTCTATGAAGGAGATCCTAAGTTTCCTCTTTGAGTGTTTCTTTGATTCAATAATGCTAAATGCGCATCCGAATCATCAGCACTACGCCTTGAAATCAAGTTCTTGGCCACTTGCACATATCTTTCTGCAACAACATTGGATCTATTGTGTAGGGACTCGAACTCTTGATCGAAAACCTTCATTCTTCAGAAAATCTTCTCATTTCCTTGGAAATTATTCATAATTCATAATTTCAGCAACTCCATGCAGTGAAAACCATTTTTGTAAAAGCATCTATCAGACTTGCAGACGACATGTTTGGCAAAATACAAAAGTAAAAAAAAAACAGCGTAACTATCAGCAAAAACCAAGTAATTTGTGTGGTTAAGATGAAAAATGTCACTATCGACTATTTTCCACGGTCTTTTAGGCACTTTATTTAACAATATAGGCTTTTTTTGCTTATCTCGCTGATGAGTCTAACATATTTTTCATCGCCGAACATAACTGACGATATCTGAATACATCCCATGCCAAAATACATACTCTCTGGCACGACAGATTGATCGGTGGACTCCAAGATGACCTCTGTGAATTTCCTTTAGGATATCTTCTCGAAGTTTCATAGGTATGACGACTCGATCACCTCTAAACAGGATATCTTCGATGCAGGCGAACTCATCTCGGTATGTCCAGTACTTCTGAATGCATTCAGGAAGATTTTCTATGGTATCTGGCAACCTTCTATAAACTGATTCTTTAGCTAAAGCATTTCTGGATCTTCTTCAATAGAGACAACTAACTCTTCTGTCTTCTTAACTGTCATGGAAATACATAAATGAACTTCCATTTTATTCAGTTCCGTGTCTTGTTCTACAGCATTTTGACATTCTCTGCTCAATGTGTCTGCAAATCTGCAACACCTCCTTTGTCTTTGCTTCCACCTCTGACTTGGATGATGCAAAAATCAAAATGTCTTCCATTGCCCATTCAACTTCTTTCATCTCACCAACCAGTAGTTCAACAACCTGCTGGAACACTTCTGGAGCCGAGGCCAGTCCCATAGGTTTCCAAAACTACGAGTACCGTCCCCAAGGTGTACCCATATTCAACACGCTACTGCTTCTTCCGGTTATACGTATGTGCCAAAAACCTTTCTTGCAATCCAACAGTGTAAACCAAAAAATGCGTGAAGCTATTTCTTCCAGCGTTCTTAAAGGATAGTGTCTTCTTTTCAAATTCTTGTTGATGCCCGAGGGGTCCATGCAGACTCTAATCTTTCCTTTTTGTTTTACAATGACCATTGGAGATACTGTAGGAGTAGGGTCACTGACGCTTTTTATCACACCCATCAATACCATCCAGTCGAGCTCTTTTTCACATCCTCTCTCAATGCATGAGGTATTTTCTTCATGCACGAAAAATTTCTGGCCTGGGATTTTCAATCAAACCAGTATCATGTAAAAAAAAAATTCAAACATCCTAAATATTCTTCATTTAAAATATTCTCGGTTACACTAAAACAGTTGATTATTTCCACTAAATTTAAATCAACACAAGAATCTTTACCTAAAAGGGCTTGGTCGTTTTCATTTACCAATAAGAACTTTAAAATATGCCTCTGTCCTTTGACCTTCACAGTTGCTGTACATTCACCGATGACTTGCAACTGATCATTGGTAAATGACAATAAATTATCTACCCTTGTACTTTTTATTCTTAAGTTTGCCTTACGAGATTATACCCTTGACAACACATTATATTGAGCACCAGTGTCCAGTTTCATATTGACCCTGTAGTTATTCGGAAATTCAACAAACTCGAACCACGACTTTTCATTATTTCCTGATGAAAACGTACTAAATACAAATTTTTGAGAAGCAACTTCTTCATTGACTGAGTCAACTTTCTTGGTCTTGCAACACTTTGAGAAATGGTTCCTCTTGTGACACAGGCTGCAGGTTTTCTGATATGCTGGACACTTTTTGTATGCATGTTTTGTTCCACACCTAGTACAGAACTTTTCAAATGGTCTGGTTTTTAACTGAGGTTTGATAAGAAGGTTCATTTTTCAGAGAACTCATTTGGTTCCGAGCTTGTTCGCTGGCTCTACAGCTTCAAAGATTTCTTGATATGGTAACATATCTGTCTAAGTTTTTACCTAATCTTTCTGAAATTACAGTTGAAATGATGGATTTATGCAAGAAAGATACTCCTTTCATTTGGACAGCTGCTCATAAGTCTGCATTTGAACATTTAAAGAATATTTTGAAGGAGTTTCCAGTTCTAAAAAATGTCAACTAAACTTGCCAATTATATTTTCCGTGGATTCAATTAAGAGTGCGATGGGTGCTGTCACGATGCAATAGGGACTTCCAATTGCTTATGCAGCTAAGGTATTGGATAAAACGCAGCAAAATTATTCGTAATTGGAGAAGGATGCATTCGCTATTAAATTTGGTTGTACAAGATTTCACCAGTATGTGTATGGCTGTAGATCTCTAAAGATTCAAACTGACCACAAGCCAATCGTTTTCATTTACAAGAAACCTCTCCATCTTGCATAACCCAGATTACAAAGAATTTTATTTGATTTTGAGGCTTACAGACCTGAAATAGTTTACAAGAAGGGAATAAATGAACTTTATGTTTCAGACATATTGAGCAGAGACTGTCAAAATGCTGTAGAACAAGATACGGAACTAGATAAAACAGAAGTTTATTTATGTGTTCCCATGGCTATTAAGAAGACAGAAGAGTTAGTTGTCTCTATTAATAGAGATAGAAGAACTAAAGTTCAATAACCTAGATCAGTTGGACAGAAAGTGCTTTTGCTTGTGAAAAGAAATTAGAAGCCTGCTCAAATAAATTCTCTACGTCCTCCTGACGTAATATTGATGAAAACCTTACAGGCAGGTCCATATGGCCACCCCTAACCCATACATCAAATTTCAACATTGTAGGTCAATTAGTTCGGGAATTATGCTGAATAGGTACACAAACAGACATTTTTTAAAGTCAATATGTTCCAAAACGATGAAAAATGCACACAAAAAAAAAATCGATTTTTTTTTTTTTTTTTTTTTTTTTTTTTTTTTTTTTTATTATTATTATTTATTTATTTTTACGTTTTTTATGACCGAAAGCAATACTTTCATTACCCTATGTTAACATATGAGTAATTGAAAATGAAAAATACCGAATAAAAGTAAAGGGTTAAATAGAAGTTAGACCAACCCTTTGAATACTTTGGAGGCTTACAATTTTACAAGGACATTTTGCTATCACATTATTGTTTTATTTGTTTAGTTTTCTTTTTATATAAGTGATTTTTCTAAAATTAATTTTATCAATGTAACTATCTTGTAATTAGATATATAATAGATTGTAATGTTTTCAGGATATATATCACAATAATCTTTTTAAAATGCATATTTTTTAATAGGATCCATGTTTTCCATCACCCTTTTGAGTTTTCGAAGAAATATTTCGTTAGTTATCCCAAATTAGTAAAATATTACGATCTCTATTTTTGTAACTTCTTTAAAAAAAATGTTATTAAGTTGGTTTAAAACTTTTTTAGTAAGTTAGTTTAAAACACAAAACTATGCGGTTGCTGTGTTAACATCTCTAAAATTGTTATACAAAATATGAAGGAGCTGATATAATTCTTTTCTCCTCAGAAATTCACCGAAAATTCCAATAAAAAGAGAATCAAAGTTTCGTTTAAACTCTACATCCTCCATTTTCTCCACAAAAATATATACCGCATAAAACTTTTATGCAAATATTTGAGACGTGCTATTGTCTACTTAGGAAAAAGTAATAACTTTCAAAGAGAATCTACCAATGTGTAATATGTGCTTTATCCCTGTTGAAAGATGGGCGTAAAACACATCACAAAGATGCAGTCATCTCATTTTTCAGAACCTATCTTGCTGGGTTGAAAATAAAGGAGAAAACAAAACCCGACGAGGAACATATAATCGTCCAATTATAGGAAACTCCTTTATCTTCCCTTCATTTCGAGAAGTGTGTCAAGCAATGCCGTCACAAAGAGGGTGCTATTTCCTACGATTGCATACCACCTTTAATTCCCAGTCTGTACCTGTCATCATCGGATTCAAATATTGCATCCAATCATGACACAAGATTTGGTTTAATTCTAGAATTCTTTTGGGGAAATTGAAGGGATTCTATCTGTAGAAAAAGGATTTCCGAGTTTGAAACTTTTCTTTTAGAGTAAGAAATGTATGTTTAATAAATACGTATTACCGTTAAGCATCGTATTTACGTTTTCTTAACACATATATTTATACGCTTTAAACATTCGAATTACTTTACGCATTATGAATACGTATTTCTTGAAAGGTAAAGTAAGCATTGCTTCATACATTTAAAATGAGTAGATCTCTTTCAAAATTTTATAAACGCATTTTACTGTCAGCACAATTGAATTATCATGTAAGTATTATTATTTGTAAGCTTAGATGGCACAATTTACAGAACGTTTAAAATAATATTTACTAATATAAAGAAATTACATAAAACGTGTTTATTTTTAAATATATATATTTCTAAGCTTAAGTTTATTGGATTTCTAAGTTTAAATTTATTGAATTACTAAGAGACTAAATTTATTGGATTACTAATTAATTTATTAAGATTACTTAAATTTATTAAGATTGAACTCTCTGTTTCTATAAATGATCTATTGCATTTCAAGTTAAATTGTTGTTTGAAGTTTTATGTAATGATATTGCCTGAATTTTATGTAATGAAATTGACAGAATAATTATAACACAAGCATATCACACTTATATTGAATATATTGATAAAGGATAATGTAATATTACTAATTTAAATAATGTAAATCGGAAAAGGATTTGATTGAATTCAATAATAAAATGATATCATAATGAAGAATTTTTATTTTTAAACAATTTGGAAAAGTTATTTTTCTGAGCATTAGTAGGCAGTTAAAAAAGTCACTTGAAACTGTCTTTAAAAAAGATTCTGTAATTGCATGACAAATCAAATTGCGTTTGATATTCACTTTCCTTGAAATAATCATTTCATGTTTTTAATAAATGTTACTGGTCGACAAACACACGTAATTGTTTACTTTTGGAATTACATTCATTTCATTTCCCCCTTACTTTCAGGTAATTGTTTAACCTCTTTTTCAACCTACTTTCAGGCAAAACATTGTTAAATTTTGCTTTTTTTTTTTTTTTTTTGCTATTTACCTTTTTACTATATATTTTTAAATTTTAAATCACTGTTTTTAAACTTATATATTCAATGATAACGTTTATCCTTCCATGTTCTAATATCTAGTATTTAATACTCAACTTTTTTAAACATGTTTTTAATAATAATATTATATTATGCTTGATTATATATCTTCTAATCCACTATTAGTAATAAATGTGAGGACTTTTGCAAAATATTTTGAATAAACCAATATAAAACAAAGAGTGGGCCATTTCTGTGTGTTATATTTGATTCATTTTACAAATGCCTTATTGAAAGAAAATATCTGTAAAAAAATTGAAGTATAAGAGTAATTTTAGAATTATATAAATCATATTTTATTGGTTAAATTACAACCTTGAATTACGTATTTATGTTATTTCATTAAATATTACCGAACTTATGTAGAAATTGTTGATGAAAGGATTTTTTTATTGTAACTTTTATGGCTGACAATAAACGAGTTTACAAGTTGTTTGAGTTTGGATAATCTAGAGAAACGGTGTAAAGTAAAATTAAAAGAAATGCCCCGAAGGGGAAAAATGTTCTTCTGGGAAAACAATTATACTCCTGGGACATGGTATCACGTTCATTTTACACTCAGTGATCAGTTTTTTCGACAACACAATCACCCAGAATTGAAAAAAAAGGGAAAGACGACAAACTAAAAAAAAGTCATTTTAAAGGTACCTATGTCTCTGTGTATATACTTTGTTGCTGTTAGTTACTGTTGTATTGAGAATTACTTTTTCTTAGAAGTTTTCTTTCTCAATCTTTTCATCGCTTTAACCGTTCTTCATTTGTCGTTACCCTTTTAACTGAAAGCATCTTCTCCAGATGTTGATAGGTGCGAACTGCTGTGTCTACGAGTTCGATTGAATTTTTTTCTCCTAAAAAGATTTAAGAAATAAATATAATTGTATCAATGAATGTAACTCTATTTTGCAATTCAAACGTGTTAATTTGTACAAAACTTAAAATTTAATATTTAGGACCTAGAAAACTTTCCTTTAAAAAATAGCGATTGGAAAGATAGCTTCCTGTCACCATTACAAGTTTATCTGATCTAATAACACAAATATAAGTTATATTTCAACCAGTTTTAGGATTATTTTGAAAAAAGTCACTAATTTCCTAACAGAATTCTATTAATGAATACAGACATTCAGAATGAAAAATATACCATGTGTAACTCATTTTTATACGATACGGCTATTACTAAAGCATTTCAGGGGGTATAAATCATTAAATTTGCCAAAATTTTAATTTTTTATAAAGTTCGAAAAAAATAATATTAATTGATCTTCTGCATCGAAATATATCAAAAGTTAAACTTTCTCAAATAAAAACTTTTAATACTCAATAATTAGCACCATGACAGTTGCCTCGCAATTATGCTTTCAAAAATTAAAAGTCCAGTTTTCATGCTGTTAATATTTTCCCCATCTTTTAAATTGATATAACTCTAAAAACGGATACTATAAAAGTGTGAACATTTTATCATTTTATTTGAATATATATGTTAAACTTGTCCTTTTGAATTATTAATTTATGACTTTTAAAGAATTCTAATTTTTTTTAATAATTTGTTGAAATATTACTTGAGGTTTTGGAGAAATATTCTAAAGGGATAGAAAAAATTAAAAGACAACTTACTTTATGAATCTTTATGAGTTATTTCGCATAAAAATTGTTTATTGAATATACTAAGTTTTAGAATTATATCAAAAATTAAAAAAATAAAAGTTAAAATGCTAGTGCTCAAAATATTCCAATTACAGTTTTTTGTTTTCAATTTATCCAATAACAGTATTCAAAATGCATCTGCCTAAAAAAATTCAGATGTGTCCTATAACTTCTTAAGACCTTAAGAAATTAATTGATATAGTAATTAATTGATAATACCTAGAAAATTATATTAATAAATAAAAAGTGATTTAAATTCGGTGTTACTCATCATATTAAATATCTACATTTAAACAAACAAAATTGTTTATGTATACAAAAGCAATATTACGTTTATAAATTTCTAAATTTAGACAAACAAAAGGGTTTACGTTTAAAAAAGCAAATACTCATCTTTGCATCTCCATCAACTTCGACTAATTAAAATTTACAATTACGTTTCTGAAAATAATATTTATTTTAATAATACTATTTATTTTAATCAGTATATCATGCTTTCCAACCTATATTTTATGTATTTTATTTAAGAATTTTATTATAATTTAATATTTGTGTTTCAGTTCTTTCTAATGCTTTTTTTAACGTTCTAAAAAATAGGATTAAAAAAGCAATCACAGCATAGAATACCTAACTAGCAATCATTAACTATGAAATGTCTAGCATTTTAATATCCATCCAAAATTGAATAAATAATTTATATTATAATAAAAACAATACCTAAACTGTTTTTTATAAATGAACTAAATTAGTTTATTTCACTAATTAAATTTTAAAAGTACTTCAATAACTTAGATCATGTCATTAAACAACTATTTTTTTTTTCAAACTCATAAGAAAAGCATTGAAAAAAACAGAGAATTTATAAAAAGCACAAGAGAAGTAGCAAACAATATATAATTGATAAGATCAATACCATAAAGTGTCAGGTAAAGAAATGTCGAGTAAACAATATATTTGAAGTTATGTTGTAATGAACAAAATATCCTATCCCTTATTAAAGTTTAAAAACATTTCAATAACTTAGCTTACGTCATTAAAGAACATATTTTCTTCGAACTCATAAAAGGAAGTATTCAAAAAAAAAAAAAAAGAACATCCATAAAAAGAACGAATGAAATACCAGAAAGTGTACAATTTATAAGAATGATACCCTAAAGAAAATGTCAGGTAACAAAACAATGTAGTATATATATATACGTTCTCTCCCTGATGTGTAACAGCTGTGTGGGATGAAGAAGAAATGATAAATTAGTTGGAAGTATAAAAATACGGCTTAAAAGCAATTTTCAAAACAAGTGCCAAACGTAAAGTTTTAAATTGGAGGAACACACATGAAACTTAAAACCAATTATAGAATGACAAAATAATTATTATGCTGTTGCGAAAGCGTATAAATTAGTTATTTCGTAAAAGATGATACTTTTGAAATAAAAAATTTGACATGCTCTAAAATAGATTTGTCACTGGCATTTATTTTTAGTCTTTTGAAGGAAAAAAAATATTATGACCCAATATATTTCTAGTTGCTTAAGATAAAATACGCCAACTCACTGTATTACATTTCTTTTTAGGCGTTAATATTAAATATTGTAAAATAATTAATAATTGTGTTTAAATAAATATAGTGTTAAGTAAATTTTCAACATAGTTTCAAAATGAAGCAAAATTGAAATAAAATAGTTTTGACTTGAAATATTAATATGAAAAGAAAAAGAACTTTTAAACTTCTGTAATTCAATAAAAGCAGTTTATTCAATGGAATTGCAAATTGAGGGTCGAAGTTAACATGATTATTTAATAATAGTAACTAAAACACAGTAATCTGATATTACTAAAAAGTTATTGAAACAGAAAAAAATAATAAGGGTTAGTATTAGTATTAGTTCTTTTATTGGTAAGGTGACTGAAAAAGAAAATGTTAGAAATAAAATTTTTAATTATGTATTATCAGTTACTACTTTAGTGTTATGTCAAAAAAAAATCTTCTTTAAGTTATAGTATTAAAATTATTTGGATAGTTTACAATTTCAAGTGAAGTTTTTTTTTTTAATTTTCTCCTTTATTTATTTTATGATTAGTTTGATAAAAGCTGATTAAATGAAATAAAAAAACACTTTAATCCAACCTAATTCATCAGCACCAAAGATATTATTAATAAACACTATAATCCTTTATGGAATATTATCCCTCAAAATAACCTAATTCGGTCATTCTCTTTTACTTGCCAAACTTCTTTACACGTCTCAACTCTGCCAACGCATCTATGTGTCTGAACCCATTATCTTCTGACAAACACTAAATTATGCGTAATCGGTGGTACTGAACGACGTAAACAATATCCATGTCGGCGAAATGCAAAATAGCTGTCGCACATTGAAATTCGACCCGACGTTGACACAAGGAAGCCCCCAATTATATTTTCGACATGAAGTCTATAAATTCAACAAGAAATCTGATATACTTCTTTCGCAATTTTCAAATAGCTCTTAACCTTATACCAAGAATGACAGAGTGTAAGGGATTCAATTTAATACAAGCAGACAAATTAAGTGTACCCTTCGTTTATACCTCGTCGACAACATCCCGTGTTAATTTATATAAATTTATGACTGCACTTTATAAGCAGTCTGGGTTTTAATATGGCTATCCATTCAAGTATCGGATTAAGTTTTTTTTAACAATAATGCTTTTGAAAAAGGCTAGGACTCGTTTAATTTTTAGAGATATTATTTTTGATAGACATATTGTTTAGATTATAGTGGATGATATGTATACATGAATATTGCAAACAGTTATTAAACAACATTTATATTTTCAATGTTAAAGTGAAAAAAGTGAAATGTGGATATGATAATTTTAAAAAAATGTGTTACAGTAAGCGGCGTCCACCTCAAAAATGTATTTTCTCATATTGGATAATGAAAGAAAATTTAATGATTTAAAACTGTATGAGATATACTATTTTGGAATATAAAGAAAATAGAATGTCAACAATAGCTTTTCATTGAATTTTATTTTGCAGTTAAATTTGATGATTATTGGGTTATTATTGGGCTGGGTAATTCCTAAAGTAAATACTTATAATATCCTTAATTTCTTCTACTTAGATTTAACAAAGAATTAAAAATATTATCATTAGAATATTTTTAGACTTTCATTGTTCTTGCAGTTTTGAACTCGGGGTGTGATATTAAAAGCATATCAATGAGGAGAAGTGAGACTTCTAGAATAATTAGAAAATGTTAATCCTTGTAAAGTACAATTTAGAACATATTAAAAATGAGACAATGAAGTACCTCTTTCTACTAAAAAGTCTTCAATATTTTAATTATAATAAACACAATTACAAACCATTTTTTGTATTTGAAAAACAGCATGCTCTTACACTATACATATTTCAAAATTCAAAGAAAATACCTGGAACTGTTTAAGATGGTAAAATATAAAAGACGACTTAATTATTTAATATAACTCAAGCTCCTAAAACTATTACATGTAAAATATTTTTTATGTATCCATACAAGTACAAAACCATATTTATTTAATTCTCTGGAAATTTCACTTACAGTATTCAAAATGAATCAGCAATATTTTTATCAGCAGGATTTGTCCGCATATTTTTCACTTCACCTGTTGAAACACTGATTGAACGAATTTTTCGGTTAAGTTAATATTAAAGATATTGTTAGAGACTTAATACTACTTCGTCTGAAACAGAATTCTGTGTATGACTGACATGAGAAAAAAATTGAAACCTTGACTTGAGCCCCTTAGGTTCTGAGTATACCACAGTCATGGAAGGGCTATGGCAAAAGAATAAGCAACATATCGACTGAAAAAAGTGACCGTAAACAGCAACCGAAAAGCAGTAAAAAAAGGTATTTTCTCACTATTTCTGAAAATACACGCTTTCACGCTGTCAAAGTTGAGTTCACCAAGCAATTTATCGGACTTTCCACATAACAGCAGAAGAAAAAACATATAACACTCCCGACATGCTATTTTTCCATTCCCAATCTACAGCGTAGGAATGATTCTCATCAATTTCTGCTGCCACAACAGGGGTAGAAAAAATATAATCCCTTTTCCTATTTTTTACTCTTTTACAACAGTTCTCTAAAAGAAAAATTTCTCGTCAAAGAAAAAAAAATTCGCCAAGCCGAGGTTAGACTTTTTTCAGCCGAATTCTCCATGCTTGATGAGTAGCTATGCTTAAGACTGGATTTAATTAAAAAACTATAATGTCATTTCCTACGCTCCCGCTACTTTAAACTTTTTTTTTCCGTCTCTACTTACTTTTTTTTTTTTATCATTTTCTAGTTTTGTTTAAACACCTTGACTTGTCCTTTCACATGATTCCCTTTTCTCCAGAAATGAGACATCAGAAACAAATGTTAAAACATTTAAATTAATTTTTCGAAACTATTAAACTGACGAATAAAAGAGAAGGAACCAAAGCATAGCAATTTAGATAAGAATGAAAAACTTTCCACCATAGCAATCAGAAATTTTGGAGAACAAATTCCGTTCTTTATATAACTCACATTTCTCAGCTCGCGTGAATATTATATGTTCATCTCTTTCTTTTTTAATGGTGTCTTAAAGGGAAAATGGAAAAAGCGAGTACTTTGGACCTTACTATTTCCATAAATCGTTAAATAAACGTACTTAATCCATTGGTGCCTTTGCATGACCCAAATCACGAATACGAAGAAAAATATATTCATGGTATGGAAATTGATTCCGTATCGCTCTTTTTCTACATTTTTTAACAATTTAGAGGCTAGTTTCGTGACTTGAATTAGATCTCAAAAATTGAATTTTATCTCATAATCGTAGGGCATTGATTATACATATACCAAGCACGTCAGGGCGATAGTTCCAATTAACAAAGTTTCTAGATTTATTCTCTGCTTTCGTTTGATATTAGGTTAAATTAATACTGAAAATTGATAATTTGTTCTTTTAAGTTTGATGAAAGCTTAAAGAAATATCAGGTATTTAAAGGGAACTTACGAATATAGTTCAATTTAATGAACAAAACTTCATATCGCATTAATTATGTAAGTTAGTTAATAAATTAGATATAATGTCTCTCCAACTGTTAAAGTCATTCATTTTCTCACGTTGCTGAGTTCGTCTCATCTGCAATTCAGAAAATTTAATGAAATTTCGAAAATTCTTTCATCATGCTTCCAAATCAGCAGAGAATATATTAGAATGTGAGGTGAAATTATAAGACAAACCAGTATTTAATGTAGAATTTTAGCTTTTATCACTTTATTTTAGGATATTGGAAATCAATATTATTAAAATGTTTAAATTTTTCTCTTGTCTCGCCAACAAAGTGATTAATATAATACTTGTAATGATATTGCAGAAATTTCCTTATGTGTTATTATTATTTTATAAAGTATATACAGAGTGAGATAGTTCCTCGTAAGAAATAAAGAATAACTGCTAATAATTAGTAGAGTCGATAATGAAATTTTATTTTGTGATATATATTTCCAAAAATTAGTACTCATTTTATGCAAGACAAGAAAAAATATGTTAACTTCTGGTAACCAACAGACCTGTAGTACGGACTCTCTTGCTAGTAAGAGTCCCTCATTCGGAAAAATAAATCTTAAATAAGTAAATAGGATATTTAGTAGACAGAAACCTTCCATATGCAACCTATCAAGCGGTTAGTTTCTAGATAACAAATATATAAATGTGTATTCAATTTATCCAATTTCAGTATGAAATTTTTTAGTACAATATTTTTAGTAGAAAATGTACCAAAAATTCTAGAATCATGTTGAAAATATCCAATTAAATTTAACTATTCAGTTTTTTAATTATCCTTTACACTATGTTGCATGATAACTTCCCTAGTAATAAGTCAATGAGCATCAAACGATTTTTCTAAAACGAGAGTTGAATAATTGCGTAAATTTTTAACTGTGGATTTCCATATTAAATAATTTTTTGCTGTCAATACATTCATTTGCATACATTTAACTACAAATTTTATGGTAAATAAAGATCTTTGTGTTTATCTATATTTACAGATTTTAAGTTAATTTACCAAAAAATATTAACAAATACGGTGTTAGAAATGTCGACTTTAAATAGTTTTTATATAATCGTTTTCAAATATAATCCTTAATTCAAACTTCAAAGCAAATTGTGTTTGTAGTTAATTTTGATTTGTCTTTTTTTCTAATGTAAAAATCAATACGGTGCATGATATTTGATTTAATACTAGTTTATAACAATGAGTTTCTAGGTGGGTATTAAACGAACAATAAATTATATGCTTCCTTTTTCATCACAATTCTATATTTATTTAAAGATAATTAACTAAATAATTCAATTTATGAAATATCTTAATTGTTACACTTTACTTTAAAGAATATCTATTCAATAAGTTTCACATATCTTTATTTCTATACAAATATCTGTTACTAATTTTGCACTTTCGATATTTTAAAAAAAAATGGCCATCAAACTCAATACACTTGAATAATCACTAAGATAAAAGTTGAAATAAATTGTATTTTAATGATTATACAAGTGCCCCCCCCCCCCCCTCAAAGACACTAAACACTCAAAATTAAAAAATCAAAATTCTATAAATGAGTCGGCATGCCAATCATATGCTTTCCATACGCTTCTTTAAAAGTAATAATAACATTCTAAGATTATAAATAATTGAAAATAATGATACCTTTAATGTTTTGAAGGTATTACAATAAATGATAAACACTTATACAATAACTAAGCTAAGAGCAATCAATATAACATCAAACAACATAAGAATTTCAAGAAAATTTCAAACACAAAGTATCTATGCCCTGAATAGCATTTCGCAGATAAAGAGCATCTTATATATGACGCTACGAGGAACAAAATGTCTTGAGTCATACAAAAGATGTAAGACCATGGAGAAAAATTTCCTTTTTCAAAGAGAAATGTTTTCCTCCCGAATAACTCGACCAGCATAAAATATTCTACCCAAATGGCGTTTTCATGTTATGCCGAAAGATAACAACAAAATGGCTAAGTTCTATGCGGAAGCCATTCAATTCAATTTCCTCGAACATGACAACGCCTATCAATCAGTCAAGGACGATTATTTGATAGTCATTCTGATAGTTTTCCAGGCCCGGTTGCAAGAGAAGATGCTACTATGCAAACTCTCTAGCTCTTTTTTTTTTTTTTTTTTTTTTTTTTTTTTGCTTCTGATGGATGTGACTTGTAGTAATTTGGTATTCAATATCCCGCTCATGTCTGTAGTGAAATGTATGTCTTTTGTTAAATTAGATGATTGATACCATATATGATGTAATATACTTATCAGAGGTGGACGTAGACTTCAGAAGTAATTTATAATGTACGTGTGAATCTTGAAATTTTAGTGTGATAGAAAATCAGTTTAACAAAAAAGATCTATTCAAATATAAAGCAATTATAAAAATATTGAAACACGTGATAATATTAAGTTTTATTAGAAAATGCAAGGTAATTATAATTCAACTTTCAAAAGGCTGTAAAAAATAAATGTATCGCAGATTAATTTTTTAGAATTTGTTTTATTAATGTCATTGCTTTACTAATTGGGCTTCTTGACACCTCTAAGAAACTTGCTAATACAATAACTTGCTCACCAACAAAACGAGTAAAACTTTCACTAATATTTTAAATAGCTTTCATGTCACTTCTTTTATCGTCATATAAAATGTTGTTTTACTTATCTCTTCATGTATTTTTTATTAATCATAATTTAATTTTTTTTTACTATTAATTACTTGAATAGCGTTCTTACGCAATTTTCAATTTAAAAGTATAACACACAAAAGTTGTAGAAATGTTTCGTTTTGTTGTGTAAAGAATACAAATATAAGTACACTATCACGAAGTTGATACTCTATTGGGGGATCAGGCATAGAGCTACCACTGATTAAATGGTAATACACTCATGTCCATTAATTAAGGATAATTCAGTTTTTCCCTAATAACTTCTCAGTGGAGCAGCATAGACACATGAAATTCACATCAAAGAGACATCTTTATGTAACATATCTGTAATTAAAACAACTCAATCGCAAATTGAAATGCAAAGTGTACAGTGGGGGCATATACAAAAGAATGGTGTACCATTGGTGGGCAGTTGTACAGATGCATTTACCTTAAAAATCACGCAACTCATGGAGTTGACTTTTAGTATGAGATATAATCTCCCCTGTCATCAGTGTTTATTTGGCACTGTATTCTAATACTTAACATGAGTTTCTTGATGAATTCTAGTGACTAAATTGCACAATCCACTTTTTGAACTGTTTGCAAGTGATGGAAAGTTCCCAATACATTAAATATTTATACAATGCATATTGTAGAAGCGTCCCACACATGTTTGACGAAATTTGGATTAGAGGACTGATCTGGCTTACTTATAGGTGCAATATTCATATTTTTTAATCGTTTATCCAAAGCAAAAGTGGGATAAAATTCACCTTAAGTATCAATATACACAATTTAGAAACTGATATTTCACAATTAATAACTTATCTTGATGAAGTTAGCGTAATTACAATGAAAAAGGGGAATTTAATTATCTTTTGCGCTCTTGGGGAGCTTATTTAACAAATTCAACACACTGAACCTGAAGACCAAAACTTTTTCTCACCAAATCGTTATCTTGAATTGGCATTTACCCTGAAATATCATGTTCCCACCTTTCTACAGATCCTCTGATGTCCAAAATTACTCATGAGACTGAAAAAATTATTTTCACTACACAGTATCTGATGTTAAAAAGATTTGGTCTTTGGGTACAATATGTTGAATTGATTTAATTTGCTTCCCAAGAGAACAAAAGATAATTAAATTCCCCTTTTTCACTGTAATTACGTTAACTTGATCTAGACAATTCTTTAATTGTGAAATATCAGTTTCTTAATCGTGTTTATTGATACTTATTGCACATTTTATCCCACTTTTACTTTGTATAAATGATTAAAAAAATATGAATATCTCCCCTATAAAAAGCCAGATCACTCCTCCAATCCAAATTTTATTGAACATGTGTGGGACACTTATACGATATGCATTGTGTAAAGATTTATTGTATTGGGAACTTTTCATCACTCGAAACAATTCAAAAGGTGGAACGAACAATTCAGTCACTATAATTCATAAAGAAACTCATGTTAAGTATGAGAATATAGTGCCAAGTAAACAAAGGGGAGATCATATCTCACACTAAAAGTCAACTCCATGAGTTGCATGATTTTTAATGTAAATGCATCTGTACAACTGCACACTAATGGTACTCCATTCTTATGCATATGCCCCCAATGTGCACTTTACATTTCAATTGCGACTGAGTTGTCTTACTTATAGATATGTTACATAAAAATGTCACTTTGATGTGAAATTCATGTGTCTATGCTGCTCCACTGAGAAGTTATTAGGGAAAAACTGAATTATCCTTAATTTATGAACATGAGTGTATGTACTTGATGGGAGTAGTCATGGTTACTCAAAAAGGCCAAACTAGAGAATATAAAAATGATTTTGCTTCATTTCGTGAGACTAGTTGCCCCGTTTATCAGCTGCTATGGTTTCTGAAAATTCTTGTGGCTCATATAAGAACTTTAAATTATTCAAAAAAAAATAAAAAAAAATAACATGACATTGAAAAGTATTAAACAACTTAAGAGATTCAATATCACATAGCATTTTTTCATTAAAATAATTACACCTGTGATAGTGTGGTTAGTACATTGCTATAAAATATGTATTAAATATGACCAAAGTTCATGTTCTCAACATTCGTTGAGATTGATCCAGCAAGAAAGAGAAACATTAGAAATGGAAAATATATTTATTACACAGTTCATCAATTATAAATAGTACGAGGAAGCTTTGACTTACTGTTCATCAGATTGTAGGGATGATTAAGGTACGGTGAATTGGAAAAGAAGAGTTGGACTTACTGTGGCTCATGACATGGTCGAATGGTCTCAAAGGATCAGCGTCAACATCTAAGAAGGGTTTAAGGAGTATCTGGCATTTTCGGTATTTCAACAACTTCCAAGTAACCTTAGACTTTCCTCACACTACCATATAAATGTCTGGCTTCGTCAGTGCACGCTCATGCTTCTGCGTTAGGCATCTGGTTACGCCTACCTTTACATCCCAGCTCAGCTAGCAAAATTAGCAGAATAATAAGCACAAGAAGTAAAACTAACTAACAATAAAAACTCAGAATATTAATAATGACATCAGAGACCTTGATAAGCATTTTTAAGCCTCAAAATGGTATGTACTCTACTTTTAATGATATCCAATAATATCTAAGGATCCTTCTTTGACAAATCACCTCATGGCTTTTGACCAATCTCAACCAGATTGTAACTCTTGGTTTGAGCCTTTTAACCTGTTTTATTCTGACTTGGACCAATTCGAGCCACTGAGTCTACTCCCTTCAAGTACCTATTATGATTAAATCACGGATAGGTCTTTACCTAAGTCTTTATAATACAAGGTGTATCAAAAACAATGTCCCAAATCTAAATCCTAATATTTATGGACCGACGAAGATCTCGTTAATGAAAGTTGTCTTTGGATAAAGCGTGACCTAGAGTTTTAAGTAATTGCCACTAGATGGCTATTTACATATGAAAGTGATCTTCGTCGTTCCATAAATCAATGTTTAGAATCGGGTTATTCGTTTTTATACACCCTGTAGATAAAATTTGTGATAATGTTCTTGCACTATCACATCACCGAAAAGTTTAAATATATAAAATTAACCTTTAACTGCTGTAAGCTGTCTGGCAGACCGCGAGTCACTTTTTGTAGAATGCTTCCACCCCCTAAAATATCTCATCTTTGACTTTTATTTAAATTTTTCTGATACTATGTTTCTTAAACTTTAAACTGATGTTCACCAATTTGTTTGGCGCAATATAGACCATATGTTGTTCATGTGCCAAAAACCTCAAACCACCTAACCACAGCAGTAAAAGGTTAAAGTAATACCTTTGAAGCAAAGCAAGCTCCATGAGCGTACATTGAGAAAAGTCTAAGGTGACATAGAGAGTTCCTGGGACCGTGATGCTACCCAAACCATTCTTGTATGCTGAAGCTGTTCCCTAAACACCATTTCACCATCTCATTAATCCCAGTTAATCAAACTCCTCTACTATATTTTACCAATACCCTCATCCTCCTAAGCTAATTACCATACCTAATCTTCCTTCAATCTGAGGCACTTTAATTCGAATCTTGCTCCGATAAAATATAACTGGTGAATTGTGTAAATAAATACATTTTTTGCACCTTTTATGTTCATCTTCCTAACTGACTCAATTTCTACGAAACTTGAGGTCACAAATTTTAGCCATATTTATTAATATATTTTAGAACAATGTACTTACCACCCCTACAATGAGTCCAAGGAAAAGTTAATCTATATATCTCACTCAATACATGGCTACAAATTCTATTAGCAGTCATTTGTAATTAAAAGCAGAAACTAATGCTGAAACCGGTAAGGGGTCATATTGTCATCAGTGGTCATAAAATCTTTAGAAACATTATCATTACCAATAACTTCTGATTCGATGCCAAATTTGTTCCATTCTATTGAAGATGCAGGTTTCAAGAAATAATACGTATTCATATATTTTATTGAGGGGAAAGCATTACCATAAACTTACTTCACAAAATGTAAAGCTAAAGCTAATGTAAGTATTTCGATGATTTTTGAAGAGCAACGAAAAACTGCTTCTCTTTAGTGTGTTTGGGCTAGTTAAATTTTAATAGTCATTTGCATTCATTACTTTCATAAATATGTTTAATTTTTAAAGTTTCAATACAAACACACAACTAAAGGTTTCATTCGAAAGTCGATAAAATTCAGTTTTTCAAGTTTCGCTACCATCAGATATAAACCCTTAAGCAAACGTACCAAAGTTTACATTTATCATTATATTAACACATTATATGTACAGTACCCAAAAAAAAAAAAAACAGAACGATGGCTATATCTTTTGTTCTAATTGTTGAAATAACAAACAAAAGGTACCGTTGCAAATCGTGAAAGGTTTTTAATAATTGTATGTAGTTTTTTTTTATTATGAGGGGTCATCTACATATTAAAACAGAACCAAACTTTTAAAAGTTCAATAGCAACCTCATAATATTATTCCATATTTGGATTCAGCATTAAAAAAGAATGCGAAATACAAAAATTCGTAATTTTCTAATGAATGGTTTGTAATTTAAATGATAAAAAGAAAATGATAAATTAATGTTAAATAAAAAAGTTGGTTTTTTGGCCATAAATACTTAAATAATTAATATATTTCAGTAATTTTTTTTTCAAAAGGTAGTTTGTAAATGGCCAAACATAAATAGCAATCAGCTTTTGAATCAATTTCTTTTTTAATAATTAATTATTAATTAATAAAGCAATTAAAAAAAAAATTTGAATAGAAACATATATTTTTTTTGCTTTCCTTAGATTTACCATGGTCTAAACCCCCCCCCCCCCCATAATTTTTTTCTTTCCATTTTGACTATTAGTTCTTGATGTTTTAGAGAAAATGTAAAAAACGCTCACTTTAAGGGACCGTATAGTAGATGACTTTTGAAAACTATCAAAGATTAATTCAAGGTAAACTAGAGGTGTGGAAAATCGCATAACGTTCAGTTATCGTATAACCGATAGTTTAAAAACTAAGAAACACGCTTTAATAGGAAAGTGAACTAAAAAGTAGAAGATAATTTTAAATAAGTTTGAAATAAGAATAGTGTTTAACAAGAAATATTTATTTTATCGTAAAAAAGCGTGGGGTGCTTGATGTCAATTTTTGTAAATATTTAATGACAGATATTGGTAAAAGTAGAGCCATTATGAAAATATCTTAAAAAGCACCCCAAGATATAGCCATCGTTCTGGGTTTTTTTTGCGTACTGTACTTGCATAGAGCATTCTTTTTACAGTACCCAAAAAAAAAAAGAACGATGGCTATATCTTCGGTTCTAGTTATCGTAGAATCTTACGGTTTGCACCAAAATGTTTTGCATACGATTTTCTATATATCTGATGCAATTTCTTTTTCTTGAGGGACCGTTTACTAAGTAAAAGTAACGCTATCTTCGAAAATTTCAATACGAACTCTTATTTTTTATCATTTCATTCCATTCAGAATGCATCATTTACTCTATATTCCAAATTTCAATGCATTATGTTGAAAAACACGTCACTTATGAGCGAAAATGTTTCGACCATTTTTTGACCGATCTTCAGAGAGAATTTCCATAAAACGAAAGGTATTTTTAAGATTTTACTTCACAGCGGGAGAAATCGAACGGTCAGTGAGGCGTTTCACGACGTTATAAAATACAAATATTCTAAAATTGCATAGAAACTACTTATATTTATAGTGACATGTTTAAGATTAATACAAAAATAGCAAGTAAACGCAAAAGTGACATAATTTATTTACAACGTTAAAGATGTGCATTCTTCACACGAAATAAATAAAATATCGAAAACTGTAATTGCAGAAGTATAACGTATACTACTGATAATTAGAAAATTAATAAATATAAAATGTAGGCATTAGTAAACAGTATTCAGCAAAGTGTGATTATTTTACAGAAACATTTCACTGTGAACACAAATGTAACTTGATAGTTGAAATTATTAATAAAATGAAAAAATCACATGATTCAGTAAAATTTTTAAAGGATAACTTATTGAAATTGCTTAAAAAATGTGGTTTTAAATAAATGTAATTTAAGGAAGTAAATTTTTTTTAAAAAAAGGGCACTTGAAAACCACACAAAACATATGTTCCACGATTCGAAACACGTTAGACAGATTAAAAATATACATACAAAAAATAAAACTGCTTTGTTTGTATAAAGTAATATATATATATATTTTTTTTTTGTAATCTCAAGAAATTCTGTTCCGATTCACCCCGCTGTTCCTATTCACCCTATTTTACGACAATTGAGCGTGATTTTCCACACCTCTAGTTTACCTTGAATTAATCTTTGATAGTTTTCAAAAGTCATCTACTATACGGTCCCTTTAAGTGAGCGTTTTTTACATTTTCGCTAAAAAATCGAGAACTAAAAGTCAAAATGAAAAGAAAAAAATTGTGGTGGGGTTTCAGACAATGGTAAATCATATGAAAGCAAAAAAAATATATGTTTCTATTCAAAAACAATTTTAAATTGTTTTATTAATTAATAATTAATTATTAAAAAAGAAATTGATGCAAAAGTTGATTGCTATTTATGTTTGGCCATTTACAAACTATCTTTTGAAACAAAAATTACTGAAATATATCAATTATTTAAGTATTTATGGCCAAAAAAACAACTTTTTTATTTAACATTAATTTATCATTTTCGTTTTATCATTTAAATTACAAACCATTCATTAGAAAATTACGAATTTTTGTATTTCGCATTCTTTTTTAATGCTGAATCCAAATATGGAATAATATTACGAGGTTGCTATTGAACTTTTTAAAGTTTGGTTCTGTTTTAATATGTAGATGACCCCTCATGATAAAAAAAACTACATACAATTACTAAAAACCTTCCACGATTTACAACGGTACCTTTTGTTTGTTATTTTAACAATTAGAACAAAAGATATAGCCATCGTTCTGATTTTTTTTGGGGTACTGTACAATTTCTAAATGTTTTTTAGCTGCTTTAGTAAATATTCGGACTACTAAAAACGAAACTATGTTTTATGCAACTTATAGACAAAAATATATTTATTTCATAAAACTTTTATAGAAATATACATGACAAAAAATAATAGCACCTATATAATATTTTATCACACTGTTTCTTATATAGCAACAGCTTCTAAACGCATGTAAATACTTAAATTCTCTGAACTTTGAAGCGTTTTTAAATATATTCATAACACCAAAATTTTCTGTAAACTGAATACATAAATATATGTTAAAAGATTTTTTTTTAATATGTTAAATCACTTTTTGTTTTTCATTTAATCTCTCTCGCTCTCTCTCTCGGTAATTTCAATGGAATAAAAAAATTAGAATACATATTTGAAAGATAATAGATGATATTTAAGAAATTACCACATTTAAGACAAATCAAAAAATTTCAATTTGCTTTGTTATTTGAGAAAATTTCATCACTTTTGTGATGCTTTTCCATTAATATTTTCATTGATTTTTTGGTAAAAGAAAACAATATATGTAGTGAAGGCCTTGAAGATAAATAAATTCAATCTATAATTTGCATTTAATATCAGCATCATTAGTTCGTATAGTGGATTTTCAACGTATCTAAAACACCAGATTTAATACAGTCCAAAAATTAGAATAGATAAAGTAAAAGGAATGACAGCAGCTGGATCAAAATTTAAACAATTCATTTAATTACAGTGTGGTTTACAAGATTACACAACAATTCGGACTTACCCCAGAATCGAGCTTGTTATAAAGCAGCATGGTCGGAATCAAAATTAGAATTTTTACTGAAAACAGGACTCTGGCCCTCAAATGTCCTAAGAGAGAGTTTAAAGTCTAAAGAGGCTGGAAGTAAAGTGTTCGAAAATCTCAAAAGTGCATTGTTTATAGCTCTCGTCTTGACTTTTGGAAAACCACTTAAAAACTTTCTTATTGGATGCATCGACGAGAAGTGTGTTCAGTCCTTACCATTGGTCACGTCCAAGAGAAGGCTGTCGCAAACTCGCCCTTGTGTCCTGTAGTTGGTGAGGCGGTTAGTATTTTTAGTGGCGGTGAGTGGGAGTCTTAAATTCTTAATCCGTCGAAAAAGTGTCCAAAATGGCGTAAATGTCTAGCTATGTCTGGCTTCCCTGACAACTGGATTTATGAGACATTCTTATAAAGAGTGAAATTTTTCTTTGTTAGTCAGACACCGCGTCTACACATCGCAGCTCTGGACTGACACAAGAGGGGAATGGGAGGGGAGGGAGAATGTCGTTATCTTTATGTTGGAGTCTCTCTCTTTGAATTTCGAGTGTGATGAAACATAGCTTCATCACAATATCTTTAAAACCAACTTGCATAATATTATTATAGATTGAAAAACAATGCATATACCGAAAATTCCTTTAAAAAATCTGTTTTTCTATAATATTTTAGTATTTATTACGCTTATTACGTTATATGTTCTTTTGAATATTGTTTAAAAATACTTTTCTCTAGGGTTTGATATAACTAAGTAAACTATGAATATAATAGTAAAAACACAATTTTACGCTAATTATTGTTTCCTACATTAAATCTAATTTTTGGGTTAAATACAATTATTATGTCAATTGCATTGCTTACGATCAATACAATTTTACGTTAAAAACAATTTTTACGTTAAGTAAAATTGCTTGCGTTTAAAACAAGTACTTGCATCCAATAAAATGTGTTTACGTTTAATACAGCTGTTAACGCTACAATTAAAAAATTTTATGGGTCGAATTATTTGGCGAAACGGTGTAAAACAATACCATTTTATTTAAAACCTACGGAAAAAAATGAGACTATGTAAAACTGCTTAATAGCATCCAATATCTTTTTTATATTTCCATATGCATCATTACACGCATATAGAGAGACCTAGATATATCAAGCAGCACAGTTTGGTGATAAAACACATGGGTCGGCTACTAAACCCCGAGCGATGGACAAAAGTAAGGGTTTGGAGTACTCTAATATCAATACTCAGAGTAAAGTACAGAAGATCCGTTTTTATTTCTTTCAAACGTAAGACTGGTTCCGTAGAAAAGTCAGAACACTTTCGAACTTTGAAGCAGCTGCATTCACCAAGCATGTTGAAAATAACCTCTATATGTTGAGATCCGTACAGAAACTTTAGCTATAAAAGTAGACTGTTCTCTTCAAAGGTCGCCATATGTGAAGTAGAGAGATGATGCATAAAAAATTTATTGTTTGTTCTTATTCTTCGAACTGAATTCTATCGAATAAAACGCCAGCAATTCTTGGAGTTTTTGAATATATTGGGGGACTTTAGACGAAGTGTAATTTGATTTGAAACAAATATAAATACCAAGTTCAAAGGTTAGCGTCGGTGTTTTTTTGGTCGAAAAAGGAATACGAGCACTTTTATAGATTAGTATAGGAATTGATTTATTCGATTAAAAAAGAAAATCCTTTTACTGTGATTTGTTTATAAGCAGTATTATTCAAATTATAATTTTCGACGTATTTCGTTTAAAAGTCGATAAAATATACTCTAGAATGCCTCGTTAAATATTAGGCATTGATTTTTTTAATTTAATAAAAGTTTAGGGAACTTCAAGAGTTGAACATAAATTATAGAAAATTGTACCGGTGAAATCTAACTTTTAAATGCATTGAAAATCAATTCAGTTGTCAAAACGTAGATTAAGTACTTTTATTTTATAAAAATGGACTTTTAAAACGAAATAATTGATTTCTTAATTGTTCATTGAAATTCAATAATATATTTCATTGAAATAATAATTTATTTCATAAATAAGTAGCATAATATAGTAATATTCAAACTTTTAAAAGTATCTAGAACACTAAATATTTACTCCACCAGACATCAATTTTAAAGCGACTGAATATGCAAGTGTACATTATGTGCTCGATCAAGCTCAGAACGGTTTTTGCACAATACCATCTCATCTTTTGCAATATTAAGAAACTTTCTTATTATTTATCTTTTTTTTTTTTTTTTTTGTCATCGTGTTGCCTCATGTGTGTAGACGAAAAAGAAACTTCAAACTTGTCACCATTGAACCAAAAATTACTTTTAAAATCAAATTTACTTTAAAATAAAAAAATCCTTTTAAATCCACAAAAAATTACCTTTAAAATCAGCGATGTCCCAAAATTTTGTTGGTTTTTTTGCTTCTCCTGGTATTGCCCAAAACTTCATTCAAACCTGGAATCAAAATGACTTGATGACTTTGGTCACCATGTTTTCTTTATTTTGTGGCTCGTTTTAGGCAGGGTAATATATGTATGTTTTACTTCGAGCGAGGGTCCTTGTAGTCTGGAAAGGATCTCCAAAATTAGAAATTTCAGCCAGTGAAATGGTGAAAACGAATTAATAGATTTCGAGGGGTTTTTTTTTTTTTTTTTTTTTTTTGGTTTTTTTTTTTTTGTTCTGAAGAATTAGCTTATCCTGTTCGAAACTCGGAGCATCGCTCTAAAGTACAGATTTTTTTTAAATTAACCTGTCAAAAACATCTTAAAACATATTTTTTAGCCTTCCGTACTTTCTTATGAAAAAAGTTTCAATTTTAAAACTGCCCATTAATATTTCGAAACTTCCAGTATATTATAACCAGCATTGCTTGAGATAGACCAAAATCCGTAAAACCGACCAATTTACAAAGGTCCGCATCAGTATAGGCCAATGTTGAGAGATATTGGCCAGCTTATTGAGCTACTAGGGGAAAGCCAATTTCTATCTTAGCAAAAATACTGTTGATAGATATATTGTTCATATTAGTGAGCTATCGCACTCTAATATGAAAAAATTTATGTTCTTGCTGTATTACCAGAAATTTCTATTTTACAGATTTATAAAAGTGAGAAGTATATGTTAATATTAGTCTTTTATTTTATTCAATAAATTAGTGCAATTGAAATATTAGTGTACCATCTCCTAACGATGGAGAATACTATTTCAAATTTGTGATTTTTTTCAATTATATATATTTATTGGCTTTTATCGTCATCATTTTATACATCACTAGCTTCTATATGTTGAAACAAACTTGCAAACCTTTGACCAGTCTCTTAAAGGTCATTGAAATGGATAGTTTGTTTATAACCAACAATCTACCTGTATTACATTTATAGAATTACTCCTTATTAAATCTACTAATATTTTAGCAATTAACTGTTTCTAGTTATGTTATACAATTATTTAACAATACTGTAAGATACTCAAGGTATTTTAAGCTAACGTAATGTTTTTAAAGTTGCAAAATAAAAAGCAACAGACCAAACAATTCTAAAATTTATAATTGTTAATACAATTTTTTTTGTAAATTAAACCATTTCCTTTTTCTAAATCTTGTAACAAAATTTCTTGAACTGTGTTATTGATGAAATTTCATTCAGTGATTTTTGAGCATTAGATTTTATTGTGTGAAGATTTAAGAAAAAGATCAATTATTCCGACCAAAATTGTAAACATATATATATAGAGAGAGAGAGAGAGATAATTTTTTTTTGTTGCTCATAATTCAAATGAAATTTTGTGAATAGTAGAACTTTAACTAGAAACATAATTTTATTATATTCTTTTATACGTATAAAAAATTCATTATTTATGAAAATTATGATGTTAGTATTGGGAATACCAAAGATATTCCTGCATTATAATAAATTTAATAGGCCTATAAGTTAAAATTTCTTTTCGAACGTCATAATCTTACTTTAATAGAGGCGAAAAACATTCCAATATTCATTTTTTACTATACAATTTTCCTCTTTTAAACTGAAAAATGCGAAATGCGAATCCATTCCAAGTTAGAAGGAAACTGAAATGAAAAAAAAATATAATAAATATAAAATGGGGTGGAAGAAACTGCGCCAGAAAACTCCCACCCCTATCATTACTACCCTTCGCCTATTCATCATCGCAGCACATCGATAATGTGTTTGGTGTAAATCCGAAATCGCCAAAGAATCTTTGGTGAATTTCTTCCAAGTATAGCACTTTAGAACCCAAAGTACATTCACGATCCTTAGATATATGTATCCCATTCTGTAGCAAAGTGAGATGAGTACAACGCAATTCAATTTTAAACTCTGTGATGTGGCGCCCTAAACCTTCCATACATCGCCAAAGTAATTCGAGTTTTGATAGCACAGTTTCAAATTGGTTTAGCTTTCTGAGTTTTACAGTATGACCGAAATGTTCGCATTTCAACACTTGAGATATTTTTCTCCATCTCCTTCCTACATTTTCATTCGTCCTAGTTTTGGAGTACTTTCCAACAACATCAAATGTGAAATATTTCTTATTTGAATAACTTCAAAAATATTCTCAGCGTTCCATCTGATGCACGGATGATTACTTCCTCAACTGTACTGCCGAATCCGCTTTAATTTTTAACATATTTTACTATTATCTCGTTCCTAAACTTTATAGAGTGTAATACAGGGTCTATGTTATGCTTTTGCCCTGAAAGATGGAATAAGTATTTTATTTTTGTTAATAACAACTTTTGGAGGGGAAATATGAAATATATACTTCGAGATACATCAGTTTAATGTTTGTAGATTTATACTTTAAATAACATTGAAATTGTTATTGCCTATTTTTTTTTAGAAGAAAAAGTTATTTTAAGCAAATTAGAAGAAATTGTACATAATTAAGAGCAAACAAGATAGAAAAATCTCTTACTATAATTCAAAACCTAATGCAGGATGAAAATTGAATAGCTTCGTTTTAGATGTTATTTTTCTTACCTAATATAGTAGTTTCCCTGGTGGCACAGCAGTATTGTTCAATGTCAGAAATAGAAGATCTGGAAGATTAGCCAGTTCCGGCCAAAACTCGAGCAATATTCCGAATTAAATGATTATTTAAAAAATAAACGCTCGAAAATGTCGATTCACATTAGCCAGCGTTGTTGTGCTACTGGGGTTGTATCAACATACACACTGCGATATAAAAGTTAAAACAATGCCGTCATTCGGCTTTAAAATTTAGATTTGTTATAGTAAAATTACAAAAGCCTATAAATATATTCAAAAACAATTTTAAAATGCTACAATCAAAACAAAGTTGTTTGATTTGCTTTAACAATAATGGAAATTTAAAAGAGATGACGTTACAGACTTCGAGTATGTAAGTTCTGCCAACGATAACACTTCGTAATAGAGATACCACAGACTAAAGAAATTCAAACAGATGAGCTTATGCAAATTTGGCAGTTGAAAACTGAAGGTAAACTTGTTTAATAAATTTCGACTATTATTAATCGACTTAAGACTTCTATTTATCGAGTTTTCCTTATGAATGCAAATACAAAGAAAAACATAAATCTGACAGGCCGCGTGCCGAATAAACCCGGTATAGTCAATTCAAAAGACTGTAGAGTGTCCAACAAATTTCTGTTCGTGAATTTCAAAGGTCATTAGAGCTTTTAGTATCAAAGTGTACGATTTGTAGACGAATCACGGAAACAGGAACAATGATTTATTGCAAAATGCAAGAGATACCAGCTCTAAAGCCGCATCAAAAGTCACAGATAATATTGGGGTCTCGAAATTATACATCATATGGACTAAATTGACGATCAGTGGTATTTAGAGATGAAAAATATAGAATCTAGTTAGTCTAGAAGATTGGATATCGTACTAGCATGACTTGTGGAAGGAATCTCGTTATTTTTTTACTCCTGACCAGATGGTGGCTAGGTGAGAATTTAGACTGCCTTTTGCTACAATGGAGAGTGTCTCTGCACTCTACCAGTGGTCACCAAACGTCACAGCATTGCACTAATACATTGTAGGATAACCCACTGCCTTTTGCTGAGCTTCAGGGTGGACATTCATAGAAATTTCAGCAAGACAGTGTTTCGATCCACACTGCAGACAATACAAATTCTTAATTTAATTCTCAGAATTTAAAAGTTGTCGCCTGCGTATAGCCCAGAAAATAACACAGTGAAGAATCTTTAGGGCATCATGTTTCACCAAGTGTACAGCAATTTTAGACAATAATCTTCTCTAAATGAACCCAATAGATATATAGAGGATATGTGGTACCAAACCATGCAAAATTTAGTTTTTTCGATGGAAACTCATACTTATGAACTAATCAACAAGAATGGACCCACAATAAAGCTTTAAATCACGTTTAATTTTATTTCATTTTTGTCTAAACTTTTGAGACAATGTTCATTTGTATTGTTACAAATTAATATCTTCTAATAATCAAATTAATATTCTTACCACATTATACTGAAGCTGTATTACGAAAATTGATTAAATTTATTTTGAAATCTGTGTGAATTTGTTCATTGTTTAAACTTTGCATCGCAATGTATAAAGTAGTACAGAGGATTTATTTGGTCAAAGTCATCGAGTGTAATGAAAAACCATCATTTGGGAATAACAAATGCACTCTAAACATGTTTTTCTTAAAAATAGTTTTACATCTATCTATTTTTCATTATCTCGAAACTAAAGGTGTATCTAATGATATGCAAAATAACCTTATACGTTTTTTGAAAAAAAAAAAAATTCTTCCACTTTTTTCATAGTATAGTGTATTCCAAATATAATGTACTACTAAACAATTGGAACAATAATAGTGAACATTTGAAATATTACTAGTAAACATTTGAAATAAATTCTACCTTGTATCATCAGACAACAGGTGATGCTATTATTTATTTTTACTAAGGGCCCGATTTAATGGTTTGCCTTAAAAATTGATCAAGCTAATAATTAAAGCTAAACTAAGCGATCTAACTATAGAACATAGTTTTAATAACATTACCTTCATTACCTTAATAATAAATCACTATTAATAAATGATGTTGTCCTGGTAAAGTTTTATACATAACACAAAAATCAACATGCATAACTATATTTTATATCAGACACACAATCTGATTGTAACTCGATGTAAACAAAAATACTGGCAGCTAAGACATAAACTCGTGATATAAACAGCTATTACAAAATAAAGTTTCAATATTTTACTTTAACAATTCAATTCCTTAACAGATAAAGGCAGTTGCAAAGTATAGTTTCTTCATTTTCCTGTAAGCGTTCTCAAATGTTCATGCTACTTAAAAAATTTTGAAATGTTTTATTTTTATCCTAAGCACTACAATCTAGTAGGCATTCGCTCTTTTACTTTCAAAATAGCAGTTTTCTTTTACATGTTTTCCATCACATACAAAGAACTAGTGACCATCTACTTCCAAGCATATTTCGTAACGTTACAAACCTCTTTTTAGTAGACTAAACTTTTTTAAAACAAAACATTGACATAAGAAACCAGCAACCTTTTACCGGAAGGTCTCCGATGGCATACTCAACTCATCCCCTGAAAAGTCCCCCATACATATATATTTATCTTATCCATACATATTTCGCTCCCTACTCCCTCCTGTCACATTTCCTAACCTCTACTTTCAAAAGCATCTTTCTGCCTTCTTTTGAAAGTTTGTCGTTTTTTCAAGAAACCCCTCCTAAAAAAAAAAAAAAAAAAAAGATTCCCCTCCTTCTGGCCTTAGACTTTATTTGCTATATCAATCATGCTAATGGCATAAAAATATATGTCGCTCTCGTTCGTGTCATTAGCCTTTGAGAGATATCCCGATTCCGCTCTCATCTCACAAGGACAAGTATGAGGAAGGCCTGCTCACGTACACACAATGCATCAAGAACAAGGGGAAGGTGTTTCCACCGTCTATAAGGAGAAAGATTTGTGTTTAATGACATTTGCCCATCCATTACCACAATGCTAGATGTTTTTAGACGGCGATGAAGCACATGTGACAGCACTGGGTGCTTAGCATTGCGGAAAGCAAGTGTTGGTTTCTTAAGAAGGATTGGTGTTGTGAGGCATGGTGATGTGTCATAGATATCTATGTATTCGTAAAATACCATTGCATAATGTTATAATATTTCATTTTAATAGCTTTGCTTAAAATGCGGACGTATTTGTTTGCTTTCAGAAAGGACTTGTGTTTGGGATGATTTCGATAAAGGATACGGAGTCGTGACGGTTAAGTTAATATGGTACGGTTGTCTTAGAAATTAAAAAAAAAGTATTAAAAAATTATATATTTTGTTTCAGTAAGTCTTTTTTTATAAACTAAACTTTTTTATAACTAATATATATATATATATATATATATATATATTATACCCCCAGAAATATATATATATACATATCAGGGGGTTGACCCAAATTTCCAGAACCGTTAAAAACCAAAAGCGCTTCTTCTGTAGATATTCTTTCAAATGCCCCAACCTCAAAAGCTCAAGAGAAGAAAGAAAGAAAAATGCTAAAAACTTACGAACCAAAATGCCGAAAACTGGAAAAAATTTCAGATTGAAATTATCGTATTTTTATTTGAAAAATTTGTATTAAACATTGTTGCCAAAAGAAGCAGGAAATAATTTTTAGATGCAAAAAAAAGATAATAAAAAACAATTTCGTGATGTCAAGGATGGTTGAATGCTATTTTGAAAAAGATTGTTAAAATTAGGTATTTTGGAGGGAATTTGCCTGGTTACAATGATACTCAATAAATTTAATGGGGGTATAGTTAGCCAACAGTGTCTTAGCGATGCAATTAAATTGTTTATCGAAATTTTCTTTTTTGTTGCAAATATACTTTAATCTAAGTACTTGAGAATGAATGACATTTCTATAAACTGTAATTGAAACATTGGAATTCCAGAAAATGAGCAAGTTGACTTTGAAATTAAAGGAACTGCGTTTGTCAAATAAATCAACAGTAGAACCATTTTTATCGACGGTGATAAGCAAATCTTGGAAATCAGCTGAGTTACGAAAATTGTTAGTTTTTAATAGTTGAACTTCAATAGGATAGATTTCTTGAGAAATATTACTGAAATTATTGAAATTGAAAATGATAAAATTATCAATGTACCGAAAAGCATTAGGAATTCGGTATGTATAATTTTTTTCATAAAAGTGGAGAAAGAGGTTGGCAAGAAGACTAGAGAAGGAGCTCCCTTCAGGTATACCAGTAACTTGCAGAAATATGTTTTCACCATTGAAAATATGGTTATTAAACAAACAATAATTGACGATAATTTCCCCGAAAGCGAAATCAAATTCAAAGGGATTCTGGTAGTCATACAAGTTTGTTTTCATGTTTTTGATTTTACATTTGTAACTTCATTTTTGTTCCTTTGTTATTTATGTTATTATGTTATTAAAGTTTTGATTGATCGCTTCAATGGCAGATATTTAGTTGCTTCGAAAATCGGATTCTATTTCAAGGGCTTTTAAAGCTAAAGTGAATTAAGCCTAGTTCTGACTTGATACTCTTAGCTGTAAACACGTCATTTGATATAATATAATAGTAACAAGGACTCATAGCTAAAGTGAATCAAATCAGAATTGAACTTGATAAACTTTAACTATAGGCATCATATTTGATGTGTGAGCTCGGTGGATATCCAAGAAAAATATTGAAAATCGGAGAGGTCAAACTATTACGCCAAAAGTTTATAAAAATGAGTGCCAAGCTTACATATTTGCTCATTATTTGTCAAATCAGCTGGACTGTCAGCATGAGATAAATTACAATTCTTCCCAGGAGATATTGCAATAAACAGAAGATATGTGGATAATTCTTAAAAACTAATTTTTAATCGTATGATGCAGAGGTGGTATGTATTTTCTTTCCATGTGGGAAATTATGATCATCTTCATACAAAACTTGTAAGAGGATTATGATTTGTGTGCATTGCGCACACCATTCACCATATCTTATTTCAAGTGAAAAAACTGTATATATTCAAAACTTGTCCCTATAATGCCGTTAATTTTGATAGGTTGGTTAATTTGTATGTTCAACGACTTATTCTTTTTGAACAAACATGGCTAATATGGGCAGGTCCTATAGCTTAACGTGGATCCCGAACCACAAGGAATATCCATTCCTAACCCAGGTTTCGAACTGGGCACCTTTGCCAAATGAGGCCAGAGCTCTAACCCCACAGCCATCAGATGGTCCCGTTAATTTTAAAATCTATACAGAGCAATTGTTTATTGAAATGGACATATTTGTTCAACTGTTTATTAAACATTTTTTTTTTTTTGTTCTGTATTATAATTCTATATTTTGTGGTAGTCAATCATTCAAACCATAATTCTATTGGAATTATGCATATTTCATCGCTTGAATTGTGTCTTATTTCAGAGCAATATCCTGTCTTTATTAAATTGAATTCATTATTATCTTTCAGTATCAGATTAATACTTAATGAATATAATGTAACAACCAAAATTTTATAAGTATACAGAGCATGCTTTTAAATTAGACAGAAACAAAATATATGCTGTTGATTAGAACACATAATAATTATTTACTCATATCTTTTAACTAGCTCAAAGATTATGACAATAATTGTACTACTATTTAATATTTTTGTCCTTTTGTATTTCTCATGTATCACTTCCTATTATTCCATATTGCGAGTAGAGTAGAAATTTATAAGTAGCGTATTGTACATTGTGATATAATTCAAGTTTTAAAAAATATGTTCATGTAGTTTACAAAAATATAAACTAGATTTTGGGGGGTTTTTTGTTTATCCTTTAAATAAGTCATTTCAATTTCAACTGGATCATATCAAAAATGTGATACAAGGCAGATTATTGAAATGGCCCCAAAACAAAACATTATTTTTTTTGATTAACACTTTTAGTAAATGCATCGAAGATATTTCGAAATTAGACGGTGCCTACATTTCAGCTCATTGTATCACTTATATAGAGTACAACAAAAACTTTAAATAACGAAGAACGTTATCTTAGAATTTTATCATTTACTGAGGTGACAGCGCCATCTGTACGTTGAATAGGGAATAATTTCAAATATTCTTTAATTTTCTGTTTGGAACTTCATAATACTTTTAAAAGTAAGATAATTTTAAAATATCAAATAAACTATGTAGTAAAAAGAATCAAAAGAATTTCGTGTTTAAATATTAACCATATAGATAAAATTTGAATTATTAATGACGATGGAATATTATTAAATATTTTTCTTTTGAACATGAAAGTAAAATAACTAAACATATGCTCGAATGTCATTTATATTTCACACATAAGAAACTGTTTTGTTTTAAAAACAATCGATACAAACAAACATACAAAAGAAACGAATAATTAATATTATCTTCATTATCAATTTTGTTTCAAATTATTATAATATCGCACTGACAGCTTAAAAAAACCTATCTGTTATTAAATTCTAATGGAAATTGGTTAACTTTTCTAATAACGATGTGACACAATAATCTTGTGTTGAATAATGTTCACTTCTACCAGAGTAGTGAATATCAACTACAAAATTATATTGCAACTTATAAATATTAACAAGAATAGGCAAAATTGTTTTACGTTCATATTTTCATGGGGCATACAGAGGTTTAAAATATTGAAAATATTTTTGTATATTTAATAATAACTCTACGCTTTATTTTCGTAGTACAAGCATTAACTTTAAATTATTTCTAACAATTAAAAATATATTAAATAATATACAGGTAGAGTACAAACGATGGATCCAATTTTACAAAATCATATGAATGTAAAGAGAAATATACCAAATTTTTTTCAGTTATAAATGTTCGATGTGTGACCCTCTTGTCACGGTACACGTCCAAATTGTAGTCCAGTTCGTTCCATACATTTTGTAGCATCACTTTATTAATGGTTCGTAATGCTGCACAAATGCGTTCTTTAAGTCAGGCAGTGTTCGGCATAGGTGGTACATAAACAATATCTTTGACGTAACCCCACAAATTGAAATCACATGGTGTTAGCTCTAGAGATCTTGGTGGCCATGTGATTAAGGGTAAATCACCGTCACCCGCACGCCCCATCCATTGGTTTAGAAGATTCTGGTTCAAGTAACTACATTGGTGGGGGGAAAAAAACTTGGTATATTTCTCTTTACATACATGTATCACTTATTGTAATTTTAGCAGTAGTTTCGAAAATATGATTTTTTAAAATAGGGTCCATCATTTTTACTCACCCAGTTCTTTCAAATATTTGAAAATTTATAGAGGTTTGACTTTTGTCTTAACAAATTAGAATATTTGTTTTTCTTGTTATTTTCGACAATTCAGGCTAGTCTACTAAATTGAAGAGTCAAAATTTAATAATGAATGTAACTTCAATATTTTATAATTTTCTTTCGTATATACTTAAATAAATATTCCATGGCTAATCGATTCACTTGTAAGATCAATTATTGTCGTCAAGTAGCAGATGGCCTTACATCAGCAGTTAATTATGGCTCCTGCACTAAGCAATACAATTGAACTAGAAATTTGAAAATGTATACATGCCCACCTGAAGACTGTGTGGTTAGCTTCTCACAGTAAAGGGGACGAGTTCGAATCCTAGCTTTGACTCGATTGTTCATTGTGGCTCGGAATCCATGTTAAACTGTATATCCCAGACAGACTGTTCATTATTGTGAGATGAAAAAGGTCGTTGAGTGAATCAACTAACCTAACAAATATCAACTAGCTTATAAAGAATTGGTGTTTTGACGATAATGAAAATCAAAGTCTAATAAGTTAAAAGTATAGAATTATTTTTCTCTAGTCTTTGTTTTGAAGCTGTGTCTAAAAACTATATTTTTCATGCAACACTGTAGGAAAAACAGCAGTTTATGATGACGTTTTTTATTACAATTAAAGAAATAAAGAGCACAAGAAAAATTTAGAAGGTTTAGCAATTGAACCAAAGAAAAAATTACTCACCTGTTATTTCAAAACTAGATAAATGAATTTCAATAGATGGAAAAATGTGTTCAGTGTCTGTTCGGAGCAGAGTAAATTAGTTATGTGAATATTTTCAAGCTCTTGCAAGGAAAATTTTATTTTGATAGGCAATGAGAGAGTGCGTTTCATACTTGAAAAATATAAATTTATATATTCATATCACTGGTCTTATAGAAGAATAATGTTCATACAAATTTTTGTGGACTTAAGATAAACATGTCACAAGTATAAGGAAACTTTGATTTATCGAAACAACACGTTAATTGTAGTTCGCTTCCATACGCCAGAGCGTCGTATTAAAATTAGCCTCTTCACTAAGTATGAGCCCCATATTTCATTTCCTTGTCTCCTACTCCTGTAAAATTTAAATAGTGACAGTTACGTCGTTGTTCTACTGGATGAGCAATATATTAAAACATCTCAAGGGTAAATATTCAAATTTGTTTAAGTGGTAGTGATTTAAAACGCTTGAACTCCGGTTACAGGAAATTTGCACGTTTCTATATTTTTTCGAGTAAGTGTTTTCAAAAAAGTAATTGAGAATCGAATTGAATTTGCTGTAAATATTCGATGATAAAGAGGGCGCTTGATGAATATAATCGTATATAAACTCTACCATTTATAAAGATAAATTATTAAAATTAAAACATTTAACTTAGAATGTGCATAGAACCTGTAACCTTTCTTTACGTAAAAAATTTTACACCGAACAATTTTCATTCTTCGCCAATATCTCGAATATAAGAGCTTGATATGTTTTTCTAGTTGTTGGTTTTATAGATAACTTGATTTTATACTAGTTGTAAAATGTATGAAATTTTTTAAATTTTCTCTATGTAGAAGTTAATCACACAGGGTGTTCCAAAACATAGGCACCATAAATAAAGCGTTATTGGACAAGCACATAGAAGAATAGACAGGTTATAATAAAGCGATTATGAAGTGCATGACCTGCCATTTACATAATCGTATTTTCAATGTTTTTGCCATTTACCTCTATGATTCTTCGCTAACGGACAGGAAATTAGTCATAACTACCTTCATAAGAAACGTCTGTAGATCATTCTCAGTGCTCATTTTCAGGTAGGACAAAATCGTAGCAGTCTCTCTATAGTCTCTTAAAGTAAACTAAAAGAAAAAATAACGTCAAGAGTATAAGCAGATGCTAAATGAAAGGACCAGTTTAAGTCACATCCATAGTACTTTGGAGACTAAAGTGCAAATGCATTATTCCAAAAGTGCAAAATTCGAAACAGACATGTTCAAGAAAAAGCCCCATATCACTGAAAAATCATCCCATTACTTTTAGTATTAGCAAAGGAAATTACGTTTAATCTTGCTAATTACATTTTAGTACACTCTGTACATAAGTGTCGATATTCATGTCTTTAATATTTGTAATTATATTTTCATTTGGAAGAGCAAATTACAACTATTTTTTATTTAAAATACTATTTTCCATGTATTTAACATTTTATATTAATTAAGCCGTTTAAGATGGGTAACTTTAAATATCGTACTGTGCTTTCGTTCTGAAATAAAGTTTTAATGTTTCTACGATTGTTAGATGCAGAGGTTTGTGAACGGTGAAACAGCCGAAGTGTGGTTTAGGGTAAACATATGTTAGCCGTGCTGTCTTAGCTGTCTGAAAATTGCTGGATTAATGGCCTGAATCTAGATATAATTTATTTAAAATAATACTTTGGACTCAGTACAATAATTTAGATGATAGTTGATCTAAAAAATGTTGTGTTAGATATCACAAGCCTTATAGATATAGCGTTTTTGTAAAACTGATTTTAAAATAAAGCAAATAGCAGTAAAAGTTTAATTTCGCAAACATATAAAATACAAATTTATGCAGTAGAAACAGTACATATATCTGGTAATCTATTAAACTCCTCCCCGTTTTGGAAAAATCTTTATCTGGTCTTGATAACTGCAGCGCATATCATTCATCTTTCTCCATTTGTCTTAGACTTATGTGACAACACCTTCCACTTTCAAGTACACTGTAAAGGTCAATTAATCAAACTTACTTTTCAATATCCTCTGCTCAATCGGTGCCAATTAAGAGAATAAAATTTAATTTGTATCTTCAATTCAGTTTTCAATTAGTCAGTCTTTGAATCCTCACTCAGTAAAATATCATTAAGATTGAACATGAAAAACCCACTCTAAAACTTATCATTAAAATAACGAGTAATGACTATACAGCACTCAAAACTATAAACAAAACCATGTCCTAAACCCAGAAACAAAACCTTTAAATCGGCCCTTCCAATCGAAGCCATCATTTTAAAAATCTTCTCCCAATTACGTAAAAAAAATTCCACTCCGAAATGTTTAAGTTTTCAATCTGAAAATCCTACTCTAAAACTCACAATTACAACAAATAGAAGTGACTTAAAAACAATAAACAAAACCTTTAACCCAAACACTAAGACTTTAAATCATTCCTTATAATTGCTGAACTTAGTGTGCATTGAAGCAATCGTGTTAAAAATCTTCTCCGAAACCTGTACAAAATTTCACTCCAAACACCACACACTTAAAAAAATATTTAAGTTTTCAGCATAAAAAACTCACTCTAAAACTCCCAATTACAACAACAAGAAGTGACTGAAAAAATATAAACACAATCGTGTTCTATATCCCAGACGCTAAACCCTTAAATCGGCCCTTCTAATTGCTCAATTGTGTGTGCATTGAAGCAATTGTGTTAAAAATCTTCTCCAAGCCCTAAAAAGGCCTCAGTGGTCTTGGTGTGTTGCTGTGAAGAAAGGCAAGGGAACGTGACGAAGGTTCTTCGGAGGCGAAGTTTGTCACCCTCCGCCTCCATGCGACAAACAGCAATGAAAGAAGACTGAAGTGTGTCCCCGATAAATCACATGAACGGGACCGCTGGGACGAGCCTAGGCACGAACGTATTTCTGAGAATTAATGGGGGCTATAAGCAATAGCAGTGAAGGAAATGTGTAGAAACATCTTTTGTTTCTCGCTCTCAGCCTACCACTCTCATATATACAGTTTTTGCATTGTAGCTACGGTTTTTAGGGATATAAAGATACGGCAATACACACTTTAAAGTAAATTTTCGTATGAATAAGACGGAGTTTGGTTAGATTCACTCACCAACTTTGATTAACCCTTTCTCCGATGAGTTGTTAATGATGAAACATAACCGTGTGTTGAATTATTTAAAATATTTTTAGGAATAAAAGAATATCATTCTAACTGCATATTTTCAAATCACATAAAAATAAGTATTTCTTTAATAAAATTGTATTTACAAATCTTAACCTAATAAAAATATTTACAATTAAAGTTTTAAAAAATAAGCTTTGTAGGTTCGTTTAAACATTTGTTAAAATTCATAAATTTACAACCATTTATAATTTTAAGTAATTGTATGAGTAATTGTATTATTTTGAATACTTATTCACAAAAACATGCATACGAATGTTAAACTTAAAGTATTTTTCAAAATATTTTGTACGTGATTTTATTTATTTTGTATAAAAAAACATTGGCATTCTTACAGAGATTCTTTCGATGAAATCTATATTTTAAAATTTTATACTTACCTAGACTTTTGATACCACAGTCAACGTGTTTTGTGTATGTGACAAATAATTCAATTCTACTTACTATTTTCTTTCCTACAGGGAACTATTTCCATTGTCTTGATAATTGGCAAAGCATGCATGAATGAAGATTGCACTGTATATTTTAATATAGCTCAAGTAAAATATTTTCTTCTGAAAATGCCCTTCAATATTCTTCAAAATTCATGTTCAGTGCGATTCTTTGTTTTTATATAAATACCTAAATACTAACCATACATTTATATTCTTTTGTTGGGTGATTGCATATTAATATATATAGAACCTTCAAGATCCTAACCAAAAAGACTTATTCTTTCTGATTCGCATTTAAGTCCGATTCGATAACTAGTTGCAAATACATCTTTTAGCTGGCCCTTTATAAGTTGCAACTGGAATGTTGTATGTATTTAAAGGGGGGGGGGGTAACTGTGATGATATTCTAAGTAAACAACCGTAGTATCTTCAAAATATTTTTTTATACAGGTTTATGCAAAAGAAATGTATCTATGTCAAAGATCTGACTGTCTGAATCTTCATTTTTTCTAAATATTTTTACATAACATACCATGATTTTGTGAGTATAAGTAAAAGAAACATTTACGTAGGTTAAAAGTGTGCTAATGTGTCAGCAGGCGTCGAAAATCTGATTCAAAATAACTCATTCGACTCCAAATTTGATAACCAGCAGGAGACCCCCGGTAAAACACACTCTTTTTGAGGGCCTCTTGAAAGTTGCGGCCAGAACGATCTGTTTGCCAGTTAGATTGCAGTGAAGAGAAGGAGGGTGGGCTGTACGATAGCATTAGGAGAAGGCAAAATAAACGACGTCGATATCTCCACCTTCTTTCCTCATGAAGGGTGACGTGTCCTGAATTTGGAAATGTCGCCAAATAAAGGGACGCCGGCACTGTCCCGGAACAAGAAGAAGAAAAGTATTCCTAAGGAAAAGTAAATGGAATGAAGGACGAAATCTCGCGGAAGTACCTCAAAGAATAGCCACTGTAAACGAATTTCTGGTGCGATAGGCCCGAAAAAAGAAGGGGCTGCAACGGGGAAGAAGACATTTATTTGGACGAGTTCAAAAGGTTTTTATCATATTGAAATTCGTTGTTTAATGTTTTTAACTAAGAAATTCTGCCACGTTAAGGGAATGCGAGAACTAGCAAACATGTATTAAGAACCCTGCTAAATCTTCAACCTGTATTAACAATATTATAGATTTGAAATGTATCATTGCATGAAAAATTTTCAACCATCAAGCCTGATGGTCGAAATTTTTCAATCATCATTGCAGCTGTTTATTCAATATTTCGTTGATTATGAAAAGTACACTCAAAAGAAAAATTTATATTTAATATTTAAAAATTTATTTACAATTATCTATTTAATGTACGTTGACTGAAAGAATAAATTAATAAAATAATAAAAGTTACGGAATTCATTACATATCTTTTGATAATTACTCTACATTTGAATATAAAGAAAAGATTTGAAAATTTTTTTACGATATTCCTACAAAATTTTTTATATCGAAGCTAAATGTTGTAAAAAATATTTTGCTTGCTGCCTTTATTTATAACTAATATATATGATATTAATTTTTTTTCTTTTCGTTTGGAAAAACTATCTAAGAACAATTTATTTATGTGAGGTATCAACTAAAGTCGGAAAATACTTAAACAACTTTAATATGGATAATTCTGGATCAAACCCTCGATTCATCTGCTTTTTTATCGAAATAATGAGTATGGAGATTAGTGTTACACTAAGAAGAATACAGGATGCAATATGAAATAACAAGGAAAGGGATTTATGCAAACATCAGGTAAGCCACATAATCTTTTAAACTGTTTCTAAAGTTTTTGTTCTAAACATCTTCTAACGTTTTTGTTATCGTTGGATTCAAATTTTTAATATCTAATTATCTTTAGTGATTTAACTCCAATATATTGATTATTGATCTTGAAAGAACAATTCCCTAAAAAAAAAAACTTCCGCTACATTTCCCAGAAAATCAAGCGCCAGTCGTTCACCTGGTAACCGCATGAGCATTATAACACTCAAAACTTTGCTTCAGATTTCTTAGTATGTCAAACAATTTTAAATCAAAATACTGTCTATGTAACTTAAATTACATTGTAAAATACAGCTGTTTCTGAAAACTGAATCCAGTTCTTTACTTTTTATGTAAATATGTTGTCAAAAGACAATAATTTAAATATATGATATCAAATAAAAAAAAAACTTTTTATAAGTAATCTATATATTGTCATTACTTTAAAATTCATTTTTCATGTGCATTAAAATACTATCACGGTTATTTCAAGTAATATTCTCACTTACCATATGTAGCTCTAAAAATGTATAAGAGTAGCAAGTGGTCATTTTTATACTTGTAACATTTTACTATATGAAAACCAATTTATTCAGTAGAATATTTTGCTCAATTATAACTAAAGGGTTCTCAATAAGTATTTATAACAACAGAATAATGTAAATACAAATGATTTTTTGATAAAGTATAAAAAGTATTTTCTACCGCATGTAAAATTCGAACATGTGACAGCTCTACAAAAAAAGAATGAAAAACAACTTAGATATATTAACAATTGAAAACATTATGAACAATTTGGAATCGTTTTATTTATGTAACCAACAATCCAGAAAATACATTTCTAGTAGAAAACAATTTTAAAGATAATATTTCCTATTCAGTTTCCAATGGAACAAGGGAAATACAAATATATTTATTTCCTTCAATCATTGTAAAACTAACTTACAAACAACATTATTTAAAGCAAAATTGAAAATACAAATCATATTAATAGTGCACACAGAAAAATATGTGCATCCTTTGGTATTTTGCATTTCGTAAAATAAGGATAATGAGTAATCTATTTAAAATATTAATACAACTGAGAAAATAAATTATAAAAATATATGTTTGCTTAGAATATTTATTTGAATCCTGTTAATATACTTTCTGAAACTGGTCTATATGAATGGTAAAAAAAATACGCTCATTTCGTTACCTCACTAATAATGAATACATTATTTGTTGAATTTGCATACCACTTGAATACATGAAGCAAATTTAAGTTTAATTCTTATTATAAAAATTCCGATAGCTGGTTTGATAGTCAAATTTGAATAAATATCATACACTAACCTTTAAGTTAAGGCTATTTATTAGTTTAAGTTATAAAATAAGAAATTAAAATTTAATAAACATCAAAAGTACTTTGATGGCAAGATTGCGATTTCTAAAATAATTCATATTTGTTGGATGTGAATTATTTTATTAAAATTACAATTGTCATTGAATGTTGGAAAATAAAAATAAATTTTAAACTCTAAAAATGTATTCATTTAGAAGTAGAAAAAAGTATTAGAAAATTGATAAAAAACATATTTTATTGGATTGTTGCTTAAATGCTAAATCTAAACTCAATCTGTTAAATCTTCTAAAACGAAATATTACAGAATTAATACATTTTGTTAATAAACATAATTTGTTGAATACTATTAGTGCAAGTCATTCGTTATGAAATCTGAAAAAAGTAATTAAGGAAATGCAATTGCACCCTGTCAATAACGTGCTCATACGTATGATTACTATTCGAATTTTTTTAAAAATGACAACAAATGTGATTTACTTTATATTATGTAATATGGTTATCTTAGTACAAATGAGAAAAATACGCTTTAAACATCTGCATTCAATACCATAAGATATTTTTAAAAAAACGTTGTTTTATAAATTGCATTGTATTAGTTTATTTCATTACAAATTTAATCATCCTTGCTGTGGGGACTTGAGCTCCGTTCTCACATACCAAAGGAGTTGGGTGTGATTTCTGGGTTAGACATGGCTGTTTATTGTGATTCGGAATCCACATTAATCTGTAGGTCCCAGCCTGAGCAGCCATTATTGTGCGCCTTTAAAAAACCAACTTAAAAAAGTGTTTACAAAATATCCATATAACCGCATGTGAGAAATATTTCTAATATTTAAAATTTTAAAATGTGAATACTGATCACTATTTCTGCATTTTTATTAGAATATTAATTATAATTTTTTTTTTTCCGTAAAAAGCGTATTGTTTATGGACTCCAAACAAACTTTAACTAGATCTCTAAATTTTAAATCCAAATTTGTATTAATGGCCATGTTTAAAGTGTTTTCAGGGCTATGTCCGAATTTATACAAGATACTAAGCATAAGCTTTCAAGCTTTTCCTTACAGTACCATTTCTCTCCTTACAAAGACTTTAAGCTGTACACTTACAATCTATTATACCTCCAATATACAGTGTATATCACTGGTCTAAGCAACTTTGGATTCCCTTGTTTCAAGTAACCCAAGAACATTAGAAAGTAGATCTTACTGTAATTCTTAGCTGAGAATCATATTGAGACCTTGAAAGAAAGGTTTATGACTGAAAATAAGGAATAATTTACAAGAATATCTTATTAAATAAAAAAATTCTTTTCAGTGTTTTTTAATATTTAACCACTTAAAATGAACATTTATTTCTGTAACGAAAGCATTTTGTTGTATGTTTAATTTAGAAAGAAATCATTATTAATTTTGAATACCTATTAAATATATTTTAAAGATATTATAAGGCTTGGTTATAAAGCAAAATGAAGTATACAAATATCCAATCTACAAAATATTTAATTTTGAAAGAGAATTGCAAATTATAAATCATTATGCATATACATACAAGTAATGAATATAATCAATAATAAAACTTGTAACACTTAAAAAAATATGTATGTAAGTCGATATTGTCTATCTAAATTATAATATTTTTTTTAATATTTATTTAACAGTAGGAAAATTAAACGTAAATTAATAAATATATGGAAATAATTTTAAATAAAGCAAACTTCCTGAGATAGTATTTAAAGTTTATTTTCTTTGTAACACTTAAAAAAATATGTATGTAAGTCGATATTGTCTATCTAAATTATAATATTTTTTTTAATATTTATTTAACAGTAGGAAAATTAAACGTAAATTAATAAATATATGGAAATAATTTTAAATAAAGCAAACTTCCTGAGATAGTATTTAAAGTTTATTTTCTTTCATATATGGTGGATATATTTACAACACATTAAAAACTGGTTGAATGTGGAAGAAACACAATGAAATCATACAATCATAACACTAGGTTAACATAGCTGTACAATAACTATAACAATCATATATCAAGGTGTGTGAATATTTACATGTGACTGCTGTTTTCGAAAGGTAATCTTCAAATGTTTTCTACCTGCCATTAGTTAGTGAAACAAGACGTGGAGAAAAATGCGGAGATAGTTTTTGACTTTTTCAATTTTTACCGCCAGACAGACAAAGTAAACATTTATCGTATTTATAAATGTATCGTATTTTTTTAATTTTGTGTTATTTTCAATTACTTGCAATTCAGTGTAATACTATGTATTGAAATTAGTATGAATTTTAATTAAATCTCAAAAGTCAAAAATGATTGGTTAGTAACAAGCAATACCAATTGCTTCAACTCAATTATTATCCAAGTCAACGCATAAAATGTCTTTTTCTACCAAAACATCGTCATCAGAAACAAAACATCCTCAAACTTGATTAAATAATGAGACCTTGTAATCTTCATTCCGCTAACTGGCTAATAAGACCAGATTTGGTAATTTCAAGTATGGGTTGGGTATTAACGAAAATCAATGCTCGAGCAATCTTCTCTCCCCAATTGACTTGAACAAAGAAGTCTGAAATATATGAGCTCACTACCCTTAAACTCTGTTCGCGCAGCTAAACCCCAGCGTTTAAAGCTGAGCATTAAAAGTCTAAAACTCAGGTGAGAAGGCCTCGCGTGACACTACAACTGAAATAAATTACTGTTCTATCCAGGCGAAAATATCAATTACGCCAAGGTCGAAATTACGTGACTGCTTAACTTTCGAAACTCCACCAGGGCTAGATCTGAAAGCAAAATATAAACTTGAATTATTTATCAGTCTATCTATCACCGAAGCCCTTACCTTTATCATTGTTTTACTCCCGTAACTTTTGGGTCTCTCCTATTGTGTTTTAAGGGAAATTTTACAGTAATTTCCCAGTGGAGCGGGGGTCTTAATCTTGTTTGGAGATATACAACATGTCACAAGTGATGAGGTAGTACTGGAAACTATTGGAGGAGGTTGTATATGGTAGGAAGTGGTTCATGTAGATCTTCTGCCTTGTCAGCTCGTTGGGGATTCATCCCAAGTCGCTCTCTTCACCAGCAGCGAAGAAAGCTGAAAGTTAGTACCTAAAAATGTTCGCATCAATCAGTTGTGTTTCGTTAGAAGACAAGGTATAAATAATAAATTCTTTTTTGGAGACAACTGCTGGGGGGAAATAAACGCAATTTTGCTTATAAAGTATTCCGAGGGTAAACAGAATATATTAGTAAGCTCCTCTTTTGGGATCTGGGTATGATTCTTTTGAATTTTACTCTTATCTGGTAGCGTAGCCTTTTTATTATCGTTTGTTTTTCCCCTCCCTCCCACTCTCCAAGCAACAAAAGTAGACTTATGTAAAAACATAATCAAGATTTTAGTATGTTTTTCTTCATGTTGTATTTCTCGGAGGGAAATAAGATTATAGGTTTTAAAATATAATTTGCATATTAAAGAAGGACTGGTAGAAGAGATGGTGTTGAGTTTGCTTGATGGACTTTGATATTTTAATGTAATTTTTAAGATATTATTTGGTATTATGGTGGAACTAGATCAAAAGAACGTGTATCTTTTTGGGTCAGTTTTAACTGAATTTCCTAAATCTTGAATAAATATGAAAATATTAATATACAAACATGCTCGGAATAAGGTAATAATTTAAATTAAAAAACTACAAATACCCATAGAGTATAAATACATTTATTTAAAGATACATTTAATTTTTAGGTATTCATGGTGTTTGTTTATGAATAAATCTTTTAGCTTTTAAATCCTTTCAAGGCTCACATTCATAAAATATATAGTAGCTTTTCGAAATGTACTGAAATTAGTTTTGTAAAATGTTACATTAAGTTTTCCTTTAACGGAATTACATTATCCTTAATAAAAAAATAGTTCAAAATTATTTATCAATGTACTTTCGTAGAAAGATAAAATTGTCTAAAACTTCTTAATTAAAATTTGTAAAACACATTAAAATGATAATATTTGTAAAAAAAAAAATACCAGATTAGTTATCAAAATTTAATTATTTTAAGTAAGAGAAGAATTTTCCATTTTCATCAATTTAAACGATTTGTTTGCTTTCCTATGAACGAAAAACTTGTTTTCCTGTAGTGTTATACAATCACTTCCAAAAGTTAATCACGGAGATGAAAATGCCGTTAATATCCGTACCACTGCCGTGTTACTCATTTTGAAGAAAGACTGAAGAGCGTTTGCGAGGTTCCATCGCAGGACTTTTTCCATGTTGTCCAAACATTCTGCCTTTGAAAAACTTATTTAATAACAGTAAGATAAGTTTCTCTCGTATTTATAATAATTGTTTTTTATCTTATAAATAAAATGTTTCTTATAGTACGAACGAAGATTATTAATTAAACAATAACATTAAAATTCAAAATTATCTGCTATTTATTGCAACTCGAATTTCAAAATATAAATAATTTCTCATGAAAAGTTAGAATTTCGAAATCATATGCTCACTTCAAATTCAAGCATTGAAAATTGTAAATATTTCCAATCAACCGTTAGCCAAAAGGTGATAAAAAAAGAAAAAAGTAAACTTTAAACTTTTTTTTTTTTTTTTTTTTTTTTTTTATTTGGTCCACCATGCCCACTTAAATATTTTTTTCCAATCCGAGAAAAATGAAAATTCTGGCAACCTCCATAGTAAAACGAATACATCCAGAGAGTTTTCAGAAATGGATTGTAACGATTTAATTGGTTAAAATTGATTAAACTTTGATTGCGAATATCTCGATAAATATTGATTTGTGGACCCTATATCAAATTACAATTATTATTTCTTTTTGCTCATTATTATGAACATATATATGAAGTGCGGTGTTTTTTGAACACCCTGTATAACGAAAAAGACATGTTACGTTATTATTTTTCTAATACATTTTTGAAATATAATAGCCCTTATTCCGTTGGTTTTCCTAAGGTTTCAGGTAACGGTTAATATGAGTTAATTAACAAAATAAATACAGCATATTACTTGTTTATATTTTTATGATATGTTTTATTATATCTGTAACAGAAAGAAAGGTAACAAAACCAAAATATATTTCTAAGCACTTTTATTTTTAATGAAATCTCTCAATTTGTTTGAACTCTTTTTTCTAATGTCACTTGTTTTCATTTATGTAAGTGTTAGCAATCATACTCTGAGTGAAATAGACTTAGAATGAAGCTTTCCAGGCAAAAATGAAAAAAATATGAATTTTCAATGCAATTACACATTTATAACAAAAAAATTTTGTGTAAGAAGTAATTTTAATACATGTTCAATTAAATACAACCATAATATTTTAAAAGCTATTGCGTAGAATTTAATACGAAGATAAAGAGCAAATACTTTCAAGTTGGAATACTGTACTGCATACATACTCTAAAATAAACGATGTTTTATAGCAAACTGACTGTTGAAATATATATTATAAAATTTGACACGATTACTAATTAAATTAATTTCAAATACTTCGGAAAAGCTTTGAAACAAGAGAAAATATAAAAATGAATAACAATAAATAGGAACCGAATAATTTGATGATCATTCCAAAGGAAAGCAACTTTTGATTATTGTTTGGTAAGTTACCTTTTTATCTGCAGTTACAAATGGAAAAACTAACTGACATATGCAATATATAATTTGATTTTTTGAAAAAAAAAGGAGCAATAGTGGCCATGAGTCACATTTTCAGCCATTTTTAAACTAATCAGCACCTCATGCACCATTGTTGCTAAATTTTAAAATCTAACAGATTATTTTTTGACGAATAATTAGTTAAAATGCAATAGGTATGCAATAGATTAAAAATATTGATCATATACGCGTATGCACTATTTATTTTTGGTATGATGGTTTACTTTAAATGGGTATCCTTATTTTTTTAGTAATTTGCATACAAATAAGCAAGGCCAGTCTAAGGTTAATGCGTCACACATGCGAATTTGAAAGGGGTGCCGAAATGAGAAAAATATATAAAAAAATAATATGTTAAGAAATAAAAATTTTATGTAATTTTGAATGCAAATTAACATAACATACCAAAGGTCTACTCTTTCACAAGAAAGACTCAACAACCTTGCAATTTTGCACATTGAAAATGATATTTCCTCGTCATTAGAATATGATGCACTAATAAAAACATTTTCGGCTGCTAAAACTAGGAAGGTTCACTGCTAAGTAATAGAGATTATTTTATCAATTTTCTGTAATATTTCTTCTAGATTAATATTTTTTCATGAATATTAAATCAAACCAAACTTTTATTGTAGTTAAAAAAAAATGTGTCTTTTATATTCTACCTGTCGAAACTATGAACTGAGTAAAATAATTTCGGAGTTTTCTCTTTACACAAGTACAGTACAGTACGCCTATTGAAGTTTTAATAAAAGAATTAGTAATAAAAGAATTTATTTAAAAAAAATAAAAATTATGAAAAGGTACTAAAAACTTTACTTTAATGTTTATTAGTTTTAGTTTTTGTTTTTAATCCCTTTAAAATGCCAACTTCAGGTATTAAGTTCCAGCAAGTTTCAGTTATAGAGAATCCATATCATTTTTGGTGGATTTTCTATACTCATTTTCATTGTAAAGGGTGCCAAAACACATTCTTCCACACACAGTATTTTGCTCTTAGGGCAGCACAGCAGATAAAGGCATAAAAAATTAAAAAAATTAATTCAAAACTTCATAAACGATAAAATAATGCGTACTTAACATTTGCTATTTGTAAAAAAAAAAAAATTTTAAATTAAAATTAGTATCGTTAATTTGTTTAAGATAAATGGCCTGCTTTTGGATGCATAGTTTGGATTCAGAAAGAGGAAATCGTGGAAAACTAACCTTTTTCAGATTTATAAAAATACTAAATAAATAATTAGTTTACAGAAACAGTGCCTATCTTACTGATATCTATTTATTTTCAAAATACGTCCAACATGGTTCAACGCAATACATTTATTAATAAGTTAGATGAAACTGAGATTAGTGGTAAAGATTTAAACTGTAATAGGAATTGGTTGGAGAAGGCAAAGTGTCTCTTTAGGGTAATAATTCATATTGTGATGAAAAGTAAGAAGTGATGTACTACTTGTGTAAGCTCGGCCACTTATAATTTCTTATTTTTCTCAATGATATAAGCATTGATTTAACGAGAAAGTTCAGTACGTATGTAGATGATTCAAAGATTTTTGTGGACTGTATGTTGTGAAAAATATAAACAGCTGCAATGAAATAATTATCACCCTGGGATTTCAAATAAATATCTTTTAACGTTTTCAAATGTCAATCTATACACTTTTGTCACTAGAATATGATATTTCCTATAACTTTCAAGAGGCTAAAATCAAAAAAGTTGAAGTTATTAATGAAGTAGTCGTATCAATTAATGAAAATTCTATATTTAAATATCATTGTGAGGTAGCAAGGAAAAATGCAAATAAGATGTTAGAATTCATCAGGAAGACTATCTCATTTAGATTAAGGGATATTATTTTATCATTTCATAGAGAACTGGTTTGGCCACATCTGTAGCAATGCAGTTATGGCCCTTGTCTCAACTTCATCTTAGAAAGGATATTGATTTGCTGGAAATGGTTCATCTTAAAGTGACATAATGATACAGGAGTACTCGGGGTTGGATTAAGGAGATTGAGGAACCTAAATATGTATATATTGGATGAAAGAAAGTCTAGAGGGATCTGATTCAGTTGATGATACGGGGTGATATCAAGATTTAAGATTGCAATACAAGTGACGGGACAAAAAGCCAAGCATATAACTTAAATAAATCGCATTTGGATTAAATAACATAAAAAATTTCTTTACAATAAAGTTAATAGGAAAATTTCACTCACATCATTATAAATTGTACTGGAATTAAGTAATTTTAAAAGATATGAGAGTTATTAGGAGGATTTAAGAAATAGCATCCCTTTGCCATTGTAGTAGTTTATATTTCTGCTTAACCATCAATAAAAATATGTTTTGGGATACTGGTTACACTTAAATGCTGTTCCAACATTTACTTGGCATGATGCATTACGCTTATTAATGTCTATTCTTCTCGCGAAACACCGAGCCTTATTTTTAGAATTCAATATAATAGAATGCATCTAATGAAATAAATCACATTTGATACAATTAAATCAATAGCTACGGATATAATATGTGAAATAAATTACAAGAAAATTATGAAAGATAAAACTCTGGTTTTCATCTTTTTAACTTCAACCGTTGAACCAATCTATCAATTTTCAATTCTTCGTCGAGTTGGTTGCCTTCGATGAAATCGCTATTGATTATTATGGAGCGAAAGCATTGTGATTACTTTCCCCATAAATTAAAGCTATCTAAAAGCACTCCTCACTCTTATCTCTCTCTCATTTTCTATATCTATTCACTTCTTAATATATTTCAAGCTAAGGGTATTGGTTTTAATGATTTGCCTAAATATAAGGTCATTCAATCATAATCGCTTATACCTTAATTTTCAAACGAAGGTTCTTTCTTTTCTGAATATTTATTAAAACTACTTCTGTAAAGAACAATTACAACTATTTGTTATCAAAACTTTATGAAAATCTTTTTAGTATTAGGAAGTTGTTCTAATATTTAAATCTTGAAAATTCTGTGTCGACTAAGAAAATATTATTCATTTCTGATTTAGATGTGCCTGGGTAAGGTTGTATACTAGGGTGGTTCGAAAAAATATTTTTTTATTTTTGAAACGCATGAGGTGAAAAAAGTTGATACACATCTAGATAAGAAAAACTGTAAAAAAAAATTTGAAAAAAAATAATATCTTCCGATCGCGTATTCACCTCAAAGTTTGGAGAATATACAAAAAATAAATATTTTTCCTAAATTTTTAAAAATTTTAAAACGTTATATATTTAAAAGGCAATTGTTTGCAATGTGTAGTGAAAGGGTGGTATAACACAGGAAAACACTATTCTATGCATTTTTAAAACTCATATTAATAATTAAAAATACTCAAAAGTAAAAAATTTTGTAAAAAACAAGGATTTTTCTGTAAAATAGGTACTAACGTTATTTCTTACATTTTTTTTTAAACATGCTTTCTTTCATTTGGTTCACTTTTTCCTCAGGCTTTCTCTCCCAATAATACATTTCAAAGGAAACTTTAGTAGAAAAATCAGGCATTATGGATCTTTTTTTTTTTTTAAATGATGTTATCCTAACGTATTTGACGTCAGCTCTACCCAATTTTTGTCTTCTCTCTGTACACAAGCGTTCCACAGCTTGTGAGTGACAAGGAAATGAATTAAAGTCTGACTTCAGTGGTCCCTAGTAGCACAGATACGCTGGCCAATTTCGCCAGACATAGGCCAATCCCGGTGTGGAACGTTGTGAATCGGTCTTTGAAAACAACATTTGGCCAATCTCGCTCAATTATGGATAAAATTTAAAAAAAAGATGTCGATGTACAGTTTTAAAATTGGGATATTATATTTATGAGAAACAAAACTATGTGTCAGTTTTGACTTGTTTGTTTATTGAAAAATTGTGTATTTTGGAACTATGCTCGGCCAGAATTAGCCAATCTTCCAGTCTCCCCTGTTTTCTCCAATACAGCTGTGCTACCACGGATGCGCCAGGCTTTACTAACAAATGTTCGTTTGTTACTTCACAGTCCTATTACAAGCATTCCAATTAATTATGTCCACGTAATCAGTGGCAATAAAGTTAAGTTTGGTTGCTTGAAATGCCTGATTGTCTTTCTCTAGGAAAGTTCTCGAGATTTCATAACCCGACGATCCAGTTCTCTTACATGTCGTCGTTAGTACAAAATCACTGCTGAAATCCAATTTGTTGGGTTAGGAAAGGAAGCATTTCGTTCAGTAACCGAGTTTTTTAAAAAACTTCCAGTAAATATTTAGGGAGTTATCGAAACAATCGAATTGCCTCATATATAATCTTAGGTCCTTCAGAAAATGCCCTTTTTTTTTTTTATTCGAAATCAATGTGGCATGTAATAATTTAAAATAAAAAATACCACTTGTTTGAGTTCATCTGATAGTTTACATTTACTCAGATATAGTCTAAATACTCTGTTTTCTGTTGTTAGCCATTTGGAGTCTGAAAAGGGATTGGGTTTAATTGACAGCTGCCAAGTCATTGGCCTGATCTAATCACAGCAAAAATATCAAGAAAATGTAGCTGTTTTGTACTAAGTAATTTCATCTCAACTTGAGAAATTAAACATTGAAAATGTAAAAAATCAGTCGGGAAATTTTTCCATAATTCTTCACAGTTCTTCAATTTTGAATCTATGTTCCCAATGAAAGATGCTGATCCTGTTGTAGTACTTTCTACGTGTTTAAATAGGCGTTTGAATGGTAATTCATTGAAGTATAGGGGGCATATATCCCAATGTGGTGGTCTCTCAACGTGCAATTTGATCTGTCAGATTATTTCCAGCCAGTATTAATGGCAGTCCCAATCACAGCCACGAGCGCTATGATCGAATGAATATGCAAGTTAGTTTATGAGCTTCAAAGGAAGAGAAGGCACCACGAGAAAGACCACCCAGATTGAAACCCGCCAAAACACAGTTTTTATCAATGTTTCAAAGGCTATTCGCGAACGATTATTATTGAACAATTACTAATTTGATTTTTTTCCAAGTTCTATCTACTTCATTTTTCCTTCCACGCAATACAAACTAATGTACGCCGATCATTTGGTGATTGGTGTATTCCGCAAATTGATGGAAAAAAACTTTTGTTTGTATTTATTCAAAGCTTTGAAGTGAATTCTTGAAGTAAATAAAACATTTTTAACAATAATATGTAAAAAAAAAATTGTTTTAATGTGAGTTTACATTTACAGTTAAATAAATAGTTATTTTCTTACTCTTGAACTTGTATAAGAATAGAAATAGCTTTCATACTTCTAATATTTTTTAGCTTTCTTCAATAAAATTAAAAGTGGACACCATATTAACATTATGTAGCTATAAAAAGTATTGACCTCATTGAACAAGTATAGGAAAGTGGTAATGGGAGTTATGGTAATATTATGTAAAAGTGTTGAATTTATAATTTTAAATTGTGTACTCCCAAATATATGACTTGGGTCAAGTATTCCTATACAATGGGATACTTGACCCAAGTTGAATTTATTTTATGTTTAATATTTTGCCACCTTTATAATTAATACTTCAGAAAGATATTCATAAATATTGTAATATATATATATATATATATATATATATATATATATATATATATATATATATATATATATATATATATATATATATATATATATATATATATATATATATATATATATATCCATACTTCCTATACTTATCCATACTTCGGTTAGACCACGCCATTTGGAATTTTGGCTTAAGTAAATCTTTGCTTTAGCCAAACGTCACCCTCTCCTCCACTCTCTCGTCTTTGACAATAAACTTTTGGTTTGTCCTCGAGCCAGTAGTGGCCCGTGATCGAAAATGCTAGTGCAGCCGGAAACATGCGTCCCCCACCACCACCACACACACACAAACACTTTTCACAATCATTCATGAACGCTAAGTCTTTAAATCCTAATAATATTTAATACTCAAACTCAAATCAAAGTTTTTTTGTTTTGTTTTTTAATTTTTATAAAATCACCATTTTGTTGCCTATCTAAAATTTCAAAATATATTTTTATCTGCATTAGAATCCTCATATTTTTGTGTTATGATTTCAAGTTGATAAAATATTTTTAAACTTGTAAAATCATTATTTTTTCTGGGTTGTTTAATGTATACAAAACGCATAAGCCTATGAACCCATTGCGTCAATATTCTTTACTGGTTAATTTTAATACATACAATATTAATAAAATTCACAAACCCATTTCCCCTCTTTTCTAACACCACATTAAACAAGAGCCATAAGGGAGAACAAGAAGTTTCTCAAGTCGACTTCTTTGGGGGGGAGTATCTAAAAATGGGACATTTCCTCTCAAATGGGAGATTTTACCTTAGAATGTACAATTCAAACTACTACTTTTTTTAAATAAATTGTTGATTCGATAATAGTTTCTGTAAGTAATAATCAACAGTCCTAAAACTCTTATTACTTCTTTACTTATGAGAGCTAGACTTTTATTATGAGAAACCTCTAAAGCGAAAACTTGTTTTGAGAAAACTTCCAACTATTGAAATATCTCATCATTGAAAGCTCTACCTTCTTTCTCCCTACTAAATACATTAAATCGCCATATTTCTTGAAAAGAACAAATATAGTTCGTTAGCCAATACTAAGATGAATATCACGTAATCATCTTTCGAGCTACGTTGTTATCTAAGCAGTTTTAGGAAGTTCCCTCCTTTAATCAGTTGAAGTGAACTAAATTAACCTGTTTGCAATTCCAATTCTTCAAATACGCAGTGTTCTTCGATTCGAAATCTTACTGTGGAAGTCGTTAAGAAGACAATCTAGAATAAGGGGAAGTCTATATTGAAGTAATTAAAAGTTTCGAATGATTGGTTATTGAAAAATTGGAACAGCTAATGAATGTGTAAAGAAAGAAGCAAAATAAAAATTATATTAGTTTGTCAAGACATAATTAGAAAGCAGGAAATTAAATATTAATTTTTTAGAATAAAATTTCAGTAATAGATATAAAATTAACAAAAGTTAAGCTGTGGTTATTAATAATGTTTTTCTATGATACTCATAAAGTTGTTTATGCACAATAAAAATAATATATTTGAAATTGAATTAATGTGAGTTTAAAGAGAAAGTATTACTACAAAAACATGAAGAGAAAACATAAAATATTCTAACTGACCTTTTGCTTAACATATATTTTGGTCTATAAAGCTAATAAATTAAAAATATGAATTTGGACCTTTTACACATAACTTATGAACTGACAGTAATTATATACTATCTTAAATACAGGGTGCCCCAAAAGTACTCGGCGCAATTTATATTTTAATAAAAAAAAATATGTAATTGGCGTACAAGACTGCGGTTTCCCTAAAATTCGGTTTTCACGATAAAAAAAATTAAGCAAATAAAAAAATCGTTCATGTTGCACACATGGCGTTGCACCTTAGAAACAACAAACAATGCATTAAAAACTCAAGACAGTTAGTTAAAAATCAAGAGTTGCAATATAAAAAGCCATCAATTGAATCTAATATCAACAAGACATAAGATTGTTTTGAATTTATGGTGCATTGTTTGTTGTTTTAAAAGTACAGCGCCATTTATGTGCAAATTTTAGTGCAAACCTCACTCTGATTATTTGATGTTTTACAGAAATTTAAAATATGTCAGACACTTTTGGAACATATTATTTCCCCCAGATTATTTCTGAACGGTTTATTTGTGATGATAAATCATGTACAATGATAAATGATGTACCAATTTAAAAAACACCTACGCTTCTGACAAATATACAATTGGCAATTGTACAATGTGTTTTTTGTTTAAAATCAAAGTTAAAACAATAAGAAATAGACCAAACTAATTTTCTTAACAAACGCTCTTTATCAAAATCGTTGTTGCTTTAAATGCATTTGTAGCCTGTGCAGTTGCAATTAAAACCAGTGCCTGTACCGTTGTTATTGCAAATAGCAACACGGGAATGGTTTTATTTGATTCAGTGTACAACTCTCCCTAATTTAATGACATCAACGCCTGATATGGATACCCTCCTGAAATGATATGATATTGAATATCTTAGGTGCTTCCAGCCGACCAAACGGTATGGTGGTTAGCGTGCTAGCTTCTAGACCGCGAGGTTGCGGGTTCGAGTCCCGTGTTGGCATGGGTGTTTGTAAATGTATGTTGGCTTGTCTAATGACGAATGTTTCGGCGCATTATAGCCCTCGTGTTGCTGACGGTGCCAGATAATCTGAAAACAACCAACTTAGGTGCTTCCATGATATTGAAAGAAACTTTTTACTCATGAACTCATCAAAAAGCTTTTGGATTCCAAATTTCCATCCATATCATAAATTCTTTCTTCAAAAATAAAACTTTTCGCGATCGCATCAACCAAACGTTGTCTTCAGAGAAATTTATAGAAGCAGGTACTGTCCAGGGGAGCGTACTTGCCCCCTAGCTATTTAACGCCTACATTAACAATTTTCCCATACTGCCTAACTTCACAGTGGCACAGTTTACTGATGACCCTGCTTTACTGTGCAAATCAAAACAAGGCGACAGATTAAACAACAAATTCTCCAAGCCCTCGACATATCCGAAGAGTGTTGAGAAAATTGGTGCATTACAATTGAGGACTAGAAATGGAAAACGACCTAGGTACCAAAAAAATCGAAAATCTTTTTTTATGGAAAAATTTCCTAAAGACCAAGCTAAACAAAATGGAGTACACCCAAAGTGTTTCAAAACACTCCAGTAACAATAGTGCATATTCAATCTGGTACGTAGTCATAACCTTAAGTACCAGAGGGGAGTGTTTTTCATTTTTTACTCTCTTGAAAAATTTTCTTTTTTGGACTTGGGTTGTTTTCCATTTCTAGCCCTCAATTAATGTTCAAAAATCTCAAGCAGTCCTCTTCAGAAGACACCATACCAGAAAACGCATCACATATAAAACAGAAATCCTTGGTGACAACATTGATTTCGTCAAGCACACCAAGTACCTCGTCGTACAAATCAAAGAAAAATTTGCATTCAAAACCCACATCAAACAAGCCATTAGAAAGGCGACCAATTTTATTTTATTATAAGCTGTTATGATGGATACTGAATGCGTCAAATGAAAACTTTTCTTACAGAAACATTATAATGCCTTGGTTGGTTCAAATAAAAAATTTCTGGGACAGCCTTTCTTGATTAAATTTTTTCTATCCATACGACAGCTGCGTTACACAAAAATATCGTTTTTTCAAATTTTGAATGAAGAAAAAATTCTTTCAAAAAAGGTTTTTTTTTTTTTTTTTTTTTTTTTTTTTTATAAACATGTAAGCACTTTTAAACTATATGATGCTTTTCCTGCATTAGTTGTTATTTTTTTTTTTAATATGCTGAGGAGCATTAACACAGTTTTCACCACTTTAGATTTGTGAAATAGTATCAACGGAAAAGTGTCAGAAATATACAGAAACATACAAGTTCTATGTATGAAAACAATTGGTCAAAAACATCTAATAATTATAGTGGAAATAGTTTCAAAGATGACTCTAAAATGTACTAGTATGTGATTATACCTAAAGTATAGGGTGGTCATAAAGAAGCCTAGCGGCAGTTCCGTTCAACTGATCAAGATGAGATTTGAGGTATGAGCTCGGGATTCTGTGAATGGCAACAAAATAGTGGTTACACTTATAGTTACAGAGATTCGAAATTTTCGAATCGCAACATCTACTTTTTCCTGTTGTAAAATGATCAGCGCATGCGAAAACTCTAAAGAGAGTTGGAACGGTAAGTGTATCACAAAAAAATGGACGTATTATACAAGCACAAAAACAGCTCGGCGAATGCCCAATAGAATAAAGACACCAATCACAGAACGCCGCTCGCCAGATATTCAGCGTAGAAAACCGATAAAATTGCCTGTGATGGCAACCATGAGAACTTTGACCTCTGTCATATGCAAATTTCCACCAAATTCTGTCTGAGACTTCCTGACGAACAGTAACAAAGACAAGGCAAACTATAGAGGAAAAGTTGTTCATAAAGGAAATTTTCGTGGTTGTGAAATGTCAAAGATCCTTAGAATGGGAAACTTGTGCATTTTTGGTGGCATTTCAAATAATAAATTTAGAGAAAAATAATTATCATTTGAAAAAATGCGTTTGCTCCCGAAGAATTCATTGACATACATTTGTATCATTGAATAAATCTTCAGTAGTTTTTAATTCATATGTTAGTATTTATTCTTTTATATTTAATCAACAATTATGTGTGCATTTAGGTGTTTTTTTTTTTTTTTTTTTTTATTTAGTTGGACTATTTAGTTTTTCTCAAATGAATGTCTTGATTTTAAAGTTCTAATATCTGTGACTTTTAATTTAAGAATTTTGTAAATTATAAACTACATTATATGATTAAGTCAAAATTATCAACAAAAGTTTTATAATCTTAAATTTTAAATATTAATCTAACATATATTTAAGGATTTTAAGTATTGTAGTCTCTCCAGGAAACGTCGTGCCGTATCGCAAGTAAGTAATATTCTTTAAACGGTGTCGCCTTTTTATAGAAAAAAAATTTCTAGTGCTTGTAAACTCTTTGCAATACTGTTTTTTTTTTCTAGTCTTGAAGTGAAACTAAACATACTAGTTTCTTCTGTATTAAATTTTAAATGTAATTTCTCAATGAAAATTTTCGAACATATTAAAGGATTAATCACAAGTAGAGCTCTATGAAATAAATACAATTTCCATAACAGGAATTTTTGTGTTCCAGCACTTATCTTATAAGTTAAAATATGAATTCCATCTCTGCAAAAAAATGTGTATTAACTTTCTGTATTTTGTTCGTAAGATTGAAAGGATTTCACCAATCGCTCAATGAGCAGTCCTTATGATTTTATAGAGACATTTCGTTATCATACAATTCTTTCGCGTGAGATGAAATCCTCGCGAGAATGGAAACATACTTTAGTATATCTCGTAAAATATCCATGGTTGAGATTTAGCACAATAGTATAGATTTTTTTGCAGTTACCCTGACGAAAAGCGAAGGGAATCCTCGCCGAGCTTCGAAATAAGTCGGTCCTGTAAGCTCCCAAATCATCTTAATCTGATCAAGTCGATTTTCTGGGTTTCAACCCTGATGAACGATGACGTCCGCATGTCATCACTCGGACAGGAGATTTGCGATGAAATCAGAATGAATGGACCGTCTCGAATATAACGTTTGACAGTGACTGGTGGTTGCAGCAAATGGATAGAAAGACATTTTTGGGAAGTTCTGTAGAAATATTTGATAGGGATTCGGAGCCTGTGAAAGTGTTGAGAGGCCGTGAAGATTGTAAAGGAAATATGTATAAATACATATGAACTAAGTTTATTTTTACTTCTAAATTAGGCAAGGTGTCTGATTGTGGTAGTATTGTAAATCATTACTTGAATTAAGAAAAACGTAAGTAATAAATATATTTTGTAAAAAAGTTTTACAAAAAAAAAAAGACATCATATTCTTATATTTTAAAAAGAAAAATTTGTTTGTGAAAAAAATTATTCATTTTAAATCGATTTTGGAGTTTGTGTCATCTGGATTATATAATTGTTCTTCGGACTAGACATATTTTTAAAACATAACGTTAAGGGGTACAGAGGATGTTTTACACCAAAATTTAAAATATCAACAACAACAGAATACTCATTTAGAATAATAATTTTAAGTTTTAATCCAACAAAACGAAAATTCTATTCTTTAATTCACTTTATTAACAATTAAGAAGGAATACGATATAAAATCATAAAAAATTGCTTTATAAAATTCCTTTGATGTCGAATACAACGACACTGAAAATTATACTGGTGTTTATCAAAATAATGGAAACACCCTAGGTATATAAGAAAGCCTTTACTAAAATGGCGTAGGACACCATTGGCATGTAATGCAGCTTGAATTCGCCTGGGAATTGCATCATATAAGTGCTGAACAGTGTTTAGACAAATATTGTACCATCATTTTTTATGGAAATATTGTAAAAGTTATGAGAGAGCTACCGGTGGAAAATATCAATTCCGTATTGATTGCTCTAAAATAGTCTATAATGGTTCGATTATATTGAGGTCGTAGGACTGTGGCCAAGGTAGATGTTTCACTTAATGCTCGTGTTCATCAAATCATGATTGTACAAGTCTCGTTGTATGAATAGAAGCATTATCTTCCTGGAAAACTCCTCCTGCAGGAAACAAAGTTTTCATCATAGGGTGGACCTGGTCAGCTAAAATGTCTCTACTTCGCAGTGATCCTTCCTTTCAGGGTTACGCTTGGCCCAACAAAAACCACGATACGGCTGCCGCTACCATCACGGATTATGGGGAAAAGTGTGATAGATAATTCGTCTGGCCTAGTCTGACCATATAACTGTCTTCTGCTTATTAATCGACCAGGTTTTGTGGTTGTGGCACCGATGTAAATGACGTTTGGCATTAGCATCTGTGACAAGTGGCTTGGGATTTTCTGATCTGCCGTAAATGTTCTGTTTATGAAGGTGCCTCCTCACTGCAGTTACTAACAATAGAGAATCGAATCCAGAAGCTGAATGAATTCTGCGGTCAATTTAGCTGCAGTTGTTTTCTTTTTAGACATTACAATCCGCTTCAAAACCCGTTGGTCTCTTTTATTCAGCTTCTCCTTCCGTCCACCATTTTGCTTTGCCAAGCTTGCCTTGCCATGCTGTGATGACTTTAGACACTGAACTTCTAGAAAAGCTTAAAAGGTGGGATATTTTTGTCACAGTTGCTACACCTAGTTGGGATCCAACAGTTTGGCCTCTTTGGAAGTCTGCGAGATCTGACATTTTAAGCTTTTGTATTAAACATTTTAAGCTTTATATTAAAAAAATTTTTTAGCTAGGATTGTATTTTAATGCTTACGGAGAGCATTCTTAATTGCCACTTTTATTCACAGGTATTTTCATTATTTTGATAATCACCTGTGTTTCTACGTTAAATTCAACTCACTGTTTCTTGCGAATGAAGTGTTGACGTCATTAATCTGACGATGTGTCACAGCCTCTCCAACTGGATATCTTTTGTAAACAATCTTAGACATTTGTTTCTTCTATTTGTGTCTTTTTTTATATATTTACGCCGACCAAACGGTATAGTGGTTAGCGTGCTAGCTTCTAGACCGCGAGGTTGCGGGTTCGAGTCCCGTGTTGACATAGGTGTTTGTAAATGTATGTTGGCTTGTCTAATGAGGAAAGTTTCGGCGCATTATAGCCCTCGTGTTGCTGACGGCGCCAGATAGTCTGAATACAACCAACCAATTTATATATTTACATTTGTGCAATGTTTCTAGGAAATAAGAATGGCTTGAAAGGAGTTCATATATATATATATTTTTTTTTTTACTAATTTTAACATTTAACAAATTTGAACCAATTTTTCTTATTTTTGTGCTATATCATTTTTTTTTCAAACCAAATAACTTCAGAAATAATTAAAGAAACAGTTTAAAACTATACAATATATATTTAACGTATTACTTTAATTTTATTTACAGAAAAGTTATGTGCAAATATTTAAAAAAAAAAATAATTTTTAAATGTAACCAGTGAGAATGTGTTTTTTTTCTCATTAAATCTTTTGCAAAAAACAAAAGCCTATAAATTCAGCTTGCTAAGTACGTCTTTTTTGTTTATAAAAATATTAACCTCTTGGCTATATAAGTATAGTTTGTACACATGTATTGAAAATATCACACTGTTATCTATAAAGTTAAAAAGTGTAATTTTCCCGTCTCTCTTTAAGCTCCAAGTTTAAATGTATATACAGAGTGTCCCAAAACTCTTCAAAACATTTAAAATTCTTATAAAAAATCAAGTAACCGACGTACGAACCTATCAATCAAGTGCGCGATTAGCACTAAAATGCTTCTCACGATTAAAAGCTTTTTTCAGCCAATAAAAAGTAGTTCCAAATGTTGCAAATAGGTGGCACTGTAACTTTAAATCAACAAACAATAAATCAAAAATTCAAGATAATCTTATGTTTGGTTGATATTGACGTATACCTTTAAAAACAAGGCAACTTTTCATGTGTCTTTAAAGTTCCAATGGCCCAACATGAAAATATGCGTATCTCAAAACCAGCATCAAGTTGTAGAAGTAACCTTCGATAGGCTGAAAGTTAACGTGTGGTTAGACTTTATTACTAATCGTATCATTCGGTTGTTCTTTTTCATTGAAAATGATCACTATAGAGTTTTATCTGGATATGATGCAAAATTTCTCTCTAAAATATGATAGCGGATTGTGTGAATTTGAATATGGAAGCGGATTCTCTGTATTTCAAAGTGAAAAATAAAATTATTTGTTACTGATTATCTTGGATTATTGATGCATTGTCTGTTGTTTTTCAGGTAAAACACTATGAGCAACATTTGGAGCTATTTTTCAGTTGTTTAGCAAAAGTTTTCACTACGAGAAGCATTTCAATACTAAACTCACTTTCATAAGTCGATTACTTGATTTTTTTAAATTAAATGTGTCAAAGAATTTCGGGATACCTTGTTTATTTCATGTTATGACTATAATGTAAATATATGGATATAACTTTTAGCTCTATCATTTTAAAATCACCTTTATCATTTCTATCTATAAGAATGTTTTAATAAAAAAATTAAGATTTTGTTTACTTTCAAAAATTATGCGTTTGGTTAAGAAGAACTACACATTAAATATTTCACAAGTAATGTGTGTGTATCTCTAATTTTCCTTTATAATTCTAAAAACCATACCAACTATACGTGATACAAAGTATTCAAATAATAGTAATATACATTTTTCACTTCCCACGCTATTGTCAACAATTACCTATATTGAAAAGTTTAATTTTGTATTTAACAAAATGTTCATCAATTTGAATATTTATCTCATCAAAACATTTTTCAGAGCCTCAGTTTTAAATAATTTTTAAAGCTTTCACTAAATCCATATTTTTTTTAAATCGCACAGCTCTAAGAATTTATAATTCCTTCATTTCACTAAAACCCCAATGTCTTAAAATGCTATTAAATTTAATTTGAACTACTTTAATCCCATCTAAAGCGTTCAAATAACTTTTTAAATACGACTTTCTTAATGTTCATTAATTTAATGATTATCCATTCCCAAACATTAATTTGTGTTCTGTATTCGACAGCGTAAGAAGCATAAACTGCTCGATTAATGATAGGCTTTTCTAAGTAATTTCTAAAGCCTTATTATTATTATTTCGAAGAAAAATACCACATATCCCCTTTCCCCCTTTACTGCAATACCAAAGCTACTTTAGTTTTCCCATCTGAAGGATGCTGAAGAATTTTCTTTCTTGGAAATCTTCTAAAAATAGTCTATTAAATCAAGAGGCGCCTGAGAAAAGACTTCTTCATCTGATTTATGGAGTCGTGTTGAAGAACAAAGAAGTGATTTCATGTACTTATAACGAGATTTTGAGAAGAATTGCGCAATTGATGGGAAAATTATAAGCCGCAAGTAAGTAGTTTTCCGGGACTTCAGTATTCCAAACGTTCCATCTGTATTTCGAAATTTACGACATTGAGGTCGGATGATGCGACGATGTGACTTAGACAATGCACACTTATATTGGATTCTGTTGTTAAAATAAAATTGTAGGTGATTAAATTCTACGATACTGATGAAAAAATATAAGTTTTTTTTTTTTTTCTTTTTTTTTTTCCCAGGTATTATGATCGCAAAATAATCAGAGGAGAAAATAAGAATGTGAAATTTTCACTTTAATGTTAGACAACACTATCTTCCCAGATACAGTTATGTAGTTATTCAGAATTTATGACTTTTAGATAGAGTGCGAAGGTAAGTTAGACAATGCACACTTGATTCTGGCTTCTGTTAAAATCGTATAGTAGGTTATTAAATTCTACTATATCAATGAAGAAATGTGAATTTCTCTTCAGAAATAGTGCTTGCAAAGTAATTGGGAGAGTAAATTAGTAATGTGTAATTCGTCTCTTTAATGCAAGCTACTCTGTTTATATCTATGCAGTTTTATAGTTAATGGTCTACATGTACTGTAAAAATGAAGTCCTTATCAAATAATTGTCACTTAGTTTACATGTTTGTTTGTTTGTTTTTGTTGTTTTTTTTAGAAACATGCTAGGCATACTAGAAACTGCTTTATATCTATATGAAATTAAATAGGACTTTATTTTTCAAGTACTGAGAGAACATAATTTGCAAAATTGTATCTGTATAGATAGGGTTGATTGACCCTAATGTGATGAATTATCGTATATAAATTAGATGATCAATCTAGGATACTTTTTTCATTATATTTTACATGAAATGAAGCTTCAGTATGATAGAATGTGAGAAAAATTTCCGAAGGATAAATTTTTGTCCATTATTTCACAGTAATGATTCTTATAAATCAGAACAGAGCTTTATTACATTACGTTAAATATAAACTAAACTGAGTGGCTTAGGAGCATCGTGGGGGGGGGGCTTGACCTGCTATGCCCAATCCAGCTTACTTGACTATGGACACCGAACTTGCCATACAGCGATGTTCCGGTCAGTCTGACGAGGAACCCTCAATGTTTAGCTCCAAAGCATGCTCGGTTCTCATTTAATCGACCCACTTAAGGGAAGAAAGTCTTATTCAACTTTTCCCAGTCCGGGGATTAAACCGCGGACCTGTGGCATGGCAATGCAATGCGCTACAACTGCGCCACTAGGATTATGTTAAATAAAGGAATACAAAATAAAATAATCTTCATTGTAAATTAGTCTTTATACCAAATAACATATATTAACTCATTTCATCATTATTTTGAAGGTTAAACAGCATTTTGTAAATTGTGTGACAATTTACGTATAATAGATATGAGTGAAAATAACAATGTATAATATTATTTTGTACTACAGCTCTGAAAATAATGTTTACATGTTTTTGAACTAATAAGCAATGCATCACGCACTATAGCTGAGAAATATAGAAAAATTTATAGCTTATGTTTAACGAAATATTTAGTCGTAACGCAGTATCTTTCGAGCATCTTTATGATACAGGTTGAGAAAGAATTTCCATTTCGTTGGTAGGAAAACTTTAAATTCACATATTTAGATTTTTTTTTTTTTTTTTTTAAATATCCATATTATACAGAGAGAAAAGCACAAAAAATATCATGAGTTTACTCAAAACTTTTGAAATGATTAAATTAAGACATTTACAAGTAGATATAGATTACAAGTTATGTTAGGTGAAAGCTGACAGCAACACAACTTTCCTCGCTTAACTGAAACTAAAAAACACAAATACACAAAATTGTATTTCCAGATATATGAAGCAAAGGAGAACGAATTCCGAAAAGTATTTGTAATAAAAGTCACCAAAGCTCAAATTTTCGATGCCCTCGCTGTCGAAAACAATTAGACATTTGCATTAAACACAGATAAAATCATTCATTGTGTATTGGCTTAAGTAAAACAGCTTAACAAAGTACCCTGAGGCAAGGTAGAATACATATTTAATACAATACAATAGTCAATCGAGAAAATTCACGAGCATTCCCAATCTCTTTTTAAATCGCGTTGCTATTACACACGAACGCACGAACATTTTCTAAACTTATTTTACCTGTATTTGTTGCAACTATTTAACTGTTTTCAATTATGAAAAGTTACCCTTATCGTATTATACTATTTTTATTATTATTATTATTATTATTATTATTATTATTATTATTATTATTATTATTATTATTATTATTATTATTATTATTATTATTATTATTATTATTATTATTATTATTATTATTATTATTATTATTATTATTATTATTATCATCATTATTTGATCCATCTTCCTATGCATTTTGGAGTATCAAAATAAAATGTAGTGTTAATTCATACGTCTACGTCAATTCTATGTTTTTCAGCACTTTCGTACGAACTGTCGTATCCAAACAGAGGAACTTCTTTTATGATCATCCAATTTTCAATTGAGTTGCCGAGTGAATAAAATTAACTTTACTTTTCATCATAATTATTTTAAGAACCAGGCGTCTAACCATCAACTGTGTTTATTTTAAGTTTTTTTTCTCTTTGTTTTTTTCTTGTATAAACGCTAGTTTATGTGTCTTTTACTTTTGAAAGTTTGTTCAATTCGACGACAACCAAATAAAATTTAGAAAGCAATATAAAAATTGTAAATTACAATTAGTTTGACTTTCTAGTTTTTTAGACTTTATAATAAAATTTTAATGATTTATTTTATGCAGAAGAGCGATTATATTTCGTTTAAATTACCACATTAGGTTAATTTTGACTGAAAATTGAGATGTCCTCTTGTAGAATACAGAGATTTGAATTATGAAAATTTAATATTACTTATAATTGCAAATCTAATACTAGATTTTTAAATAATTTTTCGGTCTTTAATAAATCTTTAATAAATAATGTGTATCAAATACCAAGTTGTAGAAAAAACAGTAATATGTGAAGTCATTCAAAACTTTTTCAAATTTTCATTCACACTGCACAACGCTTCAAATTTTAAAAAAAAATGGTCTTTTTTAATTTCAATTTTTTGAAATATTTGTTTTTTTTATTAAATGCAGTATGCAATTTTTCATATTTAGCATTATATACATAATCTATTGGATTGTTAATTTTATCATTGCTTAATTTTAAGATATTGTATAGAGCTACTAACCCTGCATACAGCAACTATTTTTTTTTGAGATTAAAAAGATTGTTGATCAATAAATGCGATTTAAAGAAAAAAATAATGGAAAAGAATTTAAATAAATAATATTTTCTCTTTTTACTCCCTCCATGAATGAAATTTTCTTTGATTTTATAATAAGAGAAACAAAAATTCCTGACGCAAAAAAAATCACCAAATGTAGAATATATATTGAATATCGTTGATAGAAATCTTTTTTACAAGAAAATATGAGGCTTCTTACGACTAGTGAATTAAATGCTTTGAAAACTAACGGAGATCAAACGCTCACTTCTTTCCAGAAAAGTTACTAGAAAGAATTCCACATTGAAAATTTTCTTTTCTATCTCAATGATTGATGAAATCGATACAATATCCTATCGAGAAAACTTTAACATGAAGTTTTCGAGAAAACATACAATCGAGAAAAGTTAACTTTTTAAAAACGGATTTAGTATTATTCCGTCCATGAGAGCTTATATTTTCATCAGTGGTACTTTTTTCCTAAAACAGTTTTAAAAGGCGCAGTTACTTGTAATCAATGAAATACGCCTTTAATTCTTTTTCTAGTACAAGTTTTGAACTTTTCTGATTCGAAACCTTACCTTGATTGACAGAAAGCACGCCTTTCTTTCAAAACTTGATAAGAGACAGCTACTAAGAGTACAGAAATGAAAACAATGACAACAAAGGAAATAAAAACAAAGATGAGTAGATTTGAAGCTCACTATTTTTCGATACATTTGATGGTTGGAATAAACAATTTTTTCCCAAGTAATTCTGAAGCAAGTTTTATGTATTAGCAATTTGAGTTTGATTTTTTCTGAAGAGTATTTTATGTAGAAGAATGGTAGAGCGTGTAGAGAAGGGTTTCTCATACCATACATCCACATGATATTTTCTTATGAATTTGCTTGTTTTTATATTACATTTATCCTGAAATCAATTAACTATTTGATTTGAATTTTTTAAAACTTATTGTAATGTAGATGAGTGTTCACATGTCCAAGAAATACATTTCAACACTCTGTAGGCAGTGATTGAGGATAAGACAGATAGATTTTATCTTTATTCGAATGCGAAAATGCAATTTAGTAGATCTCAATCACAACTATCTGTATTAGAAAAACATGTTTAGCATTCAACTATTTGCATAAATAATATTTTCTTATTAACGATATGAAGCACCACTGCTCGTTGTTATTTTGAATGCATTTCACATTTTGCTGATCGAATAATTTCACACATAGCAATTAGAACAGCAGAAACTGAAAAAATTACATTAATTTAAATAATGTTTAGTTGTTTTAATCACTGTACGTTCCTATAAAAATATAAAATTATATATTAAACCTTTCCCCCAAAAAATATTGAAGAGTTGTTTCTTATTAAAGTCAATTAAAATGAAACTCTAGTTATCTAACTTTGATAAATGAAGCAATTATATAACTGCCAAATTGTATAACTGGTAATTGTATTCATACCAAAGGAAAAACATACTTTTCCTACCATTAGAGTTAATTTAATGGTAAATTTATTTCAATAAAGCATTTTCAAGCGTTTAATGTTCTTGGATGATATTTTTCAATATCAGTAACATTTTAAAATACATCTTAAATAAACCGATAAATAAATATCTTAAAATTATTTAAAATGTATATTTTAATGAACTAATCACATTAGTTGTTGCAATGATTAAATTTAGCTTATAAGCTCAAAACAAGCCCATCTGATTGTTAATATTCATTGTTCTAACGACTTAGCTGTTCAGGTTCCCATTCCCTTCTAATTAATTTAGAGAAAGTTTATGAGCACTTTAAATCTTGCATTCAAACATTTTCCACCGGTTCCTAATGCATCCCCACAACTGACAAATGATCAGTATATAAACATTCAATTCTCCACGCTATAGTTTAGTTCCCCACTTTGCAGTTTCAATTCCCCACTTTACAGAGAAAGAGGAACCGGATTTGGCGAATCGCTACTAAGTAAGAGAAGCATTCATTTTCATTACATACCAAACCCATTCTAGCCATCCGGGTGTTTCTGACAGCCAGAGGAATTTCCCGGACGGACAGATTTCTCAGACAATTCTTATCTGTGTGCTGATCGCAGATTCATTATTTTGCGAGAATTCGCATATGTGATAGTTTTATGGCTTTTCAATTGAAACCGCTTATTCAAACGGTTGGGAGCCATAATAAGTCGTATTTGCTGCGGCTTTGCCCTCTGTTCGCCACTAATTCAATTTATTATATATTCTTCAGAGGTTTACTTTGATTTGATGTGAAATTTAAATATGCCATGGAATGCCGTGAAGCGCTTAGAGCTTCCCACAACATTAGGCTTACTTGCTATAGAAAGTGCTTGCACCAGTTTTGAATTAGTTCAAATATATTTCAGTGAAATAACTTAAGGCTCAGCTCGTTTTAACTGTGCTGTGAGAAATATTCTACAATTTAAAAGTTTCCCACCAAAGGCATCATTTCGAGTAGGTAATTTTAATTTGCATGTGAAGTTAATGATAGTAAATTAAAGCTTATTCTGTTAAGGTATTTAACTAGCCTTGCATTTTGAGTGGGGATATTTTAAAACTAATTATAAAAATAAGTTTGTATTAAAATTCTGAAGTTTGCTTAGCGTTAATTGACTTTTAAAATTGGACTAATTAGACTTTTGAAATTGAAACTTGAATTGTATAAACAATTTGGGATTAATTTGTATTTATAATCATCAGGTGCAGAATTTAAAGGTTAGTTTACATTCTCTATAAAAGTCAACTTGAAGATTGTTCAGATACTATTCTGACTACTATTTATACATTGAAAATGTTGAAAGGTGTTAGTTATAATATTAGTGTATAAGTGTAAATAACATAGATTTAGCAATAGTAAAAACAATCGGTATCCATATTCTTAATTGTTTGTAGACATTTCAAGCAAGGGACTGAATTTAATATCATGGATAAACTTTAAATTTTATTTTAACCAATCCTCACTTTTAAATTCCACAACTTAAAGTTTTTTTAAAAAATGAAGTATGTATCACTATCACTATATGTCTACTAAAACTCTCCTAAAATCACAAAAAAAAAAAAAAAAAAAAAAATGTTAACACTATTTTCATAATTTGTAAAACTAAGACCTTTATAATTACGGTCAATGTGTTAAAATATTTTCCCAACAGAAAATACGAAACCACCGAAAATGCGTATTCCGCCATTTTTTATTTTATAGGAAGCTGTACAAATAATTCATTGATATTAGTCATAAGTATTGCTTTAAGTTTAATAAAAGAAGATTGAGACAGTCTATATGATGTTTTCAATTGATACAACACATTTAAGTCTTTCTTCACCTTTTTATTTCAAAAACAAAATTCATCTTAAAATTGTTTTTTTAATTTAAAGATTTGTTTTTAAAATGAAATTAAAAAAATTATTCTAAACACATATATATTATTTCAAAATAAATTAAATAATACCAAAACTTAACATGAACTTATTTTATCAGACTTTAATTGATTATAAATTTTAACTGTGTGGAGATTTACAATTATAAAATCTTATACAGCATTTTTTTTTATAATATAGGGGGAACTAGGAATATTTGACTCCTAGGGAAACTTGACCCAATGCCTTTTTCTCAGAATTGAGAAGGTTTCGTAAGTTGGAAGTGGTAGAACTTTTTGCCCTTCAGTTAGCTAACTACATGATAAAAATGACAGCTGAATCTTAGCATCCGTTTTTAAACTATAAGACAATTTAAATTTTCATGCTCCAAAAGTAATATCTTTGTGTTGTAAACGCTGATGTGAAAAGTGTTTTTGTTTAAAAGTAAGACTTTTTTTTAATTGTAAATCTTAGTGTGCATACTTTTAGCTACAATTGTATGTATAATAGTGTTTATCCACATACTTGCAAATGGTTGCATTTTAGGGTTATGTAGTAAATGTACAATTAGGGATATTTGACCCAAGGCAAATAGGGATACTTGACCCAAGATAGAGATACTATTGAAATGCATTTGGCAAATTTTATTGATTTTTTTATTCTTCTTACACCATTTTGTTAAATATGTAAGGTGATCAATTGATAAAAAAGTATTGTTACTGATGGATATTCTTGAAAGTTGTATGTCATTGCCTTTCATCGATGTTGCATGAGTTAACGGTATTATAATTCCCTCCACATTGTTTTCACAGACTACAACCATTAGGTGCATCAGTTTATTCACCTTTCAAAAGATTTTATAATGTTCAATGCACAAAACACCTGAAGATACATAAACCTTACTAAATTCAGGCTATTCTTCATCCAACTGAGTTTTCAATGACAAATTATAGAATTACAAATTTTAGGTTTTAATGTGAGTTTACATTTGCAGTTAAATAAATACTTATTTTATTCTTGAACTTGTATAAGAACAGAAATAGCTTTCAAACTGTTAAAATTTTTAAGCTTTCTTCAATACATATTAAAAGTGGATACCATATTAACATTAAGTAGCTAAAAAAAATAGTATTGACCTCATTGAACAAGTATAGGGAAGTATTAATGGAACTTATTAATGGGAGTTATGGTATTACTATGTAAAAGTGTTGCATTTATAATTTTAAATTGTTTACTTCCAAATATATGACTTGGGTCAAGTATCACTAAAGGGTGGGTCAAGAATCCCTATACATTGGGATACTTGACCCAAGTTGAATTTTTTTTAAGTTTAGTATTTTACCACCGCTACAATTAATACTTCAGAAAGATATTCACAAATATTGTGTAATACTTAATGAAATATAAATATACATAATTTACTCACCCCATAATTAAAGTAAAATTAAAACTAAACTTCCAAAACTCAAAATTGGGTCAAGTATCCCTATTTACGGTATACTTCAGAAAAAGCAATTTTATATGGATCGTTTTATTTCTAAATAGAGTACTTTTATCAAATTTATATAGCTATATTATATATTTATTTTTAAACTTATTACAGAAAACTCATGATTTTTTTACTAATAAGAGAGAAATAAAACTTTAAAATTAAAGTAATTAATAATCATAAAATTTTAAATGTTTAATAACATATTTTAGATATGATTGGATTATAATCACACACACACATTAAATGCGCTTCAAAAAAGTACTACAGATTTTTAAATGTTTGTATTTTTAGTTCATATTAAATTAAAGTCAGTAATTCTGTTAAATATTTACTGTAGCATTTCTTCCAAACAAAGCCATTGATTAATGTACATTATTTTAATTTATCATATTAATAATCAAGAACTAAATAATTTTATTAAAAATGAAAGAAATTATAATGTACTAAAAATAATATTCAGCAAATAATGTAATCGGATTAAGTTATTTATATTTCAAACAACAAAAAAGTAACTGATTAAGTTTTCAGTGATAGATTAGTTGTTATTATCATTTCCTTCAATATCCTTAATTTCTTGTGTTTTGTACATAGATAACAGCATTTTTCGGCCAATTAAAAGTTATCAAACATATAAATAGGTTACTTTGATTTTCCTAATTTATATTGGAGGAGCTCGCAAACAAAACTGGACTTGTCTCCTAATTATTTTTACATGAGTTCTCATAATATACATAATTCTGCATGTGTCGTATATTTTGAAAACAAATATTTAAGGAACACAAATATTTTGAGGAATTTAGGGCCGCGTTTGATAGAAAATATTTTATAGGAAATTAAATATGAGTTTGAAATAAATAGAAAATATAAAAATATTTGACAAGTCCAGTTTTGTTCACCGACTCCTCATTAATATTCTAAATATTTAATTGAAGATTTTCCTCCGGTATTTCCCATTACAAAAATTTTAAATTATTTCTAATGTAATTTTATGAAAATTCACAATCCATACATAATATTTTGCACACACAAAAAAACGAATTTTTATAACTTCATTATTAAAGAATCGTATTAAATATTATTTCTTTCGATCTCATATGTACACTATTACATAGAAGGGACACCTAAATAAATTTCCTTTATAAAAACGACAAAAATTGTACAGAAAGAGCATTCAGTACTTGAAGTACATTTGAGATTTGTAATGGTGTTCCACATAACGATTCCAATACAGATTCCTAAACTAGTTACGGTATTGGAATGGGTGATATCTGTTTGCCTTGCTATCTTCCCAACTCCGCATTGGTTCCCCAAAGGGCCCGCTCATATTGGCTTCAGGAATGTGGGCTATGATGATAATTCAGTCTTCACTTCATTACGCGTGACTACCTGAGTTATGGAGTTAATAATAAGGCTCGGTTTGTAGGCTGAAACTTACCCCCCATGCACAAAGTGCCACACGACAAGCGTCGCCATGAGAATAAATTTGTCATAATTCCGTTTATAGTAATATGGCTTCGTCAGTAAAGATATGAAAGGAATCGGGTATATCTCGACTACAGTAGATGATATGACTGCCATATACTACAAAGTAATTTGAACAGTGTTATTAGTAGTGTACAAATGAAGATTAGGCGAATTTTTGAAAATGTCGCGAGATTTCACAATTTCTAAAGTCTATTACTACTGTAGAAAATAAGGAATTAAATTCTGAAGTTAATTTATATCTTAATCAATGCATTTTTTATTTGGAAATATCTGTGGGTTTTGGATTATTTTGATTTGGAAAGAAAGGAATCACATATCTTGACAACAAGAGATGGGAGATGACTACAATACACTGCAAAACAAATTAAAAAATCTTCTCATTAGAACTATACAAATGGAAACTTGGTTTAATTTTTAATACGCTTTTATTAGCTTCAGAAGTATGTATGTTTGTATGTTAGTATGTAACGGAATCTTTGAACATGATTTTGACCCCCTTCAAAACGTCGGATTAACTCCAAATTTGGCATACTTATTAAGGACCAATGACAATTCAAAAATTCAATAAGTTTGTCGCTTTATCACAAGGATTAACTAGAGTTGCCCTTGCGCCGTTAAATTCCAACCAACCAACCTTCTCCGGAATCGAACCCTGGTGTGCCGTTTGAAAGATTTGTCGTTTGAACGACAGTTATACAAAGCGTGTTTTTTTTAGTCGCATTATCCTTACCAGGATCTTCAGGATTAGTGATTTTCATATTCAGAGACACGGTAGTGTTTTGTGCCAAGTAATACGGTGTGTACTAAGGCATACACATGACTTAAATTTGAGACAAGCATGTGACTATTGGCAGAAACCACTGGAGAGTTTTGTACACTAACTAAAAAAATATTAGAGTTTACAGAAAAAATAATTAATAGTTTAAAAACTAAAAAATACGCTTCAATAGAAAACCAAACTAAAAAGTAGAAAATAATTAATAGTTTAAAAAACTAAAAAATACGCTTTAATAGTAAAGTGAACTAAAATGTAAAATATAATTTTAAATAAGTTTGAAATAAGAATAGAGTGATTAACAAGAAATATTTATTTTATCGTAAAAAAACGTGGGATGCTTGATGTCAATTGTTGAAAATATTTAATGACAGATATTGGTAAGTGTAGAGCCATTATGAAAATATCTTAAAAAGCACCCCACGCTTTTTAACGATAAAATAAATATTTCTTGTTAATCAATCTATTCTTACTTCAAACTTATTTAAAATTATTTTCTACTTTTTAGTTCACTTTACTATTAAAGCGTATTTTTTAGTTTTTTAAACTATTAATTATTTTAAATGCATTAGGATTTCACACGCACAACAGTTTAAACTTATAATCAAATCTAAAGAGTTATATCCTTATGCTAAATCTTTAAAACCTTGATGTGTAGATTATTTTATTTGGAAATAGTAGATAAGAATGGAATCAGGTATTCTGACTTCAACTATAAATCATATGACTGCAATACACTGCAAAGTAATTTACAAAATGCTGTAATTAGTGGTATGCAAAGATAAACTTGGGAAATTTTATAAAATGTTACAGAATTTCACTCACGGATATTTTTTGTTTGGATAATTTCAACTTAGGTAGGAAAGTAGGAAAGTTGAAAGTAGGAAATAAATATTTCCTTAAGTTGAACGTTATATAAGTATTAACGACATTATTGCACGGTGATAAGGTTATAACATAGTGCATCAGGTTAAAGTTTATATTTTCATTTTTTTTTTAACTAAACCATTTCTAGAAAGTATTTTAATTGCCAAGCAGTCATAATAATTATTAATTTGTCTACTACAACAACTCCAATACGAATCTTATATTTTTGATATACATGTGTCGTGAAGTTTTCATACTACTTTCCTTCTGAATCTATTTTATTTTATTATCCATACCGCATGAGACTAAACCAGGAGTGCTTAGAGCTTTATTCCCCGTGGCAGGAAAGATTAGTTTTTACATTGGGTAAATGTAGCTTTTGGATATTTACAATGAGCTACAGTGTGAATTTTACAGAATATTTGTTATATATAACATAAGTTTTTTTATAGAATATTTGTATTTTCTGATATAATCTATATGTACTTAGGGAAATAAAAAGTTCTTCTATCTTATAACAAACAAACAAAATACAACAAACATAAGCACAATACATTCAAACTTATACTTAAAATATTTTATGTTACACACATCTTAATAAAATACCTTAAAAAAAGAACAATTTATACTCTTTTATTTTGCAGGCTCCTGGCAGAGGAGGATTACCTTTCTAAAAACTAAAATTGTTGCATAAAGTAGGACTAAAAAATGAATTTGGTTTCAAAATCCGTGAATTCCAAAAGCCAAAAACCCTAAATTTAACACCTTAAAAACACCGAGCTATTTAGAAACCAGAAAAAAATATCTAAAACTTAAAAACAAATAATTCAAAAATAAAATTAATTACATTAATATTAAAAACCAAACGAAGTCTATTAAAGTGAAAAACAATGATTTTTTTTTATTCATTCATTGTAGATATTTAGTGAGATATTTATGGATTCTGTAATTTTCTTAAGTGTTTTATCTGAATCTATTGCTTAGTTTTTCTGAATAAAACATTCAGGTATCGGAAAGATCATGCGTGCCTTCGTATCTAAACAAGTCATATGAGATCGTACAAAGCCCTACGGAAATCATGCTGTCGATTTCCATTTTTTTTTTTTTTTTTTTTTTTTTTTTAAGGTCCAGAGCCAGTGCTACTCATGTCTTTGAATAAATCCTGCCCCGTAAATAGTCCTTTTTATTCTTTTGGCAACTTATCGCATGCAGAATTTTATTTATTTGTTTAGTTTTCATCCAATCCGAGATATTTTTTGCTTTATATCATTTTGTTGTTGATGAGAAACCATATTATAGCCCATCTCTCCTGAACAATCCGGAAAGCACGGAGTTCCGGGAGAATATATATTTTTTTCTTTTATTTTTCCCACTAGACTACTATCCTTTTTCTTCTTTTTTTCTCTTCATATTCATATCCTGGGTATCTTTTTACACCCTCTCCTTTTTCTGAATTAATCAGAGGGAAATATTCTCGCGTGATCAACAATATTGCAGATTGCTTGATATTGAAATGTACTGTTTCTTACTTTTTTTTTGGGGGGGAGGGATTAAATATTGTTCTCATTAAGAATTTTCAGTTTGCATTTTGATTTGTTGAAAAGATTTGAAATATCTAAGTATTTCGTAAATAAAGGTACCTATATCTGAAACACCCTTGTAAGAAAGACCAAACTATCTCAGTTTACAAAATAAGGGAGCAAATTCCCCATTCAGTTATCAGATAATCTCCAACTTATTTTTGGTCAGCATTCATAATTATTTCAATACCTTTTTCCAATTCATATTACATTTTAATAATTTCAAATTAATATAATTTTGCTTGCTTTTTTATAAACAAAAAAAATATAAAATAATTTTATAAGTTATTAAACAAACTTGAATGTTATAATAGAAGCAAAGATTTTAAATCATCTCACTATTTTGAAGAGATTTTGAAATTTCAAAAATGTAAGAGACCTATAGCTAAAATTCTTAAATAAAAGAGAAGTTTTCTTTTTAATAATCAACAGTGTATGAGACATATTTGAAAGTCATACAAAGATGGGGGAAATGTAAGCATTAAAAATTAATTTAATTTAAATGTATTTAATACTATTTTATCTTTAAAAGATTCTTATGCAGTTAGGTTTTCAATCAAGAAAAAACCCTAACTTGTCAATGCTTTGAAGTTTAGGAAATTTCCATTAGTAAACAACTATGAGAATAAATAAAATATAATATATGCAATTATTTTCTCTGACTACATTTGCCTGTACCCCTTAGGTAAATACAGCCAAGCGACAATATATCAAGAAATTTGCACAAACAATTATTACGAAATTTAGAAATAAAATGCAATTCGTGTATCAAAAAGACAATTAAATATAACGTAAGCTTTATTTCAATTTTCATCTTTGATTAATAATCATGCAAATTGAGAGGAAAATTTTGTATTCCGAAATCCGCCTGTATCTCGAACAAATAAAAGATTTTTTAAAACATATGAAAACCCAAATGAAAACATCTACAAAATATTATATTTAGATTCAAAGGGAAAAAGTCCATTTAATATTCAAATTCTCAATATTATTACCCTTAAAAAACTTTAAAATAAGCGCAAAAATCTCAACGTAAAATACATATGTAGCATTGCAGTACTTCTTAAATAATGATCGTTTTTATCAATATTCTTAGCTGCGCTTGGCAAATACGAAAGTCTGATAAAAAATAAATGTATATTGATGGAATTTAAAAACATCATCAGAAGACAGTTTCAAATTTGAAAGTGTAGTTAAAATATCAAGTCATCAAACACTTTCACAAATTTCGCAAAATATATTCATGTTCACATTTTCTAAAAAAAAAAAGGAATTTATCTACAATATTTATTGTTTATGTGCGAACTTCCCTCGTTCATCTTGTAATTTTTTATTTTGAGCATGCATCTTTAAAACATAAATTTTCTGCGTAAAATAAAAAGTATTAATCTATGGAAATGTAACTGAGTGTTATTAAGGTGTTTTAAATAGTTAAATCGTTGTTTGAATTTTAAATGTTTGGAAAAGTTCAATAAATGCATTCAAAGCTTGACTTCTCTATTAGAATACGTTCCCCACTATGCCAAAAGAAAGATTCTAGTTCATGACCACTGTCCTGCCATCTATCGGAAAAAAATTAAAATAAAAATGTGTAATAAGTTCTTATTATTGCCGAAGTTGTTCTTAAAATATTGTTTTTAAAAAGTGTGAATAATTAAAAATATATTTGTTAGCAATAACGATATTCAGAAACTGATCTGTATTATCAATTTCAGCAAAATTTTCTTTATTAAATGTTTATTATAATAAGCGTTTTTATTTAAAAAAGAAACCATATAATTTATTACATACCGAAGCCCTACTTAAAAGTTTTAACAACAATCTCATTGAAAATGTTAAAAGAGACTAAGTACACTTGTAACAATATATACAATGAGAGGAAAATTCTAGTTAGGCGAGGGGAATGCGTGTAAAAAACGATCGTATTGCATGTCTGACAGTTTTCACAGAACTGCAGTGATAGTCACGTAGTACGACAAATTGCAGAGGGGCTAATGAGATACTTTGAATAAGTTTTTCCCTAATTTGTTAGTATTAAAAGTGTGGTATTAAGTCATTTCCTGCTGAAAAATAAAACATCATATGTAATTAATAGATGCAATTTTTATTGTAAGATTTAAACTTCCCATTATACCTAAGGCATCATTTTTTGAGGCCAAAGTATTGGCTTAAAACAAGTTTTATTCAACCATTTATAACAAGAAAAATAGAAAGCAATATTAACAAGATTTTAAAGAAAACTAACTAGGTGCTTTTATTACACTTCTAAAAAATTTTACAAGCTTATAAAAAGTCATCAGCTATATGACTTTCAAAATTTGCTAATGAGCGTTTATTAGTGTTGCTATAACTAGTAAACTATTTCATTTGTTTTAAAGAAATATTTCATAAGATTGTATGGTTCAAAAATTGAATCGTTAGATCTGTTTCAGAAACAGGCTAAAGATCACTCTGAATTAAAATTATTATGGTATAATTTATTAGAAATTGTCATCAACTGATGTGCTATTTAGGGTTGATATGTATAAATCAGAAATTGCAAAATTTTGCTTGTGATCTTTCGCAGCTCATATTAATGAATGGCTCCAACCAACCCAACTTACTTCCACTTTTATTATAAAAGCAAATCACTTTACTAAAGCAATCAATTCTTACTCGATAACGACTTAAGTTGTGAAAAAGCCCAATATATTTTGGAAGAGACAGATATAATATCATCAAATACTTTAATATTGATATCATCATTTCTCCAATTAGTTCTTTTACAGATGCGCCATCTTTCTACCAAAAAAAGTTCGGTTGCAAGAAATGAGTGACAGCAAAATTTTGCCGCAAATCCAAGCAAATCTCTGGTGATTACGTTCAATAAAAAAGGACAGCCCAATGACGCATAGCCTATAGACACATGGACCATAGACATCAAGCAGCTTCACTCGTTAACTTTCGGACTATCGTGGATTACATCTACAACATGATACGGGTTTTCCGATACCTATATTTTGATGTTGGGTCTGTTGACCTTTATATATACATAAAAATTGCCTCGTCTGAAAAGATAATATTTCAATATCAGCCAAACATAAAATTTTCTTGAGCTTTTAATGCATTGTTTTTCCGTTTAAAGGTACAGCGCCATCTATTTGCAATATTCAGAACTATTTTTATTTGTATAAAAAAAAACTTTTATCGTGAGAAGCATATTAGTGCAAAGCGCACTCGTACTGCTATTACTTGATTTTTTATTGAAATTTAAAATGTATAGAAGATTTTAAGACACTCTGTATTTTTAGTGTATTAAGGTGAAAAAAATCATTTTAAAGGACATGACATAGTGTTTATTTATTTGAAATTTTCACAGAAAATTAGACAATTGTATTGTGCAATTTCTCAAAGTGTAACTTTTTAGAGACATTATTGCCTTTTGAGTAAAATTTACTATTTAAGTTTGCTTCTTCAATTATAGAAAAGTACCTCAATCTAATTGTACTGCTCAGTTCTTAAAATTACGAAATGTACTCTTGTATTCCAGGGAGTCCTAAACCTTCAACACAAGTCAAACCCATCTCTTTGTCTCCAATCAGCTTTTCCTAATTCTTTGTTGGTTCCCAATTTCAAATAGAGCTACATTTCCTCTCAGACTACAAAATATACATAGTTGGCAAGTTAGTCGTAAACAGGAATAAAGAATACGTATCCCTTGTTATCATTGCCGTTCATGTCCCTGACTTTCAACAAGAGCTGTTCGGATACAAACCGTTCTCCTTCCTCCTTCTTATTTATTTACTTCCTAACTTGAGTCGTATTCTTGATCAGGTTTTATCTCTAAAGATATCTTGAAAGTTTCAGTGAAGTTCTCGTTTAAAAGTCGTTTTTAGATCTCTTGAACCAGTATGCGTCTCAATCTAATTTAGACACCACTGTAGACTTGCCTAAAAATTCTGACTTAGTGTGCCACTGACTTTTAGAATTTCATTCATGTGTTGTATTTGCTAAATAGCGTAAGATAATCTATTGGTACAGAAACATATCAATAAGTGTGATAAAAGAGAATAGGCGAGTTTGAATCAAGTTCAATTCAAATTGTCTCATAAAATGATGCTACGAAATACTTTAGCATAAAAAATGTAAAATCTCTCGGAAAAAATAATAACAGCAAACACTTGCTATGAAATTTACTTGTAAAAATAAAAATGAACTGAAAATTTAAGCAACAATATAAGACTTTTATATCTATACTATAGTATAAATGCATTAATTTCATTTTATTCTATTTACTTATGCAACTGCAACTTTAGACTAGATATTTTAGAAAAGGAGACGAATTATTTATCTACACAGATAAGCGTAGTTCTGATAAAGATGAACAAGTATCCCGATATATGCATATAACTATATTATATAAGACATGTACTTAGCAAATAAAAAAGTAAAATACACCTTTAATGAAAAAAATATTACTTGCTATAGTTTATGGTGATACAGTAAATATTAATTTCCGGAAAATCATTATAAAAAGAAACTAAATATTTTCTTATGTGATTGTCAATAACATAAGTACATTTAAGAAATTTATAGTACTTACTTACATTATACATAATTTGTAACATTAATACAATAATTATTATTAATTTAGAAATATTATTTTTTGTGACCCAGCATTCACTGGAGTCGTACTTTAAAATAATACAGCAGATTATATGATATTTATTTAAAATATATCTTTTTTAATATTTACACACCAGATAGATAAAAAAAATTCCAAAATTTGAGCGTACTCATACGTATGTCAACACAAGATGCAAGAATATAATAACTAGATTTTTCCACTCTCGTTACACTGGAAATCAACTTCATCTATAATTCTTATTTACATGGAATTTTTCCTATCATCTTCTTTCTAAGCAAACCATCATGTCTCTCTTTCATTTCTTTCAAAGATAGTGCTTTAGATCTTCATTCAGATCCCAGATCCAAAGCTTAGTTAATTCTTCATCATAAAAATATAAAACGCAAATGAACATTTCTACACCTATGCAAAACTTTTTGTGATAAACTAAAAAAATATTTTATTCAGAAATTCATAAAACAAAATTACACTTATTAAAAGCCTCCTCAATTGTCGATATTAGTGGGGAAAAAAATAACAATCTTTAATTAGTGCTATTGGATTTTCATTTAAGCATTTTTTTTTATTTAACCTAACACGTTATACATTCAAAAAGAGGTGGGTATCAATTTAATTTTCTTATCTGTCCCTATCCTATTTTACTTCTGCAACTTGTCTTCTGCGACATTCAACTGTCAATCTTGCACTAATAGACTCTTAGTACATTCCAGCCACATTTCCTGACAAAGAACAAAATTAAAGAATACTTTTATTTAATATTTTCTTTTACTTTTCCCAAAATGTTTGATATTAAGGGAGATAAAAAGGACGGATCAGAAAATTTAATAAGAACCACAAAGTATATATATATCCCATTGTTATATATACAAAGTAACAAATGATGTAACCATCCTACCATTACAGACTTATTCAGAATCTAATATAGGTATAAAAGATATGTTCATGCGTTGAAAAACATTGGTATGATGTACAGATAAACACTAAGAAAATTATAGAGCACAGAATTCAACATCAGCAATTAAAATTTCAATTCCAAAACAATAATTCTGCATTCCTACATCTCTATCCCAAATGAACTCTACTACAGAATTTTAAAAACTAATTGCAAAGGACAACAAAATTTAGAGGCTACTTTAAAGAAACAACAAACAAAAGAAAATATATCAGTTCTGTATGGATTTTTTTCCCCAGATTTTCTGGCGCTGTCAGCAACACGGGGGTTATAATGCGCCGAAACATTCGCCATTTGACAAACCAACATACATTTACAAACACCCATGCCTTACACGGGACTCGAATCCGCAACCTCGCGGTCTAGAAACTAGCACACTAACCACTATACCGTTTGGTCGTCCAGTTCTGTATGAAGATCATCCATTAAGAAAATCATACACAATCAAATAGTGGGTCCATCAATTAGTGAAGCATAGAATTAAAAACCCTCACCAGCAGCAAAAACTTGAAATTACTATATATATATATATATTCATCGTATTATGGAATTTCGTTTAATTTATTTACTAAACATATACTGAGGTTATTTACAATTGTACACACATGTTGCAAAATGTGATAGGGGTCTTAAACGTATTTGGCTTGAACTATTTATTCAAGAGTTGTAACCAAATGAAAACCGTAAAATACTTTTCTAGAGCTGAAAGTTACATTGGGCTACGTAGACAACAAATCTTCCCCGTGAAACAAACCCACAGAAAAGATCGTATATTTTGAATTCATTTTTAATATAAGAACCTATTCTGCTCTTGGGACTTGGCGAAGATTAAAGCTCTCGTACTTTATTGGCCATCGAAAGAGAGCGGCTTTTGTCTTCTATTCAATGAATTTTTAAAAAGTGCCAGAAACAAAACTATGGCAATTTACTGTCTATTAAAATATAAAGATACTTCAGGAGAAGTATATAGGACAACCCGGGGGTTCATTCGTGGCTGGACTTGCAATAGAAATGTTTGCTTGACTTATTTATAGAGAAGAGCGCAAGACAGTTGCAATATATTCTAGCTCGCTTTACAGGGACAACTCGCAACAATTGCATGGAAAATTATATCTCATTCTTTGTAATTGCATGAAGTACCATCATAAGTGCCCCACAAAACAGTAGGTATTTTGTCATTATATTAAAGAAGATATTCTTCAAAAATCAGTAAGCAAATGACTGCAATGCATCAAACTAGTAATTATTTATGGTGAAAACAACTCAAAATGGGGGGAAAATACTATAGTGTAAAAGTAAAACAAATTCCATCCTCTTTTCATGAAAAAAAAATATCAACTAAATTATTTGGCCAGTGTAAACACCAAAGATTAAATATTTTCTCGTGCTTTTTTAATTAAATTTACTGTTGATAAATTCATTGTCTGCCTTCATGTCACATTTTTATTCCCATTCTGCTTTCTCTAGCAAGTTTGATAATGATTAAATTGGTGAAATGCTTCTTATGCCATATCCCTCACCCTTCTTTGAACAGGTCAAATTTCAGGTCATTCTGTCCAATGGTTTTTATGTAGCTTTTTAAAAGTTGAGCTTTAATTCTGGACACCCTGTATATCTGTATAAATTTTATCAATTAAAAAATTTAGCAAATGCAGCAACCAATATTAAAATCACATTTACTGTCGAGACACTAACAGGGTCAATCAGTTGTTTCTTTTGTTACGACTTGGCTTTATCTAGCAATTTAGAAAATTGTTAAATTGGACAAATAAGACATGTTGCGTGTTGATTTGATTGATTTTCCTGGGCTCATTGACCAGTAACGCGGCATCCGTTTCCATTTTATCTATAATAGTAAAGTTCTTTATCTCTTTATTTACTGACGCGACTTATAAGTGTCATTAGTTTTCACATAGAACTATATTAATTTAAACACTTTGAGATCCATTGGAACTATGAAATACACTTCTATGAAGTTTGTTCTTTAATTGTTCGATGGCAGCACAGGCTTATTTGTCTTTGAAAGCTTATTAGAGGCAAGTATATACGACGATGTAATGCCAGGATGGATACTTAGAAATGGATACCTTGAAAATCAGGCATGTGTTTTCGTATAAAAATAAGTAAGCTTGTGCTACCATCCAACAATTGAAGTATGAACATCATACAAGTGGGTTTCAAAGTCCCAATACGTCTCAAAGCGTTTAGATTAATGCAGTACCATGAGAAAACTGGCAGAATTTGTAAGTCTTGTCAATAAATAAAGTGTTAAGTTACTTGTTTTAATAAACAAATTTAAAAGTTATTTTCGTATTAAAGTATGAATTTAAATTCCAATGGAAAAGTATCAATTCACAAGAAGCAATAACCATTTATTTTTTAATAAAAAATACAAAAATCAAAATAAACTATGAATTCCTAAGAGACCTTCAATTTTGTTTCTAAACTTTTGCATTAAATTCAAGTTTAAGTTCTAAAAGTAACAACTATACTCAGTTGTATTTACGATTCTTAGTTTAAGAATTGCACTACACCAATCACTTTTTAGATCACATATAAATCCCAATCAAACCACAGTTTAAATATTCAAAATAACGCCAAATGAAAATTAATATATAAATAGCGATATCTAACTAAAAATCTAACGTATCGATATTAGACACAAGTATTTATTTCTCGAGGTCAAATATTGAATAAACGCGTTCTCTCCAAAGGGCGGGCAATTTTCTTAGATGGCATCGAATCATCGGTAATTCAGTGACGTGAACATCGCCCGCAAGTAGCATTAATGCACTTATGCCAGATCGAAGACAGACTATTCCATACGCCTTTGACCAACGATGCCTACTGTCGCTGCCTTCTATTGGGGGATAAGGTTTAAAAGCTACTACTAAGAGTTTGAGATATATGTACTCGTAATTTAGTTTAGGTGAAGGGAGCGGTCACTAGGACCATCAATACATTTAAATACTAAGGCTTATCCGAGTAATGATAAGAATTGCTCGAACAATCGCCATTAGTTATAAATTGTTAATGTTCATCGGTTAAACTGCTGGAGTCCAGCGATCGTATATTGCAATCACTAGGTACGGGAGAGATTGTATAATAGGCGGGGTATCAGGCATCCATAAATAACCGTAAAAGATCACGTGTGCAAAATCACCCACTTAAACAACCGCCTATCAGTAAAGCTCCATTATTAGTTCTTTCGTTTTCGAGACTTTCCGCATTGAATCTAAGTAAATCAAGAAATTTTGGATCCTCAGGCCATTTTCTGGCATAGGAGATATTCCAGTAATAAAATAGTTTTTGCTTCGCCTCCCGCATGCGCGACGCATAAATTTTCTCAATTCTAACTCGTCTTACGCGGTGGGGAAAAAGAAAGTTATTCATATTTCATGGGTTTGGAAGAGTTTTTTTTTCGCTTAAAATGTTTCCAGTGAAAGAAGTTGAGTATTGGCTTTCTCGCATCACATCGAGCCCTTAAAAATCGATCTTTGAAAAATTGTGTTAAGATGTGTAGGGTTTATTTTAATGGGTAGTTTATTTTGAACATCAATTCAAAAGTCATTTCATTTCTGAACAATTCTATCACTTTGCTGAAAATGATTAGTTGCTTAGATAATTAATGTTATTATCCCAAAAAATGGCTGACCAAATTAAAAATATAACAAGTGATAATTTAGCGAAAGCGATTGAAATACAACGGTGGGGTTTTTTTTTTGTTTTGTTTTTTTGGGGGGGGGGTTCCAAAGTGCTTGGGAATGCAAAAAATTGCAACATCTCTTTCCATTATTTTTTCAAAATTTACTTTTAACTCTCAATTACCCATATGTTTACATAGGGTAATGAAAGTATAGCATTCGGGGAAAAAATCGATTTTTTTTTGCATTTTTCCACGTTTTGGAACATCTTGATTTAAAAAAATGGTTTAGAAAAAATGCGTGTGTACGTGGTCAGCATAACTCGCGAACGAATTGGCCTACAATGTTCGAATTTGGTGTACGAGTTAGTGGTGGTCATGGGACCTACCCTAAAGGCTTTCGTCAAAACTGCATATATACGCATAAGATTGAAATCAGGAAAAATCATGAAAAAAAGCATTTCTAAGCAGTTGCTAAAGAGCGTCTGTAACAATTTTAATTAAAATAATTAAAATCTGTGTTAATGCTTTTAAGATGTTCGTATCGTCTCCACCTGTGAAATTCCTGTAGAAATACGATAAAAAGTGAAAAGTAGAAACATAAGTGCCTTTAACACAGAGTTCTCTGCCCTTTTTCATGGCCCATCAACGATTGATTTCGTTTCTGTTTCATGCACAAGAAAATACATGTCTATTGTATAACATCGTCAATTTCGCCTTTTCGGCGTGCTTTTTTAATTTTTTTTTTTTTTTTTTTTTTTTTTTTTATGATGAATATTATAGTGTAATTGAAGGTTATGTTATGTTCCACGACCCTATATAAGCAGAGTAGTCAATTTTTGTACACCCTTTATCTAGTTAATAGCTATCCATTTAATGAAACGGAAAATAAGTAAAGCGTCTAATTTGGCTAGAATAAGCGATAATTTATCGGAAGCGATAGAAATACAGCATTTATTGCAATTTGCTTGGAAAGACAATAATTTATCAATTAGCCCATTACCAATGTGGCTTCTTCTTTTTTTAATTCATATTTCATATTAAGTAAATAGTCATGAACATTATCTATCAATCAATTGTTAGTCAATTAAACTTTACATAAGATATAAAGCGTCAAAATTACCCAGCTGTATTTCTCAAATGTATTAAATATTATTGCATCTGTTTGAAAGTAATTATCTCTTATAAAACACCAAACGTTTGAATACAACGATGAACTAAACCTCCTTGAAGGGTAAAATACTTAGGAATTTTAGCCAGTCCAACACCTTAAACGCTTTAATATATTTAGGCCATTTTTTTATTCCTCTCAGCTTGATTAGAGGAAGTGCCTTTTGAATGAATTAAGGTGTACGAGGGTCTTAACCCCTCAGAAATGATTCCGGAGGTTGGGAATTTTAACCCGGGAAAGAACTGAGTTAAACGGGGTCATCAGAGCACTCAATTTCAAGAAATGACTTTGATATTTTAAGTTGAACTAATAACACAATGTGATTAAAAAAAAGTAAAATTTAATTATTAGTCAATTAAATTGCATGCTTATCAAAGCTCTGAAAACACGTGCTTCAACTTAGAATTAGAAAACCACTTTCAATTTAAAATAAAGTTTTCAAGTCACTGTTTCTGCTGCACTAACATTTTTGACCACGGGCCGCCAAGGTATATTATTATTCAAGCTTAAACATCCATCGACCATATCTTATTCATTTAGAACATAACAAACATAACAAAAAGAACTGATATCTCCCGAAAAAAAAACTTTAAGCTGTAAAAAAAAATACCAAGTAAAATAGTCAGCCAGAAAAAGTTATGAAATCTAATCTTTGCCGCCAAGCGGCCACGTATAAGGTAATTCCATGTCAAATCAATGCGACTCCCAATCCGATCCCTTCAGAATTTAATAAAATTTTGCTCACTTGTTAGATTCATAGAAAAAAGAAAAAAAGGTCAATATTATGCTTGAATATCGTTTGATTTCTGAAATACGGCGCTTCAAAAATGGGCAAAAAGTCAAAATTTCGCATTTCTTGCTTTACAAATTTGCACATAATTTTGTTCATAATTTTTATAGAACATTGCTTTTGGTTTAAAAAAAAAACCTGAATATGTCGGCTTTTTAATGATGTATCTTCTGCACTTATTTATACAAAATTTCATTTTGAGATCGAACAGTTTGATCTTTGACCTTCAATATCTCAAAAAGTTTTTTTTTTTTTTTTTTTTTTTTTTTTTTTAATTATACTATCTTTATACATTAATGCTCTACAAAAATCTGCCTGTTTCATTTTGGGACCGCAATGGGATGTCAAGTTATAAATTAGAAGGCGAACCCTTACCCTTAACACTTCTCACAATAATCGCTTTTGGGTGCGAAGTAAAAATTCCCATATGAAAGAATGTACAAGGAAAAAAAAAATTTATTATAAAAAAATAAATTTTCTAGCTTTTTAAAAAAATTAAACAATGAAAATTTAGTTTTTGGATCATTTGTTGAATATATGGAAGAGTTACCATATTTTATAACTGGGTTTTCCAAGTTTGATGATATACGACCAAATAAGTGCGGTTACAAGGGGAAGTGGAACACTTACCGTTTGTGTTTGTCATATTCTTACAAATCCGTAATTAATGCTGATAGGATATCATTCGAACAAATTAAGTAAAAATATTGAAACTCCATTACATTCCTGCTAAACCTGCATATCTGCAATTGTTAGAAATAATCCTCAAACAATATGTTACTTGAGAGATTGTAACAATTGTCCAAAATGCGAGAAATTTAGGAAGTGTATAGAAAAACTTTTTGATAAGAATTGAACTATAAGAGTAAAATTCTAGCAGTTTAATAATTTTTACAGGTTGACATTGAACCTTTGTAGACCCTTTGTAAAGACTTATTAATTTATTTCTGGAGAAACTTGCAACATTTTAACGGCTTTAATGTTAAGGAGTAGTTATGTTTCTTTAGTGCTAGTAAAAAATTTAAAATCAGATTATTAACGATTTTTTTGAAAATTACTTCTTTATTATACAAGATACAGTTCAATTATATAATCCATTTCAACAAATAAAAAAAGGAGTAAAATGGAAAGAGAAGGTGAATATTGTGAAATGATATGTATCGGTTAAACTAATTTGGACTATATATCAATGGTAATACGACTAATAAAAAAAACGTGTTTCTATTTTGGAGATATTTCTGTTGCTAAACAACAAATACAAAAAAATTATTCTGATTGTTTATAACATTCTTTTTAAAAAAAATTCAAAATTCTATTTATGATCATGTTTTTACTGTTATAAGAAAAACTGCTTGCATGCGTTAAGTGCGATAAGCAGACACTAGCCATAATAAGTTTTAGACAATAATTTAGGCTAAAATTTATTTTTCTATTATATATTTATAAGAAGATCATGAAAGTAGAAGATATATATGATACGAGTGCACTACAGTTTCAATTTAAATTTATAACGTGGCATAATAACAATTTAATTCATTAGAAAACTAGACAATTCGCATTTAACTCCCTGTGCATTCTATTGTATTGAGTTTTGCGAATGTGATAATCTTCATTTCACAGCTGAAGTTGATTATTGGATGAATTTAAGGATAATGTTTTCTATTTAAATGTATTATTTGCTATCCCATTGGCCAAATAAAACCAACAGTTTATGTGGCGAACTAATCTACTTACCATACACTTACTAAATCCCTTGAATTTCAGACAACTGTTACAGCCCCAAAAGGTATATTGTTTGAGGAGAATAACAAACAATTGTAGACCAATTCTCTGGCTGACACACGGGACATTTTGTCTCTTTTTTCTACTCGTAAACAGATAAGAATCATAAAATTAGGATGAATATAATAGTTATGCTTTTATTCTATTTAATATTACTTGATGACAAAATTATTTGGAAAAATAGTTACTTTAACTAAGTCAAATACGCATTTATATCCACCTACGCACGGGACAAGGACAAAGTGTAAATTTGGCCTAGTTAAAATAATTATTTTTCAATATAACTTTGACAGTAACTAGAATTAGATAAAACAAAAACATAACTGCTAGATTCATCACATTTTAAGAATTTTAATTTGTTTCCGATTAGGAAAAAAAGCAAAATGTCTCGTAAGTACAGCAGAGAATCGCGCTGTAGATATGCAGGTTTAACAAGAATGAAATAGAGCCTCAATTTCTTTACTTAATTCGTTAAAATGACATTCTATCAGCATTAATTTCATATTTTTATGAATATGACAAACACAAACGGTAAGTGTTTCACTTCCCCCTGTTACGGTACTTATTTGGTCGTGTATCAGCAAACTTGGAAAACAGAATTATAAAATATAGTAACTCTCCTACACATTTGCAAAAGATCCAAAAATTAAATTTCCATCTTTTCATTTTTTTTTAAAACTATATAATTTACGTTCAATTCTCTGTGCATTTTTTTGCATTAGTTTGGTTGGTTGTTTTGCACCCTCAAAAACCTGTTTTTTCGCACAATAACGGCTAATCGAGCTGGGACCAACAGCTTAGCGTGGAGTCCGAACCACAACGAACATAAATGCGCTTAACCCAGGATTCCATCCCGGGACCTTTGGCATGCAAGGACAAAGCCCAAACCCTACAGCCATCAGGTGAACCTTTTACATTGGCGATTATCGTACGAAATTAAGGATAAGGATTTGCATTTAAATTTATAACTTGCTATCCTATTGTGGTCCCAAAATGAAATCTACAGATTTTTGTTGAGAATTAACGTATAATTTTTTTTTTTTTTTTTTTTTTTTTTAATAAAAAAAATATCTTATTTTGAGATATTGAAAATCAAAGGTCAAACTGTTTGACCTTAAAAAATAAGTACAAATGATGCATCATAAGAAAGGCCAAATTTTCAGTTTTATTTTGACACCAAAAGTAATGCTCTATAATAATTAGTGACAAAATTTTGTGCAAATTTGTAAAGGAAAAAATACGAAATTTTGACTTTTGGTCCATTTTTGAGGCAACGTCTTTCAGATACCAAACGATAGTTAAAATTAATATTGGCCATTTTTTCTTTTCATTATGAATCCAACAAGTGAGCAAAATTTTATTAAATTCTGAAGGGGTCGGGTTGAAAATGCCACTTTTTTGTGTTGATTTGATATGGAATGAACCTATAATTTCTTTGGGTTGCTTATACACAAAGTACTAAATTGGGATTATTGGGAGAAATCCCCAAAGGCAATCAGTACTTGGCTGGATAAAGTTTTATAAAATTAATCTCAATTTAGTGCAATGGGTACGAAGTAGCTCAAGCATATGAAATGAGATTATTCCGAAATAACTCTAGTCTGAATAGTTCTCATTGACTATGGAGATTTCTCCCAATAATCCTAATTCAGTACATTGTGTACAAGTAACCCAAAGAAATTATACGTGACCGCTTGGCGGCAAACATTAGATTTCATAGCTTTTTCTGGCTGACTATTTTACTTGGCAGGTTTTTTTACAACGTCTAGTTTTTTTCTTGGGGGGGGGGGATATAAAATCTTCAGTTTCATGGTGGGAAAACAACAAACACTACTAAGCGTATTTTTCATGCAGGTTGGGGCGTCTTCGTACATTGCTTCTTTTAATAAAGAGCTCCTGCGTCAAAATTCGGCACATAAAATTGGATAGCAAGTTTTAGAAATAAAAAAAATATGCATGCTTCTCAATGATGAAATATATAGTATTGCTTGCAACAATTGCTTTAGTTTATATTGTATGGTGAAGCGCTATGACTTAGCTAAAAGTGTAACTAATATTTTTTTACAAAAAATACTCCTCAATTCTTTATATTTCGTAGTAAACCGCATAGTTCTGCTATAAATACTTCGTGAATTATTAAAATTATTACTTTTAGATGTATCATTACTTTTAGATTTATTATTACTTTTCAGACTTTTGGATTTTATTATTGTTAATTCAACCTGTAAAAAAAAACATCCTAGAAAGACTTCAATATTGGTATCTGTAGTACTTAAATAATTAAAATAAACTTATTATGGCGCTAGAAAACTAGACCCAACTGATGAACTTCAAAAGCAGTTGTTTCATTTTTCCAGTAGTATCAATGCAATATATTGGGAATCGATTAAGTCAACTGAGTGTTTTAAGTACTTAATTCTATCAACTAGTTTAAACTTGAAAATCTAATGCACTAAGTGAGACATGCAAGCGCTCAAATCCTAAAAATTTGCTTCTAATCAATCAAAGATCAACGAAATGTACAGCGTGAAGCTACACTCAACAAACTGCTATTTCTGTTTTTAAATTTATATTCAAAACTGCATGGTTTTTACAATATTCTATGAATAAGATAATTGGGATCAATTGCAGCTTCATAAAAGACCGAATTATAAAAAAAATTGAAGATTACTTTAAAATTATTATCTTCATTTCTTCAATACGTTAATTTAATTGAAAAGTATTAGGATGCCATCTATTAGCATTTGAATGAATTATTTCATTCTAATAATTATTTTTAATCATATGCAATAGTATTATTGTCATCAGCATTATACATAATTAGCTTCTCTGCGTTCATAATTTGATTTATGTGAAATTTGGTCTAAATAAATCAAAAGGAACAAGACAGTTTAACGGACTAACATAGCAATAATCTTATTTATATTTAAAAAATAATATTCGTATATCATCACCCTGCACCTCTAAAGCACCGTACTGCATTTGCAAGGTTTTTCAGGACGAAATTGAATTTTGGATTAGACATACGTGAAAAAAAACTTTGAAATGGTACAATTTCTAAACAGAGAGAGACAGAAATATGAGACAAGTGTATGTTGGAAAAACATGTGTGGAATTTTTAATACACTAAGTCCGAAAAATTGAATGATGGGAGAACACTTGGTGACACTTTTACCATTTTAAATTGAATGGATTTGTTAATAAACAAAAGTGGCGAATGTTAGGATTATAATCCTGCCAGTGTGTCTTGCATTCAGCAAAAGTTTTGCATTTCGGCAGCACTATCCAGTAAAAGAGGATCATAGTGCCCTTTTTTCAAGCCTATTTATCTAACGTACCACTTGTTCCTTTTGACTCTCTCTCACTATTGCACAGTTACGTTATTTCAACGTTAAAGACTCTTTTCTGAAAGACAATCTATGAATAAGATATTTTTTTACAATACGACTATACCTTTGTGGCTTACAAAAACACTTAATATCTTTTTCTTGCAAGCCGAGACTAAAAAGCCCTATTATTCAATATTAGATATATCAATATAGTATGCATGAAAAAGCTGCAATGCATATTTTAGAGTCTTCAGTGTACTCATTCATGGAAAGTTTTTCTTTATTTTGATTATCCTTTTATCTATGTCCCTTCATAAAGAAAGTGGGGGGAGTTTTCGAATAGATTTCCTGATCATAAACCCCTTCTTTAGAGGACAAAAGGTTGATCATTAGAACAGAGGTTTCGCCTTCAAAAGAAAATTTTAAAGGACAAAATACTGGAAACCTTTCACTATCGGTTTACAGAACAAAGAGCGATCGAACGGAAGCTAAAAATTTTACTTTTTAAATTACAACGGGGGTGTGCAAGAGGGGTAAAAAGAGGTACTTCTTATTTCTTCAAACTGAAGAAAAAATAGTAATAAAAATTTAAGATTGCATCAGTTTTATTTCGTTTTCACTTCCTGATTATCTTTGACCATAAAAAAGGGGATAGATTTTTCTATGGAGGAACAATCGAAAGGAGTATTGAGCTGCGTAAACTGGAAAATTCCCAAGAAATATCCAAGCATAATATAATCAATTACTTTCTTGTTATAAAAAATACGAATATTGTAATGTATTTTAATCTGTTTAACTCATTTTATAATAGAAAAACTAATGTAAATGTATTATTATTAATAAAAAAAATGGATCTGAAGTAGTGTCATTACTAAGGTTAATTTTAAGAGTTAAAATTGGCTACAATTTCATAATAGTGCAAAATATAAAATTTAGAGAAAAACATAAAAATATGCGAGACTAAAACAATTTATAAATTAATATTTATAATTTATTAATGAAATATAAGAAGCTATCTATATAGTTTGGAGTTTACCAGGTTGACTCTACTTAAAGTCGTGCTCTCTTATGCAATGAAATCGTCGATTGTCTGGCTGTCTGGTAGGAGCATTTTCTGGGTTTCCTAACTATCGAAAATCAAAAACATGGAACACCCCTTGAAAGTACTCATGTAAGTTGCCGAATGATGTTCCATTGCAGTACAGCTCATGTGTAGCTCATACACAAGCAAATCTTCTATTCAAAGAACCAACCTTGGATTGTCTAACTAAATTTGAAAAGCAACAAAAATATACTTTTTTTTAAACAATATAAGATAAATTAGGTCATGAATTGCAAATCCAAAAGCATCCGAGTATTGAATACCACAAAAAAAAAATTAGTATCAAAATTGACCTTCTAGTAAGATTAAGGCAACCTTGCAATGGAAAATAGCCGTAATTGCTGTATGCACAGGTAAAGCGAATGATGAATATTATGTGTGCATACGTGACAGAACATTATACATAAATCAGACAAAAAAAGAAATTTAAAACATTCCTTAATCGCATTGACTATATTTTTGTGTTCACTAAGCATCCCAATATGCAAGGTAGTAAGTAAGGTGTCTGTTTTTGAAATATAGCAACAATGGCATAAACTGCATTGTTGAATAGTTTAAAAAAATTACTTAAAACATAAATTTTACCGTTGCGGCTGTTCCCGTTTTTACAATAAAAGGTTATGCAATATCTATGTCATTATGATGTATCACACCTTACTTTATGTTAGAAATTTATGTTCCATTCCTTCCATGCCTTTTTGAATCGTCATCATGTCATTTTATTTTTGTTTGCATATCCTCGCTTCGACATTTTCTTCTTTTATGTTCACAAACTAAGCTTAAAGTTTCCCACATCGCATTATCATATCGCACTGCTGTAAGTAGCAGATGAACAGAAGTACAGAGTTTTGCCCTGAAAACATTTACAGTTCTAGTCCCCAACAACGTCACTCAATAACCTTATATATATTTTTTATTTAAATGATTATGGGGGGGGGGATTTAATAAATACAAATAGACAGCAAAAAGTTCTTGATTTAAATATGGAACTGAGTTGGTCTTTATTTGTCGAGTTTTAATCTGTATATACTAAAATCTTTACAATAAGCATTTTAGTAAATGAAAAGAGTTAATTACAAAAGACATAGTTGGATGATAAATGTGCTTATGTGCCCTCTTAAGTACCTTAAAACATTTCTGCGATAATATGTGAGAGTTCAGCTGTTGTAACTTTTTAACTAAAAAATTTTAAGGTTATTTTTTATTGAAAATTTAATCTTTAGTCATTTGATAATTTGTGCTAAATTATTTTATTCTTAGACTCAAGTTAAATTTATAAAAAAAATATATGCATATTTTATAAAAAGTGCATTTTTATAATCCCAAGAATAATATACACTTTTCACAAGAATAATATGCATGGTTTTAACAGAATTTATAGCTCAAAATAATTCAAATTCATATTTATAAGCTGCCAATGAGTTATACAGTTTTGAATTTATTTCATAACATTTAAATATTTTTGTTTTCAATAAAATCCGAAGTATTTTTCTCGGAAAAATTTCCCACAAAAAAAATCTCTTTTTTTCTTTCTCGAAAATTAAAATGTCTCTAAATTAATTTATGAGACAGAGGATTAGTCATAAAGAATACGCAAATAAAACTGTTGATGCAGTTTATATCTTTTAAATTATATGTGCAAAGTTAAAATTAAATCTTTATGTTAGTTTAAAAAAATAATTACTTAACCAAATTTTGCTATCATACATTGCATCTTCCTTCATTTAATTAAAGTATTAAAGTATTTTTTTTCCCAAACCTCTAACGATGCCATGCTGCATTCCTTTTTTTCTGCCACGGCGAGACACGTGCTTTAATGCTTGCTACTTGTTATCATTTTCTTTATGCATTTCGAGTAAAGAGGCTTCCAGATTTTTTTAAAGTTGTATTTAAATTGAATGAGTTGCATTACTTCAGTGATTTGGTTATGTTTTAAAACATTATTAATCGTTTCATGATCTAATTTAATGTTCTTTTGTGTTATATAAGCCTATATTATCAGATAAACTGAGTCAAATTTATAAATATAAAGATAAGTTTTAATAATTGATCACGAAATCATTTTCTTTGCTTGAATATTTAAAAAAAAAGCAGTAAACCATTTTAAAAAAATAATTTAAGAATTTTGTTTTTATTTGTTTCTTGATTATCTGTATAAATACAGAAAAATATTTTAGTTCAAGGGGGGATTAACGCAATTGAAATCTTGACAAAAAAAAGTATTATTTATCAATTTTAATCAGGCTATTCACATCCTTGTATTTTCTTTTTATTCTTAGTAATATCAACATTTTTTTCACTGGAAATTGCGAAGAAGGGTAAATAGTAGGGTGGTTCGAAAAAAACTTTTTTTTTAATTTTGGATCGCTATAGTGCGGAAAAGTTGCGATTGGTAAAGACAAAAAAAATGCACAAATTATTTTTTTTTTATTAATTTATCTTCCGTTCGCGCAACGCCATCAAAGTTAGCAAAAACTTGTGAAAAACCTTAATTTTTCAAAAAAAAATTTAAGCACTCCAGATGGTTTTAATTTTGTCCCTATACCATTAATTAACTTCTAAAAGCATGTAAAATCAATATATATGCAATTATTATACATTTATTTCATATCTTCCGGTCGCGCAATATAGTACAAAATGAGTAAAATTAGTAGTTTTTGCAAAATTTCAAAGTTTGACCGTTTAGTACATTTAAATTATACGACTTTTAGAGATGCTATGGTTTAATTGTATTACAATAAAATATTTAAAATCCAAGCTTATAAGATAAATTTTAAAATTCAAGTCGAATTCGGTAGCGTAACTTCGTCAAAAACAACAGAATAGCTTACCTGGACAGAGAGATGATGCGTTTTCCTTTCAGATAATTTAGAACTTTTCTGATAGTAAATATTTGGTATTTTTTTTATTTCATTATTCAATTGTTTGTACAGCTCTTCGCTCGTTTTATCTTCAAAACGACTCAGAACTCACCACGAGAAGGTGGCTGTACTTCGAGTTCCACCCACACCCTTCCCAACCAACCATCCAATGTAGGGTGGATTATTTACAATCACACATTTTACATTAAATTACACATTTATTTCACTTTCACACTCTTTATGTTTCTGTTCTAGTCTTTATTTATCGATAAACATCGAAATTCGGATTTGTGTGAAAAAGATGGCATTGTTGAGCGTGACAGCAATGTGGTTCTAATGTAGCCATCTCTGGAACTGTATCCACACACTTTACTTGAAGCTTCGTCACTAGCTTAACGCACCTTTCAACTGCCTGTGTATGGCATGGGAAAGCATCTATATTCATAGCAGGCTTAAAGTCATTGTTCACATATTGTCTTATTTCTTCATTATTCATTCTTCTTAAAAATGGAGGAGGAGTTAATGTATTGGTTTTCCACTTGATAATGTCGGTATAGTCTTTAGCTCCAAAGTTTAGGCTTGGGGTTTTAAAGATTCTGATAAAGTCATCTGATACTGATTGTTTTGCTTTCATGATACGCCTAAAGCCCAGCTCTCGTATATGTTTTCTTTCATCATTTACCATAGCCAAGAGTAAATTTTCGGGATGGGCAAAGTAGGCATTTCGTTGTAATACAGGATCAACGACTTGAAGTAGCTCTTTTGATAGGTACCTTGTAAATTTAACAGTTTTGAAAACATGTCTAGGCCCATCAGTGAATTTGTGGTTTATTTTTATGGCAAACCACATAGGCATATAGCATCTGAGAATGAATATGACTATTTCTTTCAAATTTTCAGAAGGGCTTGACGCACTGATGTAGAGGCGCAAAACTCGGTTTGCAGTTGTAAGCCATCTGGAATGCGTCATTAGGTCAGGATCAGGTACTGCAAAGTCTTCTGTACAAAGTCCTGATTTGATGACTTGTGATATTTCAAGCAAGTACAATTGGTCCTTGCTAAGACTACCCTTGTCAACTTTAGGAATCTCACAATTAATAAGATTAAAATCAACAACTGGTAGTCTTTCGCAATCAGGAAGGGCACTTCCAATCGGTCCGGAATATCCTTTTGGGCCTGTTGTATTTTCATCCAGGTGTTGGAAAAGGTGGCCGAATGGAAGTTCGTTATAGTGGAGAAGGCAAATACTCCATTGCAGAGGTCTTCCTACATGCATCTCTATATGTCGAATAGCACCATTTCTGAAACCCGTATTAATAACAGTACCGTCACATCCAACGACTTCCAATTTGTCAAGTAAAAAGCTATTTTTTGATAAGTAAGACGTGATGCTTTTGCCTATGTCGGTTGCTGAGCTTGAAGAAGGAGAAGTGTGTCCTATGTAAGAGGATCCTGGCTCCTGAATTAAAGAGTAATGCTCCTCTTTATAGGTTCTGCGAAAGTATTTTCTGCCAGTTTTTTCAATTGACAATGTATTGTCTTTTCGTCCATCAAAGTAAAGACCATAAATTTCCAAACTTATATCACTCTGCAAACTATCTCTCACACAAGTTTTTTCTCTTCTGATTTTACTCTTGTCTACAACATAAGAAGTATCTGATTCATTAATCAACCCAACATCTTGCAACACACTTGAAGCAATAGCAGCCGTAGCGCGATCCGATACGCCATATCGGTCACTAGTTACAGCAGTAGTGTTTAATGAAATCCTCATCTGCCTTTGCGGCTTTGTTGAAGAAGTTGAAGACAGTGGTACAAATTCTTCGTCACTTTCGTCACTGATATGGGAAACGTCTGAATCTGAATTATTCATCTGTACTTTAACATTTTTGCTTATTTTGGAAGATGTAGGTCGTATTCTTACATAGTTTTTCCGCATTATTTTATGAGTTATTCGTTTGGTTTCATTAACATCCATCAGAGACCCTATTTTTCCAATGCCGTATTTTCTTTGCAAGTACATAAACCTCAATTCCAAAGGTGGAATTTTTTTCCTTCTTTCACAAATACAGTTCACACTTACAGGACATACACATGTATCTGAAGATTTCTTACAACAGTCATCAGCAACAATTAAACATTTACACGCCGCGATATCAAAAAGAGAGCATCCTTTCTCCTTGAAATTGTCAAGTTTAAGTTTGAATGTTGATTTATCTTTGTCGCGATGAAATGACTTTCTGAGTTTACTGTACGATTCGTAGTAAGAACTAATTAGCTGGATGACCCTGTACTCCGTAACAGTTGGTATAGAGGCTTTGTCATATAAACCGATAATTTTCTTTGCCACTGTTGAGGCTACTCTTGAAAAAGATACATTCTTGTTGTTTATTTTCACAGCTAGGTTGAATCTCTCTTGAAAGCAGCAACGAAGGACATCTTCATGAGTTGGAAGCTTGTTGTGTAACAAGTCTCGTGGTTGACCGAAAATAGGGCACTCAAATTTTTTTCTAGTTATTGTACCTATACCAACTTTCTTTGTTACATCCATTGTATCAATAACTGTCGTGTAGAACTATTCATTAAGCAAAACACAATCTAGAACTGACTCGAGCTAGTGGCATGAGTAGACTGATGGAAATAGCGGGAAAAAATGTTATGGCTACGACCGTCTAAGCAGCGCGCGCATCGCTGGCATTAGTCACCTACACCACGCATCTCGGAAGCACACTGAAGGAAATATCGAGAAACAATAATAGCTGAATATTATTTCATTAGATTTAAACTATAGCATCTGTAAAAGTAGTATTAAAATCTACTAAGCAGTCAAACTTTGAAATTTTGCAAAAACTTCTATTTTTACTCATTTTGAACGATGTTGCGCGACCGGAAGATATGAAATAAATGTATAATAATTGCATATATATTGATTTTACATGCTTTTAGAAGTTAATTAATGGTATAGGGACAAAATTAAAACCATCTGGAGTGCTTAAAAATTTTTTGAAAAATTAAGGTTTTTCACAAGTTTTTGCTAACTTTGATGGCGTTGCGCGAACGGAAGATAAATTAATAAAAAAAAAAAATTAGTGCATTTTTTTTTTTGTCTTTACCAATCGCAACTTTTCCACACTATAGCGATCCAAAATTTTAAAAAAAAGTTTTTTTCGAACCACCCTAGTAAATAGCCTAGTGAAATACTTTTAAAAAATGCATCGTTTTAGAGTAGTTTTTAAGAAATGGAAATGTTTAAATATCCCAAGAAATTTTAATAACATAAGTCGATTATTCAACGAACGCATCAAAATTTGAAACATATTTCTAAATGTTTAAATGATGAAAATTTATAGGAGTGATGAATAAATGTTAAAAAAAGAGTATTATGGAGAAAAAAATTAAGAAAAAAAAGATAAGCATTTATCCAAAAACGTTGAAAACCACTAATGCGAACCCTTTTAAAAACTAGAATGGGATATACATTTCTCATCTCTTCATTTAAGTAATAAATTTGTGTAGAATTTCAATATGTCTTCTTTTTAAAAGCTCTTATTCTATTCATCACTATATATCATCATTCGGATTATATTACCCAACACAAATAAATGAAGCTTTCACTTTAATTCTGTTTAAAAAAGCATTTTGGTTGATGGAAGAATATGTATTTTATTGAAGTATGATGAGAAAGAATTACATTCTCACAAAATGATATTCAATAGAAACTTGCAGTCATTTTAAGTGTGCATCATCTACATAACTTTACGCGCTTTATAAAGATAAGGAAGAGATATAGAAATACAAAAAAAAAATATTTCCAATGTGACTTAAAAAAGTGAACTCAAAATTTGTTTCTTGTAGAATTTATTTTTGATACTCAAATCCAGCTTTGGTATTTCTACTTCGGAAGGATTGAAGGTATATAAACCAAAACGTTAAATAGCAAGAATATGAATTCTTCTACTTCAGATAATTCATATACTATTTATAAATTATTTTTTAAAGTAAATAGCATAATCTTTAGACTTTTTTCTCCTATGATCCTCATTATTTTAAAATATGTATATATGTATAAGCTATTTGGAAACTGATTACTTCTTCCTAAGTGCCAATTTAAAAGGTTTCTAAAGTTTAGCCTCATCTGCATCACAAACACTGAATCAAGTCTATGTACATACTTTTTTCTTGACTCCATGTGTTTTTCTAATAGATACACTTGAAAAAAGAACAAATTTTTCCAATAAAACACGGTCGATTGAATCGAATCCCTCAATAAACTGAAATACCCACTCCCAGTCGATTTCACGCTGTTTACTGAGGCGTATGCTTTAATTTTTAAGACTACGGTAAAGTACATTTCTTTCTCTTCCTCATCTAGCTTTAACCTCCCCGAATGTTTGTTATATAGAAACATTCCCTCTTCCCAAATGGGAAGTAATGGTATTGACTCTTGGAAAAGCTCGCATCCAGATACAGACGTTATTTCATTAATGATTCATTGGCAATAAGAGATAGCTCTCTGCCTCCAAGCTACAGTTGGGTTATTCAATTCCTAAGCTTACCTCTTTATATTACGCCATTTCAATTGGATGTTCGACTTGAACTCCTAATTATTTGGGCCTTTGAATGTAATTGTTTTATATTTCTTGTAGTTGAGGCTTACGCATGATGTTATTTCATATTTTAGTGCTCATGGATATTTATTCTTTTTCAAGTGATTTTTTAGAGAGATGAATAACGTTTCCGTTTTTTAAACTTCAAATTAAAATTATTTCAAGTATATATACTTGTTGACATCTTACTAAGGGTTATTCAAATTATTATTATTCAATTAGTTAATAGAGTTAATGTATAGTATCAAAATGAATAAGTCTAATTTATACCGTTTAAAGAAAAAGATATTTTTTACGTTTATATCACTGAATTTTATAACTATATATGTCAAATTGATACCAAAATTTTGAATCGAACCCAACATTTGCATACATATTCAAGGGTCTATAATTCACTCCCCAGTTTGTGTCATTTATCTGAAATTTAAATTTATTTTTTTTATTGTTAAGTGATTTCCATCGAAAGTACCAAGAAGATATAAGATAATGAAATTTTAAATTGAAAAGTTACATTTTTTACAATTAGTAATCTATTGTTAAAATTTTAAAAGTTCAAAAAACATATAGCTAGAAATTACGTATATTTCATTAAGGTGAATATTTTAAAGTTTTTAACTCAGTTTTAGAAGAAATAAATGTGTAAAAGTATGATAAAATAACTCACCAACAAATTAAAAATACAAAAATTGCTCTCCAAGTATCAAAGTATTCTGAAAATATATAAGTCTAACATTATATGTACTTGCTTGATTTTTAGAGCAATTTTTTTAAATTATTGTGATCCTAGAATATAGTAGAAGAATATAAATGGTCAACAACTTTTTATATATATAAATAAATTTAATTATTTGAGAGATTGTATTACAGGTTTTGTTTATTTAAACTTTATTAGTGTTACCATAAAACCACTTAGAGAACAAAATATCTAATAAGTCAAGGGACTAGGAATGGGAATCGAAATAATTAATTTCAATTGAAAAAAAAAAAATTTATATTATATTTTAGAATTTTTTGTGAATTAATTATAATGTACTTTGTTTCTAATCATGAACTAATAAACAAACGAAGATATGAAACTTCCAATGAGAAGTACATTGCTCACCTAAGAACATATTTCTTATTATATTCGTTTACAATATAATAATTCGTTTACAATACAATCGTAGCATACTTTTTACAATTTATCCATCTTTTTCACTCGATAAAATGGGTTGAAAGCAGGAAATTTAAATTATCCTAAATATTAATGATCATGAAACCCAGAAGAAACATTCATCAATGACATAAACAACAAATGTGTATTGTTTCATTAGGAAATCATAGTAGAAATACTAAGGATCAGTGTTAAAAAATATACTGGCTAGTACAGATGAAACCTTTCATAATGGAATGACTCATTGATAAATATCCAGTGCAAGACATAACTATATCAGCCTTTTTAGTTATTCATTCCTTTCTTTCCCTTTTGAAAGAATTTTCGTAAAACGAATTCAAATGTGAAAGACACAATATTTTCAAGCAAATATACTTACACGTATTTCTTAAAATAGAAAATGAACTTGAAATTTCAAATTTAAGCTTCCTCACTGTATAATAAATACCCCCGCTCCCCCAACTAGGTACATTTATTTAGTTGATTTACTTTCGTTAAAGACATTTTATCATTTTCAGGGACAATTCATGGTCAAAAAGTAATGTAAGTAGAAATATGTCATATTGAAGCTTTCGGTATCGACGGAAATAGTTATAGTTTCATACAGGCGAAATCAACATAAATTATGCAATAAGATATTTGTTTCAAAAATACGCTCAGCTGCATAAATATTACTTAATTTTAGACAATCTGCTGAAAAAGATGAACGAACAATAATTACGCTACATAGAAAATTCGAAGATTATTATTTGTTGACAGAAATATGAACAGAGAGCACTCGTTGTCGATGACAAAGCTTTCTATCAAGGTTTGGGGTCTGTCACTAAAAGGCTACTTGTACAGACTCTTCCATTACCATTTATGATGCTCTAATTAACTCACTTGCCGTCATCCAATCGATATGAATCTTGCAGATAGATTTGTTAATGATGAAAATGTATTCTTTTAAGGGTTTTTTTTAGTGGGGTAGATAAGTCAATGGCTCTGGTTTTTTTAGTAGTAGTTAAACATTATGAAAACTTGATCTAAGCTTCAAATCGGTTAAATAAGTTGCAATTGCACATAAAAGTTAGTAAAGCATATAAAATATTTATGTTAAAAACTTGGGTTTTATGGGTAATAATGGGGTTAATATGTAGCTGCTAAAATTATTTTATTTAGTAAATGAAGGGCATGACAATTACATAGAAAATACTTTTAAAAAAAATCAATTTATAAAATGTCATCATCTAAACATATCTTCTTTAATATATACCAGAAGTTATTTCTTCCTGATTGTTTTCCTTTCAAAATTAATTATAATTAATATTTCAATATTTTATTCTGAATCTATCAAGACTTTTCAGGTTAATTCTTAATCCATGATAAGATATCAACTACCATCATTTTACGCAATATATCAATTAAACCTGAACATTAGTGAATGATAATCTTTAAAACAAAATAATATAATTTTTATTTTTTTTATTTTATTAAATTAAAATTTATAATAGATGACCCTATCCTTTTTATATATATTTTGTCGTTTTATAATAAATTGTCATCAGGAATAACCCTTTCAATGCTCGTTTCTTAGTAATCATTCATCACTAAATTACCTCTTGTACTGAATCTGTTAGTTTGCAATAAAAAAATCCAAAGGATTTTACACAATGCAAGATGTGAAATAGAAAACTATGTGATCGAGTTTTTGAATTTCTATTAAAGTCTCATTCGAAATCGGTCCTTGAATCACTTTAATTTTCTTAAGTTGCACGGACTAACACGACGAAAAGGAAACAACTGCAATATGGTAGCTTTCAAATATTCAAGTTTAACAACGTAAGTAAAGTATATTAAAAGAAATAACTAAAATATGAACCCAACAATCAATTCATCAATTTCAATGATAAGTTAATTAATATTTAGATATCAATGTTTAAGCTATCAGCTATACAGAATACAGCTCATACATAAATATTCCAGTTAGTTAAAAATAATTGAATTACCGAAAAGTTGCATGACAAAATATTTTAAGTAAAGTTGCATTTACTTTAAATAATAAACTCTAGGCTATTATAGAAAGTTTGAAGTAATATGCCAAGGAGAAAAGTTCCCATTAGCAGGCTTCCCTATTTAAAAATCTAGTATCTACAGACTACTCGATTTTACAAGAGCGAGCAAAAACATATTTATTTTTCTAAGGAAAGGATAGGTTTTCTATGTTTTTAAGGACCAAAATCTGCAAAATGCTTCATTTATATTTCAGTCTAAGCAATACATGATAAAAGAGATCACATTTCCACAAAAGAAAACACATTTTTCTGATTTTGTCGGATACTAGGTTTTTAAATTGGACAGCCGAGTTGCTACCAGAAAAGTTCCCATAATCCAGATCCATTACAATTTGTTTAAATTATCAGTCTGTCTTTTCGGGATAATTTCGGAATTTCTCCTGTTCAGGGCGTAAATGTTTAGGAGTTCTTATTTTGAAGGTCCTTACAAACTTATTTCTGTTTTAAATTCTGGCTACTCTCAGTATTCTATATGTTACAACGTGTCGGTGCCCCCCCCCCCCCCTCCAATATAAAAATTTTCATTTTCTTATATCATGATATCATGAAAAATTCTATGCACTAAACCCAAAATTTCATAGTCACAATTCCTTACTGAAAACATATTTTATTCTCGTACACAATATGCTTGTACACAATAACGGCTAATCAGGCCGAGGCCTACAGCTTAAAGTGGATTCCGAACCACAGCGAGCATCCATGCCTAACCCGGGATTCAAACCCGGCATCTATGGCATGCTAAGCCAGAGTGCCCCACAGTCATCAGGTGGGATTATTTTCAGATAGGAACGCTACCTTTTATGAGAAGGTCAAATACCAGTCATTTTAGGTTGAAATTTAAATAAGTTAAATTTTGTTAACATTTGATTACATTCCACTATAATTTTACTATACATTACACTACTGCTTTCATGGCATTAAAATAACTTGAAATTAAAAAAAAACTGCAACACTTGGAAAGCACAATCTCATTCTACTTACAAGTAATCGTTTTTGGGCGGATATCCCTTCTCTTCTTGACATATATTCGTTACAAAGTTATTTCCAAGTAAAAGGAAAGAGTCTTCTCAAAAATTCATCTACGTCGTGCTGGTCCGATATCCAAGAAACCATTTCGATGGGAAGAAAAATGAAATCTATAGTCAATATCTAGCAGCTGTGCAGCGACTAACCTGAAACCTCAGCTGGGTATCCATTCTCAGAGTGTTAAGACCCACGGGAATGCTACGATATGATTGAAAAGAAAACCTTCAATCACATTGGGGAATCTGATTTCTTGGAGGGATCAACATCTGGCTTGTAAAACCTAACCAAATTCCTTGGGGGGCACTTGCAAAGATGGAGAACAATGGAGATGGTACTTGTTAACTCTTACGACAAAGGGGTTTACCAATATTTTGTACTGACATTCTTAGAGTTGAAATTTATGATGTCGGATGTTAAAAGGCTTTCAAGTTCCTTTTGACTTGTATCTTATATTCTAATTGTTTCCTTTTAAACCATTCTTAAAGAATCAATTTTGTAGAGTATTTTAGCACTTATCATATTGTAACCGTAGTCAATTTCTTATATTTGAGTATCTTAATTGAATAACAATATTTTTTTTAAATTTGGACAGAACTGGACTAGTTCGATACCTATATCACTTCTTTACAAAAAAAATGTATAAAGTATATTTTTTAATTTAATGTTGCATTAAAAGGATCATAAAAATTTAATAAGTTTTGATAGATATATTGTACCAAAACTATTGTTAAATCACATTCGAATTTAGGGAACAAGTAACTCTCAAAACAAGTACTCTATAAAAGATGAAAAATGCCAATATCATCTGTAAATCTTAAACAATTTCTATCAAATGAAATACATTATAATTAATTATTTAAGAGTATTACTAAAATAGTTAATTTTTATTCATTTTTGGACATTTTAATTTAATACATTTATCCATGAGTATTATAAACTGAATTAAAACTAACTTATGTTAATTAAAAAAATTATAAACTTAAAATCATTTAATAATATTAAAAATTGGCTGTTTGAATTCTAACAGTAAATATCAATAGCAAATAATCTGAGATTAAGCAATTTCAAAATTTCATTCTGCTCCTATTAAAGCTTTTTAAAAAAATTTAAAAAAGAGTAATTTCACAAACTAATTACATTTATCTTACATATATGGTTATTTACTGACTAGTAAACTGAGCCTTTAACCTAAACTAAACCTCCTAACTTGTAGAAAATTAATATTGTTTAGAAGATGGAGATATTCTTAATAATATAGGATATAATACGAAAGTAACAGATTGAAATTGTATATTAAGCAAACAAGCTTGGTAATGAGTTTCTATAACGAACTCTTTTGAAATAGTGTTGTAATAAAAAAATATACATGCCTCTTTGGAGAATTAGGGAAAAATATAAAATAAATTTCCATAAGGATTTCATGTTTTCAATTCGTTTTAATCATATTTTATTTAACAAAAGTTTGCACTCGGATCCAAGATAGATTAATGCATAATTGGAAAAATTTACATTAAAGGGAAAAAATAATCCTACCCCCATTAGACTCAGTTGGATGTTTAATGCTCTGCGGATGTATCATTTTGGATGTACTATTGGATTGGGTACTCATCCATTGAATGTATAAAGCTTTGTTATAAATATTGCTAAAAATGATTGATAATTTGTTTGAGTGAGTTAAAAAGTTTGTTTCCAAAGAAAATGAACTGTTATGAAATAATCTGCAATAAAACTAAAATAATCACATTTGAACTTAAGTTTTTTTCTCTATGGTGTGTGCAATATTTACTCATTTTATGTTCACATTAACAAAATTAATGCCCTGGTTAATTTGCATTTTATTCTGCGATGTAGTTCGTACAGGTATACACGGGACAAATTTGCATGTCTTATATTCTTACCAGTGATTCACATCAAAGTTTTCCTGGTCGGAAAAATAATACAGATAAAAAGTAAAAATCCTATTTCCGTAAAATAATTAAATATATTCTAAAGTACATGAAATATTTATGTCCTTATTGAGAATTATCTTCGTTTTTATCGTTGTCTAGTCGCTATCATTCTTTGCTCTAACACTGATTAAATAAGGAACTTATACCCATAAAGCAATTTAACAGGTCACAATTAGATACAATTACACAAAATAAACACAATAACACTGCATGTAATTACAGAAACTGAGCCCCAAAACTGGATTAATGGATAACAATAACATCTGCCTACTTCATTTAAATATAAGCAACTATTTTTCCACGACGAAAGTGCCAGATTAATCTGATTTAAATAATTTTGGATGATAACTTAATACAATTTATTCTACGAACAACATAAAATAAAGTAATAAAGTGAATTAGTTCAATAATAGTTTATCTGTGTTTTCATGTTGTTGTTTTTTTTGTTTTTTTTTTGTTTTTTTTCCTTTTGTCTGCATACATTAATATTTATGTTTCCTAGAAATCTCTTGATACTTTCAGTGTTCATCTAAAGCAGAATATAAATTCATCTCTAGTGAGAAAATATGAAACCTCTTTTTTATTTCATTTCTGAGTCTCTATATAATTAGAAAATTTCTTTTCCTAGTTGCATATGATCTAATCCAAGCAACAAGCGCAAAACTCATTCACTTCTCATTATGCATTCGATAACATTATTCATCTTTTAAATGTATCAAATAAGATCTGAGAGATAAAATCTAACATCGTAACACCCATTTTACTTAATATATTTCCTTGAGAATGTTTGCTTTAGTTACTTAACATAAAAGCTGAGTCACGTTGAATACAATAGTAACCAACACCTGAGTTCTCTTTATTGAATCCCCAGTATAAATAACTTGTATGTAAAGTAAAGATACCTATAGAAACTTCACAGAGAGTTAAAATATTCTATTCATTAAACCGGTGTTAAGCTAACAATGAAGACTGTAAAAAGCTTACAAAAGATCAAAGAAACACTCAAATTTCATAAAAGCTAATTTTAGAGTCTTTTACAAAGCGCCTTATTTTAGAGAAGCTACTTAAAAAACGTGGAACACTAGAAACGATGTTAACAATTACAGGCACGTTTTCATACCGTCAAAGAGCCAATTTCTGTTAGTAGCTGATTAGCATATCAATCAACATGCCTCCGCCTTTGTCATTCTGAATATTTGATCTTATTTTTGCCCATGCAGTGATTCTGTTAGCATTCCTGGAGTTAAACCGGGGAGCAATCTGCATTTGTTTTGTACCTTTCTCACAATTGAGAACTGAACTTACAAAACAATGCGAGCTTAGTCTTTAAATTAGCTGGGAGATGAAGAGGGGAAAAAAGTGCGAACCATTTTTCTAGTGCTCGCGATGATTATGCAAATACAACTTCGCAATAATCAGTCATGAATAAAGATGAGAGAAAGAGAGAGAATAGCAAATTGAAAAATACAAACCTACACATGACTAACAGGTGCAATAAATGACAGGTGTTCATACTTTTCTAATATTTTCGGAAAGTCTTCATGAGCTGCATGTTAAATATTTTTTCAGTAAACAGGAAGCATACAGAAAGGCTTTGCAAGAGAACAAAGAAAGTTATTAATGTGATTAATTTACCTCCAGAAATTGTATCGGAAAACTACTTTGTGTAGATTGACCGGATTTCTACTTAACATGTATAAAATATCTGAAGTTTTCATTGTAGAAGTATTTTAAAATCTCATCAAGTATTTAGCATTTACTACCCTAATGTTAACCAACTTCGTCCATTGCGAAGTGATTGCGAAGATACAGTGTAAGGAGAGCTCAGAATTCAGTCAGTTGATATATAAATCTTGGACTAGACCACCTTGTTATCAAACTGAAGTACGGTCTTGCCTACCACGTTTATTATTGGGACGGTTAGTTTGCCTTTAAAAGTCACACTTTAAAAGCCCAAAACTTTTCACCATCAAATATACAAAGTTTAGAATATGTCCTAACTCCAAGCCTCTTTAAAAGAGTTATAAGTGAATAAACAGATTTAAAAATTCACTTTCTTAACATTTTACAGTGATATATATTTACACCAAATAAGGGGGATTATTTTGTTACCCCTGAAAAAAATTAGCTGCTCCGCAAGTAATATCCAAAGGACGGGAAAATATAAATACATCATTTTATAATTTGTTGTTAATTCCATACCATTCAATATTATTTCATTAAGTTTAGTTCCAAAACCAATTAAACATATCCTACTAATTAGCTTTAAAAAATGAAGTAAAGGCTACAGAATCCTCACAGACAGTCAAATAAGGATGAATTTTCTTTTAATTTTTCAATGTATTAAAATTCGAGTTGTAAACATGAGTATTTAGCTAGTATCTATCTAGTAAATAATTGAGAAAGTTTGTTGGTTTGTTAGCCCTCTACATAAAATACATTTTGAGCAATTTAGAACAAATCTTGCATAGTGATACTTCTGAATATAAAGAGGCTAAATATCTATAATTATAACTCTGAAAACCAATGCATACAATTTTTTTTATTTTAATATTTATGCCTTATTACCTGTAGGTACTTTAAATTCATAAATCGCTCAACCCACCAAACAATTTAATAGTTTATGATACAAATAACTCAACATGTTTCGAAACATTAAAAAAGAGTAAAAGTTCTCTCAATATCTGTAACAGTGAATTTGAATCTAAAGAATTTTAGATAAATATTACAAAAAAAATTAAAACACATTTATCAAGTAGCATTATTGAAAAAAAGTCATTTTCATATCGTTGACAAGCTACTCAATATTTACTACTACATATCCGAACAAACGTTTAACCACTTCTAGTTTACACCATTAACGTCAATCATCCTGATATGAATTTAATGATAACACTTTTAGACTTCATATGAGATTTAATGAAAACACATTAGACTCAACCAGTTTAAATTTTAACTGTTATGCTTTCTGAAATATCCAATATAAAACTAATTCATTCTTACTGATTCCTTAAACTTATTAATCACAATTTCAAAACATTACATTTATTTTGCACTCCATTTTGATCGTAAATGGCTCAAATCAATTTAATAGTGAAACAGATTTTTTTATTAAATTATGCTCTCAAATGAGTAAATGCTATTTAATGCACTTCTAGTAACTTAAATTTTCGAAATTTAATAAAAATTTATAGAAAAGAAAAATTTTGACGTTTGGAGTCGAGTACACACCTCTAGCAAATCTTTAACTAATTATAAAAATGTAAGATTTTTAAAGTTAAATCAGACATCAACATCTACAATATCATTGAACATCTCCATATTACCATCGTTATCTAGTTAGGTCATGTTCACATTTTAAGCACCCCTATCTTTGAGGCATCCGTTCCACAATTTACATTCAATTTCAGCCCAATCGCCAATCTGCTCGTCTTTCCGTGTCACGTGGGTACCCGAAAATCTTTTATGGTATCTCCGAATGAGACGAGCCTTTCGAGTGAAGCAATTTCACTTGAATTGAAATTGGATTGATACATATTTTGTTTCTGCTTTTTGAGCTGACAGGGGGAGTAAGGCAAACTAGATCTTCATTTGCCGGTCCGTATAAAAAGCATCTTATAAATCATCAGAAGCAATTCTATTGCGGCGAAAGCCTTCTGTTAGCCCGAAGCAGTTTGTTACCTTCACCATGTATTTTATAAACGTGATCCGTAAGTGTAAGTGTCTGCTGGGAATATTTTTTCCCATGATGAGTTGCGAGTTCTTGGGCCTTAGCAAGGCGCTCACGTCTTTCTGTGAAAGTAAGGCCGAGTAAAATGTACTTGAAAAGCTACAAAATAGAAACAATCGATGAAAATTTTTGAAAGAATAAAGGCGGAAACCTTTCAGCTATAAACCTTTATCACCGATTGTGATACACGGTCCGAATTCTAAACCAACCGAAACAATTGTTTTTGTAAGCGGGGTTTCGATTGAAGGGGTCGATTAGTTACTGAGTTCAGACTGGCATGTTGTTTTTGACCCTTTCCAGAATGACATGTATTTATTATTTTCCTTTTCAGAGACAAGCAAGAATAATGTTTCCCAGATGGATCTTTATTCTTTCGATTAATGGTCTAAATTTGGGTTCGCTTAGGATGTTCTGATTGATAAATTGAAATTTGTACGTTAAATATTACCATAGATTGTAAATGTACTTATTTAAAAAATTAAAACCGTATCGTCAAGCATCATTTTTATATATCTTTATTTTTTTATTTTTTACTTATTTTTTTATTCAAAGATCGTTTTCTAGTAATGCTACAAGAATTACGAAAGCAAAACATTGTAAGGCAGTAATAATAGAGCGGCTAGAGGGAAAAAACTGCATTTCGTGAAACAAGTCTGTAAATTGGCACATTGTTAAAATATGTCATTTTGATCATTTTAAGAAGTGGAGCCACTCGGATTGCACTCTCCGTCGAGTTTTTATATTATTTCAAAGTTAGGCATAAAATGTTCGTCTTTATCAATAAAAATAGTTATATTTGGGTTCTCAGCCGAAATAATGAACTCTATAGACACGAGTAATATGTCAAAATTAAAAAAAAAAAAGTGATAAAAAAAAGTTCAAAGGGAAGTGATTTGCATTTCGACCGAGCTGGATGTAGTTTATCTGTAACAGCTAAAACTACATCCAGCTCAAATACATGTATGAAATATATGCTATCATTAAGAAGGGAGTTTTGATGATGTTTTATGATGAACTAAAATTAAAAAGTGACATCTGGTCGAGATTTTAGACTTCTGTAAAGTTAGACTTAAAATAGCGCTTTTTTAATTTTACCACCTTCTTATAAAAGATCACAATTAAAACTATTAATACTACTTATTGTTACATCAACATCAAATTATAAGGATTGATATGCTGGATATAAAGTGGAAAATTTCAACCGGAAGTGACTGAAATTCCAACCGGAAGTCTGCTTATAACGAACTGATTCTGCCCATGTACTAATACATGTATGAATCACGGTAATATCGTCTCAGATAATCGGAAGATTTCGATTGATGTTTCAGAAAAAGTAAGGATAATCATGCTGAGTATAAAATGGTAAATTTCAACTGGATGTCTGAAATTCCAGTCAAAAGTTCATTCGTACGCACTGAATTACGCACTGAAAGAAGTCATAAAACCTCGACCGGAAGTCATTTTTTAATTTTAGTTCATCTTAAAACATTACCAAAATTCCCTTTTTATTGATAGCATATGTTTCATACATGTAGTTGAAACTGTTGGATGTAGTTTAAAATGTTATGGATATATTTTCAGTCGAAATGCAAATCACTTTCGGTTGAACTTTTTTTTACCTTTTTTTTTTTTTTTTTAAATCTTTCATCTAAGCCTAATAATTTTACATATTACTCGTGTCAGTCGAGTTCATTATTTTGGCTGTGACCCCACATAAAACTATTTTAATTTTTAAAAGCGAGCATATTATGCCTAACTTTGAACTAGTGTAAAAACTCGATCAGAAGTGGCCACCAAGTCGAAGTGGTCGGAGTTGAACCAAGTGGCTCCACTTCTTAAATTGATCAGAATAACATATTCTATCAATGTGCCAAATTATAGATTTGTTTCACGAAATGCAGTTTTCCGGAATTTTTTGGCGCCTAGACGCTATATTATAACTTTCTCGAAAATAAAAAAAATTATGACTATAACTTTTATCAATTAAACTGAACTTACATATGAATTTAAAAAACTTCTTCAAATAGATAACGTGTCACTATAACATGTCATATCTTGATACATATTATTATTAAATTAAGAGTAATATTTTAAGCATTTTAACATAATTACTCTTATTCATGTAAGTTTTACAAACGTGAATTATTCCTCCTACCTATCATTAGCGCACTCCTAGTATTGATGTATGCCATTCATAGAATTTTCTTTATTACTATCCTGTCATATTTTTAAATTTATTTAGAAGATAAAAGTTTTTTTTTTTTTTTTTTTTTTTTTTTAATTTAAAATTTTGCAAATTATTCACTTTTTATTTTCAATATAGTAAAATGCAAAATCTTCCATAGTATTGTACTACGTTTGCAAAAAGCAACTTATAACACTTTAAGTACTTCATATGCAAAACCAACTGAAGTTTTACTTGTGCTGCAACCTAATTTTTTGGTTGGATATGTGAGCACTACTCAATACTAACACAAAAACATCTAAGCATAGCCACGGCAATAAAATTTTTATAATTTACAATATAGTAAATGTATCTTTAAATATAATTGCTCGTGTTTTTCACCTCTTCGTTGTTTTACATAGAGATAAACCTTTTGTAAGCCGCAGAAATGTTACAAAAAGAAAACTTAATTTTCATTGTTCGTACAACTTCTATGATACATTGTCTCACGTCGTTTATCAGAAAACAAACAGCAAAGCTCTTCCACTTCATCTTCAGAAATGGACCCACTATAAAGACTATACAAAAAAGAATAATATCATACCCAAAATTCTCCAAGAAAAAAACAAGATCATTTTAGAACCATTAACTGGGGTAATTTTCATAAGAATGCAAGGTTACATTCGGAACATTGAAAATAAAAACCCACAAAGCATTTATTTATCGACAAATGCTTTCCTTGAACTCAAAATAACAGTTGCCCGTAAATTTGAATTGCAAATTATTTCGCTTCGCAATGGCTTAGAGGGAAGAACGGGGAAGTAACGAAGATTCTTTAACCCACGCTCCGCTACAACCGTGTAAAAAGGCATTTAATGACAATGGCTCTACCGTTATACATTTAAGTGAATTATTGTAGTGACTTCTAATTTGCTCAGGTTTTGTTTCCGAGAAAAAAAAAACCTTGAACGATGACGAAAAAAAGTTCTTTCTTTAGCATTTGTTAATGGGACTGAAAGGGATTAGACAAAAGTAAAGAAATGAAGTGCTCCCTGTATATGGGTAGGAAGTTTTTCTTTGCTTTTTCTTGTCGTTTTTGTATTAGTGGGTTATAATCCATTTTGTCATTGGCTTTACAGTGGCGAAGTATTACTGCTGCATTTAATGGGCTGAAATTACTTAATTGGGATTCTAGTGTACTTAGTTGGGTGGTACCTAAAAGAGATTAAAATATTTAAAAAAAATTCTTCGGAGGAAATGGACTAAGAGGAGCGACACGTCAGTAATTAAGCTAAGACTTCTGTAGTTTTAATTGTAAACTAAAAGCAAATGCTGGATTTGAATTAACTTAAAAAAATACTAAATAGTCTCCTTTTCCTGAGAAATTAAGGCACTGAAAAATATAATCTGATGTTTCTTTAAGACCCATGATTACAATTAATAGCTTATAATTTAAGAGGCTATATTATTTCTTAAAAAATTATTAATTGCTCAGTGCTCTTTTGACAAAATTGTAATTCCCTTATAAATTGTTTTGCGGAGATAATTTCAAATAATTATCTATTCTACTATATCTATAAAATGTGCAAAAGTAATATGATGTTGTTTTAGATCAAACTGTTTACAATTTTAGCTTATGAACACAAAAGGGGAAATTATTGGTAAAATATATGTAGTTAGTTTGTCATAATTAAATGACAAAATATTCAATCGATTGGAAAATGAATTAATAAGTTCTGAAAATCCATAGTTCTATTTATTTAAACAACGTGCGATACATAGTGAATATGATATAAATCTTTAAAATAATTGAATTATAAATGTTCGGTATTAATACCATATAATTTGACCAACTGAAAACATTGAATGATTCAGGATAAGTTAATCTTAATTGTACAAGAAATGATTGTATTCAGCAATCAAAAGACTTATAACCAATTATTCAAACTAAATAAATACTTTTTAAGAAATGAAGCAATAGTTACAGTTACCAATTATTTTTAAGAGTTATATCTGGCTTTGAATCTAGGAAAGCGAATGAATAAATAATCTGTGGAAAATGTTCAGTAAAAAAAGTATTGGTCAATACCAAAACTATCAAAAATTGTGGCTAAAAAGCTGTAAAATTTGCTCAATGTCTACAGAAATACAAGAAGACAGTCTGCGTTTTTTCTACAAAACTTTTAGTGGAATCTGCAACATAAACTGCAGAACTTGTAATGTGAGTTACATTGGTCACACAGCTAATCTTTTCATATTAGAGTCAATTAACAAAAGTATGATATGAATAACTACAAATATAAGGACAATAATCGAATCAATGAAAAATTTGAAATATAACACTTAAGCATGGCTTTGACAATATCGAAATATAAATAGGAAAAATTTCAATCAAGTATAAATTTAGGAATTGGGCAGTGTTCCACCTCCAAGTCCAAGTGGCAAACATGCAAGTGTATATTATAATGACCGAGCTTAGGTCAGTGTTCGATCCCTCACAGTTCATCTTCTATTATAGTTATCCCATCGGGCTGCTCCTGGTGAGTAGACAAAAAATAACAACATAATTGTTAACGTTGAACAAGAGAACATGGCAATAAAAATTCTTTGAAAATCGTCGAATTCACCGGAATTCTTCGGATTCTAAATCTTCTGATTGTGACCAAAACTTTAGCCAGGCCTACAACCAAATCTATTTTTAGAATTTTAGCAATTATTTTTTTTTCTTCTCATCTTGAAAAGAGAATATGCTGTTTGTATAATTTGATTCGTACGAGGGTCTGTACCTCTCGTAAATGATCCAGATAATTAGGAATTTTAGCCAAGCCCACAGATTATACGCTTTGATTCTTTTTTTTTTTTTTCTTTTTTTTTTTCTTTTTTTTTTTTTTTTTTTTTTTCTTTTTTTTTATCCCTGTCAGCTTGATTAGAGGAAGTACTTTTTATGTTTTATTGTATACGAGAGTCTGTACTTCCCAAAAACGATTCCGGAAGTTGAGATTTTTAGCCAGAGTAATGATTCATTAAAACGAGTCAACAGATTTCGGATGTTCATCTTATGTTCAATTTCAAGAAGTGACTTTGATACTTTAAATTGAACTATTAAAACAGTGTGATTAGAAATAAATAAAATTTATTTATTTTTCAATTAAATTGTGTGCTAGTCAAAGCTCTGAAAACATGTGTTATAAATTTGAGTTAGAAAATTGTTTTCATTTTAAAATAAAGTTTTAACACCTGAAGCTGACTGGTTGGTTTTGAGCTACGTGCTTTCTAATCACTAGCTTGGCCGACCAAACGGTATAGTGGTTAACGTGCTAGTTTCTAGGCCGCGAGGTTGCGGGTTCGAGTCCCGTGTTAGGCATGGGTGTATGTAAATGTATGTTGGCTTGTCTAATGACGAATGTTTCGGCGCATTATAGCCCTCGTGTTGCTGACGGCGCCAGATAATCTGAATACAACCAACTAATCACTAGCTTGCGAACTAGACCGAAGATTCCATAGATTTCTCTCAAAATAATAGCAAATATTATTTTTCAAACTTAAAGCGAAAGAACACTTTTTATATCTTTATCTATTAGTATGTAAAGCTGGCAATCTCAATTATTTTATATATCACGCAAGTACTTATTGTTTTAGCATATCATACTTTTTAATATTACTTATTTTTAGTATGTATTTGCATATTTTTGTACTCAAGTTAAAATTCTAGTAGATACATATTTTTAATTATGACCACTTTTTACCGGTGTGGTACGGAGAATTTCTACGAGTAAAGAAACGTAAAGGATTGGGATTGCAAACCTAAATCTCTCTATCATCCTGATCTTTAAAGTCACTCTAAATACAAAGAGTCGTATTTGAATCTAACGTTGTTGTTTCTTACACTAATTTGCGTTTAGTGAGTAGGTATAATTATTCATGTTAAAACATTCATCAGCCATATTTACTTATGTTGAACATAACAAACGCTAAGAAAGGAATTGACATATCTCAAGAAAGAACATAGTTTGCAAAAACAACAAATCTTTTTAATATTGGTAAAACTACAAACATATGTGAAAAGTTGCTGAGAATGAAACAAATGTAAAAATACATTTGCAACACATCAGGAACTTCTTTATTTAATAAATATCTTTTATGCATTTAAAAATACTGTGTATCAGGATAATAGCTTTTGGAGACAGCCAGGATGGTGGCAGTCGATAGAGAAACAAGACTCGTCAATTTAGAATAGCGGTGATACATGGTGGAAATTTACACCCAAAACAGTTACAATACCGCAAATGTAGATATCGTTCTCCAGTAATTTCCCAAGGAAAATGGAGCTTGTCTGGTTTCCATTGCAACAGTCAACACTAGACATTGTGGTAAGTGCTATTTTTGTGATAGACAGACATTATATTGCCTTGTTGTTTTGTCTACTTGAAGTAGGAGATAATATTAACAAAATTAAAAACGACTTTGAAATGGATAAAAAGTAATTTTTTTAAACTTTTACCTTGTTTATTTAGATCATTTAAAGTATATTTGGAATTTTTCAGATTTTTTTAAAAATTACTTTTATGATTTTTAAAAAAACTAAGTGTAATTTATCGCAATTTATTAACAAAGAAGAAAACTAAAATGTCCACTGGCAAATTTTCCTACCAACAGTCTTTAATAGATTAATATTCTGTCTCACCCCTATCTTTGACCCGTAGAGTTATCACAGTGTCGTTGACTATATACCGCGCTACTGCTCAACGAGTTTAGAAATATAAATCCAGCCATAATAACAGAACCATGTCTTTTACCACCATTTTAACTTTTACCTTACTAAAGAATTTAAGCAATAACAATTTAAAAAAAGCTGCCCTAAGATTTAAATACTCAAAAAGTTTAATTTTAAAAATGCGAGGAATATTTTTGTACTGGTGTCTACACAATTTTTTATTTTTTTTATCACATCCAATTCTTGTAATAGTTGCTCTTTTTTGCATTCAAAGGTTTTGCAAATCCTAAGAATAGTTTTATGGCCTTGTGTATTAAGGCAAAATAAGATTTTTTTTAACATCAGGAGGTGAAGGAGGAGGGAAAAATCAGGAAGAATTTAAATGACCTTACGACTAACATGAGCCACAACGTTGATAAATTTGGCCAATCCTTTTAGTATTATTACTGTACAAAAATATTTTTCCTTAATTTACATGACCTTAAAATATATTTGTGGTTTGAAATACCTTTGAATGCAAAAAAAGAGCAACTTGTACAATCATTGAATATGAAAAAAAAAAAATTATGCATGTACCAGTCAAAAAATATTCCTCACACTTTTGTACCTAAAATTTGTTTTTAAATGTCAATCATTTATTAAGCAGAGTTGCTAAACGTAGTACTTCTAATATCACGCTGTTGTGCTTCCCTCATCAATATTTTGACTTAGTACTTTTTGTAATATAGGAAGTCTTAATTTTTTGAAGTAGGGCGAACTATGGATACTTGACCCAATTTTTAGTTTTGAGTGCTTAGTTTTTATTTTACATTACTTATGGATGTGTAAATTATTTCTATTTATACTTCATTAAGTATTACACAATATATATGAATATCTTTTTGAAGTATTAATTGTAAAAGTGTTAAAATATTAAATATAAAAACCTTCAACTTGAGTCAAGTATCCCGATGAATATGGATACTTGACCCACCCCTTAGGGATACCCAAGTCATATAATTAGGAGTATACAATTTAAAATCATTAATGCAACACTTTTACATAATAATAACATAACACCCAATAATAAGTCCAATGTTAATACTTTTCTATACTTGTTCAATGAGGTCAATACTTCTTATTTTTATTAGCTACATAATGTTAATATGCTGTCCACTTTTAATTTTTATTGTAGAAGGCTAAAAATATTAGCAGTTTGAAAGCTATTTGTGTTCTTATAAAAGTTCAAAAATAAGAAAATAACTATTTATTTAACTGCAAATGTAAACTCACATTAAAACCCAAAATTTGTAATTCTATAATTTTTCATTGTAAACTCAGGTGGATGAAGAATAGCCTGAATTTAGTCAGGTATGTGTATCTTCAGATGTTTAGTGCATTGAACATTATAAAATCTTTTGAAATGTGAGTAAACTCCTAATGGTTGTATTCTGTGAAAACAATGCGGAGGGAGTTATAATACCGTTAACTCATGTAACATCGATGGTATTCAACGACATACAACTTTTAAAAATATCCATCAGTAACCAATACCATTTTATCAATTTAACATCTTACATACTTAACAAAATGGTGTAAGAAGAATAAAAAAAATCAATAAAACCTGCCAAATGCATTCGAATAGTATTCCTATCTTGGTTAAAGTATCCCTATATGCCTTGGGTCAAGTATCCCTAATTGTACATTAACAAAATACTAACTTAAAATGAAACTATTCGCAAGTAAGTGGATAAACACTATTATACATACAATTGTAGCTAAATGTATGCACACAAAAATAAACAATTTAAAAAAAGTCTTACTTTTAAACGAAAACCCTTTTCACATCAGCCTTTACAACACAATTGCCTTTACAACACAGTATTGTAAAGGTTTTGGGTGTAAATTTCCTGCATGTATCACCGCTATTCTAAATCAACGAGTCTTGTTTCTCTATCGACTGCCACCATCCTGGCTGTCTCGAAAAGCTATTCTCCTGATAGACAGTATTTTTATATACATAAAAGATATTTATTAAAAAAAGAAGTTTCTGATGTATTGCAAATGTATTTTTACATTTGTTTCATTCTCAGCAATTTCCTTAGTAACCATGTGACAAGTATGTGACGAAAAGCGATATCGCATAGAGATCACACGAGGTAACGGCGATATCATACAGGGGTCACATAGTCGTCCAATGTTCGTTTTAGAGGGGGTTTTGTGACTTAACTAAACTATATCTCTGTGATATCGCAAAGATCACATTGTGACATTGGTGAAAAATTTGTGATTTTTGCGATATCATATTTTGACCTCTATGTGATTTTAGCGACATGTATGTGATTTTGGAGACATCTATGTGATTTTGGCGACATCTATGTGATTTATGCGATTTTCGCAACAAAAGCTTTGTCGTTACGATATTACATTGTGATCTGTAAGTGATCATTGTGACTTTGGTGACATATATTTGATATATGCGATTTTCGCGAGGAAAGCTTTGTCGCTGCGATATCACATTGTGATCAGTATGTGATATCAGTGATTTTAGCGACATATATGTGTTTTATGCGATTTTCGCAACGAAAGCTTTGTCGCTGCCATATCACATTGTGATCAGTATGTGATCTCGGTGAATTTGGCGACATCTATGCTATTTTCGAAAAAAAAGAAAGAATTGTTCCTGCTACATAATCATACAGAAAATTCACAATTTAAAAATTTTATCAACAACCTATATTTGCTTCAAGTACCTACTCTCACTATGAAGAGGCTCAGTATCCTTTCTTTACTTCAAATATCTTCTAATACTATGGTAATACAATTTATTATACTGTTAAGGCCAGTCATTACTTTATTAACTGGCCTTAATGGTATAATAAATTGTACAATCATAGTATTAGACAATATTTGAATATTTTCTAATAGTATGAACTTTTCTAAACTTAATACATTTGAACTTAATAGTAATATAAATTGTAGAATCATAGTATTAGAAAATATTAGACGTCTTCAACAAGACTTTCGGAAGTAAAAACCAGTCTCCTATATTAAAAACCAATGAAACGGTTAACTACCTAATTAACCTTTAACCAAGAGAATTTTTCCATTCCAATAGATTTCTCAGCTAAATATATACCTTAAAAATAGGACAAAACATGACTAAATCTATTTAAGCACAATGTATAACATGTAATGTATCTCATGCATCTCAATTTTCTTTTAAACTGAATACAATGGTGTTTTGCCATTTTGTGAAAATCTTCCCCTTTATAAGTTTAGCATAAAAGAAAATACAAAACTAAAAACAGGTTGAACAAATCAAGCAAAAATGGAAATATGCAATTAAAATAAGAGCAAAAACATAAAAAGGTAATAAGTTTATTTTATTGAACACAAAGCAAACATATTCTTTGTTGCACTAAATATTGCAGAATGTTTTTCTTTTCGGCAAAGTATCTGTCCATCTGATTGCCAGGAATTATGCAACTTCATTCAATGTAGTATTCTTTCTCCGTGTTCCAGAGCATTAGGTGTAGGCTTTGAACCTGGAAAATAAAAAATAGGTTACTCTTGAATTTTAGTTTAAAATACACCATTTTTAAAATTGCCACTCACAATACGATTCTAAAAATCTAATGCAATTATAGCACAAAATGCTAGTTAATAAAAATAAAAACATAAATTCTGTGCCAACTTTAAGTATTCATAACAAGGTTATAATAGTAATTAAAATATGTAATGCCAACATAAATAATTGATGATTATACTCAGTTCTGATATTGTTACGAGTGATTATTTACAGCTTCTATCACTGTAATCCATTAACTGCTAAAAAATTAATTTGGAATAGAATGACTTATTATTATTATTATTATTATTATTTTTTTTTTTTTTTTTTTTTTTTTTTTTGTGAATCCTTTTTTTCCTCCCTTTGCAAAACTAAAACTGATAAATGGTATACCAAATAAAAAGCTAACACACCTCTGCTTCTGACAAATAGTTTATTTACAATTGCACATATTGCTATCTGTTTGACAAAGTTTTTGTTTTTTTTGTTGAGGGGGGATCAATGAATATGTAGTAGGAGATATGTCGACTCGACCTGGAAATTATCCTCCTTTCACCTGTGAGACTTAAGACTACAAAAAAAAAAAAAAATATTCTTTTAAAATAGTTTTTAATTTTAAACATTTCCCTCCATTATTTCTTAAAAAATATAACTTATATATTAAAAAAGTTCCATTGAACTGAATGATGGATGCACAGGATACAATTTATAACTAGACGACCTGGTATCCGAGCCATGCCAAGTTCTGCTTTTCAAATCAAGGTTCATTAAATCACTTAGTAAAAGAATTCAATACCTAACGCTGATATTTATGTCTATATATGGCTCACTCTGATAACAGGTTTTATCAGACTAATACTTCCTAATTAGTGACAAAAATATTTGTCCATTTTTAATTATTGCTAATAAAATTGACTTGTTACTGAAAGTTGTTACATCCAACAACCATTTGGGGCCTCTAATTCCCCAATATTGATGTTTGAAAACGCTATTATTAAAAGCAATAAATTTGGCAACAGTAAACTATTTTACAAAAATAAGGTAATTTGAAGGACTTCAAACGACTGTTCGAAGAAGGTGCCTGCTTTACCTTTTGTACAGACATTACTTTTAGAGTTTTTCAACAAAAGATAAAATAAAAAGTTATAGCGTGCTTTTATTTTATTATCTAACTGTCTATCATTAGGAATTTTATACAAAAACTAGTTATATCGCAAAATAACTAGACAACTATTATAACTAATTATTTTACCTCTATGATATATTGTTTCAAACTTTGCTAAAAGCACTTCAATATAGAATAACTAATTATTTTACATAATTTCACTTTCATACATTGACAATAACACACACATAACATATATGGTCAATTAGAGAATTCAGAATAATAATAATAAAAAATAAAAAAAACATCCTCAGACTTAACTTTTTCCTTAGTGGCATTATTGTATTTCTTCTAAATCAATTACATTTAATAGAAGATTTATCTGAAGACTACAATTTCTTGAAATTTGAAAGAAATTAATGCTGTTATGTTCAGTTAATATGGTAAAACGCTTGACAGCAGCCATACTTCACCATCAATGTAACACTGTTCTTGCTTCATGGATTCCCGTAAATATTTTGAGGTATATATATATATGTATATTTAGATATACTAACAAAATAAAATGAAAAAAGGGCAGAAATTTGGAATTTCATCAGGGGGCAACTTTTTAACCCAGCAGCATATGTACTGGTAATTTGTTGTATTTCTATTGCTTTGATGTTTTTGATTTTACACTTGTAATTTCATTTTTTTCCTTTTTTATTTATGTATATTTGTATACATGTATATATATATTGTATATATATATATATATATATATATATATATATATATATATATATATATATATATATATATATATATATATATATATATATATTTGTCACGTATGTTTATAATTTTAACAACATTAAAAATATTTGTTGTTTTTGCAAACTATGCTGTTTCTTGAGAGATATCAATTCTTTTCGTCGCGTTTGTTATGTTCAAAATAAGTGAGTATGGTCGATGGATGTTTTAACATGAATAATTATACCTTCTCACTAAACGCAAATTAGCGTAAGAGACAACAACGTTGGATTCAAATACCACTCTTTGTATTGAGAGTGACTTTAAAGATCATGAGATTTCATATATTCCATATATTGATCATATTGCAAATTTATTTTTACATTTGTTTTATTCTCAGGAAACTTTACGTGGGTGTTTGTAATTGTAATAACATTAAAAACATTTTATATGAAGTTCATAAATATAGATTACTTTTAAAACCTGAACATTTCTATGGAAGTTGATTGTACAATTTCCTGCTGATATGTAGCCTAATTGAAATATATATGGACAAAAATAGAATATCTAACTAAATTTAAATCTATACATTATCTATATTTTTTTTATCATAAACGTAAAATTTGCTATTAGTAACAGGTGATAACTTAATTTCCAATATCTAATTAGCAGGAGGAAATGCTTTCTGGGGTGTCTTTTATTGGGGGGGGGAGCTGCAGTGGCGTCTCAAATAGAAGAAAACCAGAAATTCTCTTATCAGGCAGCAAACAAGATGCAGGAATAATTATCAATCACAGTGGTATTTACTTATATTTTAAATCATGGATGGCAGACACTTCCCCATAAGGAATGCGGATTAAATCAAGTAATAAAAAGTGCTAATTTCCTACTCTACAGTTACAGTGAAAACGTTACTTTGTAGAAATCACTGTAACATTTTATTTCAATACAATCATCAAAGAAAAGTAACTATCTATATCTCAGAAGCAAACTATCGTAAGTGTAATATTCAACCAATTTCACTTGCTATAGTATACTTCTGAGGTACATATAAAAAGTACGTATAGCTTGCTACTTTGAAGTAGAATCAAATTAAAAGTTAAAGCTTTTTATTTATTTATTTATTTATTTATTTATTTATTTATTTATTTATTTATTTATTTATTTATTTATTTATTTATTTATTTATTTATTTATTTATTTATTTATTTATTTATTTATTTATTTATTTATTTATTTATTTATTTATTTATTTATTTATTTATTTATTTATTTATTTATTTATTTATTTATTTATTTATTTATTTATTTATTTTTTTTTTTTTTTTATTTTTTTTTTTTTTTATTTATTTTTTTAGTTGCATGGTAAGTGGTTGAATTAGGGAAATTTATGTTTCAAATTTAAACCCCCCTTTTAACTTCTTAAGTGAGTGGGTATAACGCTGGTACTCCGAACTCAGTTACTTTATTCAATTCTTAAATAGTGATGGGGAATATTCCTGCCTCATTTTATACAGTAATGTTAAGAGGTATAGATTTCACCGACACTAAATTGGATATCTTTGGTGTATATATGTTTTGACACTTCGTATAGAGTGTAAAAAAAAATATTCAACTAATATTAAATGTATATTCCTAAGCTTTAAAAGTGCATATTCTCAATAATCTTTACATTAAAATTGAATCGCTAAATGTAAAAAATAATCATGTCACGTTTTTTCAATTTTTATGCTTTGATGGATTTGTTTAATAGAGACGCCAAAGCATTGTTCAAATGAAAAAAAAAAATGCAAAGTATTTCCTCTAGAGGATGAGAAAAAACAAAAGTTAAAAATCAAAAGGAGTCAAGTCCAGCATTCTTTTTTCAATTTAATTCTTGAAAACGCTAACAGATGGCAACAGGTGAGTTGGCTTTAATCGATTATATTGGGTTGTGGAATTTCGACGCTAATATTAAATTGTCGCCATTTGTGAACTATGGATCTTTTCATAGACAACTGTAGAGGACAAAATAAAAATCTCACATTGATAAGGTTTTCTGATGTTCTTATTGGAGTGTGGACGTTTTCTAGAAATTAAAATGCGTTTCCCCATCAGAGGGTAACTTTTTTTACCTTCTGATAGGGAAAAACCATGAGAGATTTTAAACAGTGGAAGATGCAAGGTCCAGGCAGGAATCGAACCCGAGACATCTAGCATGCTAGGCTGAAACTATAATAGTTAGACTAAAGTGATCACCAGAGTCGAAGTGAAGTTTCAAGGTATTAAAGTGACCGCCATAGGACCAATATATGGATTTGATCAACCAGAAAACATCAAAGTTTAGTGTAGAAAAACTTTAAAGCAAGGATATTATTGGATTTCCAAACGTGATGCCCTAAACAGTACAAGAATAGAGTTGTAAAGTCTGTAAATCACGATAAAGAATGTTCGAAAAAAACAAAAGGTTTCTTTCTCAATCGAATATTGCCATCAATTTCTCTGCACAAATATTCCTCCAATACCGTCAATTGTAGACAATACATCACATCCATTGGTTTACGAATCTTCCTACAATAAAAACCTGGTTTGCCATTGATAATAACCTCAAGAAAATCTTATTCATCAGCAAAACCTCAATAACCTAAGAAAAGGTGCACGACTTGAATAAAACAAATGTATCCCAATGGAATGTGATTATTTTTGGTTCAGGATTTTTAGTGCACACACCATAAACTTATTAAAAAGCACCTCGAAGAAAAATACTTATGATCACTGTTTAATAAGACAGTTCGTCATAATATATAAAGCTTAACAAAGTTGGTTTTACTTTATATACTTTCTGTTTTGTGTTATCCTAAGATTTTTCAATGAAGAATCGGAGTTCTAAGATGTTTAAAAGGGGATCATGTCCGTATGAGACTTAACTCCCTCGTCGCTATTATAAGCAAGTAAAATTTAAACTCCTACCTCAGAACTTTAAAAAATATATCCCACTCATAATAAAATTATTTTTGGCAAAAAATTTACTATTAAAGAAGCCATGTGTTTTTTCTCTCTCCTGAAAATTTAATAGAGTGTGACATGGTCCATTTCTTATATTTTTCTTTTATTGAATTGTGAATTGAATGTTCCAACCCCCTCCCAACTCTAATTTGCTTAAATTTTCCAAAAGGCCAGATAACTGTATCATTTTTATATTATTAAAGTTTGGGAAATTGACTTTTAGAGTGTCCAAGCCTCTGTCTGAAAGTAGAGACAAAGAGGTTTGACCATGTTTAGAGATTTTGCATTTTTTGATTCTGACCTTTATATTCCAGACCTCATTTGTAGGTGTTTGAAATTCCTTTACTTTTATAAAAGAACAGCTGATATATAATGAACTTGAACTGACTGTTTTCCCATTAACCAATTTCATGCACCATGTATTTAGTATTGGTTTTATTTTTGTCAGAAGTAACATGCCTATGTAGTTGTACGCTTGTTTACACTTCAGCATGTGAGCTATATTTCCTTTCTTGTATATTTATTAAATAATCTGTTCGTAGTTTTCCAGATTTATCTGAATTATGTATAATTAAATCTTGTTATTCAATTCTGTTGTCAAATATTAAAATATTAGTAAGAACAATTAATACTGAACAGGCTTCGCCTGATCACATCCTCGCGTGCCTGGGACTATCTAAGAAGGATTTGGCAGACGACCCTGTTTTGGTGTTGGATTTTTTGAGGGTATGCGACATCATGGACCTGGTCTAGCTCTGCTGGCCTCCGGGGGCATGCAGCAACAACAACAACAACATTAATATTATATAAGTGATAGTATTTAAATGTTGAACAAGAAATTAAGAAATATAGAGCAACTATGGTAGCTTACGATAAAGAAGACTTGAAGCAATCACGTGAAATAACTTTAAAATAATTAAAGTTGTCCAAAGGATCCCATACATATAGACGGATCAAAATAAAGGTTGTTTATAAAATGTGTACAGCCGAAAAGTGATAACATTTCAAATGAACATAGTTATAAAATTCAAAATCAAAAGTCAATTTAAGACTGTGAACATTAATCTGTGGACATTAACGGAATTTAACATTGCTTTAAGTGATAGATTGGCAAGATATACCAACTTTTTGACACAAAATGGCAGACGCACCGGCTCCCTTTTATAGAGACTTAAGTTTTACATAACTGTATAACAAAATAGGCAGAGTTCTTATTCCGTAAGAGATAATATAAAGCAACAGTCGGTATGATAACAATACAAGCGTATGTAGAGTCTTTCATTTTCTACCTCTGCTTTTTTTAATAGAATTTCCGATGATTAGAATTTTCGGAACAAATAATTATTATACAAGAGAAAATGGACGCAACTGACCGTGCAAGAGGAGCAAGTTATAGCAGTTAAAGAGGTATGTTGCAATCCGTGTAGCAACAAAATTATGTTAGAAGACCTTATTTAAAATATTATACTGCAAAATTTTGGCTATTGTTACTTGTGTTATAAGTCCATAACTTACTATTCAACTTACATTTTTATACAAAGTGTGACTCGCAAAGATTCCAAGAATAAATTGTTTTTAATCTTTCATAATCATCATAATAATTTTTTTACTCAAAACTTCGCATAATAACTCACCAATTTTTTTTTTTTTTTTTTTTTTTATTTATTTTTTTTTTAATTTTAGAATTTCTAAAAATTCATCTATCAATAACTCAAAAAGATAAATTAAATATTTGAGAAATTCCTATAAATATTTCGTGCATTTGTAATATCCAGTTTTAGAGATCTATTAATTCAAACTTCTAAAGACGGTAAAGATGTCATCACCAAGAAAACTAGACTTATGGAATAGCATGGCTAAAAGGCATGTCATGGTGCTCATTATTCAACATTAAAAGTTAAAATTCAGGTAGAGTTTAACTTATGATGTCGTCCAACTCAGAATTATCAATATTATTTTTTAAAACAATAAAAAAAAATGTGAAAATTTTGTGAATTTTATTTTCTATTCCCCATTAAAAAGATTAATCTCTCTTAATATAAAACTCACTTTAAAATCTAAACTTCAAAACTACAGTCGAAGCATTCAAGTAAACAGTTTTCTTATGTAACCACTGAAATACAAGCTTTCAAAATGAAATCGCACAAAATGAAACAAATCCCATGATAACAGATCATAAAGCTTATGTGTAATTACACTTGCATTCTCATAACACCAAGAAAAAACGCTAAATGATTTCCAGAAAATCCATAAATAATTTTTTTCTACAGAAAACAAACTTTAAAAAAAAACTTTTAAAAAAACCTCCCCAAAATCATGGTGTTTTCTTCTAGACATTTAAGAGCTACCTTTTTTTAATTATGCTTTTGTTTTCTTTACCCACCCTCTTCTTCTTTGTTCTTGTCTTCTTGTCCCTCCCCAATTACGAGGAGAACAAACGTCTAATGTGATTTATTCTCTAAACGGAAATTGCCGTTTGTTTTCTAGCCATAACAGAAGAAAAAAAAAGCTGGGAAAAAAAGATCATTTGCCAGCTCAGCAAGGAAGAAGTCTTGAGATTTTAGGGGGAAAAATTCTCCAGGAATACAAAAGAAAAGGTAGAAAAACTGCACTGGAATAATAAAGGCAAACCCTTCCCTCAAATTCGGTGAGAAAAAATAACGGGAACGAAAAAAAAACTCTATGTTAAAAAAATACGAACTGAACTTTTGATCAAACCTCAGAGATTTGGAACAGTTGGAATCCGGCGAAAAAGAAGTGCTTGCTTTAAGTATTTTTTATTCTAGCTCCTTATATACTATTGTTATTATACATACATATAGATAAATAGACGTGTCTACCGAATCAAATTCTTCCACTCGTAAGCAACTGAACCTCTTTTACTTTTGAAAAGAACTAAACGAGTGGAAGGATATTAAATAAAAGGAACAGGACATATATTATGAACGAAAAAAGGCTTACTTTGATAGGAAAATGTATTTATTTCTCTTTAAACATATGTGCACAGTAAGGTTCATAGAAAAATATTCACTACAATTGATAACATCTGTAAAAGAGTAAGCCGTAATGGATCCGAACGAAATAATAATTCTGTCGTACAAAAATTATAAATTATTCTAAATTTTTATTCAAATAATCATGTGTTTAGTGAATAAAAATATATCGTTTTAAGTTTTTTATACATTTAATGTTTAAAATGCTCTGTAACTTAATGAAGATGAAAATAAACCACTCAGTAATCAAACACATCCGATATAAGTATTACCACTTTCTCCAGCCAAAAGAATTTAAAAGCTGTAAATACCATGTTCATTAATAAATCTTTAGGGTATCCCAAAAAAGATTGACACGTTTGATTAAAAAATGGAATACTATAAAAATGTACCTTTTGCTGCATTCTATTTGGAAACTAATGAAATTTTACCATCAATTTTTTAAAATAGATTCAAAATTCACCAAAATATGGCGCTGTTGATAAAAAAGACTTTAAGAATGGTTGTGAACATGTTGCACAAACTACAAAACGATGTTTTCAAAATAACCATTACCAACAGCAACATTGAGCATTTGAAACATCGTTTAGTAGTTTTTGCAACACAACAACAAATATATTTTTAAATTTTTCATTCAACATTGCTACATGTTGGTGAACTTTGCTAATATTTTTGAAAGTTGGTGGATATAATTACGTAGTTATCCGAGTAGAATGCGACAAGCGGTATATTCCTATCGCCTTCCGTTTTTTTATTCATTTTTCAAATGTGTAATTCCTCTTCAAGATAACCTATATGAAATAAAGAAAAGAAAATTCCTAGAAATCAAATACTTCAAACTATATTTTATATACATTAAATTTTTTTCACCTTAAAGTGTAATTTAAACTAACATAATCCGTTATTGTAAGAGGCAATTCATTAAGGCTGACGAAAGGAACATTGCGCTCCTACTTGTAAATTTCCCACCAAGTAAAATTAAATAAAAGAAACCAGTAGACTCAACATAACTGTGCAATTCTAATCTGTTTTCGAGTAGAAAAAGAATTGTTCGTGAGTGCCACAGAGAATTTCCCTAACAATGAAATGAGAGATGTACCCATATGAAAAATAATAAAAATATCATGTACTATCACATTGTTCGTCGAACTACATTTTTATGTTTTCAACCCTGTTATCTCCATCACAACTTAAGAAACACTTTTTTTTTTAAAAATCCAGGGTGATTAACTTGTTCAGACCATAAAATAATGTGTATTTTTTCCAGTCGAAACACAAATGTAGAACAGTTTTCTCGAATGACATCCAAGAAGACTCTCCCTTTGAAATAAAGACTATTCTCAAAAGTACATATCTAATTATAATGGCACGACGGTTTAGTTCATTACAGCTCTCGTTTTGCTCTTACACAAAAAAAATATCATAAACCCACAAATAAAATTAAAACAAATATATATATATATATATATATATATATATATATATATATATATATATATATATATATATATATATATATATATATATATATATATATATATATATATATATATATATATATATATATATATATATATATATATATATATAAATATAGGCATATATAAATATAGGCATATATATATATATATATATATATATATATATATATATATATATATATATATATATATATATATATATATATAAGTAAAATTCAGTAAATGTTATAAATAATAATTTTCCTACTTGAAAAAGATATTTTTAATGAAATAATAAGTTTGATAAATATTTTTTTTAAAAGTTTATAAAATGTGTTATTGAAATTAACCGTTGTTTTATTCTCCGACATCGAGAGGACTTTCAAAAACAATAAAAAGCATCCATTTTCCTCAACTACAAACAAATATAAAAAGAGTTAGAAAGAATTTATATTTTTATAAAATTAAAATTGCCCCTATTTAAATTCCGAATAACAATACAGAATAGCAGAAAAGTTCCGGGTATACCGAATGTTCTACATTTAGAGTGGTGCTAGTTTAAACATCTTAAGAAACAATGCGAATACTACCCTCATCATTTGTTCAACAGATAAAGCAAACAATGATTCCAAGTCATTGATTATTGCATTCTTTCTGTGAAATCTAAACATGTATACATAGAGAAAAGATCAAAGTTGAGGTTTACCCTGAGGCTACTAAATCCCCCGATATCAATCAATAAGTTGAGCAAATACTGTGTTAGGAAAAGCGTCGACTTAGAGCATAGAAGCCACATCAACTCTATTCAAAATAATCATTCCAGCACTGATTGTTTTTCTTTGAATTTTATGTTTAGAACGATAAAAGATTTTAGAAATTTATTCCTTTTGTTAAGTGTTGTCAATCATGAATTGATTAAATACGAAATAATTATTTTGTTATAAAAGCCATATTTAAATTCTAGTTAAAAAGTTCTTATTTGTAAATGCTGAATGCTTAATGAATATATTATTTCTAAATAGCGTATTTAATTAAATGCAGTCACTTTTGGAAAATACGTATTTATTATTAATATATTAGAACATCTATTTTTCGAATTAACTTTTAAATTATAAAAATCTAACTATGATTATTCATTCAACACGTAAGGAATCCATTGTATATAACAAATAAGGAACAGAAAAGAAGATAGTTTGATATTCTCAATGCAATAAAATACTTGGTAAATACAATTCCTCTAACACCTACAGAAATAGAGTTAAAAAAAATTAACAAACTTGTAACTATTAAGCAATTAATCAATTTGTAGGTTTAAGGTTTTAGAGAACTCAGTAAATAATTTAATAAAAATTCAATTTTACCAGAAAGGTAAAATAATAAATATTTTCTGAATTACATCAATAGCCTTCTTTACCTTCTAGAGAGGTCTATACAAACAGAAAATGCAAATGTGTAGCACCAAGTCCCCATTTACTACAAAGTAATCAAAAATTTAAAATTTAGTTATGTCTTCTTTCGTGTATTAGTTTTCTAAAAAGTTGCATTTATCAACGATTCCTATTTTTTTTTTTTTTTTTTTTTTCCGTATGTACGATTATTAAGGTCAAACAGCAGTTTATGTGAATAGGAAAAGAATCACATGCCCTAATGTATATTAAGAAGTTGAAAGAAAATATTTAACTAATTTAAGCTTAGCAAACATAAATAACTGCAATTATTTTTCAAATGTTTGTAAAAAAATCAACGCTTGACTTTCTTTTCAATTTAAAAAAGTACTAATTCTATTACTCTGAAATAATATTACAGACATAATTTTGCATTTACAAAAATAACTACCTTTGTAAGCGAAGGTAAAATATTCAAATGCCTAACTACACTTACACACTGTTGTCTTTCCTTGACATAAATAGCACTATTAACCAGTCAAGCACCCCAAAATATGCAAAGCAACACAAGCTGAAAATAACTAAACAAAATTAAAATAACACATAAAGAATCCCCTAAAAGCACGAATACGTCAGTTAAATATTTCACTGTTCATTTTTATTTTTTAAATGCGTTCTTCTATTTTTTTACTTTGTAGATTTTATCCGAGTAAGTCAAAGATCTTTGAAATAATGTTTAAGGAGAGAAAAACGTATAAATATATGTTCATAAAAGAGCCTTATTCAAGACCCACCAACCGAAACCTCGGTCTTCGAAGAGAAAAGCAGCAAAAGCAGCTCAGAGACTGATTTCAAATGCAAGCTATCCTTTGCATGTAATGATGCGAAAAGAACTATTATTATAGGTGACTGAGAGTGTAGGGAACTTCAGGGGGGAAAACCACTATCAAGGAGGAGGGAGGACACGTACACACAAAACCTCCTTGATTTGTTAGAACTCCAAAGAACTAGGATGGAAGTCTTCCACTCAAGAAGTGTATTCATAGTTGTATTCCCTGCTCATGTCACATTTTAGGGCTCTTTCAAAGAGAGGAGTCATTCGGCAGTGAAGAGGTCGGAAAGATTGGGGTTAAGGAATAGAGGGGGAAGGTCGTCGTTTATTTTCAAGTTCTTCCTTCGACTGAAAAGCTATTTCTCTTTTACCCTTCAATCCTTGTTACTCACAAGGGTGACTTATTTTATCAATAGGGGATTTGAAATATAGAAATAAATTTGCGATATAATAAGGGAACGTTGCTATAAAATAGGATCAAAAACTGTATGAAGGTACAATTTCTTTTTAGTTTGGGGAATGGACATAATTGAAGCCGTTTCTATGTACTTTGAATTTTTTATATGATTTATACATTTTGGGGTAGTCTTTAAATGTCTGAATTTGAATGATTAGGATTATTCATAACTTTACATTGATTCCACTTGAGTTAAAACGTCTGATTTTTTTTATACTTTATGAATTCATTTGTAACTACTAATAAAGAATGTGTTATATTTAAAAATGTAGCATTGGGTGTAAAAAAATAGTATAAGGTTTGGGTTTATAAGAATTTTTGTTTGAGTCCATTGCTTATTTTCATATTTTTACCTCAGATGAAGGGCTATTGTTATTATACCTTATAATCCTGGATGAAATTTAAAAGAATGCAAGAGTAACTTATTGTTTATTGAAGGTCTGAACTTTAGAAATATATTTACATTCTATTTAGGTAAGACTTTTATAAAACGAGTAGTACTTAGTAATTTTTCTGTGCTTTGGGGGTTTCTTAGAAAGAAAGGCGCTACATTTTTTAACACTACCATCAAAACTCATTTTTGAAGCACAGATAATTCTTACTTAATAACGATATTAAGATTTTAAGAGGTGAAATGTTAATTGAATTGCCAATTTCTAAACTTAACTTCTCAAATATGTTATTGGTATTATTTTAAGACACTTCTAAAGAGCCTTCATTTCATTTTGTAAGTTCTCTGAATATTTTATACTTCTGTCACTTTCTCGATTATGTTTCATTTGATTCAGATACAGAATTTCTTATTATTTATTTACTTGCTATGACCAAAAGTTGAGCCATGTCTTTTAACATTATTAAAGAAGCAGCAATTAAATCTATATTATCTCTCTTATCAGCAAATAATTTAAATGTAATGAATATCTTAAAAACGAATTATTTTCACGTTTATAGTGAAGGAATAATGAAAATTATATATTTTATCATTTTGCAACTTTTTTATTTCAAACAAGGCTTTTTTTATACGCTCAACTAATAGCAGAAACCAAGAACAAGACATTTGAAAACAACTCAAAAGAGGTTAACTGTCACAGTCTTCGGAGCAATAAAAGATAATCAAGAAAGATATTTCTATTTTAAGCCATTCAGAGATAATAAAGATTGACATCACTGAATAGTGAAATTCCTTCATGACACTACGAAAAGTAATTTATTTCTAAGGACAAAATAAGAAAAAGCAAAATGCTAATTATCTTCATTTTTTCCCAACTGAGTTCCGAAATTCGCACTCCAAATAAGCAAAATGCTCAATTGTCGCTTTTTTTCATAAAATAAACCACATAATTCATACTCGAAATGTGAATTCGCAATATAGAGTTTACACTTATCCCCCCTCCCCCCCCTCTCTCTCTCTCTCTCTCTCTCTCTCTAACATGCAACTTTTTCCTTCGAATACAAATGACTATTTGACTCAATGGTTTGATATAAATACTAATACAAAGGATTTCAAACCTGGAAGTCCGAACATTTTGAACTTAACCTTGTAGCAGCTCTGTATTTCGACTGTTTCTGTGATCCCATTCTTAAAATGTATTTAGAATATTTTTAACAAGAATTAAAAATGGTAGTATTAATTAAATTACTTAGTGAAAAAAACTGAGACTTTTCAGAAAATTATTTTTATGACTTTTATTGGTAATTTGTATTATTGGCCTATACCTGTAGTAGATTTATAAGAGTATTGGCATACAAAGAGTAGGGTTACTCGTACATGCTTTAAAAAAAATCATCATTTTATATACATATATATATATATATATATATATATATTTGAAAAAAACTAAATCATATAATAAAAGAACTTTACCAGCATTTCTTGTTATGATACTTGGGTAAATATACATATCACAAGAAATTTTGGATTTTGTAGCATTTTTATCAAAAAAGTTTCAAGTAATGCATAAATTTAACAAAATAAGATATTACCTAAAGAAGACATTATTAAAGAATAGATTAACTTTCTTGTTATTCATAAAGTATAATGAGAATGCTACATGAGCATTAACATGTCTTATTATTCATAAAAATTTAAATGGCAAGCAAGCATACTCCAAAGGAAAGCGATTCTTCCGAACCATTTCACCTTCACAGCCAATAAAATTATTCTTTTGAGATGCTCAACTTTGAAGAGTTGCATCACATTAACATGCGTTTATATTTTTCATACTAGAGTTTTTATAAGCAGCATTATTGATCAATAACAATTTGTTTGCATCTTCTGATAAAAACAAATGTAGTTAATATTTCTTCACTATACAATCTTTATTGTGGAGGTGTATGTCAACGATCAAAATGCCGAATCCGTTTTATAAAAAACCCTTTTATTATCCTCTGTTTGAAACACCAAATATCAATTAGTATATTCTGAATAATAATATCAACCTAAAGTAAGTACGATCGCCACTAGCGAAATGTAACATAACTATTCTTTGTTTTATATTCTGAAAAGTTCCCAGTCAAATTCAACAAGTGATTACCTAGTGCATAAAAATTTTGTTTAAAACCTTGTAGAAGTGAGCAAATATGAATTAACTTTAAATTGTTTGGTAATCGTTAGTAAATGTAGCTGTCCAACTGTTCTTACCTGGATAAATTCTAAGCTAAAACACAAGCAAGAATATTGCTTGTATCTAAAAGTATAATAATTTATGTCTATGTATTAAATTAAACATATAGTATTTCTTAATGATTGATTCTGAAAGCCGAAGATCATTCAATTTTGTCATCTAATAATTGATGAAGCAAATACAAAGTTAAGGTCTTATTCATCGGCAATTCCATTTCCACTATTGACTTTACCAAATAAAAAAATATATACGTTTTAAATGGAAACTATTTCTCAGATTGCATCCAAACTTTTAAATAAGCAGTACTCCACACACGCATAGTTGGCAATAATATATATGTTTATCGGTGATTTACGGTTGTTGTGAAGGTACCTATTGTATAAACCCAGATAGCTATTACCATCTTCCCCTAGAGGCAAAGACTGTAAATTCCCAATCTTCGGAATAGTTTAATTTCGCTAAATGGATTGCTATCGCAATGACGCCCAAGAACGGAAACCCCTACCCAAAGCACTCTGGCAAATTGCTTCTATTGACTACCGTGCATGCAAATTTCGTTCTATGCAAAACTTTTTTCCGCCCATTTACGCCTACCAATTATCTACTGACCGCCTAAAATAAGACCAGTAGCAACGGCACGTAAAATTTGACTACGATAAAAGTTTTGTTAACAGCAAACAACGGCCGGTCACCAGAGCTTCAATGTTCCATTTTCAGAATTGATACAACTTGTGGTTCGTACTTGTAGCGCCATCTATCGGAAATAAATAATACTTATTTATTTTAATGGATTTGGGAATAAGCGAGGAAACTGGAATTGTCATAAAGATTTATTACAAGATATTGATTAAACTGCTTTCATTGTACCTCTGCATCTCTCATCTTATTTTGAGAAGAAAATTTTGCTTGAAGTGATGCTTTTATTTTATTTTTTTATGATCAGAGTCCCCACAAATTTTGATTATTTTCAAACAACTTTACAAGAAAATAAAAAAATTAAATTCCAATGTGAAATTATTCCAAATAATTCAAAAAGAGCTATAATCAAAAAATTTAGTTTCCGAAGTTAAAAAGTTTTGTTATTTTACTTTTTAACCTAAAAATTAAAATTGTAGTCTGTTTTTGAATAGATGAAGTTTTTTCTGGAAACAAGTTCAAGATTGCAAACAAGATTACAAAAGGTTGATAAGACAATAGTATTGTTTGAAATATTTCCAATACAAGACTATTCGAACTTACCATAAAATCATACATTGGAATGAACTAAACTAACACATGTTTGTTTTTTCATTTTATGCTTAATCTTAAAATAGCGATGTTTTAGACAATTACAGGCTTCTTACACTTTTTACTTTCCAAAAAAAATAGTAGAGAGTAAAAAATAAAAAAATACTGGGTGACAATAAATAATCTCCCCAAAAATAGAAATTGCAATCTCGAATTCAAATTGATGTGGCTATCAAGATGGGGATAAACAACATAGTACCGCCAATTTTTTTTTTCAGTGCTTGTAAAGAATTTTCTGGAAGGTGTAATTGCTCATCTGGATTATCCGGAATAGACATTACCGGCCACCTTTTTCTTCTGACTTTAATCCACAAGACTTTTTTCATGAAAAATTTGGAAGATAAAGTATATTTGGAGAATCATAAAAAGTTTGCAATGCAAACACAAATTAAATAATTGTTATACCAACATTAGAGCGTGTAATTAAAATGTTTGCTATTCTCTTGCGTCAAAAAATTGCAAATAAAGGCAAACACATTGAACCTACAATTTAAAATATTTAGAATGAATACCTCTTTTCTTTTAATAACTTAAAAAAAAATAAAAAATTACCACATTTTGTAATTATTTTTCATTGGGACGCTTTATTCCAGCTCTCTCTACTTACATTTGACTATTCCTTATCTAAGAATGCAGTATAGTATTCTGACCCAAAATACCAATGCTAAAGCCGTAGAACCTACAAGTGTATACGGAATGTCTCAAAAAGAACCTACACATTTGAAAAAAGAATTTTAAAAAAATTGAACATGATAGAAATGTACCTCTTGTTACATTCTACTTGGGAATCTAGATCATTTTATCTCATTACTTTTTTTTTTTTAATATTTACAAAGCAACAAACATTAAATCCAAAAGAATAATAATAATAATAATAAAACAGTATGAACATGCTGCTCAACTTCAAAACAATGTTTTTTAAAAAAAAACATCATTTCTAGCAACAACATTTTCCAACATCTTCCCACCTCCTTTGTTTGTTTGTTTGTTTTTTTTTGTTTTTTTTACTTTTAATTACCCATATGTATACATAGGGTAATGAAAGTATAGCATTCGGTCAAAAAAAAATCAATTTTTTTTGTATTTCTTCACGTTTTGGAACACCCTGATTTCAAAAAAGGTGTCTAGAAAAAATGTATGTCTATGTGTCCGTGATCAGCATAACTCAGGAACAAATTGACCTAGGATGTTCAAATTTGGTGAGAGGGTTAATGGTGACCATGATCTACCATTAAAGTTTTCGTCAAAATCGTGCAAGCGCATAAGGTAGCTGCCATTGAAGAAATCATGTTTTTCAATGATTGCTAAAAAACGACTCTAACGAATTTGATCAAAATCGCTGCGGTAATGCCTCTTAAGCTGTTTTAAACATCCCCATCTCCGAAATTCTAGTAAAAATGCTTTAATGGAGTAAAAATTTGAAAAACGAATGCCTTTAACACAGTTCTCTTTCCTTGAGCATACCTTATCAACGATCGTTTTTTCTTCTGTGTTCAGTTTCACCTACAAGAAAGGAAAATATAAAGATTAACGATATCACCAAAATCTTCATTTTGGCGAAGGGGTGGTTTTTTTTTTTTTTTTTCTTTTGAAGGCCTATACAAGAATTATTGCAAAAAATATCGCCAAACTATCCATTTTTGCTAAATGAATGATGAAAATATAAAAACGGAAAATGGCACAAATCCATGTCAGTATTATAGTGCAATTGAAAGTTGTGCGATGTTCCACACCCTTAGTTGTTGTTGTTTTTTTTATTTTTTCCTTCCAAACGCGCCGTCAGTTAATGAACTTAGAACTATTTTTGCAAATTGATGGATAAAAGTCCTTGGTTGCAAAAGTATATTACAGTAAACGGCACACTTCTATCGTTTTCGAGTTATTTTTTTTTTTTTAATTCATTTTTCAAATGTTAGTCTTTTTTAAGACAACCTGTATATTATGCTAGCTTAACGGCCTGGGGCAGTACCGTGGACTGCCCCAGGCTGACATGACTTTCAAAAACTAGTGGTTTCATAGAAAATTATTGTTGAAACAACCTTTAAGTTCAGTCAGTACCCTTAAATCCCTCTAATTTTAATTTTAATGGGAGAATGGAAAATGTCATCAGCTAGTAGCTTTAAAATAATCATATATAACTGCTTCTTAACCATTTATAAATTGGGAGACACACTTATTGATACTCAAAAAGTTCTTTATAGTTAAGAAGATTTTCATATCTTATACATTGAAAAATTATATAATTTAACCAAATGTTTTAAAGAGGAGATACATTCCTAATTAATCACAAAATTAAAAAATTAAATTCAGAATTGGAAATTTAAAAGTCGTTAAGTATTATATCCACAACCCTACTCGTGCGGGGTATTTCAGTAATTTTTTTTTTTTTTTTTTTTTTTTATTATTATTTTAAATAACCCAATTAGGTTCTAAATGTATATTTTTTTACGAATAATTGTCTTGCAACCTTGAAGAGGAAACGGAACTTTTTTTTTTCGTACCTGTCTGTCCAGTGTATGCAACCCCCCCCCCCCCTCCCCCCTCCCCTCCCCCCCCCCCCCCACCACCAATCCCCCTTTAACAAGAAAAAACGCTAAAAGTTGAATAAATCAGGAAACATTTGAACAATTTCTATGAAACTTTATACATACAGTTCACACACAAAAACCATGGGCAAACTATAAGGCTAAAATTATTTTAGCAATAAATGTTTTTAGTAATTTAGTTTTTGAATTTTCATAATTTTTTTTGTTGACAAATATTTTTTCAACTATAATGCGTGGGTATAAAAATAAAAGCGACGACCGAGGGGATCTAAATTGTATGAATAATTTTGTTTCAAACTATTAGACAAAAAGTGGATAAACATTAATAAATATATTTTGCTTACTAATATTTGCATGAACATTTTAGCATTTTAAGTGAATGACAAAAGAAATTACTTGAATTCCGAAAAAAAAATACTCTTATGTCACAAGTCAATATTCCCCTAAGTTTTCTCTAAAAATCAAATTACACTTATTTACTTTTTGGAAGTGAACAATAAAAAATAATTGCCTTTTTTCGTCGATTAAACTATTAGACTAGCCCAATGAAAAACCCAAATATTTGTAACTAAGATTAGTCTGGATAAACTTTATCAATGAAATAAAACCTAATTGTCAACTTGCATCATATTTGTTAAGTAAAACTCTATTGTCATCGTAGAACTGATAGGATGAAAGATTTTCTAAAGTTTGAAAATGTTACTTGAATTTCGGGATATTCTCTGTAAAAAGAAAGCATCAATTATAATATTATAACAAAACATTCGTGACCTGTTTTAAAAGAGGAATATTAAAATTATTTATAACAACGGTAGGTCTTTCAGAATAATTTTTAAATATTTTTTCAACATTTAATACAACATGAATGAATTGTAGCTATTCGTATTTTCCAAGAATCAAACTCTGAAAAAATATGCTAGTTAATAAGATAAAAAAATGTGCGCTGAAAAATCAAATATTTTTATCAACTATAGGATCTTTATACTAGACAATCAATTTCCAATTTATTAAAAGTGGCAGAAGTAGTTTTTTTTTTTTTTTTTTTTTTTTTTTAAATACTCTATACACCACTATATCAATGGCAATAAACCGATTCGCTACCCAACACTTCTCAAATTGTCGACCAAAATAGATATAAAAAATTAAATCGCGTTTTATTACTATAAATAAATTGAAATAAAAAATTTTAATAATTTTCAAAACAAAATATTAAATTTTAATCGCTATAAATAACTGGAACATCAAAATCTTTACTAAATTTAAAAATTAGCAACACTATGAAACCACTGTTTAAAAAAAATCTCAGCAATGCTCAGAAATAAGGCACAGTGCTGACGATGACAAAATTCGAACTAACCCTACATCTATAATAATTTACAAAGCCCGACATAAAAAATGTTAAATTTCTTATGTTAAATTTTTATGATACACAAATGTTAAATTTTGTGTACCATGAGTTCACATGTATACTTTTTTTTTTTTTTCAGTTTTGACTCGTAGAGAGGTTTTCCATCAAATACCACTATTGGCGATGTTAACGTATTGATGAAATTTTCAGGAAACAAATGCACTTTAGTTGCTTAAGGGGACTTGACAGTCTCCGACACAAGCTAAAGATTAAACTAACACCTAACTTCAATGTCCTATAAATTATTTATATCTCAACATATTTACAAACTGTTTTACTGTTTTTCACAAAATTTGTAGTTTGACATTTTCAAATATAGTAACAAGGCAAAAATAGCAAATAAAAATTAATATTTTTAGTTTGAAAGAGTTTTTTGCAATCAACTCAAAACAGTGATTTTCAAGACCTCTGTACACTTTTTAAAAAATCTATATAATATTTCTATCTAATTTTTGAGTAGAATATTATAAAAAAGTGAGTTTTATATTGATGACCTAAAATTTTTATTAATATGTGTAAATTTTTTTAAATGTGAATTTTATAAAAAAATTTCTTCTTATTCATACAAAACATATATATATATATATATATATATATATATATATATATTTCATCATTAAAAGCAATGTTGTCTAAAAAAATAGAATACCATTGTTAATCGAAATGTTAAGTTAACATTAGTAATTTTCTAAAAAATATTTATAATTCTATTTTATCTAGAAAGTGTACCAAGGTGTTAAAAATAACTGTTTTGAGAAAATTTAAAAAAATGCTTGTGAACTCAAAGTATTAATTTTTGTATAATTTTTACACAATTACTATGTTCATAAATATCTAACAACACTTTGCGGGGAAAAAGTCTGTAAATTCATTGATAAATAAATAATTTATTGAATATTGAAGTTGGATGAAAATACAATTTTTAAATTTTGTCGGTAACTGTCAAGTCCCCTTAACTATGTGAAAATACGAAGTCAATTGAATTAAAGTTGAAAGAGTAATAAATGCTCTTAAAGCATGGGGAGATAGATTATGCAGACAAATTAGTACCAAAATTCATTAACATTAGAAATTGTGGCTCCTCCGCTGTCGAAGACAGTCAAACATTTGTGATAAACGCAGGCAAAGTGGATTACGAATACTTTTTTTTTTTTTTTTTTGCATACGTGACTACAACGCCACTCATATATCAGTTAAAAAGAGGATTAGGAACTTTCGAAAAGTTATACGATATACTATATTATTCTGCTCAATATGCATCCTACATTGCCTAGACGTGCTTTACTTACTAAATAGTTTTACCTCAACCAATACTCACGGTCACATGACTCTACAGGAATAGAAAAGATTTCATACACTTTGAAAATACAAAATCCATCTTACTTGTGTGTGTAAATACAAATGTCGTATTGTTTTACAACTGATTTAAAATTGAGTGGGTCTTATTCTTATTTATAGAAAAATAAATTCGCATGTTGTGCTGGTTAAAAATTCATAAAAGACTTTTAGAAAGAAGCATTGTATTTCGATTTAGTTTAAAGACAGAGCGATATTTATGTGTGTCAATGGGACTCAATCCCTGGAACACTTTTTTAATAGATTATTTCCCCTATTCGGGATTTAAATAAATTACAATTTCAATTACTTATTATCTATAAAAGTTACACTGCACATATTTTTATTATTTCTTACCTTTTTATACATTTTTTATTTTTACACTATTACACCATCTCTAATAACAAGGAATTAAATCCTGAAACATTTTAAGAAACCCTGTTGAGTCTAAATCTGAAAGCACTTACGCTTGGTCTACGCAGTAAATTAAAAAAAAAAAAAACTTTTAAAATTACTGTTGTGTAAAAAAGTGTTTAATTATATTTAGGTGTTGACAGAAAAATAAAAAATGACATAACTTTTTTTTTAATCAGTTTCTCACTCTCTTGTGAAGTTATCCACTTGTAACTTTGGCTCGTTTAGCTCTGGCATGTAGAATTTATTGGTTCGTTTCTACACTTAACGACCTTTTTTTGGGCACAATAATGGATAATCAAGCCCGGACCTACAGCTTAACATGTATTCCGAAACTCAACAAACATCCATGCCTAACCCCAGGATTTGAGCCCGGAACCTTTGGCATGTAAGGCTAGAGCGCTAACCACACAGCCGTCAGGTGGTGGTGTGTAGAATTATCTTTTATGAAATGGTGTTGTGCATAAAATTTTACAGTGTAATATTTCAAATTTACTAAACGACCCCTATAAAAGACCGTTTTTTTACTTCCCTCGCCCTCCGACATTTCATAAATATATATCTTTGCCAAAAAAAAATTAGATAACGCAACGCCGGCCTTGTGGAAGTGTAGCGTTTTAGACGGTTTTTGAGAAACACTTCCTGACTACTATTGAAAAGTGACTGAATTATAAAAGTTTGAAGAATACTATAATATTGGTTACCTCATATCTTCAAAAAGTTAACATAATTCAACTATTAGAAAAGCATCTATTAGTAATTGCGTGAATTATTTTACATTAATAATTATTTTTAATATTTTTTACATTGGTTTTTAGCACACTTTGCATATATAATTAGGCTCTCTATTTCAAAAATACAATTGTGCAAAGTTTCTTCTAAATTGATCAAAAGACATATATATGTATAACATTCAGTATGCATTAATTCTCAATAACTCGTAGTAACTTTAACCCTGAACTACTGTAAAACTGTTGAAAATTTATTGAGAACATTTTATTTGGAAAAAGATTTTGACATTTAAATTCCATTTAATCTAATAAATAAGCCTTGTTCTCTTTAACGAGCAAAATCTTTAATTAGTATAATTAACCTTTCATCTTTAATGTGTAGTGTATAGTTTTGTCAAATAAAATGAAACACATATTTTAAGGGGTTGTAGCGATATTTGATTTACAACTACACACTAATTATTTTACATAAATATTTATCGTAGCCAATGTGTGTACTATAACGAAAATACTAAGAAAATTTGAGATTAAATTTTGAATAAAATTGAGAAAATGTATACGTTAATATTACAAAAAAATCCTCAATTCATTTAAATTAATGTTTACAATTATCTTATTTCATCTTGTAAGATCTTATTTCATCTCTGAAGGCTGACACATGATTTTTTTTTCCGTTCTTGTAAATCTAACTTCCAGTTTTATTGTTCACTTTTGTATCATTCGTATTACAAAACTAAAACTACCAAATTTACAGAAATGCTAAATTCTAATAACTTTTTACCCATGAAAATTCATCTTACTAAATCTCAAACGTCTTGATGTACTGCGAAATTAAGTAGTATTGTAAACTTGACGTAAGATTTACCAAACTTTTCTTAAAGAATGTTCATGATCCTATTATTTTTCTACGGAAAACAATGAAGAGAAACTACGAAAGCTGAAAAGAAAGAATTTCAAATACCCAGAGACCACTGCGGGCACATCTGTGATTGATTAAATACCCTGGAGCGTGTACTTAAACTTTGTCAACGAATGACAATAAATAGCAAGAAAAAGATGAATGATTCCCGAACCTTAATAAGAGAATACATGAGAGTTAAAAGATAATAAAAAACCAGAGAGACAATAAAAGATTAAATCAATGTTAGGATGAAATAAGAAATGAACTTAAAGAAAATTGACTTTTAACTGAGAAAACACTATATTGTGTTTTTTAACTGGGCGCTTTTTTTTTTTTTTTTTTCTTTTCTTTTTTTTTTTTTTTTTTTTTTTCAGTTTGAACTTAAACATTTGAATTTAATGAACATTTAAGAAATAAACAAATTTTGAATTTTTTGATGAAGCGTTATTAGGGAAAGGGTCCGATAACTTAATGTATACGCAGTGAAGTACCATCTGTCTATCATAAGAATAGCTCCCGCCAAGTTATCTAACGTTATCTGTTACTGTAGAAACTAGACTATTCCTATTTTCCACAGGGAATTCAAGGAGAAAGCCATCTACTTTATAGACTTTAAATACCTATTTCCTTCAAAAATCCTTCGTATACTAAATCTAAGAGTGTTGATTCTATAGCGACAGCCATCAACCAGACTATTTGACGGGAGCTATTTTCCTGATATACTGACAGTATAGACATGGAACCGTTATAAGTTTAAATGTATACAGTAAACACATTACTTTTATTACTTTAATGCTCTGCTCAAACTAAATAGGACTGAAACTTTAAACACTGTCTTTTCTTAAAAAGTAATAGAGAAAGAAAATTTTTAGAATGTTTTAGTTTAAATGTCTATTAAATTTATATTTATGGGGTAAAATAGGGTAATTGAGATTCTGGTTATTTGATACTTTACTTTAAAGCTCTCAGAAGAACAGGAAGAACTTGTATCATGCAGACAGAACCAATGAGTAGTATGCAAGAGGATTTACCTTCAAATCTCCGCTAATAACTACACCCTGAGAGATCTACTTTAAACATTTAGTAGACACTATGGTTTTTATAACAAATGGTCTCATTACTATTTCATACTACCTTGTGAGAGCTTTCTGGGTGTTCTCCTATTTAAGAAGCAAATAAGAGAAATTTCCCTTGAAAATCCTCCAGGAAGACTTTACCGCTTTTGACACTGAAACTATTCTCACCAGTCCATATCTTATGAAATATTAAAATAAAACATAAATAGAGATACCACATTCTAACCAATCCATAAAAATTAGTTCTACATACAATTTAAACAATCTCCTACTTTTTTTTTGCTTGTGCTAAACTCAAGTCATATACCAAGTATCAAAATTATAAACTAAAACAAGCCAATTTTGATATCCCACACCTCAACCTGCTAAAAATAGAAATCATACTGTACAAACAGTATAAAAAACTTCTTTCTTCGGTTAAAGTAATGATCCAAAGCGTAGCTCCAAGCTGTATTGAAGGCTCTAGTTAATGCTGATTACTCTTCCTTTGAATGTGAACGAACCTACTAATGAATTAGTACCTATAGTGGTCGCAACCTTCTTTTGAAAGGTGAATCACTGATAACCGAATACCAGACCTTTTTCTAGTCATCGATTTTGTCATTTCCGAAACGATAAATCGATAGATGATGCGAAGGCAGAACTTTAATAATAATAAAGGTTGGACCTTTTGCTCTGAGAAGGGGAGGGGGGGGGGATAAAAAACGCGGGAAAGTTTTTTTGAGGGGGTCTGAAGTCGTTAAAGGGGAAAACTACATTTCTAAGCAATCTGGAAACTTGGTAAAAAATATTTAATGAAAAAAAATATTTATTTCCTCTTGATTACGTATTTATATCTATAGATATATTATTCATAAAAAGGACACCCTAAGTGAAATGAATGGGATATTTTTTAGTTTAGTTTGAGGTTTTTAAATACTCTCTTCTAAATCATTTTTAAAGGATGCGATATAAGTTATAATAAAAATGCGTTGTCATTCTAGATAAATATCTAGCAGGGTTATCAAAGAGGAAGTGAAATGTAAAGCAATTACCATTATGTGTTCGATCAGTGGTAGCTATCAGGAAGCGGAACATTGTATCAGAAATCAATAGGAAGGGTTACTCTCTCTCTCCAAAGTGACGCAAAATATTGGTACTTAGATCAAAGTTACTACTAACAATCAACGATAAAATAAGTGGACGGGAGAAAGGATTTATGTTGATTTCTTTTGAGTGTAAACTAGTTTATGGTTGTTACGGTCCTAATGATTCTTCTGTCGTTGACTGTATTTCAAACACAAATTCTGCTTACGGAAAATATTTTATTATTTGAGCTAAGTTTTCATCTTGCTTATAATCCTATATTATTAGAGACCTATTCTTTATGTCGAAAGGAATTGGATTGAACATTATATACAACGGTCGCTGAATGAGGCTTCAAATTCTTGTTTCATCAGTTTATTCATTCGCTAATATGGATAAAAAGTTTGTTGCAAGTTTACCAAAAACATAATTTTTCTTGTTTGAGTTGAACACTCGCATGCCAAAGACGCCGGGTTCGATTCTTGGGTTAGCCATGGATGTTCGTTGTGGTTCGGAATCCACGTTAAGATGTAAGTCCCTACCTGATTAGCCGTCATAATGCATAAAGATATGTCGTTGAGCGTACAAATCAGCCAACCAACCAATCTTATTTGAGTTAAAATTTCATCTTGTTTATAATTCTATATTATTAGAGATCCAATCTTTATTTTAAAGGAAGTTGAGTTGAACCTTATATAGAACGGATGTTCATTGCGGCTTTGAATCCTTATTACACTGTGTAACTTGACCTGTTTATTCATCCTCTAACATGCATAAAAAGTTGGTTGCAAAATTGAAAAAAAAATACTTTTCAAAAAATTACTTAAAGTTCCCCAGTATTAAAAACTTTTTATAATCCTTTTTCTGAAAGACTGACAGACTTTGTGTCATAACTATATATCATAACACTGTTAGCTACTTAATAAATTTACTTTTTCTTACTGAAGCAAATTGAATTGTGTATGAGGTACTAATTAGGTGCATAAGGTAATACTTCTACTCTTACTAATTTCAAAATAAAATTATGGTGATTGTGGTAAAGATTAAAAAAGAAAAATTCGGAGTAACATGCTTGATCTATCTTATTAAAATAAACATTTATTCTCACTTTAGATCTTTCCTTTCCGATTTCGTATATTCGAAAAGCACCTATTTCTAAAGTGAAAGTACTTCGGCAACTTTCTTATCTTTCTAATTAAATAAGGCAATTGAAAAAGACACAACTGCATAATTTTTAAGTACATGATTGTATTTTATTTTTTTTTAATTAATCTGTTGCGAAAAATAGTATTATAAAAAAAAATTAGGGGTGTGAAATCCCCCTAGTTTTCACTTTTAATACACACTTTATTTCACATAGTAAGCACTTTCATGTTTACTATGATAATGGTCATTGCATTCAAATTTGATATGGAGTATTGTTATTTGCCGTTTTTATATTTTTAGTGCAAAAATAAGTTTTTACATGGGCCAAACAAAAAAATTCAAAAAAGTCAAACAAAAAAATACCAAAACGGCAAAATTGGCGATGTAATTTGATAAACATTACATTATCCTTTCTTGTGCGTGAAACAGGGGCAAATCAATAGTTAATGGACGATGATCAAGTGCAGATAATTTTGTGTTAAAGGCATTCGTTGTACAACTTCTTTCGCTTTTATCGCATTTGTACGGGAATTTCGTAGGGTGGTATCTCTGGAACACCTTATGAGGCATTAGCACAGCAGTTTAAATCAAAATCTTTGGAGCCGTTTTTTATTAATTGCTGAAAAAATTATACTTTCATGATTTCAACCTTATAGACATGCTCAATTTTGACGAAAACCTTTAGGATAGGTCCCATAGTCCCCACTAACTCATATACCAAATTCGAACTTCGAAGGTCATTTCGTTATGCTGACAACAGACACACAGACAGATATTTTTATACCACTTTTTTGAAATCATGATGTTCCAAAACGGGGAGAAATGCCAAAAAATCGAAAAAAAGTTTTGACAGAAAACAATACTTTCATAACCCTTTATTAACACATGGGTAATTGAAAAATTTAATTAAATATTAAATAATTTCAATAAAGAATCAAACAAAAAAATTCGGACAGCCACCTGGATTTCAAATAGAAGTGCGTTGGCCAGGTAAAAAGGTTTTGTCAATATGGGTAGGTAAAAAGGGTTTAGATTATTTACTTACACAATCTAGTCGCCATATTTCTCTGAAGATAGGTTTCTGGAAACTCTTTGGGTTAATGCATAATGCATAAATAATTTAGAAAAAAAAAAACATAATATTTATTAAAGAGCATTAAAAGACCCTGGCCATATTCAAAAAATACATTCCACTTTCCATTTAAAAATTACATGAGAAAAAAGACAAATCTAACCTAATCAAAATAACGACGACCATTTTGGAAGCCAAGCAAACACAGATAATAATGTTTACACCAAAGGTTAATCAACAAATATCTCTTGATCGGTGGTTATAGCATTTTTAGCTAGCTGTTCAAAGTATTTGAGTCTTTTGTCGGTAAAAGTTTAAACTAAAGCTGAAACAATCAAGTATCCGTATTGCCAACGCTAGTCGAATCTGATACTTCCCATAGAAGTACAGTAACAAATAGTTTTCGAAATTATGTCAGTATATCTTGGTAGAAAAGTAAATATTCCATTTTATAAATTAAAAATATTAAAAGTTCTAGTAGTTATAGCTTATAACTTGGAAAATAAACACACACAAAATATTTTTTACAATAGATTAGTTTAAGTATGTGGAACAATCTGCTCAAACACATCGTAAATTGTAGTGAAGTAAACAGTTTTAAAAGACAGCTGGGTCGGTACTGGGGAATTATTCAGAACAATTAAACTGAATTAACCTAGATGGGACTTGTGTCTGTAGTTTGTGGTCCTTTTTGTATTGGTATTCGTAAGTAATAACTTATATAATAATAATTAAGTTAGTTTTATTATTTAGAAGAAAAAGATGAAAAAAACATCATTCATGTGTTTTGATTTTTTCTCCCATCTATCATTGTACACCTAGGAAAAATACAGGGTTGTCAGAATGAACTCACCAAGTTTGAAAGACATAACTGCGAAACAATGAGAAACAGAAAAAAGAGACTTATCATGTTGGATAGAGAGGTATGTAATTTTAAGTTTGCAAAATTAGTTACAATATTTAAATGCAACCAAAAATTATTGTAAATTCTGAATATAGTGGAATGGGTGTATCGGGGGTTTTCCACATGAAAAAGTGTTTTATTATTCCTTTACTGAATAGCGCAGCCAAATGGTCACTTTTAGAGAATGCAGTGGTTTTGCCAGATACACAAATGGTTTTTCTGTACCCCCATATTCTCCAATTTTATTTATTGATAAATCCGTCCAAATGAAAATAGGCCTCATCGGTAAACCATGTGTAGCCATCATCAAATTTACTCCCATCAATCGATTTTGTTAACCAGTGTATTTAAAATGCCATACCTATCTATCAAACATATATCTTTTTTCTGTCTCTCACAGTATTCCTTTCTGAAAGACCTTACTTATACTCTATCCTATAACTGGTTTCCCCTGTTTATGCTGATTACTCTTCCTTTGAATTTGAGCGAACTTACTATTGGTATAATAATTTCAAAGTTAGTATACAATAGATAATATAATCATACAACTAGTGCATTAGTGATTCAAACTTCATTTATTTCCATTTCCAGTTACAAAAAAAAATAGATAAATGCATCTTTAATATAATTTAACAAATTACTAACCAAACAATAGCTCCAATTATATCCCTTAATTTCTATCACATCACTTAAATTTAAAACTTTACAGGTGAAATTTTAACTAAATATTTCAAATAAGAACGGACTGTTCTGTTAGAAAGAATTCTAAGAATTAAGAATGGACTGCTGTGTTTAGAAGAATTCTTTTCCCAAAACTACCGAGCAGATGAGAGATTTCAGTTTTGCAACAAACTACGATCTAACTAATATAATCGAATAACATAAAAATCATCCCTCTCCCCCCATTGGCTTTATAAGGGGAAATAAAATTTTAGTGTGCTAGGTATGACCAAGAGAAACCTCGAAAGCTTCATTATCTGATCGATACCCCATTCCATTTTTATAGAAAATTTATCCTCCAGGCAGAAGAGTTCTATGTCGTCAAGACGATTACGATATTTTATATATTTCTTTCACTTTCTCACCCTCTACTTCGATGCAAGAAGGCTTGTTGAGAAACTAGACACACGTAAACTATTTTGAGAATCTCTCCACAGACATTTCTGCCCTAAACTTATGGATTAGTACCAAAACACCTACTATAAGACATAGTTTGTGCTTCCTAGTTCTTTGGAATGAGAATATGTAGTATATTCCGTCGGTGGTGAATTTCTTTTAAACATGAAGTGGGGCATGCAATAGTGCTATCGAGGAATTTAATTTAAATGTAGTTTTCGTTGATTCTTAAGTTGTCTCTGAATTTTAATAGGGTCTACTTTAAGTTTCGGAACTTTGCCTACACTTGCACTTCTTAAATCACGCATTAATGCTAAATTACAAGCAGATGTGGACATTTAACTAGAGATGAATTATAAGAGTAAGAATTTTGGGCAGGCTAATTATGATCATTTTTTTTTAAACTAATTCAGATTATAAACCTTCGATTTATTACTTTCCCACATTTAGGATGGCTTAGATTAGTACGGAGAAGGAAATTGATTTATAACTACCTCTTCGTACTTTGTGAAAACTAGAAAATGTCTGTGTTTTACGAACTTGATGATGGAAATAAGCTTCGTTTTAAATAAGTTTCATAACTAGGAACTAGGAAAGTTGAACAGACGTATTTATTCTTAAATTGCACACTATTATAATATAAATTATTTTCACATCTAGTGCAATTTAATTAGAAACATATTACTTGTTTTAAAAATTCTCACAAATGTAACAAAAATACCAAAAATTACATAATTTAAGGCTTTTGCGACAAATGGTGAATAAAGATAATTTTTTTTTTTTTTTTTTAAATATTAAAGGAATTCACCAATTCGCAATAGTAGTAAAAAAAAAACATTAATCTCCCCTAGACTGTATTTTATGCTTTCAAATTTTGTCTGACCATAGGTTAACGAGTTATTTACACATTGTTAGCACCTGCGCGTAATTTTATATGCTTCATGTTCAGAAGCGTTATAAGGATGCAATTGTTTACGATAGACGAACGTTGTAAGCACCGGCTTTATCACAGTCCTCTACATATTAAAACTGAAATAACAAGAAGTTTTAAAAAGTTCAAAGGCAATTTCATGATATTATTCCATGCTTAAATTTACCTTCTAAAATTACATAATTTTGAATGACGAATTTTCCAAAAAAAAACCGGCAAAATATCAAGTTTTATAATTTTTCAATGATTGGTTATTGATTTATATGATAACAAGTAAAGGACGACTAATTTTAAAATGTAACATTGTTTTTAGAAAAAATTGTTATATTATCAATATACTTTAATAATTTTTGTTCAAAATAATAATTTTCTAAAAGCCAAACTTAAAAGCATGCTAGTCTAGGATTAATTTTTTTTTTATCTTTAATCAATAAAAAAATTATAATCATTAAAATAGCAACATACTTTTTACCTTCATTAGATTTAGCATATACATTTTCAATAAGTAGTTTTTTGTAACAAAGATATGTGGCAGTATTTAGTGGACCTACCTAATATGATAGTGTTACTCCGTGCCACATCCTTCCACTACTTTTCTTATTTTTGTGTTATACCTGAATACTTTATTTGCAAAGACACACAAAAATAAATTCTAGTAGGGGCCTGATGAAATTTTGTCTCCTAGGTCTACTCTTTAGATCCGTCACTCGATACAGCATCCGAGAAGTTCAGGAAAAACCCATACAATTTATATCAATAAAAATAGATAAATAAAGAAAACATCCGTATTCTACTTACCCATATACCAATATAGCACTGAAAAGTTCTAATGAAGAGCAATTGGTGTAATCCATTGTCAATATATATTTATTCTTCTCCATAAGTCATTCTAAATATAAGTAATTGTCATAAAGGCTTGGTCGCCCGCTTCCTCTGCCCAAAAATACACATAGATTAAATTAATTAACTAGTTGGGTCCTGATCGTTTCCTAACAGTTGCGTTGTGTTTTATTTAAAATGCGCCAAGTCTTACGGACATGCTAGGGCAAGGTTCTTCGAAAACAAGGGTTATCAATAAGGTACACCACATGAAGTTAAATATCGACATCAGTACAATAGAGCAATTTACCTGAACTAAAGACAGCATTCACAGCAACAGGAACCTACCTGTAAAGGGAATGAACAACCCGCACCCAAGAATGATTCTCTTACAAAGAAAGAGTCCATTTTGAGGTTAAATTGAATCATTTATTTGGTTGAATACTGTAGATTAATACGAAAGAGAACACAATGGTTTAAACAATACATAGGGTGACGAATACGGCGTGGTGCTTGTGGTTGAGAGAGACTCATGAAATTGTCATATTATAACAATTTAAAACCGAAACTTACAACTGCCTAAACTCTGTTTTCAAATAAAAATTAAGTCAACATATCAAACTAGACAGTTATTTATTTAATTAAACACTCTTATCTTTAAATTACAAACGCACTAAACTTAATTTTACTGAGAATGTAAACGTTGCCATTTCTCACTACGCGAAAACTAATTATTCTACTTAAAAAGCTGTCCTCTAAATTATTTTAACTTAACACTTAAATTATTTTTACATCAGTTAAACTCTTGCGGATTTACTGTGCTAGCGAGAACGAATGCCAGAAGGACTTACCCGTTCATGCTGGAATGCATCTGAAGGACTCCACCCTTAGATTTAGCCGGTCAGAGCGAGAGCGTTGCGTCTCCCACGTACTTGTTGGTAGACAAGGTAGCTAGAGCAGAGAGGGTCGTGAAGTCGTCATTTTTCAGAGTTGTACCAGCTTTTAAAAACTTGGTCAGAATGCCATTGGTGCGCTATCAACTTTTCTATAGGTTATGCGCCCTTTATTGGACCATAACCTACTCCCTACAAGCAATAAGGGCTGAACCCTTTTGCCCGGCCAGGCGACTATTGGTTTCGTTGCGAAATTCACCTCTCTGACCTACGTCACATAAACACATCCCGCTTGGCATTCAGCATCGAAATATATCCGACTTGCTTCCGCTCTAAAAGCTGGGGACACACAGGAACGGTTCGGCCACGGCGCGGATACAAGCCCCCTTTTGATAAATGTCGAAAGGGGACCTTTTGATAAATCTCGAAAGGGGAGAAATGCACTGAAATCGTAAGGAGGGTGGAATTTGTAAGAGGTTGGAAAAAACTGTCACCTTAATTGGGACAGCTACTCCTCCCCCTTACAAATCCCACACTCCTTAAGATTTCTGTGTATTATCTCCCCCTTCGACATTCATCAAAAGGGGGCTTGTAACCGCGCCGTGCCCGGACCGTTCCTGTGTGTCTTCAGCTTAAGCCAGACTAGAACGACAAAAATCCCCTAACACAATTCTTTCCCCCAAAACATCTGGTTTTAACGAGGCAGAGGACAGTAGGGTGTACCGGACCCTTTACTTTTAAACTGAGTCATCAACCGCCAGTGCAAACACAATTAAAACTCCACAAAATTAAAACCTCACAAATTAATTCATACTCTCTCTGTCCATCTGATTGAGTAATTTTTGTGAAATATACTTGAGAATTGAATTTTTACCAATCCTTTAGTGTTATGTATTCCATACAAGCTGAGAATATAACATTGAGATATAGTGAGACAAAGAATCTATCAATTATATCTGTCAGTAAATGAAAATAAAGTATCGTTAGGGTAAAAAGCTTGTCGTTGTACAAAAATTCAGCTTGCAGGAAAATCAATTTAATATTGTAAATTTTCAATGAATTGTTTTATTTACATTTTAATTCTTCTTATCTTTGCGACTAATTTTAGAATTTATAAGAAAACTTTCAAAAAAATCTATATGATTTCAAGCGTTTCTAATGCAAAAAAATACCAATTAGGATAATCTTCTTCCTCATGTAATGTATTTACTGATTAAAATAATTCGTAATTAACCATTGCTTGATAATTTTCCTATCCTTATAAAATTGCATATTAGAGTGTCTCGAATTCTTTGATTTAGACAAATTTAATCTTTCCTTTTAGGACCTTTAATATGAAATGAAAAAAATTTAGATTAGACAATTTTTAAATAATCCCTACTCGCTTCGAAATTTCTATTTCTTTTAAGTTTTCGTCAAAAAAGATTGTTTTTCAAAATAGTTTTTCGAAGGTAAAAAGTCTGACCTCTCAAATGTTTTCCATTGGAATCCTGAATATGGAGTAAAAATGTGTAGATATATAAGACAAATTTTAAATATCCCATAATCTCTTCGAAATTTCCGTGTTTTTTTTGTTTTTTGTTTTTTTCTTTTGTTGTTTTTTTCTATCAAGAAACTAGGTTTTGTAGAATAACTTTTTTCGAATCTGAAAAAGCATCAACGCTCAAAAGTTTCCTTTTATGACCATGATAATGAAAAAGGAACAAACTTTTCAATTTTGACATGTTTTTAATATCACGTACTTCACTGCAAGTTAAATCAATTCTCTGGATGACCCTCGGGATATTTTAGATATTTTTTCTACTCGTAAATAGATAAGAATAGTAAAATTATGATGGATACAGAAATCACGTTTTTGTTTTATATAATGTTTGTTGGTAGCAAAGTTATATGGAAAAATATTTATTTTAACTAGGTCAAATATACATTATAACTCACTGACGCACGGGACACATCCGTGTCCATGAAATTGGGATATAAACCAGTGCAAAGACCTATTGGCATATTTCTCATGCATTCTAATTACGTTTCTTGTGTTAACTAATATTTTGCAGCATCCAAATCCACCCTTCTAATTTCTCCCACCAGGTATATGATAATACTTGATGTAAAGTAAGCCGAATGTTCTGTAACTGGTGTCACGTGGCCTATATATTGACGTCAGTTCTACCAACTATAATACTACTATATTATTATTATATTACAGTTTTTCTGTCCCCATTTCCTTTGCATTTCTCCACTATCAATATTGAATCTTTCTAGCCGTCAAAAAGAAAGACTTGGCTGAATTGGGATTTCTTTGTCATTCTTTTGCATGTATAATGGCATGTTCTCTATAAAATTGCAAAGAATTAGTGTTTTTCTTCAACAATTTTTGTGACAATATGCAAAAACAAAATCAAAATATTCATTACTCATATTTAATGGATATTTTCTGGTAGTGTGTGCATAATTAAAATGGTCTCACTGACGCACGAGACACATCCGTGTCCATGGAGTTGGGATAAGAACCAGTACAAAGACCTATGACGAGTTTTAGGTCAAAAATTTTCAAAATTTTACATTTTGAAGCTAGTGTGAGCTTCTTAAAATGTGTCTAAACGGGATTTTTTTCGTTTCATTTTCTTTAACCTAAAAGAAATCGGGTATTTTCAAGTTTGAAAAATTGTCGTGTAAAACAAAATCTAGTTTTTAGACAAAAAAATTTAAAAATTGGAAATGGAAATTTTTAAATATAGGATATTAAAAAATTATCTAATTGTAAAAAGATATTTTCTTTCTACATTCAGGATTCTCAATCGAAACTTTTGAGGTATCAGACGCTTTCAAAATTGAAAATGTGTAGAAATCGAAGATTTCTAGACAGCCTGTAGCATGTCAATTCTCCCTAAGTCAATTCTCCTTAAGTCTCCCAATTTCTCCCCAACCCTCCAGACGCTGTTGCATTAGACAAATTTGAGCGTCATCGATGTTTAAGAGTTACTACACTGTTTATTAAGTTAAAAGAACGATTCATAATTGCAATCTGTCTGTAGTGTAATACTTCGAAAACTCTGAATACTAAAATATAAATAAAAATAAAAATAGAAATATTCTTTATTCTCTTAGGAAAAAACACTCTCCTTTTTTGAAAAAAGGAACTTCTTTGGAAGATTTTATTAATACGAATTTTCCATGCAACAATATATAACAGTGATATACTGTAGTAAAGAGAATGCGATATAAATCGACAATAGATATAAAATACATATTCTTGGTTTCTCAAGTTATAGGAACCACTCTTGATTACGATCTGAAAAGAAATTTTATTTTTCTCCCTCTTCAGAATCTTGTACTTTCTACCGTATAAAGTTTTTATTTTTCTTCGAGTGTTGTAGCATTCGTTGATTGAGAGCGTTGTTTTAAGTGAGCCAAGAATCGAGCTCAAATCGGCATTCTTGCTCTTGCGGCCATTGAGGAACTTTGAAAAACGATTTAGAAGCGAGAAAATTGGTTATTGGTTGCGAAAGAAGGAAGAAATAAAAGAGAAAACGAACATACGGCGAAGCTGTAAAGACCTGTTCTTATCGAACCTGTGGTCCAATATTCTGTTTCTTCTTTTCATTCTCTTCCGATGACAAGGATTTTTTTTTTCTATCGTATATTATTATTATTATTATTATCACTCTATCCTCTCGTGTATCGCGACCGTATTTTTCTCTATAACAAGGCTGATCAAAAGAAAAGAGAACCTTTTTTGACAACTACAAAGTTAGCGTCATGTTGATCATTGTAAATAAATGTATATTCTAAACAGTCAGTTTATTTTATTTTTCTGCAATATGACTAGGAAAAAACGTTAAATACAAAAAATAAATGTAAAGTTGTGTTTATGAATATGGAACCTCAACCAATGATAAATATTTCAAATTTGTGTATTGAAAGTTAATCTTACTTAAAATAGGCTAGGTGTGTAATGACATAACTATTATAATCTGCGTCAAAAATGAACATACACCTTCAAATTTCTAAAACTTAGTACTAAAATGTGTCTTAGGAAATAGAGAAACTAATTACTTTAATGTAAAACATTTATATATCCCCCTATAGTAAATATTACTTCAAAATTTTTACATAAGCGTGAAAAATATGTTGTTTAACTAATACTAGTTTTTCCAGAGAGAAAGATAATCAAGCATAAGTCACCATACAGTGAAATTATTTTTAACTTTGGCAAACTATTTTGTCAACTTAAAATTCAACAATTAATTTATTTTTTTTTCGCCCACCACGTTCATGTATAACTGTTTTGAGTCTTTTAGGCATGGAATGAACTAAAAAATTTGTTTCTGTTGCCCCAAAGCCTACAGAGTTTTCAATAAATTTCGAAGTAATTTCTTGCTTGTGGCAGTTTCATTTTTCAATATTTCCTTCATTATTCCTCAGATACATTTAATCAGATTCAAATTCGGGCGCTGAGGTGGTAGATTCAGTTATTTTGGATTACAGTAAAGGGGCTATAACTTTACTATTGCAGCTGTATGATTTGGGTCATTAGCCTGCTGAAAAACCCATGAGTTACGTAAACCCTGCTTCATTACACTTTTTCTTAGGTCCTTTTCAGTATATCTAAGTAGACAAGGCTATTCATTTTATAGTCTACTAGATCAAATTCACCTACACCTGAACCATATTAACCCAAAGCCATTAACATCCTCTATCGTACTTCCCTGTTAAAACAATATTGTTTTACGTACTTTAGGAATCCTGCAATTTTATATAGTTTTTGAAGTGTTAATACTTCAAATTTAGATTCCTTAGCAAATAAAAAAGAATTATAATACTCTATGCTGCGTTCTTTGAAACGTTTGACAAATAATAGATTTTTTCGACAATTCGTCTTATTAATTGTGAGCTTTTTTACTTTCAATTACCCAGATATATTATACATAGGTTAATGAAAGTATAGCATTCGGTCAAAAAAAATCGCATTTCTCCACGTTTTTTGCATTTCTCCACGTTTTGAAATACCCTAATTTCAAAAAAGTTATCTAGAAAAAATGTATGTCTCTATGTGTGTCTGAGGCCAGCATAACTCCCAAAAAAATTGACCTACAATGTTCAAACTTGATTTGCAGGTTGCTTATGACCATGGGACCTACCATTAAGGTTTATGTCAAAATCGCGCATGCGCAAAAGGTATCTGCCATTGAAAAAGTCATGTTTTTCGATGATTGTTAAAAAACAGTTCCAATGATTTTGATAAAAATCGCTGTGCTAATGCCTCTAAAGGTGTTCTAAACATCCCCACCTCCGAAATTCACAATTCACGTAAACATGCCTTAATGGCTTAAAAAGTTGAAAAACGAATGCCTTCAATACGGAGTTCTCTTTCCTTAAGCATACCTCATCAATGATCGTTTTTTCTTCTCCCCTCAGTTTCACTCATAATAAAGGATAATATAAGGATTGTCAAAAAGTACATCGCCAAAATAATAATTTTGGAGATGTTTTTTTTTTTTTTTTTCCCCTTAAAAAGACCCATACATGAATCATCACAAAAAAAAAAAGACCCACACATAAATTATCACAAAAAATAATATCGCCATACTGGCCTGTAATTGAAAGTTGTGCGATGTTCCACACCCCTAGATCTTGGAGCTCTACCATTATACACAATAGAATTCAGTGTTTTTCTAATAATTCATGCACTAATTGTTGATCCATTTCATTGGAATATTCTTTCGCAGTTTTGATAGCACTAATACTCGTGTACTGTGTAACTTTAGGAAGATCTTTGCTCGCATCTACATTTTTTGATAATTTCTTTAAACTCCCTAAACGTGGATACACCTGAATAGTTCCAGACACACGACATCTTATGATTATATCTTCAACAATCAAGTAATTTTCTTCACAATTTTTTCTATTTCTCTCAAGAATTTACCTTCGTTTTTTAACCAAAGAGTTTACATACTTCCTCTCTAGTTTATATACGATACGCGTCCATAATTCTCAATAATATGAAAATTTGTATTTTTTCTAAGATAATTTTTCTTGGACCCTCCTATAAGAAACTAGTTAAGGTACTTGACCTCCTAATAAATTTAAAAAAAAATTTTTTTTTTTTTTTTTTTTTTGCATTTTCTCAATCATTTCCAGGGTTTTACGGTCTAGTGATGGCAGATTAACAAATTGTAAGTGAAAAAACTTGATTTTTTAAAAACTATTCGAAAAAAATAGTGCGTAAAAACTTGAAACGCGTTTCTCTCGAAACTACATTATTTCAAATGGCGGACACTTATCTCCGAAACTACTCGGCCGATTTCAATGATTTTGGTCATGTTTTGTTTATTGAAATGTTTTGTTTACTATTTTACCACATTTTGTCAAAAAAATTAATTATAACATTGTTTTTTAAGCAAAGAATAGTGAGAAACAGGGGTGTGTTTTCAACCTTTTTTTCAAACATCTTCCATTTTTTATTTTTTTTTAATTATTATTATTATTTTTGGCAATTTGTGGTAAATTATCAAGTAAGGAACCTATCTTTTAAAGATTCCGAGGTTGTTGGTTTTTTTTTTTTTTTTTTTTGGTTTTTTTTTCCAGATTCACCAATCCTGAGATTAACTGTCCGCCGTGGGACACCATTTATTTGAGGCTTCGACTTTGGCGCCTCCTGAATAGTTGCTAAAAATGAAATTTGAAAAAAAATCAAGTATTTTTGTATTCTATAAAGTTCAAATAAAAGTTTAAAAAAAAATCATTGTAATATCTTATACAAGACCTGAAAAAAAAATTATAGAAAATTTTGTATTTTTTAGCTTTCCAAGGTGGTCAAGTACCTTAAGGGACAAGTCTGTTCCTCATACACAGTCAGAGTCAGGGGGGGGGAGGATTTTTTCTAAGATATTTTTTCTAATTTACTGAACTATCAAAACACCATTTTAAACACAATCAAGAAGGTTATGCGTACTATGAGATCACTTTTGATAAGCAGAATTTTACCATTTGTCAAAAATACGTCATTTTTACACATTTCAGAATTCAATTTTTTTAATGGTTACTTCATCATAATAATTGACGCAAAAAAAATATTACAAGGACACTTAATGTTTTTACTTAATGTTTCCTTTTCTCGATACATTTGGTTCTTAAAAGGAGATATATGTATACTTTGACTCTAACTGTGTGTGAGTAACAGACCTGCCCCTTAACTAGTTTCTTACAGGAGGGACCAAAATATTGTTCAGTATATGTTGTATATGTATTGCAGTTTAAATACAAATTATTTTGAGGAGTTCATGTCAGCTTTCGATTAAAATTATTTCGGAGCCAAATAAAGACGAGTTTATGGGGGGTTGAAAATAAAATAAGCAATGTAGCGTTTTGTGAATAACTCCGGTTTTGTTCACTGGCTTTTTTTTTTTTTTTTTTTTTTATTTCAATCTATTTATTAAATCAGCTTTTTATGTTCGAAATTGGTTAACCTAGTAAATTTGATTGGTTAACATCTACGTATCCTAGGTGGTTGATAAGGACTAACATTAAATTTGACTAGCTTATTATATATAGTTGTATTTTAGTGGCACCATAACTACCAACATGTGGGCCATTATGGTGGATATATATTGGACATTACATTGTTGCCATTAAAATTTTCGATAAATTATTTACTTTGTTTGACTATCATATTCTATAAAATTAAACAAATGTTGTTGTTGTTGTTGTTGTTTTATTGTTTTTTTTTAATAATTTTTTAGTATTTATAACAAAATGTGTTACCTATTTGTTCCTCGAGTTAATACTATCATTCTTTAATGTTTTTTAGCGTTACTCTAAACTAACCATGAATTATATTGTTTTTTCGAGGGGGGGGGGTGATTTAGTTTTTTAATCAAATAATTAAAAAAAAAATTACAACTTTTTGAAGAAGCCATTTAAAACTTTTTGTTTCCGTGCACAAAATATATTCCAGTATGAAGTAACAATATTTTCATCCTCCATTTCTCATACCAGAACTAACACCGGAATTTTTTTTTTTTTTTTTTTTTTCATGTCTCATAGCCATTGAAATCTGAAATAACAAATGACAATATTTTTTGTGTTACATGTAATTAGAGTTTTAGTATACACTACATTATTCTTCTAAATTTAGAAAATTAATTCACAAAAATATCTGTTGCTTGCAGATCCCCATTCTAATTATGATTTAAAAAATTTATCAAGACGCTCCTTAATGTTCACTGATTTATTTAAAATGTTACATCCTGAAAGACAAGTGCACATTTGAATATGAATCTGGAAATGGTGGGTAAGAAACAGAAAAAATACATTTTAATAAGTAATTTAATTCATACTCAAGCATTATGGTATTTAAAAGTCTTATTTTATATATAATGGGATATAAAACATACTTTATATATTTGAGAAATTCAAAATTAATTGGTTCATTACCTTCCAAAGGAAAACAACTATGTGGAGTATTTTTATTGAGAACAGGAAGACAAACTACGGATATCTAAAAAAAGAGTCTAGTGAAGAGTTATAAGAAAGAGCCATCGTTTGTATTCCAATTTGTACCCCTATATAGTGATTAAATAAATTAAATCAAAACGTATGCAATAATACTCGTTTTTAAAAGAAATTTGTATCCATATCTTCAAAATTCAAAACGAAAAAAATTAAACTTTCATTTTAGTAACTTAAATTACATGCTGAATACTGCAAATACTTTTTAAATATATTTCTTGTCATCTATATAATTATAAGTAATGCGTCCCAAAGTTGTTCAAGGAGACTAAACTTTACAAAAAAAAATGGCTTCTGTTAATGAAAGGTTATTGTTAGAATTACATTTTAAGCATAGTCTAGTCAGTATCTCTAAATATATTAATATTTACAACCTGAAATGGTAAATCTTATGTAGGTAATAGTTTATGATTAATGATGAGTTATTGTTTTTAAATTCATAAATTGGAAGGACACGTGTACTCGAAGTTCCGTATAGTTCAGATCTTAAAGCCCAAATAAGCAAAGGGAATTGGAATTTTTAATGGACTCCAAAAAAATCGTTATCTAATAGCAAGCTTTCTCAAGGATTCATGGAATTACTCAAAGTTCAAGGACTTCTTTAATATTTGTAAACTAATTTTTTTTCCAATAAGTTTATTTTATTGAAAACTTATAGAGTGTCAATTAGAATGCATTTGGTGCAATTAAGTTAATCATTTCAGTATAATAAATTATTTTTATTTTTCGTATTGGTTTTTGCATTCATAATTATACATATTTAGCCTCTCTATGTTCAAAAGTACTATTGTATAGAATTTAGCCCAAAATGATCAGGGGCATAGAAATGTTTCTCTTTTCTATATATTGACTTTGAAATATAGTTAACTATAATAATTTAAAGTTTTAAAATCAATATGTCTCAATTAGATAGAATTCGTCAATTAAATCCATTTACTTTACAAACGAACCCTTTAAACAATTGTAAAATTAACATGAAACTTTTAGTCTTTGTAAATTAAATAAAATTAGCTTACTTTAGTAGCAAAATCAATTTAAATTTACCAAAATAAACTATAGGTTACTTACATCCTATAAAAATAGTTAACATCACTCTTGGTAAATGACAAAAATTTGATTCAATACTTTATGCTCCTTTTTTTATATTCATCTCAATTATAAGGAGCATACAACTGTTCACATTGCCTATGAAAACTATATTATAACTTATCAAATATCTGTCTTTTATTAATTACACTTGCCTAATTGATTTCACCAACTTACTTCGCAAACAATCCCAAAAAGCAGACATGAGGATCGCCTGTGGTACCGAAACTTCTGTGATATTCCCTTTTCCATTTGGCAGTGCAGTTCCTGCTACTAAACCTCAAGCTTCTTCAACTTGAAGTGGAACATTAGGATGTAAGCATTTAGGGGACCTACACCATAAAGGAAAGCAATTGGCCTAGGGCACTTTTTGGTGCTCAGGTGGTTCTGCCAAGTAGATCGACAGTAGCGTTAACAAGCAGATTGGGGGATTGGCTTCTGCTGGGAGAAGAATACGCGCTAATTTTCCCGGTGGACCAGATGCTCAGCTGTTAAATCATATTGGTAAGAAGAAATAAAAATCTTGCCCTAAATGATGATGTCTTATAAGCATGGATATTTCAAAGTTTTTTTGGCATTTGTAAAAGATGGATTCTCCTCAATTATCAAGCTTTTATGTCGCGCCATAATTCCTATGAATTGCCTGTAAATTGTTATCGACTTGTTTCGTTAAGTCCAAAAATAAAATAAAGTAATGAGCAGCGTAAAAATATATAAAATACATTTTTTTTTTTAATTGCTCATTTGGTGTTAAATTATTTCGTATATGTTTTTCTTATTGATAATACTATGAAAAAAAATTCTGCAGTATAGACTAGCCATTGCAAATTAGTAAACAAAACTTTTTTCTTTGCTTCTAAGTTTGAATAAAATTGGAATTATTTTATTCATAAAAATTTAAAATTAATGCTTGAGAGGAGTTTACTCTTATCAAAAAGTAAATCATGTACGATAAATTTAGTACAGAGTGGCTATTAAATTTAATTTCCTTTATTTGGACGCATCTTTAGCTGATGCTAATACACAAAATAGCACTCAATTGTTTAACGATGCCTTTGAAAGAAAAGAGAGACAGATTCATTAATAAAAAATTTTACTGAAATTCACCGATAGGAGAATTTTTGGTGTTGTCATATTGGAAAACAGTCGAATAAATGCATTAAAAGCAGGTAAAATGAATTACGTTTATTTATAGTTTACGTAGCCTTCCAAATTCCTAAACAGCCTCTGGGACAGAACTTATTGATAAGGTAAATCAACATAACAAGTAAAGAAAATTACGAAGAAAATGTAATACTAGATAATGTTACAATCTTAGGTTTCCATATGGCCCTCGTAAAATCCTTGTACAGTACCCAAAAAAAAAATCAGAACGATGGCTATATCTACGGTTCTAATTATCGTAGAATCTTACGGTTTGCACCAAAATGTTTTGCTTACGATTTTTTATATATCTGATGCAATTTTTTTAAGAGACCGTTTACTAAGTAAAAGTAACGCTATCTTCAAAAATTTCAATACGAACCCCTATTTTTTATCATTTCATTCGATTTAGAATACATCATTTACCCTAAAACCAAATTTCAATGCAATATGTTGAAAAACACGTCACTTATGAGCGAAAATGTTTCGACCATTTTTTGACCGATCTTCAGGGAGAATTTCCCTAAAACGAAAGGTATTTTTAAGGTTCTACTTCACATCGGGAGAAACCGAACGGTCAGTGTGGCGTTTCACGACGTTAAAAAATGCCAATATTAGTCTAAAACTGCATAGAAACTACTTAGATTTATAGTGTCATGTTTAAGATTAATACAAAAATAGCAAGTAAACGCAAAAGTAACATAACTTATTTACAACATTAAAGATGTGCATTCTTCACACGAAATAAATAAAATGTCGAAAACTGTAATTGCAGAAGTATAACGTATACTACTGATAATTAGAAAATTGATAAATATAAAATGTAGGCATTAGTAAACGGTATTAAGCAAAGCTTGATTATTTTACAGAAACATTTCGCTGTAAGCACAAACGTAACTTGATCGTTGAAATTATTTATAAAATAAAGAAATCACATGATTCAGTAAAATTTTTAAAGGATAACTTATTGAAATTGCTTAAAAAATTTTGTTTTAAATAAATGTAATTTAAGAAAGTAATTTTTAAAAAAAAGAACACTGTTGAAAACCACACAAAACATGTTCCACGATTTCAAACACGTTAGACAGATTAAAAAAATATATATAAAAAATAAAACTGCTTTGTTTGTATAAAATAATATTTCTTTTTGTAATTTCAACAAATTCTGTTCCTATTCACCCCATTTTACGATAATTGAACGTTGTGCGATTTTCCACACCTCTAGTTTACCTTCAATTAATCTGTGATAGTTTTCAAAAGTCGTCTACTATACGGTCCCTTAAAGTGAGCGTTTTTTACATTTTCGCTAAAAAATCGAGAACTAAAAGTCAAAATGGAAAGAAAAAAATTGTGGGGGGGGTTTAGACCATGATAAATCGAATGAAGGCAAAAAAAATATACGTTTCTATTAAAAAAAAATTTAAAATTGTTTTATTAATTAATAATTAATTATTAAAAAAGAAATTGATGCAAAAGTTTATTGCTATTTATGTTTGGCCATTTACAAACTATCTTTTGAAAAAAAATTACTGAAATATATTAATTATTTAAGTATTTATGGCCAAAAAACCAACTTTTTTATTTAACATTAATTTATCATTTTCTTTTTATCATTTAAATTACAAACCATTCATTAGAAAATTACAAATTTTTGTATTTCGACTTTTTTTTTGGATGCTGAATCCAAATATGGGATAATATTATGAGGTTGCTATTGAACTTTTTAAAGTTTGGTTCTGTTTTAATATGTAGATGACCCCTCATGACAAAATAAACTACATGTAATTATTAAAAACCTTCAACGATTTACAACGGTACCTTTAGTTTGTTATTTCAACAATTAGAGCACAAGATATAGCCATCGTTCTGATTGATTTTTTTTGGGGGTACTGTACCTAAAAACTCTTAACATCAAACCAGCAAGTAAAGCCCGCCAATTTATAGTAGAACAGAAATTGAAAACAATACGTTGGACAATCTAATAAATTATCGAATGTTCCCAAATCCCTTTTTAAGTGGTATTTAAGTAAAGTTGCTGCCAACTACGCAAAAAAAAAAAAAAAAAAAAAAACGTAATCCATTTTATCTACATTTAATGCACTACGACTACAAGTATCTATGGTGAACGTCATTTCTAAATATAGCAGAAGCGAGATCTGTGGGACAGTTAATAGGGTCAGAACAATATTTTGTTATGAAAAAAATAGAAACATTTAGAACTTGAAAATAATTTAAAGAAATAAATAAATTTGTCATTTGCTATCATTCAGACAAAGTAATCTTACAGTATTACCCTAAAGTAGCATTTTGATCCAAGAAATTTAAAATAAATAAATAATTTGCAAATCTCATAGCTTCAAAAAGTCGTTCCTAACTATTTTTGTTTACATTTACTGACTATCAGAAAGTTCAAAAATGTGGATCTTTCCGTTTTTTAATATTATTGTGTTTTAACGATACATGTCCCTTGTTTTTCTTGCATCATATCTAATAGACAATTCTCTGGATAACGCATGGGCAATATTCACTCTTCTTTCTTCTCGTAAATGGATAAGAATTGTAAAATTAGGATGAATCTAGTTGTTATGTTTTTCTTTTATATAAAATTAGTTTGTGGCAAAATTACATGGAAAAATAATTCCTTTAACTAGGTCAAATACACATTTACAAGCGGGGCACGGACGGGTCCGTGCGTCGGTGTTATAAGATGCAAATTTGACTTAGTTAAAATAATTATTTTTCTGTGTAACTTTGCCGCAAATTAAAATTATATAAAACAAAAACATAATTACAAGATTCATTCCCCGTGCTTATAGCAAAGAATTGCCCTAATAATGTTTATCCAGCCACCTAAAAATAGTATTCCTTCTCTAATTGAATTTAAATAACCTTCAAAATTTTCAGATTAATCTATAATTTGGAAAATAAAAGATCAAGATTTTCATCTACTTAATATTAAAGGGGTATTTTAGTATAACTCAAAAAATGGCGAAAGATTATTAAAATATTTTGGCATAAGTTGATCACAGATTAAAAAAATTCAAAAATATTAAAGCTAAGTGGCAATAAAAATATGCATAGACGTCGCACACTGGGGTATTTGCCTTCAAAAGCTGGCCAAAAGTCGATTTTTCAAAATTCCACCAAGACACTTGAATTTTCGCTCATATATACTTTATTAAGATAAGAACCTTATCCGGCATCAATTTTTTTAATCTGAGATCCCAAATGTCATAGCGATCAATCGAAAGTTGACGTTTGCACAAAGTTTACATTTCTCTTATCTATTACCAATGCAAGCACAATATTTTAACAAGTAAAATTTTAAACTTTTTGTTTCAATTTTAATTTCAACACGATATATGTGTCTTCTTAAGACCTATAATTAAAGATTTTACCACATAAAATTTAAATTTATCTAAATTTAAGGAGCAAATTAATTTTTTTTCAGTCACAAAACTCAGCTAATTTTTCTTACAATATTTAATTTTCAAGAATGTTTTTGTTATACGATTGAGTCTTATTAAGTAGTGGTTTTTATACAATTTTTAAAACCACATATTCTAGTTCCTTATACCTTAAAAACATTTTGCGGATGCGGATATTACAAGTACTGACGTAGATGACGTCATTTTGACGTACTCGAAAAAACTTCACTTTTGTTTCCCATTTATCATTATTTATGATAATTTGCAATGAAAATTACGCATGGTATTTGAAGAACACCATATAAAATCTTAAAATAACTAATTTAAAGAAAAAGTTTAAATGTAATTAATATTTTAGATAGTTTTTTTGATTTATCACTGTAAAGCCTGTAAGGAAAGTTAAGATAGTAATGAAATTAAGCTTTTAATGAGAATCAAAGGGTACATTTAAAGTAAGTTCACTAATAACGAGTATGAATTCTTAAAAAGATAAGTAGGAAAAAAAATATTTGTAAGAAATGAATTTACCCTTCTCCTCTGAGAACACCGTTGCAGATGCTTTGCTGAATAAATATGCAGGGTCAATTAGATCGCACGAATACACTTATACTTAAATATTTGCAGGAAGTTATAGAAACAATAAGTTTTAATGGGAGAAATTCATTAGAATTAATAACGAAATGTGGTTGTGACAGATCCCAACAAACGAAATACAAGCAAACAGTTCAAAATTCTAAAGAGTCAGACGTCAATATTTTTCAAAGTTCTCTAGTGCCTTTACGATTTCTTTGGAGTACAACTGAGAAAAAAGTCATTTGTAAAAACCCCACAACTCATCGCCTAGGTATTGTTGAACAATCAGATTACAATTCACTAAGGGTACCATAAATATAACAAAACGTGAGGAAAATTACACCCAAACAGAAATCAGTTCACTCAAAATCACAGAAGATGATGGAGGTGTAAAAGTTAAACAAACATTATCTTTTACTATGGTTGGTTCCATGTTGTTACTAACACAAAACTAACCATAAAGTGTTACATATGTCTTGCAATATCCAAAAACTTGAAGGATTTAACAAAAACACAAGAGATTGATGAAAAGGCCCTTCAATTCAGAAAATCAATTTTGCAAACGCGTATTCATTTCTTTGATAGCATACCCCATTTAACGCGCAAACTGGACTGTTAAAAGTAGCAACTTCGAACACTAGACGATAAAAATAGAGTTAAGAAGAAAAAACTGAAATCCAAGAAGAGTTCAGAAGCAAGCTTGGTTTCACTATTGAAGTAGCAAAACCCAGATTTGGTAACAGTAATGAATGCAATACAAGTAGAAGGTTTTCCAACGATATGGTCTGGCTACTGAATCTACGGGATATAATGTCAATTTGATTCATTGATTGAAAAAAAATTTTAGAAATATATCTAGTAGTAATAGAACTGATACAAAGAGATTTTCTAACAACACCATGGATACAGCCAAACTCTGTGTACAGCCATACCCTGGGCAGTGGACATCCTATGACTCTAACAATGCATAAAACACTGTTATATGGTTTCATAGTTGTAAAAAATTCCTTATTGCTGATTGGGAGTTTGAAATAATAAATTGAGGAGGTAAATAATACACATTTAAGGTATATTGGTACTTAGTTTTAAAAAAATTCGAGAAAATAATGGAATACAGGTATGTGGAATAGACTGCTATTGAGTCTATTCAGCTCGTAATAAATATGAGATGTCTTATACCCCTAAAAAGAGTAAAGCCTTTTATAAGAATACACTGGCCCAGCTTTTTCTCGAGTATTTTATTCCAAAACCAAATAATGCTAGATTAGAAACTGAATAAAATCTTCGAATAAGTCATCAGATGAAGAGCCAAGATAAGCTATTTGGTGTAAAACTAACAATATTAAAATACCAAATAATTATGGGATTAATAATGAATTCAATGCACATTTTGAAAATGCAATTATATTTTTTTAACATGGAACATATATAACGATAAATCATAATTGAATGATAATTCAAGTACAGAATGGTTTAGCATAAAATTACCCATTAATATTATCCAATTATAATGATATTAGTGTAATAAAAAAATTTACATTTTTTAATAAAATATACTTTTTTTTTTTCATCTAAAGAAAAAATTCTTTATTTTATTCAATAAATGAAAGTGCTATCGCATTTATACCCAATTCTGGCGCGAAAATAATTTTGGCCAACTTTTCGATTCAAATACCCCATTGTGCGACGTTTTCAAAGAAAGAAAGAAATCAGATCACTTAATGATTGATTTATTAAAAACCCCTCCCAGAGAAATTTACTGTTTACGCCCCTGGAAAAACGAAAAGATAGCTATTAATTACATTTTTAAATATAACTAGCTTAAATCGTTGTAGCAATATTTTGAAAATCCAATCAAGTTTAAGTTCCGCAGGGAAGCAACACTTTTTTATTATTTCAAAATGATATGACTAGCACACAACATGCCACCCACCTTGAAGTCTTGAATTAAAAATAAACACATTGCATCTAGTAAGTAAGTATGGAAACGAGGCAGTGACAATGTCAAAACGGCAAAATCTGCAACAAATTTTTCACATAAGCATAAGTAGTCATATTTCCAAAGGTGACAGAAATAATGTTGCATTTTTGTAAGCATTTGCCTAGCATTTTGTTGAATGTCTGATTCAGTATGGTTAGTGGTCCTCCGACGTGATAGTGACCATGAGTAAAAAAAAATTTAAGTCATGTATGTTAGATGAAACTAAAATGATGAGGGTGAAAACTGAACAAGGGCATGAAGTTAAATTAGGTTTTTTAAGTGCACAATAGGTAACTAAAACTCTTTTACATACTTCTATTTACAAGCAATGACTCTGCAAATTATTATTTAAACTTTCTCCACTCATTTTAAGTTGCATTTATGTTACAAAGAAATATTTAGAATATATATGTATATATATTTCACTTCATAATCGTGATTATATTTGATACCAATCAAATAAAACCTTTTAAGATAGAAACAATTTATTAAGCATTTACATTGTCACCGACTTTTAGAATTGAGCGACATAAATTGTCACCAAAGAAAGCAACAAATTCTCTTGAAGCTAAACCTAATGGAAACAGTCGTATTCTAGCGGAAAGAAATTGCATTGCCAAAATATTTAGCAGATATCCAGGCTTGTCTAGAAATCACAATCTGTATGTCATATCTATGAAATAAAAGCATTCTTTTCCCAAAGAAGAATCCCCTAAAACTATCAGATTCTGCAAACCACTGCTTCTGACTTCTTGAAACTTCCAAGCAAGAAGGAAGAAAAACGATTTAAGATCAAATAGCTAAAATAAATAAAGGGATAAATAAATAAAACCCTTCGGAACTTTTATCTTATTCCTTCAACACTTTCATTGACATTTTTATCTGATTCTCTTTTATGTGGTATAAAGTACTGGAAAGATGATCTTCTTCGACAAGAAATATAGTCTTGAAATCGAAAAACCGAAGAAGCGTGATACTAACGTTTCGTGAATACAAAAATTAGAAAATCATACTTCTTGTGATCTCTAGAAGCTCCATTTGTTCGCGTTGGGTACTTTGAGGAGTACGGTATGTTTTTTATACCACCTAGTTTATACCATTTTCTATCTCTCTGATGTGCTGTAGCAATCGTGAATGGCATAACAACACCATTCACTACGCACAACCTGAACAAGACTAAATGTGGTCTTTATTCTCTGTTTTCCCTCGACCGTGAAGCAAATACTTTAGAAGCATCACGTCTAGAGATTTTCTTTTCACACACACTAGAGGATCAGTTTGGGATATATGCATTATTTTGCAGCACCTTTTTGTACCATTAGCAGGATATAAGAGTTATTAGAAATTGGAGAGGGATTTGGATATGTCTTAATTATTTTGTACGTGAGTGTCGTGTAATCATACACTGGTAATCTTAGCAAAACAATTGCATATCTAAAATATTAAACTAAAAATGTTAATGTCCAGTGTTGTATTTATAAATATCTTAAGATTCGTTAAGTAAATTAATCTAAGATTGTCAAGTTACAATATATAGCTGAATTAATTATTTAGAATAAAGACACTGCAAATAAATTAATATAAATTTCAAATTAGTATGTAAAACGTGCCATCCATCAAATAGTAATGTAAGTGAGCATAAAATGAAAAAGTTCAAATATTATAACAAATATTATTCCTTACTTATGCAGTTAATAATGTATTAAAACTTATTTGGTCATGAATTCCATAATTAAACTTAATTTTATTGCATTATTAGGATGATTCAAACATTATATTTTTAGATATGCAAACCGATATATTACGAAACGTCAAGAGGTGACATGTGATATAAATTTAAATACTTAGAATTTGAAAAACTTTGTGTCCGTACGGCTTTTAATAAAATTTAGGTATATATGAAAGCTTTCATGCAGTAAGTTGAACAATTAAAACAGTGTAACTAGAAATAAGTAACATTTTCTTATTTTTCAATTAAATTGTATGATTATTAAGGCTCTGAAAACAGGTGTTACAACTTAGGATTAGAAAACCACTTCTATTTTAATATAAAGTATTAACACATCAAGGTGCCTGGTTGGTTTTGAATCACGGTACCTGTTAATCACTAACTTGTCATATTAATGACTGCTGAGTTATTCAGAGGTATGAGCTCAGGATTCTGTGAACGGCAACAAAATGGCGCTCACGTTTACGGCTATAGGTTCAAAAAATCGAAATTTTCAAATGGCAACGCCCACTGTTTCCCTACACAAAATGCCCAGAGCATTAGTAAACCCCAAAGTGCTTTGGAAAAGTACGTGTATCATAAAAAACGGACGCGTTATACCCGCACAAAAAACAGCTCTGCGAACGGCTAATAAAAACTCAATCGGTGCGCAAGGAGGAAATTTGCACATGACAGAGACAAGACATCAATCACAGAACGCCGCTCGCCAGATATTCAGCGTAGAAAACCGATAAAATTGCTTGTGATGGAACCCATATGGAAAATGGGTAATCCAAATAAAGGTTTTCTTTTGTCCTATCTGTGTTGTCATCAATGATTGGTATTTTGCCTCTGTTATGTATAAATTTGCACCGTGCGCTTCGCTTGTGTTTTTGTTGCTCGTTCGCAGAGCTGCTTCTTGTGCGAGTAGAGCGTGAGCATTTTTTGTTATACATGTATCATTCCAACGTCATTAGGGTTTTCGCATGTCCTAAGCATTTTGCGATGGGGAAAAGTGGGCGTTGCCTTTCGAAAATTTCGAGTTTTTGTGCATATAACCGTAACCGTGAATGCCATTTTGTTGCCACCCATATAATCCCTAGCTCATACCTTTAAATACCTCAAAGTTTCTTTACGACCACCCTGTATGTAAGGGAAGGAGAAGAGTCTAATGCATGTATTGGAATTTTGATGGATATGGACAAGCGCTGTTTTTCTTGTCTTTCATAAAAGTGTTGCAAATACTTGTACTCTACTACTTGTGACCGAAATAGCGAGTCTTTTGTTCGAAAAGAGAAAACTTAGCTCCCACTAAAGCTCTTTTTCGTTATATTTTTCCATACTTTTAATCTGATGTCATATAAACAAAATTATACAATATAACATTTTAGGAGATCGAATGACCTTTTCCCATCTAAAACGGTAATAGAACATTGTTCCACTTCCATTGCACCCCTGAATGACAATCTCGCATATGTGGCTAAAATCTGGAAAATTCCTGGTATTCTTCCCAAACGATACGCTATCCGTAAAAAATTTCTGAAGAACACGTTTTGCCCCTTGAGAATACTAATTATAGTACAATGGTTTTTTGAACGGAGTACTTAGTTATAACACTTCACTCATTACCAAAAAAAAAAAAACTAGTAGTGAGCAAAAAATACGCTATTTCAACTAAGTAACTTTTGCTCATCAGTTAGTGATTTTGAATTATAAGTTGTAATGCTTTGCAAGATTCAAGTCCTCATAAAAAGCTACACATAAAATACCCAAGGAATACATAGCTAACTTTGATAAAGTACCCATAGCTGCGCAAGGGCCTATTACGCTGCCGGGCCGCTTTAAATTCCCGTTAAAACATATTAATCTTAGTTCATCAAAGTTTAAGCGAAGAAACCGATGGAGGCGTTGATAATTTACCTTATCTTAAAATCCCTTTCATGTAAGGCAAGTTGCGGTCCATAATTGATGAAGTACCCTGTCCATCAAAGCAGACCCTTAAATGATCTCGCTCAGCGAGCTCAACTCAAAAGCTGCCAACTCTGTTTAGAAATGAATTAGCTGTCAAAATCTTTTTACTCCTCAAAACGAGATTTTCCCTTGAGAACCCTCTCACTCAGTTGATTTTTTTTTCTTTCAAAAAGCTATACGAAGTCCCGCGCCCTTAATTGAATAGATAGGTTGTTTCATGTCTTACTCACCCTTCCTTCTTTTTACATTGAGGTGCTTTTCGGGTCGGCCTTTAAAAAGAATGAGAAGTTAAAAATAATGCGATGGGGGGGGTTCATTTCCGTAAGTGGCCAGTGAGGATTATTGATAATGAATTATGAACAACAGATGCTATTATTTTGGAGAGGGATAAGCACGCGAGTAGTAATCGAGGGGGGAACAGGGGAGGGAGGCTTGTTTTATTTAAAGGACTCCCTCTTCCTCTCTGGTGAGGGAGCGAAAGTGATTTCTGATTTATTTACAAGTTTAATGGAATAACCCATCTCTTTTGTTTTTGCCTTCATCCTTCCATACGCCAAAAATGGGGCCTGCGCGCGCCTCTCAAATTAGCTGCAAGGAGAAAAGAGCTCTCCTTAAAAAAATTGGTAGAGAAATAAAGAGAAAAGTTAGGCAGTGAAATTTGATGGATGCTTGCTTAATACTAACATCGTGATATGCCTAGGCAGAAAGTGGGGGGATCCATCATGTAGTGATTTATGGAAGTACTGATCGCTTAGTACAACTCTGGTGATTCAGAAATGCATTTATTTATCAAGACTGATGTATATTTATATACAATACTTATTCTTCGCCCTGTACTTTGTTATACATTTTTTCCTTAATTCTTTTTGTTCATGCGCAGACTTGGGGTTTTTAACCTGGGATAAGGGGTGATGCATTTTAAGTTCAGGCTCAGGTGAAAGGTGGAAGGGCAAAGGCTGCTCGTGAAGGTTTTCGTAGCGGGAAAGAATGGGGAATGTAAGAGTAGTTTGACTTTATAAAATAGAAGGTAGTATTATTTTAACATGATGCAGGTGTGAATTTTTCTAAGAATTCGTTGCTTGAAATAAGTATTTTCGTGTTAAATTGTACATTCTAAACAAAGTTCATTGAATAGTATAACAAATTTAATACTAATTAAAATTTCTTTGATTTTGCTCTCACGGATAAATGACAAAAAGATTTTATTTCTAACTGTAACTTCTGGATTTCTCAGTAGCACAAATTCGCTGGCCAATATCGGTTCGACACTGGTCAATCCCGATACGGACTATTGTAGACAGGCAGTGGCTACAGATCTTGGCCGTTCTCTCCCAATTCTGCGTAAAATATACTTGAAGTTTTAAAATATTGATGCAGAGTTTTAAAATATAAATATAGTGTTATAAGAAAAGACAGAGGGAAATTAAATATGTTTTGTGATGATTTTGTCATATTTTTTTTCTTTTCAAATCGTGTATTTTGGAACGATGATGGAGATTCGGAATTGACTGGCCAATGTTCCCAGAACACATGTTTCCAATGTTGACCAATGCCACTGTGTTACCTGGGTATATACTTATTTATTGGTTTGAATCCAGAGAAGGCTTACTTCTCACAATAGATATCTATGTTAGAAACTGTGTACCTACTCGGTTAACGAATATTAATAACCTAGGACAACCTATTACAGAGCCTTAAATGTAGCACACTATGATGACGTTTTAATTAACTTCATCCATTTAGAGAAGAGAAACCGTTAATAAGGTATCCAAAAATTCTAGTTAGTAATAAGCATATAGTGGAAAAGGATCACAAGAAACTAAAATTGAAAAAATATTGGTGTAAGAGTTTTTAAGAATAATATAGAATATGTTTTGCTGCTTTGACGATACGAAGAGAAATCTGGTTTTCGTCAGTGTCTGAAGAAACCAGCTCCACCATCTTTCTTTTTGATTTCCTCTTCATCACAGTTTAATTATCTTTTAGTTTCAAATGTATTAATTTGTTTTTTTCTCTTCCTTATATCATTGTTCAAGAACTTTTTTTCCAATTAGTTCGGTTAGAACGGCTTTTTTTTTTTTTTTTTTTGCATTCACTATGTATACATTGTTCACCTATCTATCTCTCTATCTGATAATACAAAATATGGTAGCACTTCTTTTCTGAGTTTCTTTTGAAGTGGTTCTGTCAGAAATAACAGATTGTAAAAAGGACTTTGAATACTTGTTGAAGATGAAACTACTGCTTGGTTCATCCAATGTTCCTTCTAGATTTGGCTTACAGAGACTTTCAGTAGTAATATTTTTATTAATTCAGTATTTCCTGAGAATGTATGAAGATGTTTTGTTTCAGCATATTATCTGTAAAAAGATACAATACCTCGTTTACTGTCCACTATTTTTCTCCTACTCCATCATGCCGAATAGCCCTAGTATACTTCTTGAGCAAGATAATATCTGAATCTACCAACTTGAAACTTTTTTCACAATGGTTTCATCAGTCGCTATGCTCAAATTAATTGAGAGGATCAATAGAACGCAATTCATTGAATTTATTGTGGAATAAAATTACAATTCAGTTCCATCCAAAAAAAATCGTGAGAACTTATGACTCCATTCTAGTCTCCCTAGGTGTTACAGCAAGTATGCGCCCCTGAGGAACTCCTGCTTGTATAGCATTCTCTGAAGACAACGTTTTGTTGATACGAATACGAAAAGTTTAAGGAAATAATTTAGGATATATATAAGCTCCGTTTGGATGTTGACGACAAAAAGTTTTTGGGTGAGTTCATGTGGCCATATTGAATCAAAAGCTTTTACAATAACAAGGAAGCACCCACCTGCCATCACTTGGTTATTAAAGAGGTTTGTGATAAGTTCAACTAGGTGTTGGACTTGATGCGATATCGAATGAACCGAGATGACCCCGTATTGATTTTGGCTGGTGAAGTTTTTGTCCTTAATGAACTTAGTCTTGATGGTTTTTTCAAAGAGTTTAGAAAGGCAGGGCAGCAGACTATTAGGTCTGTAGCTGGAAGCGTGTAAAACAGACTTACCAGGTTTTTTGAAAACAATGATTGCCTTTTTCCAAAAACTAAGGTAATATTTCGAGTGTAAAAAATTCATTGAATATGTTAGTGTTAGGGATTGCAGATTTGTAAGCAAGACACTTGATGGCTTTGCAACAACAAAAAAACATCATATTCTGTTACTCTCTTTGCATTGAGTGTTTTGATTAAGCTTTTACATCCTCAAAAGAGGTTGGTTTCTCCATTGTGAGAGTACTGTTATTGACCTCATCCATAACATTTGTGTAAAGTCCAGATCTATGGGGTCTTTGTGTGAATTGAATTGAAGCTCTAAGCTGTCAATCAGAACCTCAGTCATCTTTTTATATCTTAATGTCATACTGTCATGACCTCGTAGGGGTCTAATGATTTCAAGCTTGTTTTCAGTGCTTTTAAGATTCGTATTTTATTCGATTTCGTATTCGTAATACTCTTTATAGTATTATAGATCGAGAGATTAAAGACTGTCTCTTCCCAGTTTTTTTGTGTATGGTTTGCAATGATACTTTTCATTTCTCTGCATGCTTGATTCCATCTGATTTTATCATTAGGGTTAGCGTCCTTTGCCAGGTTTTTTTAAGGTAATTTTTATTTTTTTATAAATTCTTTAATTACGTTATGTATTCTGTAGTTGTTGGAGGGAGGCAATGGTCTTGATCAAACATCAATATATCTTTTAATTTTTAGAGTAATGTTGCTGGCTCCTTGGTCGATCTCAATTTTTGCTTTCATTTCAGGGTTTGCTTTAAAGTTATGTGCAGAGAGAATGTGAAATGTTTCTCTGTTTATGGTAATTGTGAAAGCAACTAGTGGTTGTGTGAGTCCGTAAAAAATGAAAACCACAAGGTTGTGATCAGAACTAAGGGCGTTTTTAATTTTAACTTAAAGGAGATGAGTGCAGGGTATACCTTTCAATAAGGAAATATCAGGATATCCGGCCTGTGTCTGCTGTCTGCATGGTAGAAAGCGGGAGTATCTGGCAGCAAGTGATATGTTCACATAGTGAATATTCAAATCGTAATTGAATGGCGGTTGATTACGAAAATAATGGTAGAACAAAATGTTGATAATATAACATCAGTAATTGAAATTTAACATGTCATAAACTATTACCGGTTGAGTAAAGAATGGCTTAAGGTAAGGACAGTCAGGGCTGCTTCATGTTTTTACCAAAATGCAGTAAAATATAACCTAGGTCACTCGGGTCATGAATGAGTGGTCTATATTTAATATGACAACTTACCGGCCGAGCCGATGTTTGATTTCAATTACTTGAGGCACACTCTCTCCTTTATTATACCCGATCTCACTTTATTCTTTTCATTATTTTATTATGCTCCAAAATTCACAAAAAATAAAAATACAAATTACAGCTTGAAAAATCTTTGGAAAGGCTTAACCTCTAAGAAATCTTCATTATTGTGAATTGTAAATTGTAATTGTGTTTTAAAACTGATGAAAGTTTAAGATTCAGAATACGAAATTTTACTATTACGTAGGAATTAGGGATAGATTTTGAAAAATGTTAGCTTCGAAATTAACTGTTTGAAAACAGAACATTACCAAAGATTAATTGAAAAATTGGTTTTTAAATACAAGATATTAAACAATTCAGGCATTTTGAAAGTGTAGTTAATTCAACACCCCCAATAAGCAGCCTTTCGATGCATTTGCCATTTTGTCACTTATACTTTTATACGAGATTATAAAAGTACGAGGAATGCTTAAAAATGTGTGACTAGATTCCTTCAATAAATTAAAGTAATTTAAAAGTATTAAGGTGTCATCCATATATATATATATATATATATATATATATATATATATATATATATATATATATATATATATATATATATATATATATATATATATATATATATATATATATATATATATATATATATATATATATATATATATATATATATATATATATATATATATTTTTTTTTTTTTTTATTATTTTTTTTACTATTAATAAAATTTAGTTCTTTTTTTTTTTTGGTATTAATATCAATTATATGCATTAGATTCCATTGCACATTAATGTAAATCATTATACAAAATTAGTCAACCATGTCTAAGAGTTTTACAGTATAAATTTGGTCCAAATCGATCAAAGGGCATAGGAGTGTATAAAGGACTAACAACCCAACAGAACTTATCTTTTCATAGATAAGTATTTTAATATTACTAACCACTAAAAAATGAGTTCCCACTAAGAATAAGGCAAATATCTTGTTTTTAAATCAGGTATCACATATCATGGTCAAAAAACAATTTTTAAAGTGATTTATATTTTTTTTTTTTTTTCTATATGATAATCTAAAATTAGTGAAATGGAAATGGTCTGGCTGAGAGTTTTAAAAAAAAGTATTGTTGTTTCATACCAAGTTGTTGGATCAACATATAGGTAATATCAGTATCCTTAAATACGATTTAGATAGTTTTATGTTTTATAGATAGATATGTTTTTAGTAAAAAGTGGCAAGTGGGTTAGATTTATGACGTATTCTTCCTGTTGAATTCTAACATCTTATGAGATTTTTTACTTACATTTCTGCTTAATATCAAAACTTCAAAATTCAATACATGATGGATTTCAACCTCTTGTAGATAATTAAGTAGCATTCCCATATTCCTGACTACATTTAACAATCCATTATAATTCATTGTTTAAATTGCATTGCCTATGTCAAATATGTTTCTTAGAATTACATCAATTGATCAAATGGCTGCAGATATAATACATATATAACATGCTAAAGCAAACTACACGTATAATATGTTTTCAAGTATATTTTAAAATTATTATAAAAATTACATGTTATATGGCATGCAAAATTTCCTTGAAAACTTTTATTATGAATCCAACCAGCCATGGTATTTTTAAAAATGGCAAACATTAGCACCCCAAAAGCGATGGTAAAGGAATTTTGTTGACACATGGACGTAGTCACGATTATTTGCAGGGTACACTACGCTTCTCAAGTTTGAGTAGTAACTTTGACTTTGAAAATTGGAATTAAACTCTTAATGAAATGTTAATACAAAGGTATGCATTACTTTTCTGCTAAAAAGAACAACTTAAAAACTCTGTGTTACAGGTATTGAAATTACTAGCTCTAAATACTCTACCAGAGCAAAAGAACTGTTTAGATTCTTAGGACTCAAGACAGATGACGACTTTTTTAGAAACTTAACGATATTTATTTCACTTTTGAAATATTCTGTTGAGGAAGCTGTTTTTCTCCAACCAATCGCTATGACGGCTTTATACTCTCTCACTAATTCCTCCTACCGAAGGAACGCGGGGGAGTTTTACATTTCAACCCAAAAAGGACCTCGCAACATAGTGACTCATTTATTCGTGATTATGACTTCATTTATTCACCCGCGTGAAGTGGGTTGTCAAGATTTGCAACTTTTTCTAAGAAATCTTGAAGCAGAAATTGTTCACAGTAGAAGCGAACTTGTTTCTGGCTGGATAAAATGGTACCTAAATGTAGTAATTCTTTTCAGTCGCAAGATCTCGGAAAACGAGAATGAGATATGTTCGGCTTATTTTCGATCATGCTGCGCTACCACCCTTCCTGATGAAACTATCAATTTGGATACAAAAGGTATTTATCTTTTTATTAATATGTTTCAGAGCTTTTTAATTATGTAACGAGAATCTAAAGTTTAAAACTAATGTTTAGAGAATATTTTTCAAAAAATAAGTGCATATGTTTAAAAGGTTTGATATGCAGGGTAATTTTACTATACAAATATCTATGTTTATTTTAAAGAAATATAATAACAGAAAAAAGGTCAAAATTTCTTTTGCTATAATTTTTCTTTCAATGAATTTGAATCAAGCTGTATAATATTTGTTAAATAAGTATAAATGATTCAGAGATTTAAATTATGTTAGGAGAATTTAAAGTTTAAAATTAATGTTTATAGTATCTCTTTTAAAATTTTGATTTATAGGATAGTTTTAGTGTAAAATGTCAATGTTTGTTTTAAAGAAATATAACAGAAAAAATATCAACATATATTTTACTATAATTTTTCTTTCTATCATTTTGAATCAAGCTGTATAAAATGAATTTATGTTACAATAATATTTTTTAAATAAGTATATTCAAAGCTTTTGATTTTGTTAGGGGAATCTTAAGTTTAAAATTGATGCTTATCGAATCTCTTTTAAAAATTGTGTAATGGAGTGCATGTGTTTAAAAGCTTTGATATGATGGATAATTATATTTTAAAAATCTTAAGTTAAAAATTAAAGTTTACACAATCTCTTCTGCATCCGAATGTGTGCTTTTCTAACTTAATATTAGTTCAAAAAAGAATGTTTTAAATTAGTCTATATTTTCAGATGAATTACTGTAAATGCATGACTTATTCATGAATGTTATTTCTGAAATAGACTTAAAATAAACAGTTGTATATGCACTAAAATATGTTGAAGTAAATAAACTTTATACATATTAGTTTTTTAAGAAACACGTAGACTCATGAATGAGTATGCTAAGCATTTGTGTCTGTATAGATTCTAACATCATTTGAAGAATTAGAGGGTAGAGATTCCGGATGAATTCTTGACCGGATATTACGTATGGAAATTAGGACCGCGCTATACGAGCACTTACAAGCTTCATCATACATGGAGCTACTCAAACAGATAAAGGATTGCAAAACTGTTTTGAACATTCAGAATGAGGACAGTAAGTGTTTCCTTTGGTGCATAATAGCTGCCCTACGTACAGTTGCACATAATGATCACCCCTGCAGAGTGAGTAAATATAAACCCTTTGAGAATGAACTGAATACCACCGGCATTCATTCCCTACCCCAAGATCCGACATTAATTTATTTGAAAAGCAGAACAAGATTTCCATTAATGTATATGCTTATGAAAAAGAGGTCTTCCCCCTTAGAATAACAAAACTAAATTGTGATCGTCATGTAAATTTATTGTAAATAACCAATGAACAAAATCTGCATTACTGCCTGATTAAAGATTTAAATCGTTTTTAGCGCATTTGACAAAACACAAACAAAGAGCCGATTACTGTCATTTTTGCTTGCACAGATTCACATTGGAAGAATATTTAAAATCACACATAGAAAATTGTAAAATACTGAAAACACAGAAAATAAAAATGCCTACACAAGCCAATAAGTGGCTAACTTTTGAAAAGCATCAATTTAGTTTACAGGTCCCCTAAGCTATATATGCTGATTTTTAATCAATTCATGTGCCCCAAATATGCCCCAAAATTCATGTGCACCAAACCCTAGTTATTCTTTTACTGTTCCCATTTCATATCACAAAGCTTGTGGTTTTTCTCATGTTATTGTAAATTCTGATGGTGAGCTTTTTAAAAAACCTGTCGTATATAGAAGAGAAGACGCTACAACTGTTTTTAGCAAATTTAATGCAAGAGGAAGCGACTCTGAAACAAATACTTCAAATTAAAAAAAAAAAAAATGGTCCTCACTCATCAAGATAAAATAATTTTGTAAATAGTCAAATTTGTCATATATGTGAAAAAACCCTTTATGGTGACAAAGTAAGAGACCGCAATCACCTCACTTCAGCTTACAGGGGTGCTAGTCCCAACCACTGCAATTCAAAGTATCAAATAGCTAGACACATTCCCGTGCTATTGCATAATTTAAAGAACTATGATGCACACTTAATTTTATGGAGCATTGAAAAATACAAAGATAGGAAGATACATTGTGTTCCTAACAACAGTGAAAAGTTTATTTCCTTTTCACTGGGAGATTTGAGGTTTCTAGATTCCCTACAGTTTTAAAATGCTTCTTTGGAAAACTTGTTTCTAGCACAGAAAAGTAGACCTAAAACTTACTAGGAAACACTTTGGCTAAAAAGCCGACCTACTGTTTAGGAAAGGTTGTTATGCATGTGAGCATATGGACGACTTTAAAAAATTTGATGATAGGTGTCTCCTTCAAAACAAGAATTCAACAGCCATTGAATTAGAATCACATATTACCAAAGAAGACTATGAGTTTGCCCAAAATGTGTGAGATGAATTTGACCTAAAAACAATGGGTGATCATCATGATCTTTATGTCACCAGTGATGTATTGCTTTTGGCAGATATTTTTCAAAATTTTAGAACTTTCTCTCTTAAATTTTATAAATTAGATCCATGTCACTTTTACACAACCCATGGCCTTCTATGGCAAGGTTGCTTGCGTATGTCGAGTGTCAAGTTGGAACTGTTAGTGTCCCCTGACATGCACCTGTTTATTGAGAGAGGAGTTCGAGGAGGCATCGCAATGATATCCAATTGATTTTGAGAAGCCAATAATAAATACATACAGGATTTTGACTCAAATCGGCCATCGAACTACATTGTGTTTCCGACAACCTGCACGGATGGGCTATGTCTCAATCACTCCCTACTCATAGTTTCGAGTGGTGCGCTTGACTTCATGAATGTTCCTGATGATTCCGATATTGGGTATATTTTGGAGGTGGACTTGGAATATCCCCAAACGCTCCACAAGGAACATAATGATTATCCCCTCGCCCCCTAAAAATTAACAATTTCACCAAACATGATTTCGCCTTATAATATGGTATTGGCAAAAAATTACACCTTAAAATTCAATATGCCACAAAACTTGTCCTAAACCTAAAGCCAAAAACAAAATACGTTGTGCATTATAGAAATTTAAAACAATATGTTTCTTTAGGGTTAAAAGTGACTAAGGTTCACTCAATACTTAAATTTCACCAGCTACCTTAATTAAAGCAATACATTGATTTCAACACCGAACAACGGAAAATAGCCACATCATCTTTTCAAAAAGATCCATTAAACTTCTCGATAATGCAATATTTGGTAAAACAGTAGAAAATTTAAGCAATAAACGACAAATCGATCTGATCACAAATGACTGAAAAGCTAGAAAATGAGTTGCTCAACCTAGATTTTATTCTTATCAAATTATCAGCAATAACCTAACTTCAATATAACGAAAAGTGAGTAGCCCACACCTCAACAGACCCTGTTTTGTTGGTTTTACAATTCTGGAACTGTCTAAAACATTAATGTGTGACTTTCGTTATAACTATATTAGACGAAAATGTGGATCTAAATGTAAACTACTTTTCACCGACACGGACAACTTGTGCTATAATATCACTGCCAATGACATTTATGATGACATGAAATCTGATGCCGAGTTGTTTGAATTTACGGATTATCCGATAGATCCTCCCCTTTTTATCAATAAGAACAAAAAAAGTAGAAAGTAAAATGAAAGATGAGCTTTCTACTAATATTGCTACTGAATTCATTGGGCTTCAACCCAAAATATACGGTTTAAAAAGCTCCAAAAAGACAGCAAAAGGTGTCAGTAAGAGAATTGTTAAAAGACAAATAAAATATACTGATTACAAAAATGCCCTAGTTTCAGAATGTCGTATTATTGGTCAAACACATCGCATCATAAGTAAAAACCATGTTCTGCAAACAATTTGTTATACTAAGTCAACTTTCAAGTTTATGTTTCCAGAACGAGTGTCACTGCCGAGTCATGGACCTCCCACGCTACTAACCATTAAGAAGTATGTTGAAAACAAGACAAGGACAAAAGTACAACTATGCCCTTCTCAATTACTACTCGGATGGATATGCCAAGATTGGAGCCCACAAGGATGATGAAGCAGGTCTCGACCCGACGTCTATCATCCCCAAGCTAAGTCTTGGAGCCAGCCACACCATGCAGTTTGCCCGATCCAAATTCCTATCTCATAAAGTGTTACTGAAAAGGGGATCGTTTCTTCTCATGAAACCGCCAACAAACAACTTCTGGACTCATGAAATTCCTGCCGAGTCTGCTGTAACGGAGACTAGAATCAGCATTACCTTCCATAAACTCATTGAGAGACCCCGAGATATTACCTCTCACAAGTCTCCTTTGCAAAAGCTATCGTTTGATGAAAGCATTCCTGATGACGACTGGTTGACCCGACTATATGCCCCAGCAAAGAAGAGTGTGTGCCTAAATGAATGGAACCTTGGATTCGGTTTCATAGTGTCACTTCCTCAACATTACTCTCGTCTTTTTATTCACATGAACCAATATAGTACACAAACTGTTACTCAAAGAGTTGTGATGAATATGGACACATTTACTGAATTTCAAAACCACAATATTTCACGTGGATACTAAATATTCAACTTCGTACGTTATTTGTAACAACCAACTCCTGGTCTTATCCCATAAAGGTGAGCTAGTTTTAAAGCAACTCTTTCAGTTTAAACTTAAAGAAACTTTTCTAGATGTTGATTTTAATAACCTCGTTAAAATTAAAGAGTTGATTCCAGAAATATGTTAAACAATTAAAGAATCTCACCTGTCTATTTTGAAAACTAAAATTCTTGCTGAACATGTTCAAAATGTTAATGTTCCTCCTAATGTCGACTTATTTCATGAATTTGTAACTACATTAAAGTATGAAATTGAAAGTAGTGTTTTATAGTTATTTCGTTGTGACGGGTATATTAATGACGCCATGGGGCAAGAAAGTCACGCCTGTATAACTACTTTATTTCAAGATAAATCTTGGTGTGTTGGTGATTTGCAATTTTTGTACTCAATGTAAATAATATAATTGAAAATCTAAAATGTAAAAATGTTATTCACTTATTTGATGAAGATTTCTTAAAAGTCATTTCTTGGAGTGCTTTTAAAGATCATTTAAAACTTTAAATAGCTGCATATACATTTCATTGACACTCTATAATGTTATTGAGTTCTTTTAAAACTTATAATGATTATAAATTCATTCATTAAATAATTTGTGTCTGTGTGATTTCAATAATAGAACAGTTTTAAGCAGCACTATTTTATTGAATAAGGTTCCCACTTTAAAGCATGTTTTACTCTTCATTTCACCTTCCCTCGAAAAAATTAACACATTTTTTTAACACATTTTTATTTCCAATAAACTGCTTTGGAACATTTAAATCTTGTAATGCTGTATCATATATAGTTTCATGAGATAGTACTTTTCTAGAATTATATAAATTTTGGAAGAAATCGACAATATTCGTATTCGGTATTTTTTCTCCTTGTGACAAGATTCCTCCTTTCTTGTTCCACGATATGGTGTTGGGTTGGTTCTGCAAAATGGTAAGTACATATTCAGTTTTCCAACTCACTGTTTTGGATAATGAAGCCAATATAAGTTCTTGATAACTGCAATCTTTTTATACTTTTACTTTCACAGATTCTTCAACATTCTTGTAACTTTCAGGTTTCTCAATATCTGCTACTTCTTCATTTTTCTTTTCCTCTATTGAGCGCAGGTTCTTAAATTCTTGTAGATTTAAACTTTTCTTTAGCAGTTCTTAATAGCGAACGAATTTCTCATGATAAGCTAAATCACTATTTAAAATTTGTATCATAGCTTTGTCTAATTCACTAAGTCTCTAATGAGACACTGTATGTTTTTTAACTAATTCCTCTAGTGTAAGAGCAAATTTCTTAATTTGAGCCATGAAATAACTTAGAACACTCTAGGCTTCAGGGATAAGTATGTTGAGAAATATCTCTTTTCCGCAAAATTATTTTAAGCTTTTTCAATAAACACTCTTTACGATTACTTAGATGACGCAATATCTTCTTATGTTTAGAGAGCCCTTTCTTTTTCTGTGCACTTAATGGAATATTTCGTACACTGTATTAATACAACATTCACATATTGCTTTTATTCACTGATTATTGACATTACCCAATAATGTTTTTCGTAACTTTAACGGACAGATTTGTGGTGTGGTAAGCATAATTGATTGAGTTGTTCCTTCTTAAGTGTCATCTTGCCAAATGATATTTTTCTTCCAGGTCATTCACTTTTATATCATTTAAATTGGTACACTAGTTGTGTTTGATTAGGTATAATTTTGGTGAGTAGACGTAACTCTTCGGGTGTTTCTGCACATAAATTTATAAATAGATAGGAGTAGGGGGTTTTCGTGGCGTCTTCAAAGATCTCTTGAAACAACTTTTCGTGTCTAGGATATAGTATCATCAGAAGTGTGAGATTTGACTCAAATTTCGCCTATTTTTCTATAGTACCAAGAAATGTGCGTCCAATGTAATATCGCTCATTTTTCCTCTTGCAGAAAAATTATGTGTTTTGAAGATAACACTCAGGTTTAAATGATGATTGCCTTTGGTAAAAAGATCAGTTTAATGACAGTTAGCATTTGACATCAACTCATCAATTACAAAGAGTGTATTCTCTTCCACAAATTCTTTAAATTTCTTACAAGATCCATTAATTCATGGTGCACAATAAGAAATTGAAAAATCTCATTTGGATTACAAAAATAGCATGAGCATGCGAAAATTTTAGATTTCAGGAAAACAATTTCCTGTAATATTGACAAAAATACAAAATTTTAACCACAAGTGGATAATACCATTACATTTACCATTACCTTTACATACCATTGCCTTAAAACTTCTCACAATAGTTTTAATGTTTTATTACTTTTGTATAGGTCAAATTTACTTTGTATAGATCCTTATGATGGACATAAATATATATAGGACATATATAGTTTCATATAAATGAAATGTACTAAGACAAATTTGCAAATTTTCTATATTAGGATGTAAAATTCGATTAATTTTATTTTTCACAACTATACTACATATATTCACAGTCATTTTCATGATTAAATCATTAGATGTAGTAATATTCGAATGCTTCAAATTTAAATTTAACAAAACACGTTTTTTTCCGAAAAATTGACAAAAGAGAAAAAATATACTATAACAAAGCCAAAACACACTAATTTTAATGTTTAGAAAGATAATATATGTTCTAACAATAATTTTTATGCCTAAAAAAGGGTTTTCTGAAGAACCCACTTTTGACTTTTTTTCATTACAACAAACATTTTTTTTTTTTTTTTTTTTTTTTTTTTTAATGTCCAGTATGATAGATTTGTTAATTTTTGTGAAATTTTACATTAACTAGGGGCAACAATATATTTGTTTCTGAATTTGACGTAGCTTTTTTGAGTTGTAAAAAAAAATCATAAAGATATAATCAGTAGTTATTGAAAAAAGAAATTATTTCTCTGACACGTGCCTCTTTTTTTCGAAATTTTCAAGAATCCCAAATTTGACAAAATCGTAAATATTAAAGTGATGTAAAATTTTAGCAAATAGGAACATAGAAAAAGTATTCGAGAATTTTCTTAATAACCATTAGAAGAGGATTCACACCAAGTTTAAAAAAGATCGGAGAAATTCGTTTTTTCTGACTGATTTGACGTGAATGACGTGAGTAATATAAAAATATAAAAGCGGAGATACCTAATTTTCACACAGTGTTATAAATCGGTTGCTGTGGATTAACACTGTAGACAAGTTGGAAACATTGGTAAAAAACTTTTTATATTCTTCTCTGGTAGAAACAGATAATAACAAAAGAATATTGAAATGTGCAATAAGTTTTGATACCTGACAGTTTTGGGAGATTAGCATCAAATTTGTTACTTTGTAAGTTATATCCAGTAAATGAGTCAAACTTCTGGATCAGAAGCAACACACAAATCTAGCATATGAGACGACTCCGGTTCAATTCCCAGCATCGACTTTACGTAATTTCTACTTTCAAAAATAATCTTGCACACAACTGAAATTGCGCGTTCTAAGCAGTAGTTCTCATTTCGACGCTTTTCCCATTCGATACTTGAAATATCAAAAAGTTGCCTTTTTTTAAAGACCATTCTTTATCCATGAAGTGCATTATCCCTTGAAATCGGATCTAGTATAAAAGTTTAGATGTTACGAAATTATGGTACTGAATGGCCTTCATTTAACTCTTTTTACACCATAAATAAAAGTAACGATGCAACCGAATTGTGTACTGAACTATAATAAGATTGCAAAAAAATTTAGTCTCATGGGTCACTGGAAAATTTATGTACATTTCAGAAGGAAGCAAAAACACACATATTAAACAATTATTTAATAGATTACATCTTAAGGAAAACATCTAGCGAATGTGCTTAACGAAGGGAATATATTTGCATAAAACGTTTCTTCATTATCAAGTATAATATAGTGATTTAACAAGTTTTTATTTAGGCAATGTTCCATTGCGATGACCTTTTATGACGATCATACCTTTTTTATTATTAGAACTGAAATTCCAGACTACTTTCTTCATCGAATATTGCATCATTTATCTGCTTTTGTAAATTTCCCGACATCGCCCACAAATATTTAAAGCATTTGAAGTCCTACTCTCACATTTGTTGCTACTTGCATTGCAGTTACCCTTACAGTTGTAAGATATAATATATAAAAGTTCATTATCAGTAGAAGAGAGATTTGAAATGCACTATGAAGTTTTCTTCTCGTTTTATTCCAAGAGTAGTCGATACGACACCCTCTAAGTTGTTAACCGTGCTCAAATTCATCTATTGTCCTAATATTAAAAGCCGCATAGTCAAATATATATTGAGGAAATGTCTATCACCACTCAAACTGTTTATCTTCCAAAGCGGGCATTTCATAGCTTTGAATTTCAAGCTAGGAAACTTAAAATCATAGTTAATGAAGTATGTTGATAAGCTGTTTAGATGCATAGTTTCAATGAACCCATACACCAAACCCAAACAAAATAGGGGGTATGACCTAATGTAGTCTACACCCATAAACAATAACCTGACCAATAGCATATTATTTTCTCTGGATATTGATCCCAAAGTTCTTGAATAGATGATTCTGATATTATTTTGGATGATATCTGATCGGCATCTGGGATTATATATTACAATTGTAAATTGTTTGCAGTTTGCCCCCCCCCCACCCCCCTCCCGCATCTGCGTCCCTTTCCTGCTTCATAGATCTAATGCTCTAATTTCACAGCAACATGGCTTTACAAAAAAAAATTAAACATAAACAAATTAACGATCGAACATATTATTTCAAAGCATACAAAAACGTACCATTTTCTGAAAAATTTGAACTCTAAATTTAACAGGTGAAGACCACAATAAATTGAAATCGCTATGTCGCAATTGATGTAATTTAGAGTTATATGACCTATTACTAGATGGCAATACCTCCTAATATTTGAAAACGTTTGATAACCAAATCTATGGGAGGAGCACTATTTCAAATCGACGTGTTTGTGGAAAAATGGTCGTATCTAGGTGCACGGCAGAGCACCCTCCAACTTTACTGCAAGTCATATTTTACCGGAAACCATTCAGCAGTATTAAGACCACACATATCTGCGTACTACACAATGCCTGAGAACTGAATTTTTTTTTACGGGTAGCTGTTAGACATTTTAGTAATACACGTAAGCTCCAGGTCTCCAATTGCAATGGTTGTTGAGATAATGAAATTCGAAAACTGCAGAAAACGACATATTTTGAAATCCACCCAAAACTCACTCACTAATCATCAAATTACTAAGGTACTTCTATCATAGCTATAACTATGAAATTTGGTATGCTTGTAAGGTTTAACATGTATACAAAGGAAAAAACCTAAAAATTGAGATTTTCCCCTCCGAATCCCCTAAAGGGGGCAATGTTCGAAAAATTTGAGTCTCAATTCAAATGCATTTCTATTGGGGTTAGATTTATAAAACTTAGAATACTAGTAGCGCTTAGCATATATAAATAGAAAACAAACTCACTACGCGCCGCAAAGCCCCTAAAATCAAGAAATAACTATTAAAAAAAAAGTGTACTTGGCACCATAAAATCGACCATTGCGATATTTTATCGCCTACAAAAGGTTATTTTTCGCCAATTGTTAATTTTTGTCCTTTTGCCAACTTTTTTTGCCTCTCTGAATATACGATTTATTTAAAATAATTTTATATTATCGTCATTCATATTGAATGCATAAGTACGTTATGGACTACTGTCCAATAAATTTAACTTTCTTAGAAAAATCTCGAGTAATTCTCCGCAAAATTGGATGTTGTTGAGAACGTTTAATAAAACTTTCTTAAAACCAAATAATAATTAAAAGAATAAAGGAGTCGTCTAGTTACAAAGTTCTCGTAGTTTGCAGCCAACAAAAAGTGTGTCAATGGTCGACTGTGTAATAAGCATGTACAAAAAAAAAAAAAAAAAAAAAAAAAAAAACATGTATTCTTAATCCTTTCAATCCCAGAAAATTTTCTTACAAGTTTAAAAACTATGAACACTAAACATGTTTGAACTAGATATAGTTGTGTGAATAAGAAATAAATTTAAAATTAGTACCTTCAAAAACAAGTAGACTTGGCCATTACGCGTTAATGAACCAGAATGCGTAATGTTCAAGAGTCACAAATACTTTTGCAGCTAGATATTTAGGCCTGTGCATGGCGAATTTTGACTTTGGGAAGAAAATTTTACTAATTTTCATTGCCCGTAATTTACAACAACTTTAAACTTTGCTCTACTTTAGACCTCAATACTTTTCACGGCCATAATCATTGTATGAATTATATAGCGCCTTTTTACAGAGATGTTTTTGTTGAGATTGGATTTTCAAACAACAATTTAATTCGCATAGGGTTGCATAATTAGGAGAGAAACTGGAAACAATTTAATTTACAGAAAAAAGTGGCATTTTTTTTTTTTTTTTTTTTTTTTAATGAAATAACAAGAACTGCATCAATACATTTTAGAGTAATTTTATTTCGTTAGATGGCAGCACCTTTTGGGTTACAAGATAATTTTTCAAATTGCATTATGTGTACATACAGTAATTATTCACTGGTTTGCATTCTGTTCCTCGGATCTTGTACTTATACCAATCACTAATGACTTAAAAAATTATTACGCAGATGTTTTACACTATACCATATCGACACTAGTTTTTTTAATAGAGTGAAATCTGCATTAGTTCTTAACCCATTAGTCAAAAGTGTGGTCCGGTGTCCGTCCCCATTTAATGTTTGGTCATACGTAGGAAAGGCACTGTGTGAGCATGCGCCTGCTCCACCTGCTTGTATAAAAAGAGATGCATCAATGTTTTATAAAACTGAAATAAAAAAAAACTTTGTAATGGGGTTGGACATAAGGCCCAGGGAAAACTGTACATCGACACTAAGCCGATTATTTTATTTATTTTTATATATATATATATATATATATATATATATATATATATATATATATATATATATCAATATTACAAAACATTTTAATTTAAAATAAAGAATTCAATAAAAAAAAGAGTGGAGACGAAGGGTAAAATCTATAGAAGAAAAAAATTGCTTGACGTGTAATTTAATATTGTTCTATAATGCTCTCGAACTCGGTAGATTTAACTTTTTTCATTATGATACTCAAAATATTCTTTCAAGTACGCTTATTTTGTTAAAATAAACAGTGCTAAAAGATCATTACCGTAACTTTTGAATAAACCAATTGCATTTTTTCCAAATAGTTGAAAAGAATGAAAATCGATAGGTTCTTACGGTTAAAGTTTCAAATATATTCCTAAACATGCCAAAATGAGTAATAATAATACAAATAAAATGATAAGTACTAAAAATAAAAAATGATAAATGATTCCTAAAATACAGAAATGATATTTTTAGGAATTTTCACCTTTAATGGTATTTGATGATTTCTATGATCCACATGATAAATTTGGTAGCTTCACAGTGACTGAAAACTTTCAATACTCAGGAAATTCTAAACGAGATTATTATTATTTTTATGAATCACGCATCGCATTGAATTTAGTATTTGTCATCATAATCTTGTTTCTTATTTAGGTCCAAAGTGAAATCTGTGCATTTAATTCTTTTGAATTTGAATAGCAGTTAAATTCGTGACGGGAAAATGTGTTTTGATCAATATTGCATTAGGCTATGGGGTGTGAGGACATGTTAACGAACATTTAACATTCATTGAATCATTATATGATCTCCCAATTCCTTTCTTATTAAGGCGGTAGGTCTGCACTGCGCCAATGTATTTAAGAATAATATAATGCTCGGTAGATGGCAGCATCAACTTGTCCTAAAGACTCGTTTAATCGGCAGTGTTTTGTCCTCTCTTGTGGGTTTATGAAAACCATGGAGGTAGAAATAGAAGGAGGAGGCATGCCCTATCTCACCCCACAGTAGAGACTGAAGCGAGGCGTCGGCCATGTCGGTTCAACCAAAAGCCACACTTCGAACGTCGGACTTAGGCTGAGCGGAAGGTTTTTCGCAATCATCCTTTCCCCTTTTAAGCAATTAGTGTTATACATTTATGCAAGCAAAATTGCATGTAACCTACTGATGAAATAGATGTCTTGGGGAAATTTTCGGAACATTAACGATTTTTTATTCATTATTATTCATGGCTAATTATTAATGCATTTAGACAAAACATCAAGGAGTTTTAAGTATAAAATTTTTTTTACAAATATAAATTTTATAGTCCAAAAGTAAACTTTTCTGGTGATACAAATTAAAATAGAGACATTCATACAAATATACTCAATATAACATTTTAGGCTGAATTTGTAATTTCAAAAATATTAATTTTTTGCATTCATCATAATTTTGTAATCTTATTCTTTAAAATACCATCTTTGACAGAATCTTGGTTACTTGTTTCCCAAAAAATATGAATTTCGTGTGATCAAAATGTTTAAAAATTACATGTTCTTATTTACATTTATTATAAGCTTTATTTTTGATTGCACATTTATTAGCAAAATTATTTAAGGAAGTTAAAGATTGCTAAACTTATGAAAATTACTACATAATAAAGAATTTTGTTTTAATAAAAATAATTACAAAGGCAACTAATACAAACGTGTTACAAGATGTAATTTATTTAAATTCCATATTGATTTCTTTGTTGTTGTATTAAATACTTTGTCACCTATCATATTACAATCAGAATTTCTTTCTATACTAAAAATAAGTAAGAATTAAAAAGTGTCGCAACGGTTTCAGAATTTTTCTACCGAGTGCATTTATCTCTGTGGAAAAAGTATTGGATTTAAAAGTGTGAAATTTTGCACATTAGAAAAGAAAAGTTTGAGAAGTCTGCTGATAAGAAAAATTTAGAGTTGCAAACTTTAGTTTCTAACAAAGTGAAACAATTTTTTTTATACATGGGCAGTCCTCACCAGGAAATGTGTTAATTTAATGTAGCAAAATGGTGTTTTCTAATTTCGCCATATTTAAAAGACAAAATGAAGTGTTTCAAACTGTAATATTTTTTAATTCTATTGTAATATGGTTATTAGAGTGTGAAGACTACGCCACGGGCAACTCTAGGAGACTTGTGAATATTCACAAAGTTCCAATATGTGTTTAAAGGGGTGCTTTGATGGGTCAAAATTCTTTTAGAGTTGTTATTGACTTACCATGCATATTTCTCATTTTCACATACATTTTTAAGTACCAGTTTTAAAAAATGTTGTATATTAAAGATATTTTTTTTTATTATTATTATTATTATTCCAAAATTTTACAAGATATTTTATTTAATAAGCTATTTTTCTGAATTATTGTATATCAAAGTCAGAGAATTTTTTGCATGGGCCGTCGTCCTCGGAGAATGCTCTAATTTAATAGTATGTTTTTAATTATATGAAAATCTGGCAACCTTAGATTTGAGAGTTCGCTTTCAAATAGATTCGATGTAATTTTGACCACGTGCTTGATATTTTAAGGAGAGTAATTCAAATAACAATTTATTGATTTCCAGGATCATGTCACAAAGCTTTCACTGACAGATGGTTTTCAGTTTCAAATTTTTTATAAAAATTCACTGGAGTAGTGAGCTTGGAGTTTGGCAAACATTACTGACCAGGTGACTTGATTGCGAAGCTATTTCTGGGGTTGGCGAGAGTAAACGAGCAGGGAGCAAAGGCCCCTAATATTTTAAAAACATATATATTTATATCCCATAAACTTACGGAGTGAATTGAAATAGAAAGTGGGATTGTATTAAATTTTTTGGAACACTTAAAAGAAATACACTGCTTTATAATACCTAAAAGTTTAGCATTTTTTTATATACATTAACAATTCAATTTTGGTGTTAAATAATGGCACAAATCTGTGTGAAAGATATCCATGAAGCACTTTAAAGAGATTATAATCTGATATTCTACATACTGTTTATCATTTCCAAAGAACAGCAAAAAGGAAATTCAAAAGAAGTTTGAAAATCATCATTTATATAAATTGAAAATATATATATGTAAATTGAATATATATACATATAAAAATTGAAAATGTCTATCCCAATCCTTTTTTTTATATTTCATTAGATACTCAATCATTAACATATATACTGCTACATTTCAAAATTAAAAATGCTCAAGCCTAATGATCTATCAAATGCCGAAACTGAATTCCAACACATAAGAAATCAGCATAAAAATAGTATTTATCCATGAAAAGTTATTTAAGATATTTTCTTGAAATATCTATTTGTGCAGTTATAGACTCCATTTCTCTAAACAATCATATTTAGCCTAAAAAATATAAATTAATTCAATGTTCTACGCTGTAGAGAGATACCGCAAGTCGAATCTTTTGATTGAAACAAGATGGCGGTAGGTTACAGTTAAATGCTTCAGATTTTTAACCGCTGCCCTCTCCTGTCTTATTTCTGGTGTCCGATCCGAGCGAAGAAGTTCTGGGATGAGACGATCATTAATCAGGTAGTTGGGGAGGAGCCTTCGATACGCTCCATTTAACCTCATTAGAACCCTGGTCATGTAGAGACGCGTTTTGTATACATCCCCTCTTCCTCCGATCGCTCCAGAAATGTGTTCCAATACCAAAGAAAAGGCGCGGGGCGATTCTTTGCTTGACGCACAGAACAAAGGAACAATGATAGCAATGTTAAAAGTTTAAAGTTAGTCTTTGCTTTCTGAAATTATTCGTTCAGGACTCGGACAAAGTTTTAGATTATATATTCTTCTACTTCATATCTAATCAGCGAATGGAGATTTTTGTTGTATTGTCTTATAGTGCTATAAGAGTTTTTGTCTCAATTTGGTTCTTGTAAGAATAGCGGCATAATAAGTGGCAAATTGAAGAAGACGTAAATTTTCAATATGATTGTAATGGTACCAGTTGTAAATTAATGAAAACCCATATATTACATATATTTTGATTAAAACATTTTGGCACCAGGAAATAGTTTCAACAAATGATCGGTTAAAATGGGATTTTATTAGTATTCCGAAGCGATTATAGAAGAATGTGTAATTGTAAAAGCGATCTTTTAGTGAGAATAACAGTCCCAAAATTTGTTAGTGACAAATGTCATCGGCATCAAATCCTATTTGCCAAGTTTCAGATCGATTGGATTATTGCAAGTGAGTTAAATTGGCCTCCGCAGAACATTTCTATAAGCAAAATATGCGGCAAACTACTTTTCAAAATTTAATCCTTAACTAGGGGTATGGAACATCGCACAATTTTTCAAATTCACTAAATAATACTGATCATTGCATTAAAATATGATACGGGATGTTATTTACCATTTTCATATTTTCACTTATTTAAAGACTCACCTAATTGGCGAAGATATTCGATAGACATTACATTGTCCTTTCTTGTGCGGGAAACAGATACAAATCAATCGTTGGTGGGTGATGCTCAAGGGCAGAAAACTCTGTGTTAAAGTAATTCATGATTATTTTTATTTTTCCCCCTTTTAAAAAAACTTTTTACGCTTTTATCGCATTTGTACGGGAATTTAGGTGGTGGGGAAGTTTAGAACACGTAAGAGACATTAGCAGAGAGATTTTAATCAAAATAGTTAGGGCTGTTTTTTAGAAATTATTGAAGAACGAGATTTTTTCATGATTTTTCATTATTTCAATCTTATGAGCATGCGCGATTTTGACGAAAACCTAAATGGCAGGACCCATGGCCACCGCCAACCCATGTACCAAATTTGAAGAGTGTAGGTCAATTTGTTCGGGAGTTATTCTGACCACGTGCACACAGACAGGCATTTTTTTTTCTATACCACTTTTTTTTTTAAATATGGGTGATCCAAAAAAAAAATTTAATCGAATGCTGTACTTTCATTACCCTATGTAAAGATATGATACGCAGATTTGACCGCCATCGACATACACAGCCAACCATCCACACACAAATTCGAAGTTATTATAAGGGATTTAAAAATGGATCTATTTTAACTTAATGTCAAAGCCAGAAACATATTTTGCCGTATTTCGAATAATTTCACGAGATTGAGTAGTTCTGATCGTTTCAAACTTAAATTCTATGAATACAGTTTAGATATAAGGTGAGTTAATAATAGCCAGGTAAGTTCAGATGGCTGCTTTCAAATGATGCTGATGATGTTGGATTCCGATTCTTTTGGAAGTGAGCATAATTTATCAACACATGATTTAAATGTCTTTGATAAATCAATCTTAAAAGTAATTTACTAGCTAATTTCAAATATTACAAAAGTGTTATTTCTAATACGGAAAAGTCTTTTTAAAAAACGGTTAATTCTTTTAAAGGGGTGCAGTTACTTTTGAATTTTGAGTTTAACATACAACGCACCTTTGAAACAATTACATCCATACATTTCTAAACATGTATTTGTTAAAATTGCATTCCAAACCTCTCATCACACGTACATTCCTTTAGTTTGCAGTTTTAATTTATTAAATTTCTTGTATTAACTTCCGACTTTATGTGTATATTTATGTGTTTTGTTTGTCGATGGCAGGCAAATATTCGGAGGCCTAATTATGTGAGACTCTTTGACATTATCAAATCTGGCTGAAACTTGGCAGATAGATTCGATGTCGGTGACAATGCATTCTGTCCCATTTTGAAGGCTGTCACTGTCACTAAAAGATCATTTTTATGGAATGCTAATAAACCAAATTGCCGTCATCCAATCGCATTGAAATAGCATTAAACCAATCGTTGAAGAAATTCTTTCCTGTTGACAAAATAATTTTAGTATAAATAATAAAATTGTTTTGATCAGAAGAAATAAAAGATACTTGGATCTGAGTGCATAAATTCACATTCATTTTGAATGAATAAATTTTGAAAAGTAGTTTGCCACATATTTTGCTGATAGAGATGGTGTTAGCATCTAAATTTAAATTTTTAAAACAAGCACACGCTGGCAGCAGAAACGGTGCTATGTTAATGAATATAAAAATTGACTTATGTATACAAAGGATTTATATTAAAAACTTTGTTTTTATGGGTTATATTATTTTTACAGTCAAAAACGATTTTTTGTGAAGTGTTAGTTGCAAAATCGCTTTTTACTTAAAGAGCGCAAAAGGCTTTTTTTCCTAGAAAATTTTATTTTTTAATAATATCTTTTGCGGAATAGGAAGGTTTATGTTCTTTAACTGATAATTTTCAAATCTCCCTTCTTGCTTATACCAGCAAAGAAATTGTTTTTTGATGGATATGCATTTACAAGATGATTCACCCTAATGTCACTAATTGTAGCTGGTTGTCTATAAATTCATATTTGATCTAGTTAAAACAACAATTGCCTTTGAATATAATTTCAGAGTTTTGAAGAATGATTTCAGCTAGCCTTCGTCAAGTCTAACAAGCAAATCTATCACAACGTTCTTACGCAGCTCGGTAAACCTTCTACTCGAGGTGATGTGTCAAAATTGGAAATGGACTGTTCCACAGGTTTTCTCGGGAGACAATTTTATAAATGATCCAAAGTGGACAACTTACAATAGTATTTACCTTTCATAATTCAATGTCAAGCGCAAGTCATTACTCCAGTCAACACACCTAAAAATCTAAAATCCTTTTGTTGTGGAAATTCACGCTTCAAATAACCGCTGGTGAGAAAACGGAATCGTTAATCTTAAAATAAATATCCATACCCCCTGGTCCCGAATGGTGTTAAAGGGTAAACACCATATAGGACAATGGAATTTTCTTTGGTTTACTTTTTCTTTTGAATCCGATAGGGAGAAGAAAAGGTTAAAGAGAGAGCAAGCTGTTTGCGTAAATTAAAGAATTTTAGGCTGAAAATGTTACTGGATTTGATATTACCAGGGCTCACACTCAAATCACAGAATGAAAATCACTGGCTTTTCAATGACTTTTATGGATCTAAATAATGTTTTTAATGACCTTTGAAAATTTGTTTTCGTGCATCATGTCGATATATAAATTTTTAATAGAATATATTATACCAGAAAATTTACAAGTTGGCGCATGCGTAATAAAATATGTCACAGAATTCTGATAACAGTGCGGACAAGTGGTGGTCACGCGGGGATAGCAAGTCTGAGTAGTACTATTATAAAATTTGCGGTTGGCACAACAGACGCAAAAATTAAGGACTTTTAAGCACCTCTAAGCATTTTCAAGTACTTTCAAGGCCTTGAAAACAAGTTCAAAAATATTAAGCTCTTTTAATAACTTTCAATGACCGTGGAAACCCTGATTACGTTAAAATGGAAGATTACATTAGAAAAATATTCTAACTTTCGTAGTCAGCAGTTAAGAGATTCAAAAGAATTATTCCTGCGATTATTAACATCCTAATCAATTATGGATTCAAAATTAAACCTTATCAATTATGGATTACTAAAAATGAAAATCAAATATTGAATTGTGTAGCTGAACTTATGGAAAATATAAACTTTCTTTATTTTTATTTTTCACCCTTCTTATATATTATATTTATAAGAACAAATTGCTTTTTCCAGAGAAAAGTAAAATAAATTTATTGATTTTGATAAATATTTTGGTAATCGTTGTGGAAAAAAAAACCTCCCTTTTAGAGGGCCTCATGAGTTGATTTCTTTTAATATTATTTTAGAGTATTCTTTACCATATAGTTTATGTAAGTGTTTACTGATAGAATTAAAGCGTTAACAAAATTAAAATCGGAAAAAATACAAATTCAAAGTTGTGTCGGCTAAGAATATTTAATCCCTTTTAAGGCATCTATGTAGAATCCAATAATAAATTTAGACGTTATCAAGCGCAAAAACTACACTAGGACATTGATGCGCCAAAACAACGTGAACCGTACACAGTCTGGAAATGGTGTGTCTTTCAGGGATTTCCACTTTTTTTTACTCTGAAAAGTTCTGCTTGTTCTACATTTTTTTTTTTTAATTAGACTTTATAGGCCTTTATCAAACTAAACTTAACTGTAACCCCTAAAAAAAAAAATCTAACTCCACCATTGTTCTGTGCACACATTAGTACACCATTATATTTTTATTCCACTATTTTTGTAGTTGAAAACAAAGCTATGAATGTTTTCCTCTTTTTGACATTTTGACTGTTTTCACCCATGGTCTTTGAAGAGGAAAATGTCGCGCATTTACGCATCAAGAAGGAGAAAATCCGAAAAACTCTCTGACAATCAACGCAATACTATCTGTCTACTAATTAATTTTTGTAAGACAATTTTGGTAAAAATCATTTGAGAGAAAGCATACACTTTTTACAAAATGATCCTTGTTCTGAACAGATATTGTAAGAAATTCTTTCAATTGTCTGTCAAATAAATCGAATTTTAAAACTCAACAAAACTGCACATTATGAAACATTAAAATACAGTTGTCTTAAAAACACGAAGCGTCATCGTCCGTATCTGTAGTTGGGTTGTCCATCAATAAACACAATATTTGAAGTTTAAAAATACTGTTTAATATGTACATTGTACATACTTAAAGGAAGAGCCTTTTTTTTTACAAAGACAACTTATCAGTTAAGAATTTAACTTATTAAATTGTGCTATTAAAGAAAAAGTGACCTTCTATTGTTGGTGAAATTAAACTTCCTTTACCGTCTTAATTATCATTTAAAACAAATTAATCGAAAATATATAACTTCAATTTTTAAAGCAAATTATTAATTGTTTAAAATATAAATTTCTGTTCGAGTTTGAAATCCCTCGTTGAGATCTTACGATGAATCAAAATAGGTACGTAATGATATGTAGTATAACTGAGTATTGTGTCTTTTAATTGACTAATTATAACTATATATTAGGATGGTCTATGTAAGGCGTCAAAAACGAAATTTCATCTGATTTTAACTCTCACCCCTTCATTCCTTTCGTTTTGGTCTATCTTGACAGTGTGCCAAATTTCATTTCAATAATATATTAACCCGTGTCGCAAATAGCCTGAAGTTGTTAAAAGATTACTAAAAGTGAAATTGTTTAAAAAAAAAAAAATATATATTAAATTTCTTCGGCTTCAATTTCATACCTCCGAATATTTTTTCTTTTGACCTATTTTTGTAGAGAACCAAGTTTTATTATGATAAATTAGTATTAACGATGCTAAATTGATATTGAAGTTTGTAAAAATAAAAACAGAATTGACAAAAATGAACGAACATATTCTAAAAGTTTTATTTCCTAAATTTAAAAAAGTTGCAAAATATTGATACAATTTAACTAACAAAATCTAACATTTAAACAACAAAAATGTCAGATTTTTAGCGGTATTTTTTTTTTTTTTAGTAATGCCTCATATTTTACAATATGTGTAGTACTGCTTGCAGTGATCGTCCACACGTTGATCGTTGCTGCACACGTTAATCACTTTTCATTTACAAAAATGACCACAATAATATTTTTTATAGTCAAAGGTAAAAAATGGGGGTAAGAATACAAAATTTGTAAGTTGGAAAATAAGGAACACCCTGCGCTGTACAGTAAAATGCAGTTATGTGATGTGAACTTCCATTTTCCTTACGGCACAGCTTAATCTCTTTAAATTTTCAAAAAATTGCTTACAATAATATTTTTATTGCCAAAGGGAAAAGAATTGGAGGGTGAGGAAAAAAGAAATCTGAAAGTTAAAAAAGTAAGGACCACATATATGCCGTAGTCCCTTATTACAAATTTTTCTGTTACTCTTTCTAGGCCATTTTGTTACGATTTAATTACAAAATCTGAAATATGATAAGAATAGCTATTTGATATGCATACAACTGATACCATTACAATCACTTTGAAAACTTGCATTTTCTTCAATTTTCCACTTATTTTGACGCTATCCTTACAAGAACCAAATTGAGACACAAACTCTTATAGCACTATAAGACAATAAAAAAAAAAACCTCCATTCGCTAATTAGATATAAAGTCACAGAAATTTACGGATTGAGATAGAGCATGTAAAATATGTTATGTTTCAATTCTTCGTCTTTCTGAAAAAGGTAAAGAAGTCCAACAAAGAGGCAAATGAGTTGAACTGCCGACCGCTGAACTTTTTTAATTGGAAGGTCCTTGTAAAGAAACTTATTTTTAAAATCTAAAACTTTGTCCGAACCCTGAACAAATAAGTACAGAAAGCTAAGACGAACTTTTAAGATTGCTACTCTTTGTCCTATGTTATGTGCGGTCAAGCAGAGAATAGAGTAGCTCCTTTCTTTTTGTATTGAAAAGTAAGCACAGTCCTGGAGCGATCACAGAAAAGGGACCGTACACAAAGTGCATTTCAACGTGACCAGGGTTCTAATGAGGTTAAATGGAGTGTATCGAAAAATCCTCCCCAACTACATGATTAACGATCGTCTCAACCCAGAACTTCTTCCCTCGGATACAGAACCCTTATTTCTACCTCCATGATGAAAACGTTTCGAAACTAAAATACACTTAATGCACAATGGATCGTATTTCTAAATTAAGGGATCGTATAGTTGGAAATCAAAAGTATCAAGATTTTTGGGGCTCTACTCGGAATGAGTAGAAAACCAATGAGAAGTATTTTTAATTTGTCATCATTTTTTATTTAAATCTGGTGCCCTTGTCGAATTATCAATTTCAAATTGTAATACAATTTTAAATAAAAAAGGACTACAATGGTATAACTAACTATTCATTTTCAGATCGTTAGTGCCCACTTCTTATTTCATTTGAAAATGTATCATGCTCACTTCTTATTCCTTTTTTTTTTTTTTTTTTTTTTTTTTAATTGGTGAGTCCTGTTATCTAATTGTATACTTTTCTTATGTTTTTTAAGTTTCTGTTAAGAATAGTGACCTCTCCAAAATAGGGACTTTTGATTCAGACCATCCCATATTATTTGGGGCCCCAAGCATGCAAAAACTTAATTAATAAATCATTTTAGTTAAATACTTATCTGACTTCTGATAAATTTCGATAGATGGCCGTCTGTCCCTACCTCAATTGACGTACTAATGCAAATTCTTAGGCCGGGATTGCAAACTTTCCATTTATACTACGAGTTAAGTTGCTGCAGATTATATTTTTTCTAAACGCTAGTCTCACCAAGTACAATGCAATTTTTCAAACTCTTTATATTGACTTCAATTTTGTTTACGTGTGACAAATCTGCTGAGGGTATATTAACCCACTTACCCTCATCCAATAGAGTCGAAAGTAGACTCGTTGTCGATGACAATACATACTATCAAGTTTTGGGGGTTGTTACTAAAATTTATCTTTTACACACGTTTCTATTGGCACTCCGTAGCACTAATTTGTTTTGTTTTTGTTTTGGGAGAGAGGGGGAGGATTTGGTTAATAACACGGAATCGATAGTTTTCTATGTAGTGGTCAAACACTATGAGAACTCGATCTGAGCTCAAAATTACTTAAATAAGTTGCAATTTCACATAAAAATTAGCAATGCATAGAAAACATAACGAATTTGTAGCATAACTTTATTTTAATGGTATAACTATTAGTCATGTGAAATATTGACGATATGAACTTTTGATTAGCTGAGCAATTAACTTTGAAGATTTTTAATTAAAATGTCAGATATAATCGTAATCCCTTGCAATTTTGCCTCCCACCCCCTACCTATTTAAATAATATTATTTTTCGTCTCATGGAAAATGTCTGAAATGTTGGTCAATGACACGGAAGTAAGTGACTTTATTTTGATTTAAAAATGAGCATTCAGGACTATAAATTGAAACAATTCTTTACTGAATCCATGCAATGGACAGGAATGTATGAACCGTTGGTATTCTGTAGAATGCCTAAGCATTTCATAAAATGCCATGTGTTTTTATTTGCACTTTTTATACACTTTTCCTAATATTGTATTTAATACGTTGGTATTCTATGGAGTGACACGCTATTTATTCAAACTATCAAAAAAAGGTCAAAGTAAAATTAAAAAAAAGGTCATTAAAACAGGCTATTACCATCCATCAACATGTCCATTGACCATGAATCCTTTCACAACACTGCATAGTGATCTTCCATTTTATTGTAGAACAATATAAAACTAATTTCTTTTTTAACAAATTTAAGGAAAATTGCGCATTGTGACACTCCGAAATACAAATTCTGAGCTTGAGGCGGAGTGTTAAAAGACACGTGCCCTGCCCCGTGATATCGATCATGCACTTTATACTTTGCCGGCTTGTCATTCTATAGAATGCTTAGGCCGTGGAGGAAATGAGTAAAATACTATTTGTTTCATACTTTGCCTAAAAATGCCTGGTATTCAATAAAATGCCTAGGCATTCTACACAATGCCGACTTTCATAAATTGCCTGTTGCATATGTGCGAGATCTTAAAAAAATATGACAATATTTTAGGGTTCCGTTTTAACCTATGAAAAGTGGAAAAGTTATGAATGATTAGTCTTAATTATAGAAAATTCGACTTTTTCATAACAAAAATAAAACAAATTGTTACTTGCTGAAATTTGTTGTATCAGAACTCTTCCAAAACAGCTTCGCAACATTTCATGGATATTTATTTGTCTCGTCAAAAATGGACGAATTTGGAACTTCGGTCGAGCTTAACAACGAACTTTCCGATTATTTAATCAAAAAATTTAACTGATCAAGTCCGTGCAAATTATGTTTTTCATTTATATAGAACCTCTTCAAAAATAGCATTGCAGCATTTTAGGCTTTTTGTATCGTGAAAAGTGTGCGAAGTTAAGTCTGTGCTCAGAATAAAGAATTTAATTAGTTTTTTTTTTTTTTTTTTTTTTTTTTTAAGAATCATGTTAGTCTTGAAAATGAACTTTATAGATTTTCTTTTTAAATTAAAATGTTAAATCCTTTGTATCTTACAAGCATTTCTTTCAAATACCCCCTTTCAATACAGCATGGAAACGGCGTAGTTTATGATTATTTTTTGTCTCATTAACAATGACCGAAATTGTGACTTTGGCCAGATTGTGAAATTTCAGAAATTTTGATTAAAAAGTTAATGGACAGAATCTTGAAAATTATGCTTGTTTCGAAATCATGTGGGAGCTCTTCAAAAACAATATTGCAACAATTTATGGTTCTTTTCATTTCACGAAAAAATGCTAATATTGAATTTCAGAATTTTTAATCAAAAACATTATATGAAAAGGATATTGCAATTTCGACACTTCAGTGAGTTACATAGGACCTACTCAAAAACGAAGTAGCAACATTTTATGGTTCTTAAGATTTCGTAAAAAATGGCTGAAGTTAAGATTGATTATCCATAAAGATAAACTTTGAGCTATTTTATTAAAAAATCAGGATCTTGCGATTTCAAGTTTTTACGTGTATAACCTCTTCAAAAATATTTTGTTTTAATTATAAAATAATATTTTTTTTTTTTTTTTTAATTACTTGTTTTGTGAAAATGGCCAAAGATGAGATTTCGACCAGGCTTAACAGTGCCATTTCTGGATTTTTAACTGCAAAAATGTCATGAAAAGGATATGAAAATATCAGCACTTTACTAAGTTATAAAGGACCTCTTCTAAAAACAATACTGACATTCTCTTTGGCTCTTTTGTCTAAAAATAATGACCGAAGTTGAGATTTTATCCAGGCTTACCAACAAACAGTCATGGTTTTAAATTCGAAAAGGTTTCTGAAAAGAATCTTTCAATCCTGATTTAGCATCTTGCTTTACCAAAACATATAGGATCTCATGACATTCATGATTTTAATTACACACATTTCATGAAAAGGATATTGAAACTCCAGCATTTTCATGGTTATTTTTCAATTCCTGAAAAATGGCCAAAGTTGAGTTTTTGGCTACACCTAGCAATTAAATTATATAATTTTTAATTATTTTGCATGAAAATCATATTGCAATTTCGGATAATTACTAAGTTAATATGTATGACCAAGCAATTTTGTGAATCAATTAAATCGTATAGGACCTCTTTCAAAATAGTACAGCAACATTTTACGTTTTTACTTTCAATTACTCAGATGTTTACAAAGGGTAATGAAACTATAGCAATCGGGAGAAGAAAAGAAAAAAAAATTATTTATTTATTTATTTAATATTTTTTTTTTTTTTTTTTTTTTTTTTTTGCCTTTTTCCACTTTTTGGAACATTCTGATTTAAAAAAAAAATAGGGTTGAAAAAATGTGTCTGTATAAGTGGTCCATATAACACCCGAACAAATTTACCTACAATGCTCAAATTTGGTGTGCTGGTTAGTGGTGGCCATGGGACCTACCATTAAGGTTTTCGTCAAAGTAGCGCATGCACATAAGTTGAAATCATGAAAAATCACGTTTTTCAGCAATTGCTAAAAAATGGCTCTAACGATTTTGATTAAAATCTCTGTGCCTCTTAATGTGTTCTAATCGTCCCCAACTCCGAAATACCAGTGGAAATGTGATGAAGCGCAAAAAGTTGAAAAACGAGTGCCTTTAACACAGAGCTCTCTGCCCTTAAGCATCACCCATCAACGATTGATTTTTTTTTCACGCGAAATGACAATGTAATGTCTTTCGAACAGCACCGCCAATTTTGAGATTTTTGCGACGGGAGGGGGGGGGGATGCCTATGTAAAATTTATCGCCAAGCCTATCGCCAAACTGGCAATTTTTATTTAAATGAGTGAAAATATGAAAACGGTAATTAACACCGTATCAAATTTTAATGCAATGACCATTATTATAGTGACCATTATTAAAGTTGTGCGATGTTCCACACCCCTAGTTTTATTAGTCTTATGCAAAATAGACGAAATTTCAACTTAGGTTAATATCATATAAGACCTTTTCGAAACAAAATGGCTACATCTATGGGGTTTTTTTTGTTTTGCTTTTTCCTTGTGAAAAATGACCCAAGTAAGGACTTTAGGTATATTAAGCAATTAAGGACAGTCGAATCAGAATTTTTAATTTAAAAAATAATGGATCAGTACGTTACAATGTACTAGAGCGTGTAAAAAAAATTTTATTAAAGTATTGAAAAAAAAATGAAAAATAAGGAAATAAAGAATTGAATCGATCAAAGTATCCTGCTTTACTTTGCACAAATTGAATAATTTGAATGGAACTGTATAGTTACTGACACTTTCAAAATGATTATAAGGATAATTAATGTAAATTGAACACTCCTGTACGTAATTTACATTAATGCACTTTAATACAATTTATCATTTTCATTCCATAATTTCAGTTTTTAATTTTTCCCATATGAAGTCAATAAGGGACCTTTTAATGTAATTAAAAAAAAAATTATTTTTCTAATCCATGTTAGTAGCATTTAGCATGTTTCTGAAAACTCAAAAAAAAAAAAACTTTTGAAGAAGTCAATACAACTCGAAACTCGTTAAAAACAATGTATTGCAACATAACATCACTGTACAAATAATGACTAAGAAGGAATATTAATAAATATGCAAAAATACATTTTTCACTGTAAGATGAGATCTTATATACATCCGAAAAATTGCTGTTTTTTCAATGACGTCTGTGTTTACCTAAAACAAAAAAAAATAGTTACTTAAACTGCAAAATATTCACTGATTTAACAAAAAAAATAAAATAAAGCATATTTCTCACAGGCTAAGTATAAGCATTTTCCTAGGAAAAATTTGGATTATGGCAATCTAATTCGCCGCCTAGACACACGCTTTCATAGAGGTACAGTACCCCCAAAAAAAATCAGAACGATGGCTATATCTTCGGTTCTAATTATCGTAGAATCTTACGGTTTGCACCAAAATGTTTTGCTTACGATTTTCTATATATCTGATGCAATTTTTTTTTTCTTAAGGGACCGTTTACTAAGTAAAAGTAAAGCTATCTTCGAAAGTTTCAATACGAACCCTTATTTTTTATCATTTCATTCGATTTAGAATATATCATTTACTCTATAGACGAAATTTCAATGCAATATGTTGAAAAACACGTCACTTATAAGCGAAAATGTTTCGACCAATTTTTTTACCGATCTTCAGGGAGAATTTCCATAAAACGTAAGGTATTTTTAAGGTTCTACTTCACAGCGGGAGAAATCCGGTCAGTGCGGCGTTTCACGACGTTATAAAATACAAATATTAGTCTAAAATTGCATAGAAACTACTTGGATTTATAGTGACATGTTTAAGTTGGTTGTTTTCAGATTATCTGGCGCCGTCAGCAACACGAGGGCTATAATGCGCCGAACATTCGTCATTAGACAAGCCAACATACATTTACAAACACCCATGCCTAACACGGGACTCGAACCCGCAACTTTGCGGTCTAGAAGCTAGCACGCTAAACACTATACCGTTTGGTCGGCATGACATGTTTAAGATTAATACAAAAATAGCAAGTAAACGCAAAAGTAACATAATTTATTTACAACGTTAAAGATGTGCATTCTTCACACGAAATAAATAAAATATCGAAAAATGTAATTGCAGAAGTATAACGTATACTACTGATCATTAGAAAATTAATAAATATAAAATGCAGGCATTAGTAAACAGTATTCAGCAAAGTGTGATTATTTTAAAGAAACATTTCACTGTAAACACAAATGTAACTTGATCGTTGAAATTATTTATAAAATGAAAAAATCACCTGATTCAGTAAAATTTTTAAAGGATAACTTATTGAAATTGCTTAAAAAATGTTGTTTTAAATAAATGTAATTTAAGGAAGTAGATTTTTTTTAAAAAAAGGACACTGTTGAAAACCACACAAAACATATGTTCCACGATTCCAAACACGTTGGACAGATTAAAAATATACATACAAAAACTAAAACTGCTTTGTTTGTATAAAATATTTTTTTTTTTTTGTAATCTCAAGAAATTTTGTTCCGATTCACCCCGCTGTTCCTATTCACCCCATTTTACGATAATTAAACGTTGTGCGATTTTCCACACCTCTAGTTTACCTTGAATTAATCTTTGATAGTTTTCAAAAGTCGTCTACTATACGATCCCTTAAAGTGAGCGTTTTTTACATTTTCTCTAAAAAATCAAGAACTAAATGCCAAAATGAAAAGAAAAAAATTATGGTTGGGTTTCAGACCATGATGAATCTAATGAAGGCAAAAAAAATATATGTTTCTATTCAAAGAAATTTTAAAATTGTTTTATTAATTAATTATTAATTATCAAAAAAGAAATTGATGCAAAAGTTGCTTGCTATTTATGTTTGGTCATTTACAAACTATCTTTTGAAAAAAAAGTTATTGAAATATATTAATTATTTAAGTATTTATGGCCAAAAAACCAATTTTTTTATTTAACATTAATTTATCATTTTCTTTTTATCATTTAAATTACAAACCATTCATTAGAAAATTACGAATTTTTGTATTTCGACATTTTTTTGGATGCTGAATCCAAATATGGAATAATATTATGAGGTTGCTATTAAACTTTTTAAAGTTTGGTTCTCTTTTAATATGTAGATGACCCCTCATGACAAAAAAAACTACATGCAATTATTAAAAACCTTCCACGATTTACAACGGTACCTTTTGTTTGTTATTTCAAGAATTAGAGCACAAGATATAGCCATCGTTCTGATTTTGAATTTTTTTTTGGGGGGGGTACTGTACAACAGTGAAATATACACTTCATGTAGCTTTCCTGGGTCTATGATTTGACCCAAGAATTATGCATTTTAAAAATACTTATCAGTGGCTTAATACCGTCACTCTGGTGGAACAATGATGCAACTGCGAAATTTGGAATTTGACAGGAAACGTAAATAACCAAATTTATTTTACTAAAAACTTAGTGAGACACGATTGCATGACGAAACTGTATTCTGACGGTTCTGAACTCAAATACGGTTCTGTCTTGGTTCTCCACGATGTGCTAAATATTTCTTGACACAATAGACCTTAATTCCCTTTTAACAAATTTTAAAATTGTGTTTTTGTTCGATCAAAGTAGCAATATTATCTTTAGTTTTAATTGAAAACTAAAAAGTACATACAACCAGCATTTATTATTTAGAGACAGAAATATATCTCTATAATTTCTATCAACATTTAGTAACTAAGATTCTACATATTTGACATTATTTATTAACAATAAACAAAAATTTCTCTATATTGGTAAAAAAAATTTCACTTAAAATGTGATTGTAGCGTGGTTAGTTTTATATGATAAACGCTGGCATCTGACACATAGACAGAATCTTTATATAATTTTATCACTACATTTTGTAGAAAAAAATCTGCTATTAAATAAAAAATTGCGATCATCAGTTTCTTTTCGATTGATTAAAGTGAATGAAAATTAAGTTACGTGTCTAGTATGGAATATCTCCCCATCGAAAATTCGATCAACTGGAATGACGTCATAACCACGTGAACCCTAAAGACGGAGTCAATTAGTCTCAGATATTACTTTTATTATTTTACTATTATCAACTTTATGCTTTGTTTAAATCGATAGGTTGCGTTGATAAAATCCTCACAGTGTCTTCAATTGTAAAAGACTACAGAAGAGCAAAACTTCAGCAAACTACAGCACGTCCTAGTTAAGTCTTATCTTCAGGACATTATATGAAGTCCTTTCCATATAGTTTACGCCAGGAAGAATCAAAAAAAGTCAACGTAATATTTTTACGTGTTAGCTAAGATTCTTCCGTAATCTTGCTATCGACAGTAAGGTTCTCTTAAAAACTCCAAAAGGAAGGTCCCATACAATTGAGGGCCTGAGAAACAAAGGGATCCAAGACAACTGAGGGCCTGAGAAACAAAGGGGTCCAAGACAACTGATGGCCTGAGAAACAAAGGGGTCCAAGTGACTATTCTTAACTTTTGAGAAAATACACTTTAAAGTTTCTTATCAGTGGATGCCCGTGATCGAAAATGCTAGTGCAGCCGGAAACATGCAGGTTATCAACGAAGAAGGTAATCAACGAGTTATTGAGGAGGTGATCAAAATAAACTAGGTGAATTGTGCAGGAGAGCATGTCTGTGGTTACCCATTTCCTCTTCATTTCTGAGAAAAGTGTCATTCCATATTGCACTTACTTTCTTTAGCTTTTCGGAGGGCAAGTCTTGGCACATTCTTCTATTGTGTCGAAGTTGTTTTTGTTGCCTCCGCATCCTCCATAGTGAAAAGTTTCGCACTTCTCCCCATTGAAGTAGAACTTCTCGATAAGGGCGTAGCAGAGACCAGGCTCCTGTGGCAGACTGCACACGTCCTCCTCCACAATAGGTTGCGCAACGTCCTTCTTGGGGACTGTGTCCTCACCTGATGGAAAATAATGAAATAAAATCTTTAGTGAACTTTTTTTTTTAATATTCTTAGGATTTCATTACGCCCAATTTAGAGTTCTCTTTTAATTACTGATATATTTCTAGAGGGAAAACTCGTTCTGACTTATTGTGGATTAATCATATTAAATTGTAGAAAATCTATCTTCGTCCATCCATTTCGTGAAGATCATTTCTTGAAATACATGGCCAGAAGAATACAAAAGTTGGTCCAACAAAGTTGCTGAGGTAATGATCAAAATAAATTATCGTTTATTAGTGGACTAAAAGCTGCATAGATAAGGTTTTTCCTTCATCTTGTTATCAACAGTAACGTTCTCTTAAAATGTCTTTACATAGTGAGAGAGAGAGGTTCCTTTAGGAAACAAAAGCACCTGTGAATAATTACTATACTAAACCTATAAAATTCCCTATGAAAACTATTTAGCTAAAATTTATAAGTGATCTTTCCATCTACAATAAGGTTCGTCACTAAATATATATCCTATTCTGTTCTATCTTCTCTACATACCAACCTTTTGCATTTTCATCAGAAGTTATATTCCTATAAAGCTTTCTCATTAAAATTTACTGAATGTTTGTAATTATTGCATTAATTAATTAATTAATTAATTAATTAATTAATTAATTAATTAATTTCCTAAAACTTAAATCTATTCCTTGTGTACTTAAATGTTATTTTTCTTATCCGTTTATTGCGCATCGTTTTATTGCGCTAGGCAATTTTTTAAATTAAAGCTTGGACAACCTTACCAATTTGAACGTAACTCATTGATTGAGTTGCAATATTAGGTATTAAAAAGCTAAAAAATAAAATACCTTTATAAAAACACACTTTTAATAAATGAACTGAAAAGTACAAAATTATAGGTTATCTTCAACTACTTTTGAGTATTTCTAAATAATTAAAAATAAAAGTGTGGGACTTTCTATTGTGGCTCTTATTTACCCTAAAAGATGCACTTATTCCCTCTTTAAATGCTGTAACAGATAATACGACTCGTGGACTTTACACGGTAGATTACGTTCAACAATATTGAAAAATGGTTGAAGACAAAGATTATTCGTTTACTTTTAAGTGCAATAATTAAAAAAAAAAAAAATCATACTTTCTTTACATTCATTAGAAGCATTTCTTTTATTTTACACTTCACCACCGCTCTATTACATTTCCATTTCAATTAATTGCACATGATGCAAGAAACACATACTCCCAGGTACTTGACCTCTTGTCACAATTTATTTCAACGCATGCAACGAACATGTAATTGAAACCAGTTTTCTTAAGAAACAAAACAAAATAAGAACTATCCTTGGAATACACTGCTGAAACGTTATTGCGTCCCTCGAGCGAAAAACTACGCAATTGATATATGTCACTGCATAAATGGATTGACATGTGGGATGGGGTAAGCCCGTCTCTATTTCACCTGCCATTTTTTTTTCTCCCAGGGTTTTACCTCCTGTGCCTCTGCTATTTCACGCAGGGCTTATTGAATCAGTGGGACTCGATAGGAACAATGTCCATTTGAACTTGGCGTGAAATGACTTTTATTGTGGCCAAGTGTGTTGATTTTTGACCTTATGTGAGAGGCAAGGCCTTAACTAGACTTTCATTCCGGGAGGGGGGGGTAAAAAGATATGTTTACCCATTTGCAAAAAAACTAAAAGTTGTGAAAAACCAATTTACACAGTTCCTACTTATTTTTATTAAGTAGCTCGAAATTATAGGTCCGAGTAGTTTGATGTATATTAGAAAACATTTCATAGGGGGAGCTGGTTGGACCCCATAACCCTCTTCTCCTAAATACTGCTCTGGTGCTTGAGGAGCTCATAATATTGTTTTCAATTGGCACATAGTGCTTCCTATTCCGGTCTACTGCTCGTCTATCGTAAGAATTGCTTCCTCAAAGTTGTATAGCATTGTCTGTCAGAGGAAAGAAATCTACTTTATAGGCTTTGGATATTAATTTTCTGCATGCATCACCTTAATCAACGAATTTTGTTTATACCTACCGCCATTAACTAGACCCACTTTTTTCAGGTGTTACGATCACTTTAACCTGTAATAAAACCACATGATGCCAAAAAAGTGCGTAAGAGATCATTTTGAAGAAAGAATTGCATAAGATTATTCTAACTCATTGCATTATATACCATTAACAAACATAATTTCGTTTTATTACTTGATTTACGGTGCTGTACTATAATTTAGGGTCATCAATCGACAACGAATTATGTTTCGTTCATGCTCTCTATTGATGAAAATTCACTCATCAGTAAAAAAATTAACATTAAATGCCTGATTTTTTTTTTAATTTCTGCAACTATTTCATGGTAGTTCTTAATTCGACATAGTCAGATTAATGTTTCTTTAGATTCCTTTTCATAATGATGTACATTGTATTTTTGTTGCTGTCAGCTCTGAACCTTTCCAAGTAAATAAACTCCATGAAATTATGTAATGATAGTTTTACCTGTTGCACACGCTTTCATGCACTCGTCCTCCGTGACGAAGTTGTTGAGGTTTGCGCTACAACCACCGTACACAAAGTCCTGACACTTGCCCGCAGAGGCGTTGTAGAAGAATCTCTGGAAGTACGCCAAGCAGAGGCCAGGCTCCGGTGGTTGCTGACACCGAGGCAGGTTGCTCTCTGGATTTGCCTGGTCATTGTTGAAAGGGAAAGAAGCTGAAACAGTATAAAGGTAACTTTTAGAAACAAGGAATATCGAACGTCACACAGCTTTTAATTACACCATAATAATTTAGACCATAAGACAACTTAGGGGAGATTGGCGATAAGTATTAGATTATTTCTTTCAAATAAGTGAAGCGGAGGAGGAGTAGCTGTTGATGAAGTAATACCCAAGGGAGGAGAACTCAATATTAAACAGGTCCGTTTCTCTACTCTAGCTAATTTCTACGGGAGTTTCAGAGGTAGAGGTGTTTAGAACACTTTAAGAGGCATTGCCACAGCAATTTTTTTTTTATAGGCAAATCGTTAGATTCGTATAGCAAAATCGTTAGAGCCGGGGTGTTTTTTTTGGCAATTGCTCAAAAACATAAATTTTTCAATGAGACTATTTTATGCGCATGCTCTATTTTTGCAAAAACCTTAATGACAAGTTCCATGGCCACTACTGACCCGCACATAACAGTTGAATATGCCCGTCAATCCGTTCTGGAGTTATGCTGACCACAGACACACACACAAACATTTTTCCTAGGCGAGAAAAAATCAATGGTTTTTGATCGAATGCAGCACTTTTCTATGTGCGATTGAAAGTAACAGGAAAAATGTAACAGGAAAAAAGGTGAATTCCGAACCACAACAAACATCCATGCCTAATCCGGGATTGGAACTCGGCACCATTGTCATGCGATGTCAGAGCGCTAACCACACAGCAATCAGGTGGACCAGAATGTTCAAGAAATAAACTATTAGTGAACTGTTAACTGTACTAAAATACGGTCTCCACACAAAATACAGTAACAAAATTTTCTCCTTTTTCCCCTTCAGTTTGTCCTCTACATTTTTTATTGAAATGTTGTACAACCAACTTAATGTTTTTAGTGAGAATTTTTAGTACTAATAGCAAAAGCTCGTAATTATGTTCTCTATATGTCAGTCAATAACATCATTGTCGGACTGTGTTTTTGTTAATGACGTCATAACAAGATAGGATTAATGATTAAACTGGCCTTTCACTTCATGAAGTTTATACTGCACTGAAACGTTGCTACAACTGTTCCAAAGAGCTAGTATAGTAGTGGTCATAGTTAAACTGATATTGTTTAAAGACATCTTAACAACGAAACATCGGAATGAAATTGTGTTCCCCATAATCTGGATTTGTCATGATACCTATTTAAAATAAATAGAATCATTAGATCTCAAATTGAATTGCACCCTGGTAAGGGTTTCAAAAGGTGCTACTGGGTGGTTTTTCAAAATCTCATGTAGCCAATTACCTTTCCATTGTTCGAAGATCAAGTGAGAAAAAATTCATTAAGATTTAAGTAAAGCTGCAGATTTTAAGATTTAAGTAAAGCTGCAGATTTTAAGGTTTAATCATACCCTTTAAGGGGTGAGAAAGAGGGAGTGTTTTTCAAAATGTCAAACAAACAGAAATTTTCCTCTTGTTTTGAAGATCAAGTGTACAATATTTGATCAAAATCGGGAGATAGCTTGGTCTAGGAGATAGTTTAGTCTATCTTGTTTATCTTGGAGATATCTTGGAGATAGTTTACTAAAAAACCATACATACATATACATACATTTAATAAAGAGAGAGAGATTTATGTTGAGTACTAACCTGAAAGCACACAACTAAAGAAAGTGCATACAAGTAACACAATGATTCCACTTGCCATTTCTTTTGTATTTTTCTTTCCTATGGAGAATAAAAATTATAAATATCTCTAAAACTTCTTACGCAATGCATCAAATTTAGAAAATGAAAAATATTTTTTTTTTTACTATACTTCTCCCTCTTTTTATTATCATTGTGATTTCTAATTCTATTTTATCATTTTCATATTAAAAACAGTTATAGCAGGGGGGAAAAGGTAACTTTTTTGCGTTTTTTCTATTACTAGACCAGTTAACGAAAAAGCCAACATGAAGTACTCAAAGCCTATTAGGAAAATAGCTCCCGCCAGAGAGTCTAGTCGATGACCATCCTAAAGAAACAAGACTCATTGGTTTAGAAGAGGGGTGGTCCTTGCCGAAGATAAGAGTCCTAAACTTAAAAAACCGATATCTTTCTTCTGTTATCCCGTGGAAAATAAGGCTAGTCAAGACAACAGACAAACGCTAGACAAGCTAGCAATGTCTGTTCTTGTAATATACAGAAGGTAGGTTGTTAGTCTAGGTCACAGGGTTCTCCAATCGTAAAGTGACCATCTACTACTATGTTAATGATATATATGTCACGGACCACCGCTATTTTACCCCTCCTGGTCATTAGGTAACCTTTGAAAATATTTTTTTTTGCATAAATAAACTAAATTTACCCTATATAAGAATTTAAATACCAAACTACTAAAATTACCAAAATAAACTTAAAGTGTTTACCTTTAACTTAGGGATAACATCAATTGGAAAGTTAATCATATTAAAAAAAATTGAAGCCCAATATACAATATTAAAACATAGAATGGGGGTATATATATATATAATACATATGCATAGAATACATATGCATTGTATAGAATGCCGGGCGATTTTAGGCAAAGAATGAGAAATATTATACACTTTCCGCTAGATATTGTATATTGTATTTAAGCATTCTATAGGATGATAAATGCTATTTAGGCAAAATATTTTTTTTAAAAATCATACGGCAATTATTTAAATATTTAAAATACGTGCAAATCAAAATTACAAGTGATGTTTTGAAAAAAATGAGAGTGTCATTAAAAAACTTTTATTTAAAACACGTTAACAAACATGTTAATTGTACCAAATAAATTTTATACCTTCCTTATCAAAGAAAGCAACATTTTCATATAAATAAAAAGAATTAAAATTAACCTTCTTGTTGCAAAATGGACCTGATACCTTGCAACCTGATATTCAAAACGAACCAGAGACGTATTTCATACTTTGCCTACCTATTGCAAAAAAAAAAAAAACTACCAATTTTTCCATTACTAATTTTCTTTTAAATTTATAGTATCGGAATCATCTTTGGTCTGGTATTGATATCAATTAAATTTTTGTCTTGATAGGTGCTAAACATATAGAGACTTAAAATGACTGAAAATATAAGGAATAATAGAAAATTTAATTCCCCTAGATATTAAATTATCTCCCTTTGACGTACATGCACGCACATTTAAGAAATGTAGCTACAATAAAATAAATTTTAGCAGAAATAAATAATTTTATAAATTGTTTTTAAGGGGAAGGTATTTGCTTGCAAATATACAATTTGAAAAATTGTTCGTTTTTTATTGTTTAAAAATCGTTGGAAATGTTTTCTTCTGATGATACTTTGTTAAAGAGTAACATGAAAATCCAATTTAAAATCAAGCCAATGTTAATTCATATTAAAGAAACCATCAGAAGAAAACACTTTTAACGATTTGTAAACTAAGATCGGTGAACAATTTTTCCAGTTGTCCTTGCACAATTCAAACAAAAAATAAAATTTCTTCCTATGATTTTTAATTAACAATATATATTTGTTCAATTTTACATTTAATTTTTCTTTGGAGGGGTTAGAAATTGGATAAAGAAATTTTTAAAATGATGTATGAGAAAGTTACAACTTATAATGAAATGTCCTCATCAATAAAATTTCCATTCATAAATAATTTGGGGTTCAGACCTAAAGTTCCACACAAAAATTGTTCTTTTTTTTAATGGAGATATTTTATTGCAAAAATACATCGAAATTCCTTGAGATTTCAAGAGCTCGTTTAAAGATTTTAATGTTGAAAAACATTTCGAATAATTTTGTATCTGCAAATTTTGAAAGAATGCAGAACAAAAAAAAAAAGGGGGAACTATTAAATTTTTTTTAATAAATTTGAAAGTTGTGCTTTTTTGAAAAAATAGCAAAGTGGCTCTCAAAATATGGTCATCGAAATGATCTATTAATAAATATTTATTTCAATAAATTTTTGCAATACTAAACTTTTAAATGGCTCTGCATTAGTCCAACAAGAACGCAGATTCTCTTCTTAAGTCCACATGCAAAAATAACTACTATATTTTGCCCCTTTTCCCACAAAACCCTTAATTAAATAACACATATAAAAAACATTCTCATAATTCTAAAATTATTAACTTATGAATGAATATAAAACAATTATGCCTAAGGTATTACAATTTAAATATCGTACTGATTAATACAGTAATAAATAAAGCACTCACCTGTTAAATATAATTAGCTGTCTGTCAAACTCTTAACACGATATCCTGTTTACTAACGATACCAAACGCAGTGAGTTTATATACTTTTTTCTATCGCCACGATAATATAGGGTTGCTTGTATTAACGACGGCGCCAAGGTCGGTAACTCATCGCTCTTTTGGCTTGACCTCGATGCATTAAAATGGAAATTACAATGTTGTTACAGAAGCATGGGTTTATATTTTTCAAAACGAACAATAAAATCATCTTCCATTGTCTCAATTATAATTCAGCGCCACTGTCATCACGATATAGGTTTTTTTTTTTTTTTTTTTTTTTTTTTTTAATAGTTCATGAGGAAGTTTAAAAAAAGTATTAAAAAAAGGAACTTGGAAAGTTTTTTACAAAATTTTTTGAAGCCTTTGTAAATTCATTTAATATTCTAAAGAAGACAGTAGAGGAGCATATAAACTGAGATTTTTCTGATAAGAAAACTTCAAATCGTTATCATCTATTACAAGTGCAGCCTGTACATTTAAAATTGCTTAGAGAAATTACTTTTTTGGAAGTTCATCAAAGTTGGATGTTATATTCTAATCCTGAGCAATACAATGAAACTTGATTTGGAAAGCAGAACTCGGAACTGCACGGCTTGTGTAGCGGTTCGGTCTGGTGATAAGACTTTTTTAACAGTTAAGTTAAATTTATCAATACTGAAGAGTATTGTTTAAAGCGAAGAATGACATTTTTAAAACATTAAAAAAAAAAATATTTTCAAAATATGACAGGAGAAGACCATTTCGAGGTCGAGTAGACGCTTCACTCCCCCCCCCTCTCCCACATAAAGTCCTCTCTCATCTCGAGTATAAAATAAAAACTAAAAATTAACTTAGCTTTTCATGCAAATAACCATGTGTAATTGTAAATAAACCCTTCGTCAGAAGCGTATGTCTTTGCCTTTAAACTGGTACATCACTCATCAAACTTGGTTTTGTATAAATAGAGAAAAAGAGATAAAGTCACAAAAAAAGCACCGTCCAGAAATTATATACAAAATGTTTTGAAACATATTTTAAGAGTTATTGTTAAGCCGTCATTTCTATTGAAATAAGAAAAAACTTTCGATTTATATGGAGTTTAACCATTTGAACGGTGAATCTTCATTTGGTTTGATTGTCATGTATTTTTCATGGCACAAGAGTTGCACTAAACATGCGTCGCCAAGAAGACTTTTTTAGAGAAAAACTCAACCCACATTTATGTCAAATCAGAAGGATACACAGAAATTCGGCAGGAGGACGTACAATCGATTTATTACTATCGGTTACAATCCCCATCGTGTCTCTTCGTTGAATTCACGCAAATCACCAAGACCATAAAACCGAACCTGAATCCCTTTGCCTGCTATGCAACTGTTTGCCTATAAGCTATAAGCTCGGCATTTCTAGAATTAAGAGCTAAAAAATAAACATCCCTGATCCCTCGTATTTTAAAGGGTCTTTCAGAAAGGCTTCCTAGATTTGAAATGGCGTAATTGCTGAACAGTGAGAGACAGAGAACGAAGACAAGTGTTATGTTGAATAGATAGCTATAAAATTTTTAATACAGCGGTTTGTGAAAATTAGTTACACTATTAAAATGTGGCAACAAATTGTTTGAAAATCGGAATATAGTGGAATGTGTTTATCGGTTTCCCTTATGAAAACGGGTCATATATATGATCCCTAGACCTATGTAGCACAACAGATCTCTATACCTATGTAGCACACCGAAAACAGAGGTTCTGGAAAATTAACCAATTCTATCCAATAGTCGAGCATCGTTCCAAAATACAAGATTTTTTAAAAATAAACATGCCAAAAAATCACAAAACATATTATTTCGCCCTTCGACATTTCTTATATATAAAATATTTCAATTTTAAAACTGTGCACCAACATTTCAAAACTTCCAGTATATTTTATCCACTTGGCTAATATTGGTCAGTGTCTGTAATAACGTCCGGTTTACAACGTCCTACATCGGTATTGCCCAATGGCGAGAGATATTGCTACTTGGGTACTGGATAGAGTTGCCCAAACGATGACTTTTACAGACTGCAATGGTTGTGGAAGACACACAGACAAGTTTTCAGTAGAAGACAGACAAGTTTTCAGTAGAAGACACACCAACAAGTCATTACCTCATATTCACCAGTTTTGTTTAGTGACAAATCCATCCAAATGAAAATCCCCCGTCGGTAAACCATATACAATCGTCATCAAATTTACTTCCAGCAATCAATTGCGCGATTGCAAAGTTAAAGTCCTTTTTGAAAGACCTTGTAAATGTGAAGATTGGAAAAACTGAGAAAAATAAAATATTGTGGCAAATGAAATAACATAATTGCAAGGAATTATAAGACCAAATAAAATATACAATTGTAATTTTTTCCATTAAAATATACACTTGTAAATTCATCTTCTCAACTCAAAATTTCGCACATATTTACCAAAATATAAAGTGTAGTTATTTTTCAATACAAAATTATTTATTAAAATTTTTTATCATATTATGGTGTATAGAAAAGTATATATTTTGTATCTTAAACTTGAAATGACCCTAAAAATATTTCGTAGCATGAAATTCATTCGCGTGGTTTATCACGTTTCTTTTGAAGAGGATGCAAAAGTAGAATTCTAAACGATTGACAATAATAACATTATTTTTCATAGTATTTATTATAATTTTCTATCTTTTTTTTTATTAAATTATTCCGAATTTCAAAGGAGTAGTCAGTAAAATGGCAGTTTCGTGATAAGAAGACACAAATATATATTTTTTAATTTAAAAAATTAATACGTATTTATTAAAACTAAAGAAATTATTACGAACAAAAAACTAAATTTACATGAAAATTAGGCACCTCAAAATTAGAATAGTCTAAGTTTATTGCTTCCTTACTTATTGATTGCTTATAGTTTTGTGGGTTTTTTTGGTTTTTTTTTTTTAGTTTTTTTTTTTATTATTATTATCATTTATATATTTATTTATTTATTTATTTATTTATTTTTTTAAGAAAAACTCTCAAAAAATCAATACAGCTCTTTTTGTAGACTAAATCTCTTACACAATTTTAACATAGAAAAGTATCTGACATAGTTCGATTTCAAAATAGAGCCATCAAAAGAATACAGGTTTTAAACACTTATCTAGAATTTAATAATTCTAGCACAATTTTAACTTATAACGACATACTTTTATTTGACATCTCATAAAAGATGTATTTGTATTATACATGCAAAGAAGCCATTAAGTGGATAAATATGTTTTAAAAAATTTCTGAAATGTGCTTACTGTCTAATATTTAAACAACACCAATACAAATTAAAATGTTTATAAAACTTCAGACATAATTATAATAAAAAAAATTTAGCTTTTGTAAACTCAATCAAATTTTAGATTTTAGATGAATGGTTGATGATGCAGTCAAACATCAAACGCTTTATTACAAAAAATTTCAAATAAGCCTGATTTCATAAGCTTTTTCTTAAGAAATTAATTTCTTTGATTAGGAAAATTCAAACTGAATTCGCTAACAATATGCTTTCAAGAAATGAGGATTTCACAAGGGTTTTTTAAAGTTTGTGTCATAAAACAAAATGTATTTTGGTGAAGTAGACAATACTATTATACAATTCCTATTACAAGTTTTGACTTTTGATTAAATCGCATAAAATCTATATGGTTATCTTTATTCTATGTTTTTTATAGGATTGAAACTCACGATTGTGTAACTCCCATTTCAGATATTCTTGACCCAAAGCATTCTTTCATACGATTTTATTTCCATGGCCCTCTTTCTACAAGGCATTGGTGAGCAAAGTGTTTGCAATGTTTCTAGTATGACGTCAATTTGACGTAGCTGCTTGACACCATTACCTATTCTCGGTCTTTTCTTAAAGCTTCCCTCTTTTTTTTATTTGATAGTATTGACGTAATTTCGTTGTAGTGACGCTCCACAGTAAATTAAATCCTTCTCAACTAATAGAAGTCCATGGGAAAATCCTTTTTTTTCCAGTCAAATGTAAACAGACATCATAGACTTGAACTTTTTTGGGGTCAATGATTTCAGTTAGTGTTTCATCGTAAGTATACTGAATAATGTTTTTAATGGTTGGTGCAGATGCAGTAATTAAGTTTTTATAAGATCTATCAAAAAGGACTCCCAAATATTAGAATAACATAACTGCAAAATAGTTAGATAGAAAGAAGAGATAAGTGGTATGTTAGATAGACAGACTGAAATTCATCCATTTGCGAAATTTTCCATCCATTCTCATTTGGACGTATTAATTTATAAGCAATCCGATGAATATGGAGTACTTACTGAAAACTCATCTGTGTGTCTTAAAAAATCACTGCATTCTGCAAAACTGACGCTGTTTTTACTACACTATTCAATGAAGAGATCATAGAGTCCATTTCAATGAGGAAAACCATAAACCACCGCTAGATTCAGATTTTACAACAATTTGTTATCACATTTCAATATTGTAACTAATTTTGAAAACCGGAGTATTTAAAATTCCATCCCTGTCTATGCAATATGTCACTTGTCTCTTCTCTCTATCACTCACTGTTTCGTAGTTATATCTGCTATTATATAATTTTTTTGTGACAATCCCTTTTTCTCCCTTTGAACAAAACTAAAATTGATAAGTGATGCACCAATTTCAAGGCTGAGAACTCCGCTTCTGTAGAATAGTTTATTTATAATTACACTATGGGTTATTTGCTTGAAAATCGAAGTTCATTTTTTTATTTTAGTTCTATATCAATTCAATTCAATGTAGGGGATATTTTGAGAGGTGACTTTCTAAAAGGAACCCGACTTTGTAAGGAATAAAAATATACTTTCTCCTTTTTTCCCTTCTTTTTTTTTTTTTTTTTTTTTTTCTTTTTTTTTTTTTTTCTTTCTTTTCTTTTTTTCTTTTTTTTTTAAGTAAGGACGCGTGATCATGTAATCAAACTCAAAAATTCTCTGGTGTTCGGACAACTGTGAAATTTTATGCGTATGTAGTTTTTGCATTCTTTTAGACGCATCCGAAGCCAAAATGTTGAATGTTTCTTTATTTTATTTAATTAAATTTTAAAATTTGGTCATAATGCTAATCCTATGGGAAAAAGGTTTTCACCCTACTTCTAACATCGCTAGCGAGCAGAATACTTGAAATATTTATTTTTTTTACATTGAAAAAAAATGTTTATAGTCATTGAAATCTTCTCTTGCGGATGGTATAAAATTGTCTTTGGATGATAAGAAAAAAAAATTTACAATTTTTTTAGTGCACACTTACAATCAAACGAATCAAGTGAAAAATATCGCTGGTTCTTTTCAAAATACGTCATAATTCCTTGAAAAACATATGGAAGGTGCATGGCCTACAGGCAAAGGACTGTGTAAGAAGGGAGATGGCTGGCGATGAACGACAACATAATGCATAAACTCTGAAACTCTGGCCCCCTATAAACTTGAATAATAAAAATTACAATAACACCAAACAGCCAAATTATATTGCACTATTTGTTATTCTAATGAAAATCATAAATATATTTTAAGATATGATAAATAAAAAGAAAATTGATTTCTCCTACTCATCTCTTTTGTAAACAGGTTGATTCATTAAAGCATATTTTAAATTGCAATTCTTTTAATTCTCTGCAAACAGCTAATTATAAACAAAGCTATTTTCTACAAAGATGCGAAGTTTATTTCGCAACGGAAAGCTAATGATTTCATTTATTTATTTATTTTTTTTAATTATTATTGTGTGTGGCGAACAATATATTGCATACAAGCAAATTTACGTAGAAACGAAAATCAAATGGCGAAAGAATCAGTAAGTGAAAATGTAATAGTACAAGTCCACATTGGCACAAAAGCAGATCAATTGTAGAACTTATAACCAATAAATTACAAAAAGTAAAGTGTTAAATATGGAACTGGAGGGTCCGCATGGTTTCTCATCAGGGGGGAATGCAACCTAGGGGTTTCCGGAGTATGGTTTAAATAGTGCCACTGCATAGTGCCGGAGTGCCACTCCAACAGCCAAAACTGTACGGCAAATTTTCATAAAGAATCAAGGTATAATAAAAGGGACTCTAAATTAGTAACGGTTTTCTTAATATAACAGTACATATAACAAACAATATGAAAGTTTTCTTATGATCATAAAATGACTCTTATAATCTGAAAATGGGAGGTTAATAGAAAATATTTTCTCACTACATTACCACTATTTTGTTTACTCACAACCACGTTGCGAAGGAGTGGCCAAATAGCAACCTCAATTTCAAAATAAAAATGAAATGTGGGGAGGGGAAACAGCTCGAACTTTTTTTAATGGGTTCGAAAGCATCATCATTACGTCACTGAGTTATTTTTTAGTTTGGTACCTGTTGTCTCTGCCTCTATAAAGTGCTAATCAAAGTCAAATACTCTCGTAGTTTTGAACTAGGTTAATATTACGAGGTAGAAACCTTATCGCGCATACTTCTCTCTCCAACTCCACCACACCAACAACATGATATTGAGTCCACGACCTATTTATTGTGCATCAGTCCCCCATTATTACACACACCAGTCTTCGACTATGCAAGGACTGAACCCACAATCCACCCCTCATGAGCTCAGTGCCTTTAACGGTCAGGCCTCTGGAGACCTATTTACAGTTCATATTTTTATTTTGAAGTTATTAAATACTTCAAATTCCATGCTGAACTCTTCTGAATAATTCCCAAGTATAGATCCAGCTGGTTTTTTAAAACTGTCTACTCCAGTACAATTTACGATGTGGTCCACTTATCAATCACTCTATTATAATGATTCCTATCCTCCAAGTAAAAATGCGATTTAAATAACTATGCATGGTCACTTTTCCTACCCCTCCCCTTCCCCCTTTTTCTTCGCAATCCCAATCCTTAAACTCCCCCTCATAAATTTAAACTATTGAATTAAATCCTCTCCAGACCATCTTAAGTAACTGTACATCCAAACTAGCTTCAGGTTACATGTTATGAATTCCCAGTTAGTTATTACTAATAATACAAGAAAAGCAATATTAAACAAATGACACTATTAGTAAACAACATCAATAATAATGCTCTTGTTTCAAAACTCTGACTGGCAGAAAATAAATTATCTGTTACGTTAAAGGTGGCACTAACAGATCGTGGTCCTATTAATAGAGATTATTTTGATAATAACCTGCATTGCATATGCAGTTACTGTCACAACAGAAAAGAACGTGATGAATTGGTTGAACATTGTTATCATTTGAATCCTATCATAATATTAGAATGATCACTTACAATGAGCCCTTGTAAATGATAGCAATGTTGAATGCAACGTTCTTTTAAAAACTCATATCCAACAATACAGCCCAAATTCAAAATAACAGCGCAACAGAACTTTCTTAACAAAACTTGGCATTGCGTCGTGTAAAATGAACACATGCAAATTAAAAGAGTGAGGTATGTTATTCAAAAATTGGCAAAACAATTTTCAACAACAATACAGATATTATTTTAACAATTTAAAAGTCGTTAACACATTTAAAAATCATATTGATTTTTTAGTCAAAAAAATTAGAATAATCAATTCATTCAATATGAATTTGAAAAGCAGAAAAAATATTTGCATACCTGTTAACCGCTGAGTTGCGACAGGTATAATGCTTGGTGCTCTGAGAATCTAACGTTAGTCTTTTGTTAAAAATGGGTCCTCACCGTAATATTTCTGGAACAACGAAATCGTGTATTTTATCATTGTTTAAAGTTGGAAAAAAAAAAATTATTTCAGATCAAACTAATGTTTCGCAATCTACAGTTTTAAATATAGAAGTAAATGGGGTAGAAAGCTTATAAAAACAACTGCCAGAGGTGGCCATAAAAAAATATGAATCGTCCAAAATAATCGCTTGAATACTGTTTTTTACATAAAGAAGTGTTGGAGAGAAACTGAAGTTGTCGTGTCAAAGTCAACTACACTTAGGCGATTGCATAAATTTGAGTTTCTATCGTAAGTCCCCAAAGTAAACCAAAGATAAAGATGAAGCAGAGACGTGCACGAATCTTCTGGACTAGAGAAAAGCTCATCTGGAGTATTAAACAAGATTTATCAAAGTCATCATTTTTTAAACACCAAACCCGAACACTTCCTTCGTCAACAGATATTTGAAATAAAGATTCATCTCTAAATAAAACACTTTCCCAGTCTTGTTACCCCCAATTGAGCTCCACTTTGCACCAGGACGTCTCTGTCCAGTGCACGTCTCTGTTTCATGTTCATTTTTGGTTTTACTTTGGGGACCCGTAATTGAAACACAATTTTATACAATCGCCTAAGTGTATTTGGCTTTAGCACGACAACTCCAGATTTTTTCCAACACTTATTGATGTAAAAAACAGTTTTAAAACAATTATTTTGGACGAATAATTTTAATTAGCTTGTATCTTTGGCATTTGATTCAAGCTTTCTACAAAGTTTACTTCGGTTACTTTTTAGTTGGTCGATTCTTCTATATCTCTTTAATATTTTCGAAACCGTAGATTGTGAAATATTCATTTGATCCGAGAAAAAGTATCGTTTCTTTTCAGCTTTAAACAATGATAAAATTCAACAAAAACAACGATTTCGTTGTTTCAGAAATATCACATTGACGGCTCATTTTCAGCAAAAAAACAACTTAAGATTTTCCGAGCGCCAAGCTTTATACTTGTCGCAACCTATAGCTTAATAGGTATGCAAATATTTCGTCTGCTTTTCAAATTCATATTGAATGAATTGATTATTCTTATTTTTTGGGGACCCATATAAAAAATCCACATAATTTCGAAATGTGTTAAAAACCCTTAAATTGTTTAAAATAATATCTGTATAGTTGTTAAAAATTGTTTTACCCATTCCTGAATAACACGCGTCAATCTTTTAATTTGCATATGTTCATTTTACACGATGCGTTGCCAAGCTTCATTTAGAAAATTCTGTTATTCTATTATTTTGAATTTGGGTTGTATAGACAAAAGCCTCCTTTATTATTAGGTATGTGAACTTCTACGCATTAAAATCACTCATTGCATTCGGAAATAATAATGTTATTTTATTTTATGAGCTTATTGAAACATCACGTTCAATCGAGGGTAATAAACATACCCCATTTTTCCTTAATAGTTTTTTTTCTTTGATAACTAATTGAAAACATAAACTTATATTCTCTAATGGTTTCAGCCCTTCGTTATGAAGTTTTACTATGTATACAATTTAGCATCTAATATCTGGAATATATGTTCTTTGAATAAGTTTACAATTACTATGTCAAATTTTTTAAATTATGACATTTATTTCAATTGTAGACACTCAGTATCTGAGCTTGTTGTACCATACGGAAACGATAAATGGAGAGGTGATTTATTAACAGCTGCTGTCACAATACAACTTCTTCATTTGAGAGTTAAAAAGCCGATAGCAATATATGAATCCACGATAACAATAAAAAAGCCTTTAAATCAAATGTTTTGTCGAAGAAAATTAGTGACTAAATTAACGATGTGTAATAAATTGCTTGATACATGCCTTACTTTTGGAGTACTATTACATGTACCCAATTAGATACCAAATCAATTTACAGATTACCTTTTTAAAAGAATAGTTTACTTCGTTTTAAGAAATTAAAATAGTTCTTATCGAATCAAGACTATAATTTGATATTTTAAAAAAATATTTAAATTTAAAACAAAATTATAAGAATTCAAATTTTTTGCAGTGATTTTTTTTTTTTTTTTCTTCTTATTTCTCTATTCTTAACCAATGAATAAAAAATATCACTAAGTCTCTGATTGCTGAAGAAGGAAGTGGACGTATTTGCTATTCACAAGCAATTACTTTCAACTTCTACGCAAAACTAAAGTAACGATATATTTCAGTCATAAAATGTAACCAAATCGGTGAGATTGGTCTTTGGACTTGATGCACTATAATGGAAACGATTGTGCAATCAGTCTTTTCATAGCACTCTATTAATTTAAACGCTTTGAAATGACTTTGGATGGTAGCTCAAGCTTATTTATTATATGCAAACACGTGGACGATTTGCAATCTTCTAGGCACCCATCTTGGCCTTATATCGTCTTACATACATTTAAAACTGGAACTTTTTAGCTTTTAGAATAAAAATAATTCATATAAAAATAAAATTAATCATAATCGAATTTAAATTCTTTTTTTGGAATACCAACAAACAATATGCTATCCGTAAAGATCCTTTATCGAGAAAGTTACTTTCATCTTCACTTTCAATCGCGAATATTCAGCAATTTCCTTTTCACTATTTTGCATGCTGACTGGTGTAGTTTTCAAAACCTTATTTTATTTTTTGAGAGAAAGATTTCTATTTCAGTTTGGAGTGAAAGCATCCTTGGCTTTCGCAACCTGTTAATGAACGTGCCATCTGATTGTTATTCGACCTTTGAAGATCTGCATGTCTGAAGCCTTCACGAATTGTGGATTCACGCCTATGAATATAATTAACCACAAAACACCCTTGGGGTGTTTTGAATTATCGACTTTTTCATCTTTGAATCCGAAATAATGCTCTAAACTAAAACAAATTTCTATAAAGCTAATATTTTGGTAATGAATGCATTACATTGGGCCATAAAAATCACTTTGATTTTTTTGGTGAACTTCGTATTTTGAAAGGTCATGAATCTAAAAAGTGCGTTTGGGAAATGGTCTGTATATGGGCAACATATCTCCAGAATGGAATATGGAATAACATTCAAATTTGGTATGCAAGACAGTAGTGGAAATGGGACGTGACAACACGAATTTCATAATAATAGAGCTCGGGAATGTCTGATTTTTTTTTTTTTTTCAGTAATTGACAAAAAGCAGCTCTAACGATTTGGATAAAGTGTTTTTTCAAGGTGTGTGTTTGGGATTGACCTGACTTGAATTAGATTGTAAATCTTACTAACATCATTCAGTGTGTAATAATTATATTTATTAATGTTAAAAAATACATAGGAATGAGATGTTATAATAAACATACATAATAATAAATTAGAATACATATAATGAATGAAGGCGATGGGAATTGGTAAGAGTATAAACTTTAAAAGTTACTTACTGAATGGACTTGAATTAACGGAGTTGTTTTCAATTATGTTTCGATTGTAATATACACTGGTGTCCAAAAGTTAAGCATAAATTGTAAAATGCGAAAAACGTGGAATAAATATTCGTAAAAATTTTCCAAATTTCTTGCGGATATTAATTGGGTGAAGAAGAAACATTGGGTTTATGCAAAACTTTTCAGTCGACTACGTCCTGCGTTAAACACCTGCGCATGTCGGAACGCAGAGAAACCGATTCACGCAGCATAGGCAGTTCAGACAATTTTCGGGCAACTGCTGTGCGAAAGAGAGTTGTTAACCATCAAACAAGGTGAATGATGGCACAAAGATGCCAATTGGACATGTTTGCGAAAGGAAGAATCGTTGGAATGCTGGAATCCGGACGATCACAAACCGAAGTGTCTCGAGTTCTGAATGTGAACCAGTCTGTGATCTCAAGACTGTGGCAGAGGTTTCAAAGAACTGAAGATGTTACCCGACGACCAGTATCAGGTCGACCAAGAGTCACAACCCCTCGCCAAGACCGATATCTGGTAATAAATGCGCGACGTCAGAGGGGCAGTACTGCCACATCACTGGGTTCGGCGCTCACAATCGCCACAGGAATACGAATTTCGAGACAAACTGTTTACAGGAGACTCAATCATGCTGGTCTGTATGCCAGAAGACCAGCAGTTTGCATTCCCTTCACGTCTGCTCAGAAACGCGCTCGTTTGAACTGGAGTTTGTACATCTACATTGGAGTGTGGGAGAGTGGGCCAATGTGATGTTCAGTGACGAGTCCCGGTTTAGTCTGAGTAGTGATTCTAGTCGGGTAACGATATGGAGAGAACGTGGAACACGTTTTGAACCAAGAAACATATCGGAAAGACATCATTTTCCATCAAGGGGAGTAATGGTATGGACAGGCATCATGATGGACGGCCGCACAGACCTCCATTTCTTTGACACGGGGTCTGTGACTGGTTAAAGATACAGAGACGAAGTTCTTGAGCCTTATGTTCGCTTGTTTCGAGGTGCTGTCGGTCCTAACTTCATATTCATGGATGATAATGGGCCATGTTACCGAGTGGTGCTGGTTGATGACTTCCTTGAAACGGAAAGCATCCAGCGCATGTGGCCTGCCAACTCCCCTGATTTAAATCCTATCGAGCATGTATGGGATATGCTCGGGAGACAAATTGCAGCCCTTTCGCACCCACCAAGCTCCGTTACAGAACTGAAGAGAACTCTCCAAGAAGCTTGGAACCATTGATCCCACAACTCATTCATCATCTCATAGCAAGTATGGTAAATTTCTGTGCAGCGTGCCTAGCTGTCAGAGGTGACCACACGCCTTTTTAAACTGCAGCATCAGTATTTTATTTAATGTTTTCTTTCATTTTTTCTTTAAAGTGTGAACCCTTGCTATTCTCAGCTTCTTTCAAACTGCTACTTTGGATAATAAAATTAATTATTATCGTTCTCTTGATTTGCTTCCTTATTTTATAACCATTTTACACTCACATATCACGTTTCCCGCCATTCTGATGTACAGTTCCTTTTTTATTCACATAATTATCAATTATGCTTAACTTTTGGACACCAGTGTATATAAGAAGTACCCAAAAGGGATTTGGATTTAGTAAGAAACCGATGATTTTAAGATGTCTACTCAACCGCATCGAATTCGTCTGCACCCTCACAAGATAAAATGTAAATATGAAAAGAACAAGTGGCTCTCACTTCTGGAGGGCGACGCGCTGAACTCAACTATGTTCTTAACTTCCTCAATGCAATTACTAGATAATTTGAAATCAAATAAATGAAACTATACACTTGCATAAGATCAATCGCTAAAATAAATTTATATTGTTAAAATAAAAATATATAATTTTAGTTCACATTTATTCATAATCTTATACAAAGAATATCTTTACGAATGTCTGTTCAGAAGAGATTTTCCCAGTCAAAGCTAAGACTCTTGGACATTATATTTCTCGCCAAAAATGTAGCCTAATTCAATAACGATTATTTTTGTGAAAATTACTATCGCCAAAAAGATTAGCAAACACTCCAATCTGGCAAGTTTTCACAAAAAATATTTACTAAAAACGTAAATTATGATAATCTATAGCAAGTTTTGAAGCAGTGACTAGTGACCAATTAAATAGGGTAATGGATAGTTATATAATGTTTTATAACCCTAGTTGTTTCAAAAAGTTTTTGATATCTCGTGCACTAATCCGGCTACTTCCTATATCGTCACACAAGTTTGAAATTACCTATCAATAAGGACAAACATAGATAAAGTTAGCTATTCCGATCTCGATTAACTAAGTATAAAAGCTCGAAACGTTTCTAAAGTGAAGTATCCAAATTTCTCATAAAGACATGACACCGTAAATTGGTACAAATGCTCACAAAACTGAACATTTTAAAATAAATCTATCATGATTTCGAGCTAATTCCCTTAGAATAGAAAAAGAGTCCAAAGGTGTCATCACATTGTCATATTTCCCATTGAGGCTGAACGCTGAAAATTGATAAACGTGTTTCCAAATACATCGTAAATCAAGCTATTACAATTGCTATAATGCACACGCATTGATTGCTAAAATGCCAATAGTATTCAGCTAGTCATACTGTGCGCCCCACAAATTTATAGACAACCGTTGTTGTTGTTGTGTTTTTAGATTTAAGAGCTAACTAAACGAGTAAGAAAGACGAAATAAGTTATGCAAATATACATTGAGATAATACAAATACTATAATATTCAAACAACTTTAAACAGTCATAGATTTGATATAAAAAATAAAAACAAAAGAAATACTGTCCCAAAAAAATATCTAGATAACCTGTGATAAAAGCTGATTTAAGTGCTGATAGCCACAATTTGCATATTCCAAGGTCATGTACATGTGACGCTATAGTTTACTGAGACAAAAGAGAATGCCTTTGATTTTTCGACTGATTGCAAAGATGCCTCCCAAAGTGCAAGTTTTCCAAAAATGAAATTTTGCAAATCTATCGTTTGAAAGCCCGTGTAATGAAAGTTGTAGACATTGCAAGAAAAATTTTACGCATCAGGGTTAGTATTTACCAAATTCTGTCAAAAGGGGACAATTTTGATACCAAATCCAATTTTGGGAGACCAAAGAAAACAAGTGAACGACAAGACAGAGAGATTTTAAAATTAATTTCAACCCAGAACTTGTCTGTAGAATCAATTTCAAGAGAAGTGACCGTTTCAGTATCAAAATCAATTATCGAAAAATGCGTCGTTCGCCAAAGATTACAAAACGGCATAAAGACGCTCGTGTTCAGTGGGCTTGAAATCACATGAATTGGACAACTTAATGGTTAAGTGTTCTGTTCAGTGATGAAAAGAAGTTTAATTTAGATGGCTCCGATGGTTGGGCATATTACTGGCATGATATTCGAAAAAAATCATTTACTTATTTCTGCAGACAACAAGGAGGGAGTTCATTCATGGTGTGAGGAACATCTATATAATAAAAAAAAATTATCCTTTCAATTTTAGGGGTATAGGGCCTACTGCAATCCAAACTTTTTGGCTACAGTAAATTCAACATTTATGCAACATAAAAGTCTGTGAACAAAATATGTATATATATATATAATATATATATATATATATATATATATATGCACTATTTTTCAAAAATAAATCTTATTGTGTGTTTACAAAAAGGCTCTCATAAATAAAAAATTAAAAAAAAAAAAAAACATTTTTGAGTTAGAATTGCTTTTTTAAAAATATTCAGTAAGCTAAATATTTCAAAATTATTGATTTCGAGATTTTTACATGTACTGAAAATTCAAACTATTCAGCTTCTTTTAACATGTAATTTTGGCATGTTCTCCTCTTTAATTTAGGAAAAAAAATATTTTAAGCATGTAAACACAGGCTTGACATGGCACAATTAGACATAAAATGCATTTTTTTCAAAATATTTTCCAAACTTCGATTTTCTTTTTTAAAAAATTTGTTCTAGCATATTTATTAATATTTATCATATATTAGCTTTATATCAGAGGTTAACGTTTTAGCAAAATTTCATTTTTTTTTTCTTTATAATTTTTTTCTCTTCTATAAGGAATGCGACTTTCACTGATTTTTGGTATTTTTTCATTTGAAACTTCTTTTTTGAAAAAAAAAAAACCTACATACTGTAATTTCAGATTATTAATATTACGTTAATCTCAGATTATCTAAGAAGGTTTGTGTAGTATTCAGAAAAAATCAAAATTATCTGTACTTTAGTCTAGTTACTTAGATAAGGTATAAACAAAATTATCCTTTCAATTTTAGTGGTATAGGGCCTACTGCAATCCAAACTTTTTGGCTACAGTAAATTCCACATTTTTGCAACATAAAAGTTTGTGGACAAAAACAATGCTACTAGGCTTTCCTGCAAATTTTTATTTCATGATTCTTCCAAACGAGCTATATTGAATAAAACTATGCATTTAAAAACAACTTGGATGTAGAGCCTTTTAAACATCTGTGCAGTAGTATAAGTAAACAATCACAATGGCATTTAAATATTCAAAAAATCTACACTGTAGTAATAAACAATGGCATATCATTATACGAACCATCTGCAATAATTCAAACTTTTTCACAAGCTCAAATCATAAAGTTTTCTCTTCAACCGACCTCCAGCCAAACAATTCACAATACTCCAATATGTGTTTATAGCCTTGGCTGAGGACAGTAGAGCATTCTGTGCTATCCTTGGGTACTTCCCAAGCTGCCCTGTGCAATCGCTTGACAGTTCAAAGACACGGATGGCCATTGCACCTGCTGCGAAAACACTAAAATGTGGCCTCGGACACGGATTTCTGCTGTAACAATATGAGGTTCTCAGGGCAAAACTAATTTGAAGAGTCGTAACAGTTGGTGATGGGTTTTTGTTTTTCTAAATAAAAAAACAGTGGAGGTAGGATAACAAAAGAAATGTCGGGTATTATTAAGATGATTTTCGAACACCAACATGTCCCACTTATCCATTTGTCATTTCAAATTCTGTTAGAAACGCTTTGTAATTTGGTAATTCAGTTTTGAATTCCACTAATTCTCATTTCAGCAAGGGAATGGCCATCCTTAGTATTTGCATAGAAAAATAATCATTTGAAAGTTCTTTTTTTTTTTCCGGCAAGAGGGCAAGGAAAACGCTCAAGTTAATTTGGAAATTTTGCAAATCGATTGCTTAATTTAATGGATTGTGAAAAAAAAATTAATATTAAAGTTAATTTTAACCAATTAATCATCTAACTATTAAAATATCCTTCAAATCTTATAAAATAAATTGAGATTTGAGCCTCTAAAGACTCTTCCAATGCATCCATGAAATCAGCTTTACATATAATCCCACAAACCAGGAATTATTTTTAAAAAATTAAGTTTGTGTAGATTGGCTGCAAATTCAAATTCTAATTTAGTGGAGTTTTTTAATGGATCATGTTCATCAAAATTATTGAATCATATTTTTTGTAAATTCAAAGGCACATTGAGAAAATTCAAGCTTAAAACTAACTGCTTGAACGCGAATCTGCAGTATAACGATTTTCTCGCTACATAAAATTGGGACAACAATTGCACTTCTAAGTGCCTTTATTTTCCTCTTATATTAATGATATGCATTGCTGTTTTCAAAAGAAAAATGGAAAAGTGAATGTTTTCAGAAACTTCCGTCTAACGACACAGTTTTACTCCCATCCAGTTATTTTTATTTATACTGCGTAGTTGTTTTATGATGACTCCTTACAAGTGCTATTTAACACTATAACTTTTATTTCTATATACGTGTGTGTGCATATATATATATATATATATATATATATATATATATATATATATATATAAATTTACTCGACCAACCCTGTTGGGCCTTGAGCCTGTTGTTGGTCTTAAAATTTGCCTTTGTATTCGAAACTAGGCTATTTTTTTCGAATTTAACACTGGGGAAAGCATACATTTTTGAAGACATAAGAAACATTCACAACTTTCAATTAGACTATTTAACAGGAATTGAAATTTTATAGGGTTAGCGTAATTTTTCTTTTGCGTTTGCATACTTTCATTTAATTTTTTTTTAAAAAATCACTATTTTAGTGACTGTGAAGATATTTTTGGTGACCATTATCTTCACAAATATCGCTAAATTTGTGAGTCGTTTTTTAAGTCCACGATTTTTTTAAATACCCCATTATTTCATTATTTTAAAATTCCAATAAAGTTAGTGCTGCTATCTATATTCGAAGTTTCAAACTATTTCTGAACTTAATGTTTTTATTGGTTAAAGTTTACCATGTTAATGGTATCAGACTCTGAGAGCAGTGCTTTTTTTTTTTTTTTTTTAGATATATGTCCTGATTTGATTAGGATAAACTTAATACGAATACTCGAAAATACGAATTTTTTTTAACAAAAAGGAAAATCAAAACTATCGCACTTTTTCTGATGCAGAAAAAGTTATTCTATTATAGAAAAGAATTGATTATTTCTGCTTCACATATCACAAATAATTTACAGAAATATTAAACTGAGACAATATGCGGTTTCGATGGACATACTTAATGCACAAATGTTTGTGTGGAAGGTTGAAGTGAACAGTAAGAAAATATTCTTGAAATGAGCAAAACAATAATTTACATTTATATAGTAGCATTTATTTCGTTTTTCTATTATATGGGAATAATCTTTTAAATGTTATTAAGAAAAGTTTTCAGTTTGTACTTGACCTATAAATCTAATGCTTTATATTTTTTGCAACAACAATATTATCGCCCTAATGATTGCTTTACAAGATATATATTTTTTATTAAGTACAATAACAAGAGATCATTAACAAAATTTGAAAGGTAAATAACTGCTGGTTGCTTTTTTTTTTTTTTTTTTAATTTACTTTAAAAAGTTTGCGTAAACTAGCTTATAAAAACATTCAAAGAATTAATAATAAAAAAACACTGGTTATTTTCACTCAAAACTCTGCCTGGACTGAGGTTGTAGCTTAAAAACCGAAGCTTTAAGTTTTTAGACCTATATAAAGTCGTGTCGTATGATAACTTTTTCTTTGAAAAATCAAGATAAATAAAATTCAAAAACTTTGACTTTTGAAATGTTTCCATTTTAAGGCCAGAAACTATGTTTAACGCCGAATAAAGACTTAAATCATGGTATTGAGTTAAAATATTTTTAATAAATTTCAAAGATAAAGAATTTTAACCTTTACACAAAAATTTACTTCACATATAAATATCATGTCTTTAAACTTTAACGTGACAATTTACTTTTCATATACAACTAAACTCTTAGGTTTATGTTAAATAAGAGAAAAAGTAACATACTTAAAATTTCTAAGACAAACATAAAGTAAAAATGTTGTATCATGTGTTTAAAATGCAACATATAAGAGAAAAAAACTAACATACTTGAACTTTCTATAGCAAAAAATTTAAGCGTTAGCTTAAAAATTTACTTTACATATAAAATTCACGTCTTTGAACGGGAAGATAAGCATGTGACGGTAATTAGCCAATCAGGGTAGCTGTAGGTGATACGCCACTCGCCGGCATTTTTAGACCGGAGGATGAGTCACTCTAAAATTTCTTGGAACAGGTCGGGAGATTTGTACAGCAAGTACGGGAAGATAAGCACGTGACGGTAATCAACCAATTAAGATAGAGATCGACGCGCAAGCACCGGGTGACGCTATGGTGTGACAGCAAGTCTTTGAGATTATCGTTTCCTACTTTGCCTTTTTCATAATGAAATGATCGTGTAAACTTGGAATGAGTAAAGTGGATTCCAACGACACCTTAGTCAGTGATAGTAGAATTCATATGGACTTTCTTCCAAAAAATATGATTCACCTGAAGATCATTTCTACTTGAAAACTTTTCTATTATCTATAACATTAAATATCTTTCAAACTCAGTGGGATTATATGCTACAATACGGGTAAAACTTAACAAAATTGTTACATACAAGAAAATAGCAAGAGATTTAGGATTTAGAATAAATACTAGTTATAGATACTCCAAAGAAAAAATGTCACCTCTACTTTTCAATCGGAAAATCAATACAAGTTGGAAATTTATGTTACTTCAAGAAAGATTTAGACAATTTTCTTTGTAATAATATACGTTAAGGTGTCATATTAACTCGTGCAATACATGCTGACTAAGGATTATTTTACTTATCAATCTAGAAAAGAGGAATTGGGAGAAAATATTAAATAAATTGTAGATATTAAATACATTGTAGATATTAAATACATTGTAGATATTAAATACATTGTAGATATGCATTCAAGTTTTGAAAATCGCCTGCAAGACTTTTAAAACATCTTAAGATAATTTGAAAGAAACTTGCTAATTATATGTAAACTACATACCTTTTTTATATTCTAAAAGGAAATCATAAGTAATTTAGTTAACTTTTTTCATGGTAACACTCATATTCAATGACATGTTTTAAAATTTTAACCTTCTTTACATGATAATAGTTATAAATTTTTTCAATCTCAGATGCGATATACTATTATTTCTAATATATATGTTATGAATTATGTAAAGTTTTTAAAAGAGTATATGCAAATCCCCATTCAAAAACATAAAAATCTAACATCATTCAAACAAACTAAAATAATAAGATATTTTCCTTAGTTGAAATAGTTAACTACTCATGTGAGGGAATATACTTAGAAAATTAAAATACTAAAAAAAAGTTTGCTAGGCAAATTTAAAGAATTTTTTTTTTTTTTAAACTAGCATAAATTTGAAAAATGTAGAGTTTGTTACTACGTAAAATTGAACATAATCTGAACAAACTAAATTACACGTGAAAGTTTTAATTTGAGAGGTGTTGACAATATATCATTAATATAGATTTTTAACTTCCACCCATAATTTCTAAATAACTTATACATAAATACATAAATTTCACAAAACTGAAACGGAATGTGTTTTACAAGACGCTTATTTTGTAAGATGAATATTCAATATTACTATAACTGAGCAAAGTTCATTCCGGAAAAAACTTGTAAAAGATACTTATATTTTGAAAATAGTTTGAAATATCTTTTTAAATTTATGAATGCTCGCTTTCGAAAGACATAAATAAAACTAATATTACTCATGATAATTAACACATACATAACATTAGTCAAACAAAGTGAAATTTTTATTGCTTGTGACCGATAACTTTTCAGTGAAGTAGAATTTACGTAAGAAATTTGTGCAAACTTTTTCAACTTTTAAACCAAGTATCATGTAAAATTACAATAGAAAATAGCATACTTCAGAATCGGAACAAGTCTTGTAGTTAAGCTAAATCTATTTCTCAAGGAATTGAAAGCATACCAGAGAAGTCCTTATCATTTCGCATCTTTTCTCATGTTGCAAGAAGATATACTTTGTAAAAGACCGTCGTAACACTTAACAAAAATCAGTAAAAATAAATATATTTTCTATGGCAAAGATAAAACTTCACAGCTTAATTACTGAAATTTAGCTAGGTTACGTATGGTTTATTCACATAACTCGCATATGCTTCGAATGTTGAAATATATTTGTCATTCGAAATCAAGCTCATCGAAAATAAATGCTATCTGCATTTTCAAGTGGGAAATTACTATTAAATAAACTTTACATGTAAAACATTGTCATGTTAAAAAGAAAAATCTACAAAAATGTAAATGATAATTTTACTGTTGGAACATAAATGTTGAGTAATTTATGATTTTATTTTTGAAAACGTTTTATTGTCCAACAGAGAACTTAAACTATAGCAGAAAAACGAAAAAATAGCATTTTTATATCCTATCATGCTTGTCGAAAATTGAATTTATTAGCTGTTGTAATAGATTTTTATTGTCCAAATTTCTATAGTTTTCCTTCACAGTGCAATAAAATTAAGTTCATGAGTAATGAGTAGGTTTTTTTTTTTTTGGGGGGGGGGGGTTATGAATCTTATAAATTTAATGAAATTATTATGAACTAAGAGATTGAGTGAACTGAATAAATCAGTGATGTAAATTTAAACAGTGACTTGAACTGATACATACAATAACTGAAAAGAAGTATGACAAAGTGATAGATGAAGAGAAAATAGAAGTTGATAGAAATGTGTTGAAAAAAGTTAAAGACGACAAGAAATTCATTAATGAGAATTATTATTGACTTATATTAACTTCGGTTTTCTAGCTTATGACAAGAAAATACACTCTTTCTTATTAAGAACCAACTTGATATCTTATCATAGAATGATAAAGATGAAACTTCTATACATTAAAAAAAAAAATAAAAAAAAAAAATTTAGACATAGCAATTTTTTTTTTAAATTCATGTATAGTGTGAGAAGTTTTACTGAAAGTATAGAAGATACAACATTGAAAGATGTGAATGTTTCGAATTACTTTATCAGAAATAAAAAAGGCGTTGAGGTCCGCTATAAAAAATTTTAGGAGAAAAATTTAAACAAAATTTAAAATCAAACATGCTTTTAAGTGGAAACACATATATTAAAACCATAACACATTAAACAATTTATATTATGTCATCTCAGCTGTATCAAACTGAATAACATGAAAACAACCACAAACTGAATAAACATGAAAATTATCAACATATGTGGAAAAGTTTCCTTTTTTCACATATAAAAAAATATAACATTGACATACGTTAAGATCACGAAACTTGCTTGATTATATACCGATAAGAGCAACCAATGTTGCGGGGAGATATTCATTTGACGGTCAATATCCCATGAATAAATTGATAGAAGATGCTTATATTTTCTCATGCTAATTCCAATAGTATTCCACATAACTTCAACTTTATATGTTACACTATAGATATATTTATTTTTGAAATATATTGACTTTCCAAAAATCATCCTTCAATATAAGAATGATCATAGTAAGAATAAAATAAAAGATACTAAGCAGTGATTTAAAGTGTATTTATTTAGACTTAGCAACAAATCATATCCTTGAAACGAAAATTGCTTCAAACCAAAGTATAACTATCCAATTTCATTGATTCCTAAAAGGAAATTTTTCTCATCTAATAATTGAATTTTTTTCTCATACACATTATAAGTGTTGTCCAATCAGTTGTAGAATAGTTGAAGATTTCCGACCTCTTTCTAAATATTAACAAGTCACTGTTGAAAAACTTATCTATTATATATATACAGTGGTAGAAGTGGGAAAAAAAAGGTGGGGGTACGGCCAAAAGTCGGTGACAAGTGCATCCCCTCAACGATAAATTTTATAATTTCGTTTCTAATAACAAGAAATTTATAACAATTAAATAAATAACAATTAACTAGTAGAAAGGAAACAATTTTCAACAAGAACAGGGTCCAAAATTTATTGTTATTTTAATGAATATTCTGCGACTTAGTTTTTTTACCAGGAAGTAAGAGATGAAGTGAAGTAATAATTCAACATTATAGACGTAACTGTTTATTTAGATTTAAATAATGCCTTTAAATAAGCATACTTTCATAAAATTAAATTAATAAGGAATTCTAATTTTTTTTTTTTTTTTTTTTTTTTTTAATACTTTGTCTTTATATTTTTTTCTAGTTCCTACAAAGTTAAAATTTGACCAAGTGAAAATACCTGTATCTTTATACAAAGTAGTATAATATATTTTTATAACTATGACAAAAATAGTTTTTTTTTCAGTGACTTAAAGCTTTTTCTCATTGTCATTACATTTCACATTTCCCTACATGCTTGGTATATTTTTTAAGAAAAAAATCTATGCTTATTTAATTTTAGTACTATCTAATATCCTATGCCCAGTATTGCTTAATGTTCCAAGAAATTTATAAACAAAATTAGTGATAAAAACTGAAAAATATAGTCGGGAATAAATAAAAAAAAATTATACAATTTTGAATTAGATGACTCGGAAGACAGTGATAAGATGAATTTGTTTCAACAATTTTGGCATTGATAGTGTATACAAGTATTGTATCGTGCATTCAAAAATTGAAAGTAAAAAAATTGAAAAATGATATTTTACCTTCTTAAAGGAAATGTTTGCATTTTCCAGCTTTCTCGTTTGGCTTCATGGATAATTTTTCCTGCACATTTACGAGTTTTACTGGTTTTGTGTTTAAAAATCTACTTTCTTAAGGATTCTCGTTAGTCAAATTCCTTGTGTCCATGTGGCAAAATGTTACACAATACCCATTCGTTAGAAAGTTTCAAACCTTGTTTTTTTCTGGTTCCAAGCTTTTCAGCAGCCTTTTGTATGTGTTGCATCCAAGTTTTTGTTCTTCTCAAGTAAGCCATGGATACTCGTTGTATTTCTGAAGGTGCGTATCATTTTATGTCCAATACTTTGGAAAACCATTACTGCAGTGCATTTTTGCTTACTGTTGCTGCCACGTGCTAGATTCTTTCTCCACTTGGTCTCTTCAACTTGATGCACTTGCACATTTTCCACTGCTCCTTCCTCAACGTTCTGTCGTGTACAGTGCCGGAACTAGGGGGGGCAGGCGGGGCAGCTGCGCTAAACAGAGGGGGCGCCGAAAAGCCAACAAAGCGCTACTTGTTGTATAAAGTTTAATATTTGGACAAAAGGATAATTTTTCATTAATAAATTTTCATTTTTTCTTAAAATTCTGGATGATCTTTAAGATATCCAACAGAAGAAAAAATCCACTAGAAAAAAAATAATACATTTCTGTACAAAGAAAGTAATAATCTATCCTTTTACAAAAGAATGACATCGAATTCACCCTACCTCCTGGTGAAGAATAGGTTTGTGCTACATGGCAGGCTGCCAGAAATGCTAATTTAAAATCGCATTGGTAATATGTAGTTAGATAAAATTTAGCGTTACAACAATTTAATGCTATTGAAATTTTCGTAAATTGAAATATGTCGAAGAAATTATCTGGGGCGCAGAATTGCAGAAAAGCAAAAGAAACTGCAAAAATATCCCAACCTTTTATCATCTTGGCTAGTTCACGAGACTGAAACCAATGAAGGTAAGAATTTTTTTTAATTTGTAACCTAATAAACTTTGGAAGATGTGTATTAAAGACAAGGGTTACATTTGGGATATATCTCTTGCCAAATATATTTATTGTTCTCTAGGCGTCCGCAGGAATTTTTACAGGGGGCTGCAAGATGTTGAATTGTTTAGAAATCGTTTACTTTTGTTTTTGAGGTTGATTATCGTTAACTTTAAAGGTTCATTGCGATTCCTAATGAAAATTAATTAGCAAAAAGTTAATTAACAATTGAAATAATTAACAATTGAAACGTTTTCTCTAAGAGAATAATTTAGTATTTCTTCAACTAAAAACAGATTATTTTTTTTTTCATTTTTACACATTTTGAATCGTGCTGAGTTTAAAAAAACTGGGGGGTGTTGAACTTTGAACAACTTTCAATTCCCACTGTTTCCTTCATTTAATTTAGCAATTATTTTGGCTGTAAAAAATGACAGCTACCCTTTGTGCAAGCACGATTTTGACAAAAACCGTAACGCCAGGTGTAATGGCCAAAGTAGGTCAATCCGTTTGAAAGTAATGCTGACCACAGACAACACACGGACCCACAAACTTTTTTTCTAGAACACTTTTTTGATACAGCATGTTCTGAAACGTGAAGAAATGCAAAAAAATTATGCGATAAAAAGTTGAAAGATGAATGCCTGCAGCACAAGAATTCCTATTTATCGCAAAACATATCGATTTTTTAAAAATAAAAACGAAAACTGTAAATTACATCCTATCCAAATCTCAATTTAAATGCACTGACTAAATATGTGACTATATATTTTTAACAATATATTTTACTATATATTTTTAAATCCCTTATATTAACTTCACTTTTGTTTGAGTGTGCGTTTGAGCGGGACCACCGCGAAATTAAGAAACTGATGATAGTCTGTTGGATTCGCGGCGGTCCCGGTTTGAGCCTGGCGTACAAATCTGCGGATGCTTAATTAACCCCCTTCCCATCCTCCTATCGTCTTGAAACTTTCATGTGTAACATGTTAAATTTTACATGTTTCACATGAAAGTTAAAAAATTTTATTTCCATGCGAGACATGTAAAAATTTACCTTCATGTAAAACATGTAAATTTAACATGTTACAAATGCAAAGTTATTAGTATTTTTTTTTTTTTATGTTTTTTTATGATTGATGATTTTTTACAGTGATAGTAATATCGTTTGACAAGTTGGGGGGAGAGTTCATCAATTAGTAACGATATTAGCAGGGCTCGATGAAAGATAAAAAATAGTGGATTCAATTATCCTCTTTTGCCCCCAGATAACTAATTACTCTTACAAATGTAATGAAATATTAAATTATAAATATATAATATTTGTATGAGATTAAGAATACTTAAGAACTCATTAAAATGATTTCATGTAGATCTGGTGAAGTGTAAAATTTTAACTATCTTAAAACTGAAACTACAGGGTGGACATAAAATAACTTTCCCTGTTTGACGGCATCTGCAGCTAAAACGAATGAACAAAATTAAATTATATTTTATCTGTAGACTATGGAAAGTCAGGGTAGATGAATACCACCAGAAAAAAATTTAGTTTCAAAAGTTGTCAATAGGGGAAAATTGGTGCTGTCGGAACTGAAACACGTGAATAACTACAACGAACGCACGAAAAAGGGATTATTCAGAATGTCAACAATGACTTGTTGATAAAAAAGAACATACCATACAGTTATGAATGAGTTAATGAAACACAAAACATAAGCTCTAATTTGTTAATATTTGGGTCTCCTGGACGCCGCGCAACATTTTCGAAGTGCTAACCTTTCCTGTGTACAACATATATTGCATACGGCGTATACAGCTGCGTGTGTACTGTCAGTTTGGATGTCGGCAACGGCTGGTCTTATAAGCAAGACATGCAAGTTTGGAATACCACCACCATACACAACGGATTTAAGGTACCCCCATACCCAAAAGTCACATTAGTTGATGTTCGGGAAACGGAAAGGTACACATTGAACAACCTTTATACAGTTTATAAAGCCTTTGAAATTTCCTAAGAGCCGCCGCAGCATTATATTATCTATTGTAGAACAGTTTTACCAGTAAAGCAGCACGTTGAGGTTGGTCACATATTAGCGCACATCAACAGTCAATGAATGAATTGCTAACTGAGCGTTCGCCCTTTTCTTTTTAAAGGAAATGCGTTGAGCTGCTATCATCTACGCTCTAGATATTACAAAATTACGATCTCGATATGCAAATTTTCTCATACGTTCGTGAGAGAAGCGCCCTCCCCCCCCCCCCTTGATTGACCTCTAAATCCGACCTTGGTCGATCAATGGATATGGATAATCTGGAAGTATATTTTAAGAACACTGCATATAGGTTTTTTTTTTTTTTTTTACTTTTTTTAAATATTCAATTTCGCCCTGGCTAAGGCACAGTGTTGCCCCCCCTCCCCTCAGGAAAATCATAGATCCGCTAATGACCTTGTATAAGATATTCTTGTATAAGATATTCTTATAGAATACATAAATAATATTAAATAACGAGCCGATGAAGTCGACAAGAGAAAAGATTTCCTAACTATAGGCGTTTCCAAACATAAGAGACTTCCAAAAAATCAAAAGCGTACACGTCTCCACCTAGCACCAATAGTACAGGAAAAATACGATATTTGAAAAACAAAATTCGTTCATTCTTGAAACTTCGGTTATAACATCTTTTTGGCCGTAGAATACAAGATCCGATGAGTCCCCAAAATTTAAAGGGGTGGAGCACTGTTTTTGAGAGGGGGGGGGGGGTACATTCTCTCCAAAATTAAACTTTTCCATATTGGTCGAGTGAGGTATCGCTTTTTATGAATTTTTTGTGCTGAATCGAATGAAATAACTTTCAGATAGATCGGAACACTTATTTTCAAGATATAATGGGTTTTATGGGTAAAATATTCGAAAATCCACATAAAACACCAACATAAATTTTGTTGTACAAAAATGCTTCAATTTACAAATATTTATTAGTTTTTATCATCTTACTTACATAAACTATTAACATCAGTGACAGTTTCTGAGTTTATTTCATCATGGATGCAAAACTGTCCAAGATCATCATTGTCAAAGTCATCCATTTCAGAATTACTATTGGTCATTTCTTCATAGTTTTTGCTGAAAGCTGAACAACGCACACCACTTTTGACGTAAACGCACTGTTGGGTTGAACAATATCCTTTACTTGTACAAGAAATCAGTTTGAGTATTGCATCAGTGGCAGGTTATAAAGTTGTTTTTTTTTCAGTCTGTAGTTCACCCTCTCGAAGAATCCTAGTCCAATCTTCTGGACGTAGGTGGTAGTTGAGCCATTTCTGTATTTTGTAGTACACTCTATAGGCTTTCTGAGCTGCACTTGTGGAAGTAGAGGTTAAGGATTCCTATCTGGCTATCTTCTTCTGAAGTGACCTCTGGAAGAAGCTGTGGCGAAGTTGGTCAAGTTTACGATCTTTTGCTCCATACAATAAAAAAATGCTCTCCAGCACCTTTCCTGCTAGGCATTCGATTTGGAGAATATTCTGATACAGTCCAGTCAATTAATATGCTATTAGTTTGAAACAACTTCAAAACTGTTTTTTCTCTTTTCTATAGATTGCATTTGTAATATCACATCCCCTGATATCGCATCTATGGGCAAGGAAAATGTAGTTTTCAACATTTGGAGGTTGCGGTTGTAAGTTTTTTTAGTGATAAAATTGTATTGTAACACGTCCTATTTTCGGCTTCAACAGCAATATAAGTTTCTCCTCTAAGGTAAGTGCAATCATTATGATTAAGACGTACCATGGGTACCTTGCAATTAAACCTTGGCTGACGATAGTAGGCTGAAATTCGGCAGATTTCTCTAAGGCTGTTCGAAGAATAAGAATATATGCATCACTAACTACCTGTTTCACCTCAATGTTGTTTCTTTGAAGAACAATTGTGAGTATCTTGATTAACTGTTTTTTATTCTGAACTGTACTACTAATTAAATAAAGGATTATTTTATTTCAACCGTTTCTATATTTTTGAAATGTAATTGCTGTATCTCTTCACACAAGTTTGCCAAGCATCTACATGTTGTAAAAAAATTTAATGTCTAAAATATCTTCAAGTGGTTAAGTAATGTGTAACATTGCTGATTTCCTTAAAACATGTGAACACAAGACATCCAAGAACCCTCTTTGAACAAGAACTCTCACAACTATGAACTCTCTATCAACAGTTTGATCAATGACCAGATCCGATGAAATATTACTGAAAGTTTGTTGGTTCTCCCGATAATGAAATATCCCTTTGTATACCGTAACATATGTTTTTGCAACTGAGGGGACATTTACTGCAGATAAATAAGGCATGCTTTTGAATAATGAATGCGTCTCTTTGCAAAAAAATACGAAACCATATGTTTGACAGTCATCAAATGCATCTCCCAATCACCAGTCCTTTCTGCTTCTATGAATTTTCTTACCAGTATTACCATTTCAAGGTACTGGATCAACAACTGGAATTTCTCTGTTTGATACGTACCAAGACTTCCCACACTTTTTTTGTTAGATTTATAATGTTTGGAGCCAATGAAATTGTGTCTTTGTTATGGATAGAGTTATTGAAACACTATCACTTCTTTCAATGCCCGTCTTCCCTCTTCATTAATTTGTATATGTCCTTCAGATGTAAATTATACTGAGCTAACAAAATGTGTGCTCTGACAGCATGAGAACAAGCGCTCCCTGAAAGTATATGTTTCGTAGTATTATCAACGTACGCAGCAGACAACAACTCTTGCAGCCGAGAATCCACCATTATTTTCCGATTGAACCAAGGAAGGGCATTAGTAAATGAAATCCTCCTATTCTCACCACAACTTTCTGCAGTAATGATTCCGGTGGGACTGATAGGGTTCATGCCAATTAATAAGGTTATCCAATACTTTCATATATAAAGGCAAGTCAAAAGTTACAAAAATAGTTTTCAAAACAGGAAGTTGTTCAACATCAATTGCCATCACTAAAGCTGTATATACAGTTTCAAGAGTTGAAGGAGGTGCAATAATAAAAGGTAGAGTGATAATGCTAGATTTATCACTGTATTGATTTCCTATAATTGTTTCAGAAAACCACTGCCAACCAAAAATATTTTGAATTTTCCACCATTTTGTGATTGTCCAAAAGATTGTGTGGAAGGAGTGTAATAATGTACTTTGATTAGGAAAAGCTTATTTAAGACGATGAATGAGTATTCATGGACATCTGACAGCATTTTAAAGGCAATCTGTTTGACGAGAACAATTCCCTTATTTTCAGACAGTGTTGATATTGTTTGTAGCTGTTGTATAGTAATTCGAGCATTGGAATCCAAAATTAAATGAGTAGGTGTCACACATTTTAAGCCTTAATTTATCAGAAAAGTTTCCTTTAAAAAAGTACCAATCGAGAAACTTATTTTAGTTTTTACTCGATAAAAACTCCTTCAATGCATTTTGCTTAATCAATTTAATGATTTTCAAATATTTTACCCATAAAACCTATTATATCTTAAAAAGGAGTGTTCAAATTTATCTGAAAATTATTTCATTCGATTCAGCACAAAAAATTATTAAAAAATTGTACCTCACTCGACCAATATTGAAAAGTTTAATTCTTGGTGGATTTTACCCCCCCCCCCCTCTCAAAAACAGTGTTCTACCCCTTTAAAATTTGAGGACTCATCGGATCTTGTATTCTACTACCGAAAAGGTGTTTTGACCAAAGTTTCAAGAATGAACGAATTTTGTTTTTCAACTGTCCATTTTGGGGCTATTTTTCCTGTACTACAAGTTGAGCGATCAACAGTGAAGGAAAAGGAGACGAGGAGCAAATTTTCCTACCAGCTGCAGTTATTCATATTATGAATAGGTTTAAAGAATACAATCCCAAGCAAGTTTGATCTTTTTTCTAATGACTTAAATTTAATCTTGAGTAACTAACTACTTGAACATTCAATTTATTTCCGGCTACCTGTGTCTGTTAACTTACATAAACAAATCAGAACAACTCTAGTGACCATAGTTGAAACGACAAAAATATTTTTTTCTGCCAAGTTGAGGCATCGAGAAACGTTTTGGCTGAGTTGAATTGCAGCCAGATTGTAACGTTTCCGTGATGTTCAATTCCACCAATCAGGGTTTGCAGCTGGTAGGAAGATTCGTTCCTCGTAACCAAAGCGTCCTTGATCGGTGCGCAAAAAAATACGTTTACGAACGCAGCCATTGACGTGATTTTATGATCTTCAAATGACGTCATTTATCACGTCAAGCTGCTACTTGGGTTACTTTTGACTCTGCTTTTTTTCCAATTAACCAATTTACAATCCAACTTTAAAACAGTTCCTATTCTTTTTAACTTTTGTAATAACACCTAATGCTGCGCTTGATCGAATGCCTTCTGGAAATCATTATAGACTATGGGCCTGATTCTCACCAACTCTCGAATCGGAATGGCAATCGGAAAGGGGTGTGTCACGTGACTTTCCGATTATTTGCGATTCTCACGTCAAAATCTCGTTTAACGAGATGTCCAATCTCTCGGAATGCGTCTCTGTTGCTCTGAAGCTCTTGGGATGCCATGACGATTATCGAGATTTCGGCGAAGTTTATTCTGATTGGTTGCTCTAGTTGTATGTTGAAGTGTATATTGTTGCTGCTGTTTTAAAACAACAAACATCAAAATGGATCCTGCAAGAACATTAGTTTTTATGAATTTTACCCAGTATTTAGTGAACAGGGAATTGAGAAGACAAAGAGTATCTATAATAATAAAACAGGCTGTGTGTCTGACTGTCTGTGTCTCTGTGAATCTACAGAAACCTACTTAAAATTGGAGTAGAGCTCTGAAATTTTCAGAATACGTAGTTTTGACCTTCTAATTTTATGCATCACAAACAGAATTTTAAAATTTTAATTAGTTATTTTTATTTAATTATTTTAGTTAATAAATATGTTACAAAACGATATCTAATAGGGCTACAGCTCTGAAATTTTCAACATAAGTAGTTTTGGCCTTTTAATCGGACTTTTAAAAAACAGAATTTTAAATTTTTATTTTGTTCCTTTCTAATTAATTTTTTTAATTAATTAATAAGCATTTTATAAAACGATTACTAATAGGGCTACAGCTCTGAAATTTTCAACATAAGTAGTTTTGGCGTTTTAATCGGACTTTTAAAAAACAGAATTTAAAATTTTTATTTTGTTCTTTTTTAATTAATTTTTTTATTTAATTAATAAACATTTTACAAAACGATTACTAATAAGGCTACAACTCTGAAATTTTCAACATAAGTAGTTTTGGCCTTCTAACTGTATACATCACAAACAGAATGTTAAAATTTTAATTAGTTCTTTTTAATTAATTTTTTAATTAATTAATTAATTAATTAATTAATTAATTAATATTTTACAAAACGATTTCTAATAGGACTACAGCTCTAAAATTTTCAACATAAGTAGTTTTGTCCTTCTAATTGGACTTTAGAAAAACAGAATTTTTAATTTTTGTTTAGTTTGTTATTAATTAATTTTTTTAATTAATTAATATATATATTACAAAACGATTTCAAATACGGCTACAGCTTTGAAATTTTCAACATATATAGTTGTGGCCTTCTAATTGGATTTTTAAAAATAGGAATTTAATTTTTTTTTTATTATTAATTAACAAATATTTTACAAAGCGATTTGTGATTGGGCTACATTTCTGAAATTTTCAACACAAGTAGTTTTGGCCTTCTAATTGGACTGATAAAAAGAATGTTAAAATTTTAATTTGTTTTTCAGTTAATTTTTTTACAAAAAGTTAATTCGAATAAGCCTAGATCTCTGAAAGTTTCAACATAAGTAGTTTTAGCCTCTAATTTTGCTTTCCACAAACACGTGTTAAAATAATCTAAAAGGGGTGTTGTATTTTTGTATTAACGGGGAATTTTGTTTTTCTTGACAAGTTAGAGGCTTCCAATATTAAGTAATTAAGTATTAGATTTTAGTGAGTGAAGCGAGCTTAATGCTTACGCAGCAATGAACCTTTCAGAGAGCGAAGCGAGCCTATGCTTGCATAGCAATGAACCTTTTAACGAGTGAAATAAGCCTGTGTTTACGTGTCCATGAACTTTCCAGCGAACGAAGCGAGCTCGATTTTGCGTAGCGATGTACCTTCCTCTGCGAGCGAAGAGCCAAAAACTGGGTCTTATACACGAATGACAGATTTCCGCAACACGAGGCCTCACAGCTAGCTAAAATATTGCACATGTTAAAATTTCGTGAAGCACGGGTATTTAGCTAGTTTACAGATAAAACAATCCCTTTGACTCTCACGATATTCATTTTATTGAATTTTTTCGGCTTTCGAAACCTGCAGCATGGCTGGTAATCGAAGAAATTAGAAGTGTACTTGCCACACAGTGCCGGGAAAAAAGAAATATGAGCCCTGAACTACTTTATTTTTTCTGTTATTAAGACTTATTTCTCCTAAGTTTTACATAAAACTACGGAGCCAATACAGGAAGGAAAAATTAATCATGATAAATTCTTATATGTTCACTACATTTACGAAAAAAAACTGATTTTTCCTTTGACTACCAAATAGTTTTGGTGGTACCAGGCAAGAACGTGATTCATTTAATTCATACGGCAGCCAACTGTTAGCAAATTAGTATTTGCATGTTGCGATTCTTATCAATATTCTAATTAAAACTGTTGCATACATTTATCTCCTGTTGGGTGCCTGCTACTTACCAATAATTTTTATCACTATGTTCTAAATCATAAACAAAACATTGTGTTCATCACAAAGAGTTAAAATGCACAATAAAAGCCATAAATACCGCCTAGCTTGTGTTTGATAAAAGTTTTACTATTTTTTTTTTTTTTTTTTTTTTTTTTTGAGTCATTTATTCTCAAAATTTGCTGTCTTGTGATTTAGAGGGACCAAAGGTATTCCTCTGTTATCATCAGAAAAGTTAATAAATGTTTTAATGCATTTCTGTTCAACTTTCTTGGAAGCCATTTCTTGCAACACCACGAGGAGATGAAGAGTTCCACAACAAAATTATGAACATTGAATTGAAGTCAAAACAGCACATGGTTCTGAAAACTCTACTGCGCATTCCTAACCGCGCAGTTTTCAGCGGAGGAAGTACGTCATTCTTCTATTTCGGGAAAAACTGAGGTCAGAATCACTCCTTATCTACTAAACGAGAAATGACCAGATTCCGAGAGAGCCGGTCACGATTTTTTTTCCCGATTCGATCGGAAGTGAGAATCAGGCTCTATAAGTCGACCGATTTCCTACTATCCAATTCCTTAGTAACCTCGTCCATATCGGTTGGCCCACCTGATGGCTGTGTGGTTAACGCTCTGGCCTCGCATGCTAAAGTTGCTGTATTCGAACCCCGAATTAAGCATGAATGGGCGTAATGGTTTTGAATCCACATTAAGCTGTAAGTCCCGGCCTAATTAGCCGTCATTGTGCGTAAAAATAGGTTGTTGATTGTATAAACCAACCAATCCATATTGTTTGTCAGACTGTTAGGTGGGAGTTTTCCACGTTTTCTCCAATTGGAAACACGCAGAATGACCTTAGTGAAGTCCTTGCACCACGAAACATCATCAACCAATTCGAAACTCAAACATATAGGAAAGTTTCCCCTTTCGTAGACCTATCTGAAAGTATCCCCTTTTCACAGAAATAATGACCTAACAATGATTCAATACAAAAGCCTTGAACACTTGTGCCAGGCAATTTCTAGCATGATCAATCAACTGTTTTGAAACAATTGATACAATTGCAAAACAAAAAATCTTTAAATATATATAGCTGTATATAAATACAGTACCATAAAAATTATTTCAAGCATTTCCTAATCACAATTTGTGACCAAACGGTATAGTGGTTAGCGTGCTAGCTTCTAGACCGCGAGGTTGCGGGTTCGAGTCCCGTGTTGGCATGGGTGTTTGTAAATGTATGTTGGCTTGTCTAATGACGAATGTTTCGGCGCATTATAGCCCTCGTGTTGCTGACGGCGCCAGATAATCTGAATACAACCAACCAACCTAATCACAATTTGTATCAAAAGGCAAAAGAACTCCAATTAATAGCAGGCATGTAACTAGATGACGAGCGATAAAAACTTTAATAAAATTATTCTTTTACTCCATTATAGCACAGAGAACTCTCGATATTTTCTCTTTACCTTATTCGTTCCCTATACCTTTCACCACAACATTTAAAAATTATTATTTATGACTTTATTGTGTTTATTAAATACATAGAATTGCAAATTACTTATGATTAATAAACACATTTACATGTTGAATAAATATTCTAATATTTTCTTTGCACATAATCATCCACTCTTGAAAAAATCTTTGGCTATGCTGGTGAACATAGGTGTCAACTTTTCAAAAAACATGGGGGGGGGTGAGTTTTGACGGAAGATGAAATTTTTCGCAAAATTATCGAAATCTATTAAATTTTCAAAAATCTAGGTATGACACAACTTCTCATATAATACCAACAATAAACAGTTATAATAATTTATTTGGAGAATGAGGGGAAAAAAGGAGATAGTGTTACAAAAATCAGGGTAGGCAGCCCCTCAGAATTTAAAAGTGGGGAGGCCAGCCCCCCTCCCCCCTGCCCCCCCGTACTTTACGCCTATGCTCGTGAATAGAAGTAATAATAAAAAGTGTTAGCTGTGTTGGAAAATGGATATTTTCATGAAATTAATTACATTCAAATTCCACACGAGCCATATTCTGCAACTTTAATACAAATTAAATTATGCTAATAACAAAAACTTGTATTAAATGGATCTAATATAACATTATAAAAAATTTAATCTAAAAGTTTAGTCTAATAAATACATTTTCATCTACATTTTAGATTTTAAGGCATTTTCAAATCTCAGTGTTTACAAAATTGAAATAAATTTTTAGACTAAATGTAACGCAACATTAATTGAGTAGCAGCTTGTTTTAACGAGGCAGCAAACATATTAAAATTTGTTCCAGGTTAGTTTTATATAAAAGCAAACTTGGAATCAGCATCTGATATAATGTGCTCGATCTGTACAGAAATAACTTGCGTATAAAAATGTCCACTATCATTACGCTAGTTTCAACCATGCGTGCTCGCAGGATTATTTGCAATGGGGTGCAAGACTGATAGAATTTTGTTTAAATCGTTAATTTTTCAGAAATGTGGATTGCAATTTCTAATGAATTGTCAATTAACAATTATGCAATAATTTTCACTTATATAATAAAAAAAATCACGGTATATATTTTTAAAATCCTCTCTTCAGCAGATTTTATTTAGTAACCAACGCAACCATGTTAAAAAAATCTTGTGCAAGAAAAAAAAATTGAAAAAATACAACAACAAAAAAATAATGAAAGTTTATCTTACTTTTTTTTTTTTTTTTTTTTTTTTTAATATATACAGCGTGTTCCCGTATAACCTGGCCGACCTTTATTTTCGACACCGTTAGTCCTAGATGCATAGTTCCAATTGAAAAAATGTTTTAAATCGTTAAAATATTTTAACTGAATAGATTTTAAGTTAACAAAGGGGTTGGTATAAAAATTACGCGTTGTAAATTTTTATACGGTCCCCAGTTCCCCCAACTCCTATTTAGAAAAATGTTGCCCATGAAAAAACATTTCCAATAAAAAAAAATTGAAATTTGTTTGACCAATAGCCACGGTGTTATTGGAGTTTACAGTTTTAACGCTATTTGGGGGGCCCGTACATAAATTGAAATGAGAAAATATTATCTTATCGGAATAACAGCGAACTTCTAGACTAGATTTGACTATGGCAAACAAGTTGTTATTCATCGCCTAAAACATTATAATTTTTTACTAGAAATTGCTTTGAAAAAAAAAAATTACAAATTTTACAACACATAATTAACAGCAAACAAACTTATAAACAATTTTAAATAAGTAATTTTAAATAATAACATAATCAGAAAGCAGCGCTTTTTGTTAACACAAACAAAAATAAAAGGTAATAGAAATAAACAAAGTGAAAAGGATAAATAACCTCTTTTTTAATTACATATGCTCGAAATGTTTTCCTTCGACTAAAATACCTAAGTGCACCCGTGATTCAAATTCATCTTCAAAATTTGTCAACATTACAGGCGTAATACACCTGGCAGCGGATAAAATTCGATTCTGCAAATCTAATAGAGTCGTTGGACGATCATGACCGCCAGAAAGGCACGATACCACCTTGCGGCCCACCTTTATTTTTCTTTATTCGATATGTTAGCGAGTGGCAACGCAATAACTTTTTCCCTTTACTATAAATGGGTCGAACCGACACCACTCTAGACACTTGTCTATGATTTTGTATCTATCAACAGTCTGATTAAATTTGTAAATAAATGTACATATGAGAGCCGTTCCTTCAGAAAGTTTATTTCACAAGCACGCACACTTCATATGGTCCGTCGAGCAGGAGTTATTAGTAAGAAATCCAGTGGTAAGATTAGTGCTTTTTTGAAATCTTTCCTTACTTACCAAATTAAGTAATCATGAAGGCTTTGCTGAAGGAACAATTTAATATCTTCGACAGAATGACTAAATCTGTTCGTAATTATAAGAAAGACTCTGAGTCACGGAAGACCAAGTCTTATCTTCAAATAAGCCTGAAACTACTAGCCGATTTGTGGGATACCTTTAATGCTAATCATGAAAAGCTTTTGGCAGAAGATATACCGGAAGACGAGCGCTACGTTAAAAATGATCTTCCCTCGGAAATAGAAGAGTTTTACGTCACAAATATGGCAGAAATTCAAGAATACTTAAATACTAATTTTCCCGAAAAGCCTATAGAACAATTCGAAATTCGTCAACCATCTGACAAAAAACCAGAGGAAAAATTACCAAAAATCAAACTTCCAATTTTTACTGGCAAATATGAAGATTAGGGTTCGTTTCGTGATCTTTTTTCATGTTTAATGGGTGAAAACTGCTCTTTAAGTAACGTTCAGAAGTTGTACTATCTCAAAACGCATTTTTCTGGGGAAGCAGAACAGTTAATAAAACACTTTCAAGTCACCGAAGCTAATTACGGAACAGCTTGGAAAGTTTTGAAAGACCGTTTTGAAAACAAACGAGTGCAGGTTAACTCCGAATTAAGAATTCTCTTATCTCAACCTAAGATAACATCCGATACCGCGCAAAGTATTAAAGGTTTAATTGACACTTCGGAACGATGTATACAATCTCTAGCTAACCTAGAAATACCGGTTAATCAATGGGATGCTATTTTAGTACATATTTTGAAGCAAAAGTTGTCACATGAGTCTCTACAATTATGGGAGCAAAGTTTAGTAGCCAAGACAGAAGTTCCAACATTCGTCGAATTGAAAACCTTTTTGGTCGGCCGATTTCGAACGCTCGAAGCAATTTCACCTAAAGGTTATGCAAGATCCGAACTCTGCAGGCAAACCCATACTAAAGCTCACCATTCCTTTAAATCTGCCAACTACTATGCGATAATGAGCACAAAGTTATTCATTGTCCCAAGTTCATAGAGAGCCGACCAAACGGTATAGTGGTTAGCGTGCTAGCTTCTAGACCGCGAGGTTGCGGGTTCGAGTCCCGTGTTGGCATGGGTGTTTGTAAATGTATGTTGGCTTGTCAAATGATGAATGTTTCGGCGCATTATAGCCCTCGTGTTGCTGACGGCGCCAGATAATCTGAATACAACCAACCAACCCAAGTTCATAGAGCTACCGATACCGGAAAGGTTAAAATTTGTGCACGATAAAAAGCTATGTTTCAATTGCCTTTCTTCCAGACATCACGTCCGGCAATGCTCAAGCAAGTTCTCGTGCCTGATATGCAAGAAGAAGCATCATACTCAATTACACGACGCTGTAGCCCAAAAGCGCAATGAAGCTGGGAATCGAGAACCTCAGACGGTAATGCAAGCCGAAACATCTGATGTGGCAGCACACTTTCTAAAGAACTCTCAAGGTAAACAAGTTTTATTAAGTACAGCTTTAGTGAAAATATTTAATCCAGAAGGAAACGAGATTGTAGCCCGTGCTTTACTGGACCAGGGCTCCCAATCAACATTCTTGACAGAGAATATTTCTCAAATGTTACATTTACAGAAATTCTCAATATCTGCTCGCATATGCGGGATAGGTAAATCCACTTATGATAAATGTAATAAACTCGTCACTTTTGGCATCAAGTCAATGTCCGGTGAATCTATAGTTTCGAACGCAGAGGTCCTAGTCTTAAGAAGTTTAACTCATTACGGACAAAACTTAAGAGTTAAAGGAAGCAATTGGAAACACCTTTACGGTTTAAATTTAGCTGACCCTTATTACACCAATCCTGGTAAAATAGACATAATAATCGGTGCAGACCTTTTTCCTGCTATTTTATTGGAAGGTATAGTAAAAGGTCCGACATCATCCCCTCTCGCTCAAAACACACGTTTTGGATGGGTTTTGATCGGTCCGGTTAGTTCAATCGAAGAAAATCCAAAAAGTATAGAAATAACCAATTTGCACACCATCACCGATCTGCATAGACAACTACAAACCTTTTGGGAATTGGAAGAAATAACGAATGTTAGACAGCCAACAAACGAAGACCTAAAATGCGAAGAAATATTTCAATCCACTTGCGTAAGATGAAATAAAAGGTATCAAGTTAATCTTCCTTTTAAAGAAAACTCCGAAGTACTTGGCGAGTCCAAACGTATAGCAACTTCTAGATTCTTACATTTAGAAAGCAAATTCGAAACAAATGCTCACCTTGGAACTGATTATTCTAATTGTATGAACGAATACTTGCAACTTAACCACATGGTCGAAATAGAGCCTCACAAAATTGATCTAAAAGTAGATGAATCAGGATTTCACGGGTTCTATCTTCCGTATCATACTGTGCACAAAAGAAGATAGTTCAACAACAAAAATACGCGTAGTATTTAATGCCTCTCAAAAATCTACAAGCGGAACATCTCTCAATGACAAGCTACTCACTGGCCCAAACATTCAAGAGAACATGTCCGCAATATTACTTCGGTGGAGAATTTTTAAAATAGTCTTCACTGCAGATATAGAAAAGATGTATCAACAAATCTTGGTTTCAGAAGATCACACTGACTATCAAAGAATAGTTTGGAGATCCAGCAAGTACGATTCCCTCAAAGACTATAAACTTTTGCGGGTAACTTTTGGAATGGATTGCTCAGCTTATCTTGCCATAAGAGTTCTAAAACAGCTAGCAGAAGACGAAAAGAGTTTCCCGCTCGGATCGAAGATTTTGACCAACGACTTCTACGTTGATAATTTGATGTCTGGTGCAGATAACTACTATGAAGCTTCTGAGAAAAAGATGGAAATAATCGATATCCTAAAAGAAGGTGGATTTAATTTAAGAAAATGGTCAAGTAATATAAATCTTCTACTCGAAGACATACCACAACATCATCGAGAAATAAGTGACAATAAACCTATCAACTTCGAAACCACAATTAAAACCTTAGGTTTACAATGGAACCCTAAGCAGGATTATTTTTACTTCAAGCTCAAATTTACTCCCGAGATAAAATCCCCTACCAAACGTTCCATACTATCTGATGTGAGCAGGCTATATGGTCCTTTAGGTTGGATTGCTCCAATCACAATTGTTGGTAAAATACTAATGCAATCACTTTGGCTAACTGGTTTCGACTGGGATAATGAAATTCCCTATCGTATTCATGCACGCTGGACACGCTATGCTTCACAGCTACACGAGCTGGAAGCAATAAAAATTCCACGTTGGGTAGGTTACTTGACAAGTTCAATTCAACAAGTTGAAATTCATGTTTTTTGTGATAGTTCGATACAAGCATATGCGGCAACGATATACATAAGTATATATAATGGAAAAACACAATCTACGCGTCTTTTAATTTCAAAAACTCGAGTTGCTCCTCTAAAGCCGGTATCACTTCCTAGATTGGAGCTCTGCGGTGCAGTTTTGGCTGCAAAATTAACCTCTCAAGTTCTTACAGATTTAAGATTCGTACCAGACCGTATTTACGCCTGGACAGACTCCACCATAGTACTCGCCTGGCTCCGAGCACCGCCTACACGTTGGAAGACCTTTGTTGCGAACAGAGTAGCAGAAATACATGAAAAGTTGAAGGATGCACATTGGAGGTATGTTCCTTCTAATCCTAGCGATCTAGGTACTCGTGGAATTGCAGCCAGAGATCTAATTGAGAATGATCTATGGTGGTCTGGACCTGCATGGATCGCTGGACCCAAGGAAAGTTGTCCTAGAGAGGTAGGATCCGTATCTACTGATCTAGACGAACGTAAAGTGACTTTGAACTCTTTCGTCGAGTACAACAATGATATTGCTCACGTAGAAAGTAAATCTACTGTTACAATCGAAGAAATGCCACTAAACTCTTTAATATTAAAATACTCTTCTTTAAAAAAGCTCGTAAGAGTCAACGCATGGTGTTTAAGATTTATTCACAATTGTAAAGTTGCATTCTCTAAACGTTTAACTGGTTATTTAAGTGCTGCAGAATTTCAAAATTCTACGACCCACTTAATTAAACTCGTTCAGAATGACATTTAAAAGTGAAATCAAGTGCTTAAGATCTAAAAGACCACTTCCGGCACTAATCCTTTCGTTTCTTTAAGCATCTTTCTCGATGATGATGGATTTATAAGAGTTGGAGGTCGACTAGAACATTCAACCCTTCCAAACGAACAGAAGCATCAAATCTTGCTCCCTAAAGATCATCACTCGACTAACCTAATTATCAAGCATTATCATGAAGAAGCTCTTCACGCAGGGACGCAAGCTACATTATCCCTTATACGACAAAGGTATTGGTTCAAATCCGGAAGAGACAAGGTAAGGAAGATAATTTTTTCCTGCATGGTATGCTTTCGTAACAAAACGCATACTTCAGCACAAATCATGGGTAATTTGCCAAAGCAAAGAGTTATATCTTCAAGACCTTTTCAAAATATTGGACTTGATTTTGCTGGACCAATAACTATGAAGCCCAATCTAAAACGTTCTAAAATCACTCTAAAAGTATATATAGCAATTTTCATTTGTTTTTCTACTAAAGCCATCCATTTAGAGATTGTATCGGATCTAAGTACAGACGCATTTTTGGCAAGTTTAAGGAGATTTATCGCCCGTAGGTCGAAACCTTCCAATATATTCTGCGACAATGCGACGAACTTCAAGGGTTGTAAAAATATCCTTGAAAGCCAACTCGAGATTTACAAGTCTGAGTCGGTACAAAACTACTCTGCCGAAAAGGGTATAAAATGGAATTTTATTCCACCACTAGGACCCCATCATGAAGGACTTTGGGAATCTAATATTAAGTGCATGAAAACACACCTTGTAAAAATTGCCAAAGCAGCTATCTTGAATTTTGAAGAGCTCTCAACTCTCATAGCGCAAATAGAAGCGTGTTTAAACTCAAGACCTTTGACAGCACTTTCGTCAGATCCTACAGACTTGGAACCTTTGACACCAGGTCATTTCCTGATTGGAGGCCCTCTCCTTTCAATTCCTGATCCCAATACTCACATTTCTATGTCTCTCCTATCTAGGTGGAACTTAGTCCAAGCGATGCAACGCCAATTTTGGACCTGATGGAGCTTGGATTACCTCAATGAACTCCAAACCAAATCCAAATGGACTAAAGCCAAGCCAAACTTAAAGATCGGTCAGTTGGTATTGCTTAAGGACTCCCACCTGCAACCTATGAAGTGGAGTCTTGCTCGAATAGAGAAGGTCTTCCCTGGCCCTGATGGTTACGTTAGAGTGGTAGAAGTCCGCACCTCTTCTGGAATCTACAAAAGACCCATCACTCGTATCTGTCTCCTTCCAGAACAGAAATAATGTTGGACGAGCTGTCCAACGGAGGCGGAGTATGGACGATCATGACCGCCAGAAAGGCACGATACCACCTTGCGGCCCACCTTTATTTTTCTTTATTCGATATGTTAGCGAGTGGCAACGCAATAACTTTTTCCCTTTACTATAAATGGGTCGAACCGACACCACTCTAGACACTTGTCTATGATTTTGTATCTATCAACAGTCTGATTAAATTTGTAAATAAATGTACATATGAGGGCCGTTCCTTCAGAAAGTTTATTTCACAAGCACGCACACTTCAGTCGTCGATTTTTTTTTCATAGACCTTGCTTTTTAAAAATCCCCCCAAAAAAAATATAAAGGATTTAGATCTGGTGACAAAGGAAGCGATTCTTCCAGACCTCCATAGCCTATAATGTTGTCTTGAAACATGTTGTGTAGTATTGTTCGACAGGAAGCTGCTTGTGGGGTGATGCATCATCCTGTTGAAACCACATCTTTTTAAGGTTTGCTAACACGACATGTTCATCCATAAAGTCAGATAAAGGTCCCTGTAACAGGTTTGCATACTTTTTACCTGTTAATGTATCAGTAAAAGAGAAAAGCCCTACTAACGCTCCCTTCCATATGCCACACCTAACGTTAACATCGCACTTGATTCTTGTTTGGTCGGATTACATGGGGATTTTGGAGGGACCAAAAGTGTGTGTTTTGCCAATTTCATACCCCAGTTCTTGAAAACGTGCACTCATCAGAAAATAGAATGTTATTCACAAATTATGAATCCAATTCTAGCTTGTTCATGAGGAAATTTCCGGAATCAAACCTTCTATTTTCATTCCCGCGCAAAAACTCTTGCACCAATCGCGGGCGATAAGGATGTGCACCGTGTCTGTTTAAGACTCCCCACGCATGGGTTTTTGAGTATCCACATGCTTCTCTAATGTCCTTGACACTGAATAAGGGAAATCAACGGCATGACCCAAAATACCACTCTTGAATTTGCTAATCGAGGACGTCTTTCTATGCTACCCGTTTCTAGCAAACGCTTTACAACATTTAAAAACTTGGAAATTTTTGCAAATTTACCATTGGAAATTAAGCATTTGCACCTTTAATTGCATATTGTCTTGCAGCCTCTCGCCCATTTCGTTTACATAGCAATATTACAGAATAATTTTCCAAACGCAATTGCTTTTTCTCTGCATTTCATTTTGTGTACATCCCCTTAAAATATGTTAATGTCACGGGTGTAAAGTGGTATAAGTCACTAAATTCCATTTTTCATACCTCCTTGAATATTGGTAGCACAAATTTCGATTTTTTTTTTTTTGTTTGATATTTTTTTTCATGGTCAACATTTTCCTAAATATGAATTGAGGGACCATATAAAAATTTACAATCCGTAATTTTTATACCAACCCCTTTCCTAACTTAAAAACTATTCAGTAAAAATATTTTAACGATTTAAAACATTTCTTCAATTGGGACTACGCATCTAGGACCAACGGTGTCGAAGATAAAGGTCGGCCAGGTTATACGGGGACACGCTGTATATCTTCTAAGTAGTTCTCGTGGTATTCAAAAGTTAGTGTTTGGAACAGAGCCAGAAGACACAAAATATAACTTATTAAAAATAAAGTTTTTAATATAAATCCTCTATACTAAGCATTGTCAATTTTTAGGTGCAATGGCAAGTTATTGAGCTCAAATCGAGATTTCATAATTTTTGACCTCTAAGAAGAAAGCATCCATTTTGGACTATTTACTAATTTTTTTTTTCCGCCAAAAACTTAATTGAATACATTGTCATCCACAACGAGACTCTATACTAAGTTTTAACTCGATTGGATGACAGCAAGCGAGTTAATTAGACCTACGAAGTGGTAACTATTGGAAGACGAGCTGAGCCAGCTTCTTATACTTTCTGTCGTTTGCTGGGCTATTTGTTTTGTACTACTGTGTTATTTCGATTTGACCAAATGTCTACGAAATGCCTTTTAGGCACCATTCGACAAGTGGAACAGTGCCTTCGGGCTGGAGCCGCTTAAAATTCAATATTATAGCATAGTAATACAGTAATGCGTGCAAAAACGGCCTTTTTGTGACAAACCCAAAAACGTGATAGAATACATTTTCATCAACCACGAATCTGTGTGTCAAGTTTCAGCCCGATTGAATTACGGTAATTGGGTTAATTAGCCCTGCTCAGATTTTCTGGTCACAGATAAAAGAAGTTCGAAGTCATAGCTGCCAACTCTTAAATGTCTGAAATCACCACCAGCCCAATACAAAATCATCAAATCTAAAGTTAAAGAAAATCACTAAAAAATTCTAGAAAAGGAAATATATCATCAAACAGTAATCTCTCTCAGAAAAATGTATTTTTATCAATAGTTTACGGCTGCTTTCGGTGAAAACCTTCTTCCTTTCTTGTGTCCTGTCACCTGTCCTCAGGTAAAAAACAATTCCTCCTAGTTGAATTTGTGTTCGGACAGGACGATATCCACGCTGGTGGCATAACGTAGTTGGCCGGGATCCTCACACCCTAGTAGCAATTTTACCTCGGGCGATGATCGGAATTCCATCCCCAGGTGAATCGCCGATGATTGGCGATTCACCGGAAACTCACCCTAAACTTATCTTTCCCTTGGCAACTAATCTATTTTGTCCCCGTGACCGGCCATTGGCCGATGTCCGGAAACTGATCGAATTCGAGCAGAAGCCGACAAGAATTAGTTCGAAGGTCGAGCGAAAAGGGGGAAATACGAGCACTATCCGAGGAAAATTTTGCTCTCAAGAAATATCGAAACAATGGTCGTTATTTTGTCGAAAATATCAATTAATAAACATTAAATAATTATAAAGATGTAAGTATTCGAATATTAAAAACAAGTTAAAATAATGCAAAACTAAAATATTTACCCAGAGCGCGTAATTCTTATATGGTAGTATTTCCAGTGACATTTTAGGAGTACAAGTCGAAGTTATAACACTACCAAATTATTCACACCAGAAGTGTCTAAATTACTTACCCTGGGATCGAACCGAGGACGGTTATCTCCGGAGTGCGTTGACATGGCCACTGGACTGTAGTTACTTGTAATTCTTGGTATAGCAATTGTATTGTAGTACAAAACTCTACTATCATACAGACTTTGCAAGGAAATTGACCGAGATTTTTTTTTTTATATATGGGGTATTTTCGGAAAATAGCAAATCTTCCATAAATTTGGGAAAATGATATTAATTTATTTATTATAGCAAAAAAATAAGTGTCAAATAAATAGTGTCGCCATCTATTTTGTAAAATTTTAACTAACTGACCAGTACATTTTATGATATTTTTTGAAATGCAATTTAAGAGTTTACTTAATAATTTTGACATTTAAAAAAATATATTTAATTTTTAAATTTTTTAAAAAACTATATCCAATTTGATTAACTTTTTGAAACATATAAACATATTTTTATTTTACTTAAAAGATGTTTAAAAAACGGACCAAAATGAGTTCAGCAAATTATAATGAAAACTATTTAAAAACAAGGACTATATTTTTATTTTATATTGAAATTGAAATGAGAATTTATTTTTAATTTTAGAAAATTGTTCCTATATTTTTTTACACTATAATTTTTTTTTATTTATGGATTTTATTGACGTATTAGATAAGCAATTTATAATTATGTGGTTTGAATTTTTTCAAAATATATTTTTACATTTAAAATTTTTCGTACACTTATTTTTAAAATATTTTTCACTTATTGCCAAAGCGAAATGTTTAGCAAATTGTATACTTGATTTAAATATGAAATACATTCAAGGATCGCCTCTAATTCAGTGGAATTGCAAGAAAAAGAAACATAAGTTTTTTATCGGCTGTCGATGTCATTCCGATATCTTTCGCCGATTAAAAAACGTTGATCAGAAATTTCACCGGCTACCGATGTTGGGAAGATATCTTTTCCCGATGAGTTTAGGGTCATCGGCAGACGAGGAAATACGGGTGTGTTTATATATCAGTCTGGGGAATCGCCGATGACTTTGATGAATTCCGATCATTGGCCGACGAAACGCCATGCAGTGATTGCTACTAGGGCACTAATTATTTTTCGAGCCCTCTACCTACTCAATTTTTTCGTCAAAATAAGAAAAAGAGTACTTTTATGCTTAGCAACTTTAGGAATACTAAAAAATAGGAAATCAAATGTTGAATTGTGTAATGCAACTTAGGAAAAAAAATACTTTATTCAAATTGTACTAAATAACTAAAAACAATTATTGATTTTGTTTACTTAGCAGTCAGCAGTGAAAATCATTCAGCGAAAATGGGGGGGAAAAATCAATTATTAGCAATAAATACTGAAACGAATGTTATCAGTTCATGCGATAGTTCCTATTGACTTTAACAGAAGTATTATAATGTATCTTTGTTTATTCCAAGTTAGAAAAATAATTTTAAAAATCAAAAAGGAAACATAAAGGAAATGCTCTATTGAAATCTAAAAACTTACTACGTCTTATATATCTGATATACCCAATTTCCAAACAACTGGCGCCTTAAAAACTCCTCACAATGATCGATGCTTGCAATAACAATACTCAGCGATGAAAAACGAAATAGGAAATAAACAAGAGTCATAAAATAAAGTTGAAAAAATTCATTGTAAAATTGAACTACAGTTTAAAAATGCACATGTCCTTTACTCGCCTTTGAATTTACACTTTTTTCGCCAATTTTAGTTTAATTTTCAAAAAACCAGGGGTGTGCACGTTCACCCTCCTGGGGGGCGCCCATGGTTTCAACATGAACACAATAACAAATTCAGTTTTAGTTACAAGATTTAAAAATATACAATTAGCAGTATTATCGTATTATTTTATTATTAAAAGGCTGAAGAAGTTGGTGTATATAAATGCAAATGATAAAAACATATGATAAACAAACTATATATTATTGAAATCAATTTTCAAAACTCCTGCAAATCCATAAAATTAAGAAAAAGACAATAACAAAGTAATATAATATTTTTTATACCAAATCAAAACATTCGAAAACCCTACAAATTTACAAGTCCAAACCCAAAACAAAGTATTTTCTATGGGAAGGGAGAGGGGAAATGGGGACACCAGCTTATAATATGACAAAAGTTATATGACGTCATGGAAATGATCAAATATTCGAGGAGAATGTCAGATGATTATAAAACTTTGAAGTTAACTGAAATCACGCCATAGAATTATAGACAAACAGATACAAACATCGATGTTAAAATCCGGCGAAAGCTGAAGCCAGCATGTACCATGTGATATGTTTGGAAAAGTTCCCATTCTTGGCTTTGAATCTCCAGTCTTGGCAACGGATGTAATTACTTACGAAATCGAAAGTGCAAGGAAATGTCTAAAAAAAACTAAGGATATTCATACTTTTCAATTAATTTTTTATCTTTGTCCAGATTTATTTTATTTAGACTCTTTGTTTTATTATTATAGATTCCTACAAAATTATAAAAATGAGTTTTCACTATAAAGGAAAACTTAACAATTAGTCTAGATCTTTCGTTTTGGTTAATGTTATTTTACGTACGTAAACCAATTAAAATTATTTACCGCTAATAAAACAATTATTCAATGAAATTGGGGAAAATTAAAAATTCATCTAGAAAAAACAAAAAGGCATCATTTGCAGATACAAAATGAAACACTTATAATTAAAACACAAATATTCTTAACTTAGTGAGCAAACAATTAGTAAACACAAATAAGCATCTAACTTAAAGTAAAATTTAAAAAGAAAAATATATAAATTAAAGTAAAATGGGATTTATTGAAGTATTTCTTTTACAAAATACTGGAAAACTGTTTAGTTTTAATGTATATAGTTTGAGAATTACTAAAAAATTTAACTAATAGTTTGAAAAAATTTCCGGTAGACTTGAACAATATCCGAAGGTTTAATTTGCGCCTGAGCGATTCTACAACTTTTTTTTACATTTGTGTGCACTTTTAATATTATTTTGTGGTTCTCAGTTAAGTTAGCAAGTGTCATTTTTCAAATGTATTCCATGCTTAATTGATGTGACTGTCTTTAAACACATAGAAAACAAAAGGAGACATACAAGTTCATAAGCAAATTAAATCTACTACACTGTTTATTTACACAGTCAAACTGTTATGATGAAAGGGCCAAAGGGGAATTCCCGAATCATAACGTGCAAAGGTCATGTAATACCAACGCCAAGTACAATGAATTTTTTTCATGCAAATAACTCTCAAATTACACCACATGAAAGCTATAAAAAGCGTATAACGTATGAAATCTATAATGTATTGAATTATATTTTGATGTAAAATAAGTTTCCTAGACCATAAATTTACTTTTAACAAATAAGATTGCACAATGATTCACTACAGCATGTAACAAAAATCAACATAACTAAATACATATTTTTATTTAAAAATTTCGATTAAATTCTTGCCTGTGAAATACTATAAGTTCCTCCTTTCTTCAAAAGCTTCTTGTAATGACAGGAACAGCAATAACACATCATTTTGACTATTTAACGACAACGTGACAACACTCCAACTAACATCCGCTATTGAAATACTATGATTGAGGGGCTGCTGAGCAGAAAAAAATGCATTTAGGTGTCCACAAACCACGTGACATGGTGTGGTGTTCACCCATAGGTTGCCATTACTCTCTCCACCCTTTCTCGATGGATACAAATGGTTTTCATCTGTTGAAAACAGAATGATAATTACATTGTGTTTTCGATTTAATAATTGTTAGGATTTTGAAAGTCAAAAACCTAAATTTAAGTTGTTACTGTATGTAATAATATGGCCAGTAGATCGCGTACAAGACCCGATCGAAAAAAACGAAGTCCATCTCAATTTCCTGAGGTTTCTGAGTTTCATTATTGCACTTATGAATACTTTTCTTTAAATTAAAAGATCGCTTTTAATATTTAAAATTAAAAAAAAAAATGGTACAGATGCTCTTTTAGCCTTTTGTAATTTTTTTTACACTTGCTTAAAATAAAAAGTATAGTTACATAATGTTCGTGGAGATATCTTTCATGTGTTTAAATACATGGATGTATACATGCATTTCTATGCATTCTAATATCTCAAATCTTGATCTGTAAAAAGGGTACAGATGGACTCTGTGACACTTAACAACTTTTTTTGGTGCTAAAATAACACAGTTGAACACTGAATATGGTTGCTGTAAAACAATTAAGAGGTTATAATTTGGAGGTATTTATCTTTTAAATACAGTCAAATAAAATTACCAAAAATCAAAAGATCCTTAGAATGCATCTATACTTTAAAGAGTTGTATTTCAAATTTGAAATATTTGACTGACATGTGATTATAGTGTATCTGTACCAAAATATTAACATTTTGCAAATGTTGAAGATAGTTTCTTGTAAAATTAAATGCTCTTCTAAACTATTTGAACTTGTATGAAATGTTAAAATTGTTCAATTGCTATTTATTGATATGAAGGCACATGCAAGCAGCAACATAGTAGGGTAGGGTAAAATGGGTATAAAAATCGCTTACATTGCACTTCTTAGGAATAAGAAGACATAATTTTTAATTATTAAGTTACATAAATATGTTTGTGAGAAAACATTTTATAGGTATATGTTTACTATACCCATTTTACCTCACGCAGGTGAAAATGGGTATAGTGTGGGGTAAAATGGGTGTACTATGGTTTAACAATGAAAAACCATAGAATATATAATAAACCAAAAGAAAGCACAAACCTAATGAAAAATAATATAGTAAGCCTTTAAAACTCTTGTTTTAGTTAGAAATTGGTTAATACATCCAACTCAAATGTTTTTTGGTAACCTTTGCATTTAAATCACATTCTTCTCCATATTACACGTTATGACTGCACTATTATTATTAATATTCAAAATCTAGCAAAAATATGCCTATTGTTGAATGCTGATTCATTTAAAATTTCTGTTGTCTGGCTATTTTCAATGACGTCTGTAAGCTCCATATCAAGGAAAACGTAAAACTCATAATTTTTTTTTTTAATTTCATGTCATATGAGTCTTCTTTGATTGCCGTCATTTTTGCAATAAATTCTTGCTCCTTTTTTTCTTCCTAAATACTTTATAAGCCCCCATGCACGCTAGATATGTAGGCCCATTTTTCATTCTTTACTTTTAGGCCGATGCCTTATGATGTACTTTAAGTTTCGTTCTACTTTCTATTCTCATTGGTTTTAACTTTTTTAATGCCTGGTTTTCAGATTAATTTTTAGCCTCATCAGAACTTCTTCATTCATTAAAACTTTACCAGCTTCAGTTTGGACACGTTTATATTTCAATTGTGAATTTTTTATACATGTTATTGTAAGACTGAAATATGTATTACATAAAGAAGACTCATATATATTGGAGATATACCAGAAAAAAAAAATTTATAAGACAAAATGTTTATAAGGTTCAATGACCTATTTTTATACTCAATGACGGCTAATTAGTATGGGACCTACAATTTAACGTGGATTCTAAACCACTACAAACATCCGAGCCTAACCCAGCAAGTTTGGCATGCAAGGCAAGAGCGTTAACCACATAGCTATCTGGTGGGTCCTCCTTTGAATAGTGATAATGTGACTGTTCAGTTGAGAGATTCTTGATTTCTTCCACGAAAGATTTTTAATTACTCATCTTAATTTTTTTTTAAAGCATTAAATATTGCAAAAGTATGTTAATGTGGCACTTTAAAACATATTTTTATTCTAATTTTTAAGAAAAAAGACTTTTCTCAGAAAAACTGTATACTATCATCTTAAAAATACCTACATATGTTAAGCCTAACGCTATACCCATTTTACCCCTTTCCCAAAATTTGAATTTTAAACAAAAAACTCATTTTACCTGCAATTTGAATAAGCAATAAAAATGTTCAATAAACACATTCAAGTCTTTGGAATGTAGTTTTATTAAAAATTCTGAGCTACAGACAGAAGTTTTTAGTGGACAACATATGGCATGAAGCTGTGCACAAGTATTTTTAGTGTTGCCATTCATATAAAAAAATTATTGAAACAAAAATAAAGTGAGAAAATAAAGTTTAGGCATTATACTACCATATACAATTTTAAAAACTATGAATATATTAGAAACTTCTAATAATTTAAGCAATGCATTTTGACTACCCATTTTACCCCACCTTACCCTATAAAATTAAAAAGGTATAAAAATGCTATATTTGTAGATATTTGGTAGAGCAAGAGGTGTTTCCACGGATGGGTTGTGAGTAGATAAGTGATTTTACTAAAAAGTAAAATGTTAAAAAAGGTTTCAAGTTGGTTTTTTTAATAAAAAAATGCATACTTTTAAATTTTCTGATATATGTGATATATTTTATTGTAGTTACTTGTTTAATTACAAATGTAGTTGTTCTATAAAAATGTCAAACAGTGAAAAAAACTTAAAATGGGATATTCAATTCTGGAATTGCTAATCATTGCTTCAATTTCAATATTCAACTGTTCCAAAAATACAACACTCTTCTCCAAATAAAACCTTTTGTCTTATCTGAAACTGCTTTATTCTGCTGCAAATTCAAAAAAATTCTGCTCCCAATACTACTTCAAAACAGAGCCGAGTACATCTCTTTACCTGTCTTTCTCGTGAAACTTACTTGTTGCTTCTGAATATAGGAAGTATGAAAAATTTTCTGAAATATAAGTACTGAAACCAAAAGATCACTCGATCACACAATAAACTTAAAAAGCCATTTATTTATTTTTAAAAAAGAAACATTTTCACACATATTTGGTCACTAACTTAAAGGAAGAACTTCAATAAATACAGTAATTTTCTTTTTACTTGTTCTATCTACAGGTGTAACCATAAATGTATGTTGTAATTCAGAATCCATGTTAAGCTGTAGGTTCCATCCTGATTAGTTGTTATTGTACACAAAAATAGGTCACTGAGCGTACAAACCAACTAACTTATCAATTGCCGGGCTATCAATGAAAGTTTTCACTGTTTTCTCTAATCAAAGAATTGAATGCAGAGCAATTATCCATAAAGGCATAATGAAAGAAACCAGCTTCTTAAAATTCTAAATCTAGATGTTACCATATTCCAAAATAGCAATAGCCTATTTATGACTGTCCTGCCACTTGTCATAATAAATACAGCATTACCTAATCCAAAGAATCTCAAAAACCATGCTTAAAAATGCACTGGGCTTTAATCAGGATGTACTTGTTCTCTTTACTATTATTATGGATCAATTACGTTTTTTCAATGTCTAAGAGGTTTTAGCAAGATGTTTTAATTAACAGAAACTCATTCTGTAGAAAATGTAAACAAAATATTTTAAATTTCATATTTTCCCTTCCCAAATAAAATAACAAAAGTTATGTATTTCAAGAAAAAATAAATCCCATATAATAAAATAAAGACAGTAATGTTGGTCTTGTTAGAATATCTGCTGGAAAAGCTGATTACTGGGAACTTGCTGTTCCTTGAATTCTCTGCTAGTTGAACATTGCTTACAAGTTTCAATTCGTTATTTTTAAATTTAATGTAATAAAATTTGTATCTGAAGCAAGAATTGATTTTTTTCAAATTGTTTTATTCAAGAATAAAACAGTTTTAATATAATTTAGAAGAGAGAAAAATAATTGGCTTTTAGAAAGGCCTCATAAAAAAAGTCAAGTTACATTTAAATTATTGTATTAACTTAACTAAATTGAGGAACTAAATTTATATATTTCTCTTCATCATCAACTAGGTTATAAGATTTCACATCTATAATATAAGCAGTTTAATTAACGGTTTGAAAGAAAAATTATGTATCTGTACATGTCTTTTAGCCAATCAGATTAACAATAATACAAAATAGGGCTATTCTAAATGCAATGAGATGTTACCACAGCAGTGTCATTATGTTTATTTTTATAGCTTGGTCTTTTTGATATTCCAAATTTGGATGCATTGGATGCTAGTGATGGAAGTGAAGTTGATGAAAGTGCCCTTGAATCTGAACTTGAAGCATTGATGAGTGGAAAAGCTCCAAGCAAACCTACTAGACCAAAGCCGAAAGGTTTACTACTAATCCTTTTCTATATTTTAATTTGTACTTAAAATTATTATTTCTAAACATATATTATCAAATGGTGTTTAAATTTAGTAGATGCATTTTATTTTAAAAATGAATCTTCTCATATCTATGATAAACATAATTTGAATCAAACTATATAGTATTTTGTTTAAGAAAAATCATGATTATAAATTATGTTTATTATTCTCCTTCATTAGATTGGTTAATGGTTAGGATATTGTTCATGTTGCATGAATAATAGCATGTTAAATATTATGAGACCAATCCTATCAAAAGTGACAAAAAGTCGCATTCTTTCATACAATGACTGCTAGTACAGTAAAAGCCCGATTATCCGGAATCGCCAGGAAATTAGGATTTTCGGATAACCGAATTTTCCGGTTAATTGAATGTCAACGTTTTTTCGCCAAATTTAAACGGTAAATAACGCTAGTGATCACGCCTATCATTAAAATCGCCACAACCGGAATATTTAAAAAATATTCTCCTTGGCTTCTTTAGTTAAAATAATGTTATATTTACCCTTATATTCGGTAAAAAATTTAAAATATGTTACCAAAATTAAATCATTTTCAAATCAGAAATTCCGTTAAAAAAATAGAAGATTAAGCATTGTAAAATATGTAAAAAAAAAAAAGAATAGAGAGAGTTGTCCTGATTGTAACGATTCTAACCGAACCTATATTTTAGGGTTACCGTGCAGACAAAGTGGACTATTGCTATATCAATTCCGGAGGGGAAGTTTTCTTGCGTGCATTTTCACTGTCAGATTCCGAGAATTCTGGAAAAGTAGCTTTTGTATTTGGAAACCCCAGTGATTCCACTGTCTTCCCTCCTCCCCACACACAACCTACTTTGTACCCTAAAGTAAAATATGCTCAGGAAGACTACCTTCGTATACAAAGATCGACTATTATGTTGTATAGAAAAAAGGAATACAAGAATCGTAATGCAAATCGGCACGAAATTCCGGATAATTTAATTATGGACTATTAAGTTTTGAATTTAATTGTCTAGTTGTCGGCTAATCTAAAAATAAATATTATTAAAATAAAATTACAGTGAAACAGATTTATTTTTTAATTGATTGCAAAACACGTTAATAGTATTCAATAAAATATAACCCATACTTTTTGTACACAAAAAAGAAAAATAAACATTTACCGTTTTGTGTACAAAATGGTTGACTAGCCTACAAATCGAAACTTTGATTGGGATTATAGGGGGAAATGCATTTAAATGGATGCAATTTAGGTTTTATTCTGATTGATCGTGAGAAACTGATATTTTGTGATAAAAGAATTAAATGTTTAAAATAGTTGAATTCGGCCAAATTGCACATTTTCCGGATGCGCTGGAAAATTTATAAATTAAATCGCTGGTATAAATGAATTATGGATGCATCGATACTGTATGGAATAGAATGTTATCCGTTATACATGATTTTAAATTTTGTGAAATGCATGTTCCATTTGTAGATCTAGCCTACAAACCGAATGATTAATTTTATCAAACCATTAATAAATTTTGAATTTCCTAATTCCTCTTTGCCGGATGCGGTTGAGAACGTAATTTCAAGTGGAAAATCATCTTTCTTTGTTATAATTACAATAAAAGTAGTCCATAGATTTATAGATTCAGCACATACAAATTATACATATTCCGGAAACAAATATAATTTTTTATGCAATAAACGTTGCAACATTAAATAGATGCAAAATGTGTAGTTTTTTTTATTTATTAGAATTCCGGATAAACCAAATTGTCTACTAGAGAATGTTTTCCTGATGCTGGGGATAATAGAATTTCGATTACGAAACCCTCTTTCTTATACAATTGAAACAAGCTACATTTGTTTATAGATTCGGCAAATAACCACAGTACATTTATTTTTTCGGATATATTATGGAAAAAAACATTTTCCATTAAGAATATTAAGGTTTTTTGCTGAGAATTCACAGTTGTTTGAATAAGAACTTCGGCATTCCGGATAAACCGGAATAAAAAAAAATAACTTTTTATAATAATATATTTATTTCTAATCAGTGCAAATTCAGCTATTTTGCCATTACAAATTAAAAACCATCAAAATAAAGAGAAAAAAACTACTCAACTTCGAAATCTCAAATGAAATAAAAAAAATTGGCGACTTATCGCCTTTTTTTGGCGAAATAATGCCAATTTTCAAAAAATTCCGGTTGATTGAATGCCGGATAATCGGGCTTTTACTGTAGTTTCTGAGAGACAAACAGAATAAATTCAATCCAGTCGCACTATCTGTTGTGTAATATGATTTTAGAAGAGGAAAGTAAGTGAACTAACCTTTCACATTTGATACTCCAATTAAATTAAAGCCTTTAACCACTGACTAATTTGGCAGAAATATAGATGGCCACTATATCATAAATCCGTTGCAATTAATACAATTCTAGCTGAAGTATCAGGTGCTATTTGGTTGACCACAAGCTTCACTTAAACTACCAGTGTTCAAGCTCGTTGTGTGAAAGCATATTGCTTGAACCAATTCTGTGACATTCCACTCTTTCAGTAAAATATGTATAGCATTAGTTGCGTTTTCTCCAGTTCCAGCAGTCAGTTTTGGCACTCCAAGGAGCTTATTAACATCATCTCCATTTACATAATCTATCAATGTGTCCACATTTCAGGGAGGAGTTTGTCAGTGAACCACTAGAGGGAAATTTAGTTTGAATTCACCTTTTATCGATTCTGCATACTTCTTTCAGGGTTTTTTATGTGTTTGCTGAATAGTACTTCTTGAAACTGGAATGCAAAATACATTGTTACCAAGAGCTATTGCGAGTGAAACAATTAGACGAACTGCTTCACTGCCATTCATTAATTTTCAAAACAATGCTCCATATAATAAAATATTTTATAATTAATAATAATATACATATATAATACAACATACTAAATATCTACAAAATACTTCTGTTAAAGATTTAAAATATTTCTGAAGTGTAAATTGTTTGTTGCATTTCCTATATGCCTGCTAATGTTAAATTGAGGTCATTGAGCACCCTCTTTGAATTTGAGTAAAAAGTTAAAATTTGTCCAGCATTATACTACTAGTAAGTCTAAAAAAAATAGATGGTGGCATGGAATCTAGCTAAAAAAAAATTGTTTGATCCACCCTAATCACTATCCTATTTTGTAAATGCTGTATCTGGATCAAATGCTTATTGTTCAGGGAATACTGTTAACTAGTTTTGAAGACATCTTAAGTAAGCATTTAAAACAAAGTAGTCTAAGAATATCATATTCAGAAATCAGATGACAAACCCAAACTTAGCTGTTACTACTAATCAGTATTTTCTGGGTCTGGTGGCAGAACGAGACAAAAAAAATCAAAGATAAGGCTGGCGTAAAACAGGAACGGGAAATTGCTGCAAAAGAAAAAAGAATGCAAAGAAAAAGCTTTAATTGATAATAATGTGGAAGTTTTAAAACATCTGATGAAGATAGTGAGAATAATAATGTAGAAACAGTTGCAATTGATCAGTTAAAAAAGAATTCAACCTCAGAAAATGCTGTGAAAAAGCCCTATAATTTCACAAAGAGGTTTGCATTTCACACTGATGAGGTCAAATAAGTGATTTTTCATTGATAATACGAGATTAAGGAAGATTTTGGAAGCTAGTCTGTTCCAGGTTTCCTTGATCGCTGATATTAACTCTTGCTCTGAGTAATACTGCTTCCCATTCTTGTAGACGTCACATGATAAGAACCCCAAATGTTCTCTATCGGATTGAGATCTGGGCTGCGTGCTGGCCAGGTCATCACACTGATTTTCTGAGATCTAAGCCATGCTTTTGTACAACGGGAAGTGTGTATCAATGTGTTGTCCTGCTGAAAGGTCCAGTTGGGACCACCTAGAAGTTCATCAACGGCAAGAAATGCACACTAGAGTTTCCTGATACTTTTTTGAATTTTGTCTGCCATTTCGGAAGCAAAGAGACGTTCGTCCGTTGTAGCCAAAAGTGCCCCATACCATGAGCAAGCCTCCACCTTATTGCCTGCTGAATAGGCTCTTCGGGTCTTTCCTCAAGTCACGCCAATAGAATGCAAACCCATCTGGAATATCCAAATTCCATATTTTTCATCAGAGAAAATAACACTAATCCCTTCTTCACGATAATACATGTGCTGTTTTGCCCATTGAAGTCTTGCTTGTTTGGGACACTATTTCAGAAAAGGCTTACAAACTAATTTTTTTTTTTTTATGAATCTTGATTCAGTTATTTGTCTGTATATCATGTCACATGATATTTTTTTTCTAAGTCAATTTTTTATCTGATTAAGAGAAAAATTGTTAATTAGAGCCATTCTTTAAATTCTTCTATCCTCACGAAATGTGGTTTTTCTCAGCCTTCCTGAGCTATACACAATTTTAAATTGTTCTCCATGTTTGGACCGATTTAAAATATATGAAATTTGCAAAATGTATTTACTTTCAGCCTCCAAATTTTCACAACTTCTTCAGGTAAGAACTGCAGAGATTTCGGCATTTTGATAACTCATACAGCGATTGCCACACTTTATAGTTTAGAAAATAAGTCTCACCATTCCTCCATCAATCACGTTTAAAGATATATTTACATAAAATCCCATTTATGCATGAACTTTTGCAACATCATTTTTTTTTTTTTTTTTAATTTCTGATTTTCATTACGCTGAATTTTTTCCAAACTTGAAGTATATATGTTTATGATCATAGTATTCACCTGCAGTGGATATTTGAAAGCCTTCTGTAAAAAAAAAAATTTTTATTAAAATATTTGCATTGTGCTTTAACTTTTGCACCACACTGTATGACAGTAACCCATTTTACATTGAGAAAATTACAAACCTACCAGACAAGAAGAAAGTTGAAATATATATTCTATGGGCTAGTAATTTTACACGGAAATAATTACTTTGTGGTAGATATTAATGCAATTAATATTTCTTGCAAATGTTACAAATTATTCTGTCAAGAATTGTAGATTGAAAGTATACTTGTTTGTTATATCAACATCTAAATAAATAATGTAATCGAAATTAACAGTTTTTCTTCCTTGATTAACCTATATCATATCTATAGAATTTTGAAAGCACTAAATATTGATAATTTATCATATTAATTTATCTTTAATGTTAAAAAAAAAGTTATAACCAATATTTACCCCATATGTGACGAAGTTAAACAAAATGTAAATTGATTTCAGGCTAAGTGGTTATTTCAATTAATTATATATTATTTAAGCTTGCTCCATTCCTCATTTAGTTATTTTGTCTAACATACTTATCAGGATATACAGATCTTGCAGTTTTTCTTACCAAGAATTCCCCCGTATGTGCCTAGGATACTATTTTATCTTTATAATTTTTTGCTTAAAATGGAAAGAAATTTTAACTCCAACTTAAAAATTGATAAAAAAATTTATTTAGGGATAGAATAGGATGTAAAAGTACAAAGAGTTGTATACCAATATATAATTTGTTTATAAATTTTTTTAGTTACAAACAAAAATCAAACATCTTAGGAATTCTAAGAATAAACCCCCTACGGTTTTCCTTCAAATACATCTGCTATCTACTTATCAATCTCAGTTATAGCAAAAGTTTGTATGATTTAAATTGGTTATAGTTACTAATACTATTTTGATAAAAAGCTATTAAAAATATTTTTCCTCTCTTTAATTTTATCAGCCAAACCTGCTATTGATATTGAAAAGCTGGCTGCTGATTGTTTAAAAGACATTGAAAATGACAATGAAGATGATGAGGATTTATCTACTGATGAAGACCTTTTGGTAACTATTTAACATACTCACTTTTTATCTCGATTGTAATATTTAAATTCCATTTTAGTTATTCACACTTACCTTCAATAGAATGTAAATTAAAACTGGTTCAAACCCATTGTTTTGAGATGTTGTTAGTTTGATTTTTCTAATTTTTAGAATACATTTAGAAGTTCTTTGGGTATGGTAACTTTTACAGATTTCCCATTGGTTTCACACTTTTACGTACGTTAGTAAAAGACTACGGAAAAGACCATGTTCGCTGGCAGGATTTTTTGCAGGGGAGCACAAGACTGCTAGAATTTTGTTTAAATCATTAATTTTTCAGGTTAATTATATTTCTAAATGAAATGTTAATTAACAATTATAGCAATTAACAATAATTGAGATTAATAGAAAAAAAATCCCACACGACTAACCCATATCAGCCCACATAACTAACCCATATCAGCCCACACAACTAACCCATATCGGCCCATGTCAACTCCCCTAGCTGGAATAAGATGGAAAATCTATATGGATCCAGATAAGCAGTCCATATTAGTCCATATAGATTTTTCATATGGGGCCTGCATGGATTCGCCCATATTGATCTGTTTTATTTTAGAGGCTATTTTGAATATTTAGATCCAATGCTTACAACCAAAACAATTAAAACCAGATTTTTTTATTTTTTATACATTTTATAAAGGAACAATAAGTTTATAGTTAACAATATATTTTTTATGCTTAACAATATTTTATAATACATAAAACTTTTTTCTCAATTCCAACTTAAATACAATATTTAAAATATATTTGAAGTACTCAAACCCAACAGTTAGAAATTTGAACTTAAGTGTCTGTCAAAAATGGGGCAAATTAGTTACATTTTTTATATATAAAAAAGTTTTTAGTACACTAATAGCCTAGTAAAATCTTATCTGTATATTTATCTGTTTTATTATATTTTGGATACTATTTTTTCAAATTTAGATCTTATGCTACAATCAAAACAATTATAATCAGATTTGATATGATTTCTTGTACATTTTTTAAAAGAATAAAATGTTTTCAGTTAATGGTATATTTTATTGTTTAACAATACTTTTTAATGCATAAAACTTAATTTTTCTGCATTTCAACTTAAATGTCAAAATATTTCATACATTTAACAGTATCTAAAACAAGTAGGAACTACAATATAAGTAAGGAGTCTGTCAAAAATGCCCCAAATCAGCTAAGTTTTAGAAAAACAGTGTTTTTTTTTGTTTGTTTTTTAAAAATACACTAACATGGTGAAATTTGTCTTCTTATCCCCAATGAGGTAAACTGCTGGAAAGAAAAGCAATATACATAGTACATACATTAAAAAAATTAGACAACAGTGGGAAACAATTTATTAATCTTTATTTAAAAGCTTTCAATAATCTTTTATTATTATTTTTCTCCTCAACACAATCACAAGCACTAATGTTTATCTTCTTCAAAATGCCTGCTGTTGTGACATCTTTGTATGACATCTTGACTGAAAGTAAACAAATCGATATATTTTAAGATTGGCTGACATTTTAACTATATTTTAAATATATAAACAGTAATTTATTTACAAATTATGCAGCAGCAGTTGCCACTTTTTAACTTGCTAATTAGTTGACTGAATGTGTAATAAGGAACACATTTACAAAACTTAAGAACCTCAATCATTTACCTTCATTTGAATAATTGTTTATTGTTGAAGGGATTCGAGTCCATTTTTTGAAATTGTGCACTAGTAGAAAAACTTTATATAATTTACAAAATTAATAATAATTTTTAAATGACAATCAATTTATCATATCCCTACTCACCATTAGTGATATTTTTTAGAATTTCAACACAACATTATGGATTACATACAATTTTTTTAAATGCTCCTTTTCAATAATAATAATAATAAAATTTTTAAAAAAAATTAAAAAATTAAAAAAAAAACATTTATTGTATCAACGATTGTTAAAAATCTACCCAATGGTTGAAATTTTTCAGACATTAAATTTCTTATGAGTACAAATATTTTAAGACACATCACAAATTATGTAATGATCTTTTTAATTTATAGGGACTTTCACAATTTCAATTGTTCAATTCACAAGCAATTATTGAGTACAAAATTATTAAAAATAATCAGCTTTCATGATTAATATCAAAAGTATTTCTAGATAAAATGATTTAACATTTACTACTGAGCATCAGTTACCCAAATACCGATCAACAAAACTGTTCCTGTCGGCGAATTCAAAATTTGACATTTCCCAAAACTTTAGGCCACTTAATATAGTATTATTACTTGATGTATGGTCATATACGAGACATGTAAAGCTGAAATATTTACACAAAAATAATATTTTAAACTTGTAGACTTTTATTTTTATTCTTTAGTTCGAAGGGTTGCTATAGAAATCTTGTCCTGAATTGGAAAGTTATAAGTTTTAATGTGTTACAGTTATCACTACAATTTGGCGATTTTCATCCGACACCCATCTAATGGAAGAATACCTTAGTTTATTTCATATTGTTCTTATAACACACGTAGAAAATTGTTTCATAAATGATTGGTCACCCAAAAAACCCTTCAACCAAACGGTATAGTGGTTAGAGTGCTAGCTTCTAGAATGCAAGGTTGCGGGTTCGAGTCTCGTGTAAGGCAAGGGTGTTTGTAAATGTATGTTGGTTTGTCAAATGACGAATGTTTTGGAGCATTATAGCCCTCATGTTGCTGACGGCGCCAGATAATCTGAAACCAACCAACCCAAAAAAAACCAGTCCCCATTCCCAATTGTTTCGGATAATCAATGCTTTACTGTATTTTACTTTATACATACTAACAATGACTCTGCATTAATTCAAATCACTAAACGTTTTCTCATTTTTAAATGTTTAAGCAATATTTAAAGCGCTGAGAATTTGGTCAAAAAAGTTGAAATCAGTGTTTCAACTGGACTGTAACAAATTTGAAAATATTACAAATTATACAGAAACTTGTTTAACAGTACAAATACTTTTTTAGGAAAGCATAAGTTAGAGAAAATCTTAACACAACACAATATGATCTTATGAAGTACCTAGTTAATCACAAGAAAAATTACAATAACAAAATGTTTTTCCTACTATAATGTTTTTAAGAAAAGCTTGGCAAATTCAGATCTTACAATTTTAAATTGCAACCTAATGGCTGCTACACATAAATCTCTAAAAATAAGACAATAATGACATTTAACTTAATGTTATTAGTTCTTAATTCAACTATCAACATGCACAATCAAACCTAACATAAATTGAAATTTTTTACATTCAATTAGAATAGTAGATGGTCAACAAAATTTGTATTAGCCAACCAACAATTGTTTTAGTAAAATTATATAAATTACACTAGGCAACAAAATTTTCTTCTTCTGAGATGAAACTATTCATATTCTGATTAATTCAATGTGATGAATAGGAATAGGACAAAGAAAACACTGAATTAGCTATGGTTTCTTTTTTAGCAGTGTGTATATAATTGAGAAATAATGTACTACTATATATGTAAATGTTATAATACATTTTAAGACTTACCTTAACGTTCTTCAGAGTTTTGCTTTCTTTTGGCTTTTTTTTTTTTTTTTTTTTTTTATGGATGTCCAATGATATAGCCAGCCAATACTAACATGGTCCACTTGCCCTGGAATCATTGCTCCATCTTGGTAATGTCCAGATAAAAATTAACATGATAGAATACATGTAGAAAACCACCTTGAGACGTCTATACACAGCTGCCATTTGCAGAACTAAGTCCAATGTTAAAGTGGGTCATCTATATTGCAGTACAACATTTAAAGTTTTCTTCATTTTCAAAGATTTAGAGTTATTTTGACATTAAACTGATAACTGATAGAAAGTTTGTATTAAGTACTGTGAGACAAGATGAAGAGCAGATAGAAGCTTGAATTCAAAAGTCAGGTTCTTTTTTTTTTGGTGATGCCTTGAAGAACTGGTGCAATGCAGAAATGCAGTCGTCAATGTGATTGGTCCGCTACTTCTGACCATGGGCACAGAAATGAGCACTTGAGCAGAGAGCCTTCATACTCGAGTCTATATTAACAAAAAATCAAAAAGAATCATGATTTTAACAATATCTACATAAAAATAAAGTCATTTTGCACTTGTGTATTAACATAACTGCCATGATGCATATTAAGGCCAACAAATTTAGTAGCAGTAGCAAGTGAAATGCCTAACTAGGCACTGGTTTTATGTAAACAATGACATTGGAATCTTTCCAAATAGGAGTTACTTCCTAGACCTAGCACGATCAGGATGGGTGACATTTGGCAAATAAAAAAGCTCATAAATTTTTGCCAACTCTAATTGTTGAATTGTGACAAACAAATTTCATTTTGACCTTAGCACTAATTTTCAGAAATCTCTCCAATTCCCACCCAATTAATTACAGGGTTGCCACTCAAAATGCAGAACAAAATTCCCTGACTCTTCCAGGTTTTCCAGAATTTTTTTTTTACATTTCCACGTTTCATTTCAAGCCGAAGTAAATAAAACTTTTTGCATACAATCCAGTTATAATTTTAATCAAGGATTATACAGAAAAAAATTTACGATATTTTAATGTGCATTTGTATCATTTAAACAAATTTTTTGTAAAAAAGCGGAAATCCACTTTTTAGCGGAACAATAAAATGTTAGCGATTTGTGTTGCCAAACACTGATGTACTTGCATATTAAGATTAATTGATTAGATGATATAAGTAGCAATCTGTGCATGCATCTCCCTTTATATTTCCCTGGTGTGAAAATAGTCAAAATATAAAAAAAGAGTATAATATATATGCAGTGTTATTTTGAACTACAAAATACTCAAATAAGAATATATTTGTGTGTGCGAAACAGTGGCGCAGCTAGAATTTTTTTCTGAGGGGTGTTTTAGGTAAGTTTAGTCTGATAAAGCCCAACAAAGTCCATTAAAAATAATAAATGTAGAAAAAGCGTAAAATATCAGAAAAAAAGTGGAAATCTGCGTAAAAGCTAAAGATTTAGCTAAAGCTGTTTTTTAGATAATTTGCTTTCAGCAGGTACTTTTTACACATTGTTACAAGAAAATATCAAATTTTCAGAACGCAGATGTGCATTCTGACTTTTTGGGAAAAAACTTGAATCTCACAGAAATTCCCTGACTTTTCCAGAAAATATCCCATTTTTTAGTTTTCCCTTATCTTTTTAGGTTTCCCTGACAATTCCAGGTGCGTGGCAACCCAGTAATTAGGCTTGCCTTCGACATCTGATTATTTGATTACCGAATAAAACAAATTATAATCTGCTTACAAGTGAAACACACTAAGTCAATAAACCTTACTTTTCAAAAGCGAACTAATTTCATGTTTTGTAAACATTTTTCTTCAATACCTTAAGTTCTTTTTAGATCAAATTTATATTTTCAGTGAACATGCAACTTTTGTAGGCAGATGATTTAACTATCTAGTCTGGATAAACAAATAACTCTAAAACTGAAAATACTGACTTAGTGTATTTCAATTGTAAGCGGATGATATGATGGCTGTACAAGTGTAGAAAAGGGTACCATTTGGATTGGCTTTTGCGCTAAATGATAGGAGATGTAGTAATGCTTTCTGAGAAAATATTGTTACATTGGAAACCACAATCACAAACGTACACTTATCTTTTATAATTCATTGTTTATTGTTATGGCATATTTTATTGATGTTTTCAATAGTTGTTTACTTTTAACGGCCATTTGCATCAGTCGCCATTTTGACTAGGCGATGACCGGAAACCACTTCTCATGTAATTTTAAAAATTGTACCAATAAACCAGGAATTTACCCAGAAGTACTTAACCAGGACAACAAACGATTACCTTTGCTTACGTTTTTTGAGTATCTGCCATATTGGAAATATTTCTTCTTAGCGCCAAAACAAATTTGCCAGTATCAATGGTGTAAGCGATTCTACACTTTTACCGTAGCAGTAGAAGTATTAAAAACATTGAACTTACCATTGACTTTCAAGTTATAAACATGTTTATTTTATTACTATGTCGTTTTCATCGGTGATAATTTCTCGCTGGTTGTCGAAAATATTTCGCTTCAATTCATGACTTCGAGATGCGAAATCAGAGCATTGTTTTATGAAATCAGCAATTAAAACTAATAACTACATTTTAAGTAATTTTTTTTCGATTTTCAAACGAAATCGACAGCAAATGAAACTTCATGGGATTTTTAAACTAAGATTTTTCGTATAAACTTAAATAGCTAATGAATTGGAAGTGGTTAGCCCAATTGAAACCATATGGATTGCCCATATAGACCCATGTTGTACTGTATAAACTACCCTTTCATTAAAGAAAACATATAAATTACTTATTTTCAACTCTTATTTCAATCTTAAACCAAAGAATATATAACCATTAATAGAAACAACTAGTATTACGTTTAAACCAAGCATACTAATGTATAAATTTGAACAAATAGTTTTGATATGGGTTGGTGATGGGCAGATGGGCCCACCAGCGCCCATCTATCTCACATGGGTCCCATGTAGGCCCATGTGAATCTGCTTCCGTGTGTTACCTGGGGTATGATGGGTGCTATCGCCGATATTTAACTTGTAGTAATGGTCAATTTTGCCAAAGTTTATGTTGATGTAATAACCGCTATTGCTGAGATTTGTGCCTGTGATTTGCCGGCATTTGCTGAGGTTTTTGGTAATATGATAACCACTACCTCCAATAATTCTGATGGTGTGATTCCTATGTATAAATTGAATAATCATACCAGCCTTAAAAAATTTTAGCATTCTGCAAAAAGTTTCCATCATATCAGTAGGCCTCGAGAAATATCTGGATGTACATACAGATCAAATTGATATCCTTTTCTTTAAGTTAATTAAAAATTATGCAAATTTGGCAACACCAAAGCCGTTTAGAATTTAAGAACCATAAACTGTTTGTCTGTGAGAGATTGTGTTTGTTTCTTTATCTTCCTTTCCAAACAGGATTTATTGTGATATGTAACATAACAATGTCATTTAAATTTTGACATTTTTTCGAAACTTTAAAAAACTACTTTTTGAAAATAATGACCATTTTACTTTTCTTTGGGTTACAAAATATGTTTTAAACATTTGTACTAATTGACCTGCAATAGAATTCGTATAGAAATAAAAATTATGTGATTCATTTCATGCAATGCAAATTGCTAAATTTATTATCTTCTATGTTAAACTTGTATTATAACCTGAGTGGTTAATGGTCAAATCTTGCTATTAATCCTTCTAATTTTTCTACTACTAATGTAAAATGCCTCGTACTATCAAATTTAATAGCAAATTAAACGATGCATTTTTTACTTTTAATGACTTCACATAAAAAAAATTTGTATTTGCCTGAGAGAGCAATTGTAGCAATAGGTATTGTCAGATTTTGGTATACCAATTTTGTATTGTATATTAATTTATTAACCAGTAAAAGAATTGATAGGAGATTTCTGAAATGTATTGTTTTGTTGAACATTATTATAAAGTTAACAAAATTTTCTGTTTTGGTAAATAATAATTTTTTTTATCTTTCATTTTGCAGAATTTTCTAAGACATATAGGTTTTAAATGCAGATCTGCCATTGTGAATTTATTTCAAAATTAAATAAACTTTAAGTAGTTACAAGAATAATTGTATTGTTATGTTATTTGTTTTTCCTACAAATATAATTTTACGTGAAGCAGTATTTTTACATTTATTGACAATGGAGTATGTAAGGTAAATAAATACAAGTTTCATTCAACCATTTATCGATGAAAGTATTGTTAGAAAGAAATAACCCATAGATTATAAAATCATAAACAAAATTTAGATATCTTAAAAAAGCGTTTATTTGCCTATTTTAACAATACAGCGCAAGTATAGAATGATAGTAAAATAATAAGAAAATATGTGAAAAAGAAAACATAATGTAAAATACAAAAATTAGAGACCAACACATTCTCTCTATTTTTCTATAAAATTGATATAAATATTAGCTCCTCTTTTATTATAATAAGAAAAAAAATAATAAACTAGATTAATAGCAATTTTAAAACCTTAACCCATTTAGCTTACACTAGAATTTTAACATAGAGGACAACAAATTTAACATATTTCACTTCAATTTAATATATAAATAATTTATTTTCCATGTAATCTTTTCATTATTAAATTTTTCACACATAAGCTTAATTTCAAAACATATACATAAAAATTACTCCTTTTGATATTTTTAAAAAACAACTTAGTAGTCTCAAGAATGCACGAAACTAAGGGAAAACAATAATTAATTTCTTGTGCATCATGAATAATGTAATAAAAACATATATTTAATTGCTAATTTTTTACAGAGTGAATTGCAAGTTTTAACCACTGAAGGGGGGGAAGCAGAAGAAATTGAAATCCCTGAAAGGGGTATACCAGAAGAAGCAAAATCTTCTGAAATAAATCAAGGTGAATCAACTAATCGGGTTTCGGGTGTTCTTAAAGAAAGGTTAACCATGTATAATGAAGCAATTGCAGCTGCAAAGAAAGCTGGAGATACATCCAAAGTACGCAGATATGGAAGGGCGTTGAAGGTGAGTACTTTGATTTTTATAACTATCTGACTTAAGTAGTTTTTAGTTTTCGTCCAGCGTGAAAATAGAGCCTTGTGAAACTATAAAAATTGGAGCAAGAAAATGGCCAAAATATAGGGCTGACAAAATTGGGAATAAAACCTACAAAAAAACTTTTGCATTAGGAAATAATGGCATTGTTCCAATGCGGTGTGAACAATAAATTTGAGTTATGAAGGGTGAAGCATTGAAACAGTTGCATTTGGATCTTTTTCTATTAGTACTCTCTGGTTTTGAATTTTTAGTCTATTACACTACTTTATTCCTTTCAGGACTTGTGTTCCCGGTTGCATCCAAATGCACACCATTCCATGTATTTTTCCTATCTTATTTTATTTTAAACTTCAATGGTGGTTTGAAAACTGAATTTAGAAATAGATTGGTTCCTGTCATAGAGTTAAAATCAAAAAGTGTGTATTCCGCTAATTTGTTAACTATAACTTGGTTGGTTGATTTGAGCGCTCAACTATCTCTTTTTGTGTGCAATAATGGCTCATCTGGCCGGGACCTACAAATTAATGTGGATTGCGAATTACAACAAAAATCCATGCTTAACCCAGGTTTCAAACCCGAAACCTTTGACATTTGTGGTCATAGTGCTAATCATACAGCCGTCAGGTAGGAACCATATCTTAAGATCAACGTTGACAGAAGTCATGTGATCATGTTGGGATTTGGGATTACCGCCTCTGACATAAAATTATACAGAACTCTACAGCAATTGTTTGCTTAGTATTTATTTGTGATGAAACTAAGGACTAGCTCTTCCTCCATGGTTCCTATTATTAGATACGTTGTTTGATGGTTTATTTGTGAAATTATTACTGAGAAACTTACCTGCATCCAAATATTCTTGGTGCTGAAAAAGTTAATTGTATGACATGCGAGTTTTTCTAAGGGTCAAGTCAAATATCTTGAGAAATGTGCTACAATAAGTAAATATTAGCAAATTTATCCATGGTTGTGGAGTTTGTGCTGTTGTTTCCTACGCCAAAGTTCTAAGGGGGGGGGGGGTTTCTCATCCTGAGACATTTTGCTAATAACCCAGCCAGCGACCTTTGTTGGATGCTTGCGTTATTGCCTAACTGTTTATATGACATCATAAAATGATGCATACATTTATGCAAACTTTCTTTCAGGTTTGGTATTTAGCTTTACTCATTTTGACAGATTTTTTTTACGTTGATTGTTCTTGTTTGAAGGTACTGGATGATTTAAATGAACTGCGAAAATATTACATAAAAAAAAAACTTTGCATTTACAAGAAATGTTTTCTCATTAAAGCGACGTGCTTTAATTCTTTCAATTGAAATTTAATCCCTCAAAGGATCAATTGAGTTTGGTACTTGCAGATTTTTTTTAAATTCATTGTTTTAAGTGCCAAGTTGTACATCTTATGATGAAGAATGTTAACTACAGAGTAGCCACAGAACCGGGAAAACCTGGAAAATAGAGAAATGTCAGAGAGCTTTTTGATTCTGGAAAAAATCAGGAAAATGTTGGGTAACTTTTTAAAATTTCATGAAAATGAGGGAAATTTTGTATTGTTTAAGGCATGTTCATCCATATTTTGGTGCTATTTACAAGGAGATTTGTAGTGGTAAGCCATTAGAAGTTTAATGTTACGAAATAATTTAAATTTTTCATTACCAGCAAAACTATTTTTTAAAAAAATTGCATATTATCTCTTTAGCCTACATGTTCTATTTGATCAGGATGTCATCTAGACATCTGGAAAACTTACGAAAATTGGGGAAATTTTAAAAAAGTTTGCCCTAAAATCAGGGAATTTTTTAGAAATCTGTCAGGAAATTATCAGGAAACTTTTTTTGCTGAATTTTGTGGTCACCCTGTAATTATGAAATTTAGACAAAAGTATTTGATATATAGACAGGGATGAGTTGTTTCTGCCATGTGGCAGAATTCCGATTTTTCAATTTTTTAGAAGAAAAATAAGAATTCCGCTTTTCTAATTCCTGAAAAAAAATCCTTTTTTTCCGCTTTTTCTATCCCACAGAAAAATAACTTTTTTCTAAAGCTGAATCGCAAAGCAGCTTCACTTCCGCCCAATCAGGAGGAGCGGAAAACCTACCGCTCAGGGGTCACATTGCATTCTTGCTCCAAATACAAAAATTTTAGTCAGGTTGGTGCTCAAACTCGCATTTTGTACTTCTTCCAACTGCACCGAAATTTAATCCTTTTGTGTCATTTTTTTCTCTTCTCAAACTGTAATTTCTTTCATACTAATTAACGCTTACTTTCAAGTCTGAAATCCACAGAATTATCGTTTGTTGTACGTGTAAACGTACGTTGGTATGCGATGCTCGTTTTCGCTAATCGTTACGTTGACCATCGTTACGTATCGAATCGTCCACTACTGCCGAGATTTAGGTGGCTATGACGTGCGTTATCGGTGGAATTTAAGCTGCTGTGGTTTTCATTTTCGCGGAGTATTACGCTAATATAACAACCAATTGCTGAGAATTGTTCCGGTATATTTGGCGTTAACACTGATATTTACGTTTATTTGGTGGTAATTTTTGCTGAGTGCTACCTTGTTGTAAAATCTGAGATTTGTACCGATGTTACTGAAAGAATGTCGATATTACCGTGATGAATTGCGCTATCGCTGAGATTTACATTGTTGTGACGGTAATTTTCGTCAAGTGTTACGCCGGTACAATCGCTATTGTTGGAAGTTGTTCCGATATATTAGGCTCTAACTTTGATATTTCTGTTGGCTAGAGAGTAATTTTCGTCAAATGCCACACTGTAGTAACATTTGATATTACCGAAATTTACATTAGTATTACCAAGAAAATATCGATATTACCGAGAGTTGTGCCGATATTGTGGACGTTATCGCTCATATGCACGTTGTTGATATATGAATAAATATTTAAATTTAAAGATGTTCATTTCTGTTTATACCTAGATTTTTGCCGGAATTTGAAGCACTACTGCTTATACTTTCGTTAGAGTGATGGTCATTTTCGTCAAGGTTTACACTAATACAATACTAGCTATTATCAAGATTTTCAACATCATTTTGTTGCCATTCGCCTGGTTGTCCGTTCCGCAATAGCTGCTATATCCGTGATTAGTGCCTGTTTAAGAATCGATTTCGCCGTTTGATTTAAATCTATGCAGAATTACTACACATTTTATATCATTTTGTATAAAAATATTCTGAATATTAGTTCCAATTGTAATTTTTCTAAATAATTTGTGTTTAAAATTGTTATTTTAACTGCAATTGTATGTAAAATTGTTTGTTGCTTTTTATTTTATGAAACAAGCTTAACGATATGAATAAATATTTAAATTTAAAGATTTTTAGTACTTAAAATGTAGCTTAGAAATTTAGAAAACTGGGTTTTATTTAGATTTTGCCTGTTTGTCAATATGGTATATTTGCTTAAAGTTGTTTGACTTGTTGAAAATTTGAAGTTTTTTGCTGATTTTCATCACTTTCACAGGATTTTTTTTTTTTTTTTTTTTTTTTTTGGCTTTGAAGCTATACCATGCCGAAAGACAGCACAAAGTGTATCCCTACATCTAGGTGCTATTATTTTTAACCATTTTAGCTCACGGACAGACAGTGCAGACAAAATGTGTTTTACGCATAAAATTTTTGGATTTTTGTTTTCACCTTTTTGATTTTTTACCAAACTCATTCCCTGAATAAGGTCAAGTATATTCTACTGTTAAAGAACTTCCTAAATTCAAAAATAATGTTACACGTAGATGGTTAGAAAGACACTATGCATACGATTATTGATTTCCAAACAACCATGAAAATCACAAACCTTTTATAAATTCACACTTCACCACTTGGTAATCTCTTAAACCCTGGAAAATCAATCTTTTTCTGAAGTAGTGTTTAAGTAGTATTTGAAGTTGATGATTCCATAACACGTTTCTGACATTTTCACTAATTATATTTGTTTCATATGACATGTTTTTGCGTAATCTGGAATATTATCTAGCTGCTATTTACGCATCTTGGATATTTCATGTTTATTTTGTATATTTCATGAAGTGCAGAAAGTGAAACCATCATATGATACACCTTCCAATGAAATTAGCTTTCCAAATGTAGTAATGAAAGGGATTGGATTTGATATAACTGATAATATAATTAAATTTATTATAAAAATAACAACATTGAATTTAATTAATTTTTGCTACGAAAAAAAACATGTTCAGTTTATTCGTTTTTTGTTAAGAACCAAATCTTTAAAAATTTTCTATTTTCTTAAAAACGTTTCGAATCTAGGAAACGATTTGAACCAAACTGCATTTTAAGTAAGATTTAAATGAAATGCAGTACTTTTTACAAATGACATGCTATATTTTCATCGTCAAAAGTTGTATATTTCTTAAGATTAATTTTAAGGTCCTTTTTTTATTGAAAAGTACTTAAAAACTCCTTATTTTTATTTTCTAAAAATCCGTACAAACCCTGTAATAGTTATTCAGGGTGGCTACAGAACCTGGAATTTCAGGGAATTTCACTCTCCTGAAATGTCAGAGAATTTCGTAAAATTACTCTTTAATCAGGGAATTTTGATTTTTTTTCCCCCATTCTCGCATTCCCGGTGCAGATGCCATTGAACAAGAAAAATTTCATGTGCTTTTGTAAAAGCCCCTCAATATCTGGCTAGTTGGCCAATTTGAGAGTACTACGATTCCGACCTTTTTCTATTCTCAGCTCAGCAGCTAAGCCTAACTGGCTAATCCTCTCCCTCCCACTTGTTGATCTTCTGCTTTTTTTATTTTTTTACTATCTGGGATCATTGTTATGCCCGGAACAATTATTTGCATAATATTTCTGTTAGATTTTTGGTTATCCTCTAACTTAGAATCGCGGATGCCAGCGCCTTATTGTTAAAACAAATCCTCAAACTTCAAACTGACTGCATCCTTTACAGACATGATTATTTTTCTTCTTACCTTTCATTTTTGTCAACAGACTATATTAGAAACCTTATTATTTACATATTATTTCTGTTAGATTTTTAGTTATCTTATAACTTAGAAGCTTGGCCGCTGGCAGCCTTAGTGTTAAAAAAAAATCCCCCAACTTCAATCTGACTGCATCCTTTACGGACATGATTATTTTTCTTCTTGCTTTGTGCTTTTTTCAACAGAATACATTAGAACCCTGAATTCCTTAATAATTAAAATTGATTCCATCAGATTTTATCGTTTTTATTAACCATTTATAGTGCTATGTTACAGATGAGTTACAAATCTATAGGCATCCATAAGTGAGAAAGTTTAGATCCTGTACTTGATTTTTTTTTATATTTTCATTTTGACATTTTATTTAAAAAAATTACTTTTACTGAAAGGGATATGTGAATTTAATTTATATTTTGAGTGTAAATAAATTAAAAACTGAAATATCCTCCTTAAAAAAAAAAATCAATGAGCTGCTGCATGCGCTCTGGTAAAAGGTCATGGAATTTTTTTTTTTCAAGAAGTCCTTGCATTTTTTTTCTGCTAAAAAAGTATGAACCTTGTGCTTGTCGTGTTTTATGAAAACGATTTTTTGCCTCATTTAATATGGTAGTTTTGTGGTTTAAGATAATACTAGGTGGCTTCGCCCCCTGCTCGCTAACGCTCGCCAATCCCCAAACGCCTTGCTGCGCTCGGATTGAGCGACTTTGCCGCTCGAATTTGTGGTTAAAACATCTTGCTGCGCTTGAATAGGTTTGCCAGCCATAAAAAATGTAACCAAATTTTTATAAATTTAATGTAAGGCCTAATAGAGAAAACACCCAAATTGCAAGTTTCATAATAGATAGTTAAATATACTATCCGCCAACATTCTGACTTAAAACTTCATTAGCTATGCCCTTACATTGAAGTCCCAATATCTTTTATTTATTCTGATAAGTCGCCCCGTTAGAGAACGACGTCTAAAGCAAGGCATTTTCTGGATAAAAATTCTTAAAAATAATAATTACTCTAATGCAAAAATGCTTCAGAAAAACAGAAAAAATCAACTTTGAAACGAAGAGTTTAAAAAGAGCTTTAAAATTAGCAACAGGTTTGTTGTTTACATACGTAAGGATAGCTTTAAAATTAGCAACGGGTTTGTTGTTTACATACGTAAGGATGTTGCCATTCATATATTCAAAATCATTGAGGCTTTGTAGTTGCTTAATGATGAAAAATATTGAAATTTAACTAATTAATAAAGTGTTAATAAATTATTTTGGCACGTTTTGGCAAATCTACAGCTTATTTCCTTTAAAATGACACCTTGATCATTGAAATTGGTTGAGCAGTTTAGGCGGACGGACTAACCCCAAAAAACGTATTGCCTATTAAATATATAGATTCTTATTGTACAAAATTTTATTTTTATGCATCTATGAGCAATTAATTTTAATAGAAGCTGTTAATTTCAAGCCTTTTCTTTTGTACAATATATGTTGTTTATCTTTTATCAACTACAAAAGACATATTTCATGAAAGATATGTACCTAGTGTAATTTGTGACCGAAAAGCAAAATGCTGGTTATTTAAGTTTCATGCTCATGAATGTCCAGGTTTAGTAAATATTTAGGGCAGTGTTTTAAATTTCGAACATACAACCTATGACATATATTAAAGAAAATAACATTTTATTTATGTCATTTTTAAAATTAAAAAAAAAAAAGTATTGTACTAGCTTTGTTTTTCTTTGAAGTTAGGAGTGTAGTTTGTGAATTTTGTATTTTTTAATTAATATTTTCCATTCTTTTTCATGTTTTAAAGATGCTTGTTTCGCTTTTTAGTGTAAATTTATAGATATTGATGCAATTATACTTTAACTATTTCGAATTTTATTTACTTATTAAATTGCCAACATTATACTTTTCAAGTTTTTTTTTAACGTTAATGTCAGCAGAAATGCATATCAGGGAATTTTTAAGAGAATTTTCTGGAAATCAGGGAAATGTCAGGAAATTTTGTTTCTCAAATTCTGTAACCACCCTGTTATTCAAAAAAACTTTTAAAGGTTCAAAAAGTAAGAAATGCTTTTCTGATAAAAAATTATAAATTTAATAAAAGGTCAGCTTTTCAAGTTAACATTTTCTACCTGACTACATTACAGTTTGATGAAATTTTAATAAGTTGTTATATTGAGAAAGGAAAAAATGATTACTTAATTTCAGAAATATTAAAATCTCTACAAATAATCATGTATGATGTATGAAATGTAAACCTCAATCAATCATCGTTCAACCATACCAAATTTCACCCACTATTCTATTTAGGAAGAAAGTTGTGACTTACTTTGTAATGCAAGAAATGTCAAAATCAACCAAAAAAGACAATTTTTACTTCTATCGATTTAATATTGGAGGTTTTTATTCTTTTTTCATAGCAATTCAGCAAAGTTGAAGAATTAGGCGCTGTTTTGAATTTACATGGAATGTCCTCAAGATGCAGAGTGGCCACAGAACCTGGAAATCAGAGAAATGTCAGGGAGCTTTCTGATTCTGGAAATGTCAGAAAATTTTAGCAAATTTCATGAAAATCTGGGAAATTATCTTTGTTCTGAAGATACATTTCCCTGTTCATAGTATTTTAAAGCCATTTACCCGTAGAATTGTAGTGGTAATTGTTAGAAGTTTTATGTTACAGAATAATTTAAACTTTTCATTACCACTTGAGCGATGTGCGCTAACGGGGAGTTAAAATAAGGACTCCTAGATCAGAAGACAGGCGTGCTAACCACTAGACAAAAGAGATATCTGGTCTCTAGGTGTAGTATCTGTTATTTGTACATGATATCACCACACTGCCAAAACTATTTTTTTTTTTAAATTGGCATATTATATCTTTAGCATACATGTTTTATTGAATCAAGGTGTCTACACATTTGTAAAAGTTGGGGAAATTTGAAAAAAAGTTTGTTGTTAAATCATTGACCTTTTTTCCCGAAATTTTGTGGCCACTATGAGATGTATCGAATGAGTAGAAAAATTAAGACTACCATGAACTTTCATCTTCAGGCAATTTTAAATATTTAAACTCTAACTGATTCACCCTTACAATTTTACCAATAATAATAATCAGGATTTAAGTATTAAGCCAATATGAAGAAAGCAAAATTTTTAAGGAGTATTACCACAACTATAAACTCTTACCATTTTTTTCTACTTTTGAACTGAAATAGTATGTAGTTTAAGAATGTTTTTTAATACTATCTTAATTTCTCTAACAGTAAAATTATATCGATACATATCTTAATTTTATTCTATTATGGAATTAATGTATTGTTATACTTTAGGGTTGATGTTCCATTGGAATTATGTCTATTTTTTATTTTTTTTTTCCTTTATAATATAACTTTTTGATAGTTCTCTCAAATGACTTTTTAAATGTGCTGTTGGTAAATCGTATTTCTAACTTTTCCCTATTTATAGTTATAATTATTATATTTTTCATGACTGGAGGGTCCTTTTCCATGCCTGAGAAGTTGTCTTTGTTTTACTCAACATTTTAGTTTTGAAGAAAAATTTTGTAATAGTATTCTAATATTACAAGTTTTCCAAAGTGATAATTGGATTGTACTATTGACCTAATAGGTTTAAAAGGTAGAACTACTGTTTTATTTGATTGATGAAGGTAATTACAGAACATGCATGACAAACTTTAAGTGCAAATACTAACTTGCAGTTGGTCTATATACATTGAGTTTTCATTTACACCAAAAAACAAAATGAAAAATATTCATTATTACTGATTAATTGTTCTCACAGAAATATATTAAGACATTATTTAGAAGGGCTTGCTAATTTTATTTTTGTTGACTGTAATTGTGATTTCTATTTTATATTTTATCATCTAAATGCATCTTTTTATATATAGTATTTTACTTTCAGACAATAGAAACCTTGCTAAAGTCGGCTATTGCAGGTGCTTCTATAAATGATGAGGATATTCCTCCTCCTGTTAAAATCCCAAGATTAACAACAAGTTCTGCAAGTAAGAGTCAAACATAAATAATAGTTCAATTTTATATTTGAACTTGCTTAAGATTTTTATTTCACAACTTAATACATTTCATTTGTTAAAATTTATAATACTGGTCCAGTTCAGTAGAAAAAATCTAAAATATAAATAACATTTTCAAAACCAAAAAATATTAATGATGAACTAGATAATAGCAGTTAAATATAGTGCTATAGAGTTATTTATCATTAATCAAACTTTCTTCACTAAATTTACTAACAAATATGTCTACCATTTATATGCAACTCTAAGTAAAGCTTGTACATTTTATTAAAGTTTTTAATCTGCAGAAAATAGTTAAAATAGCATTAGTCAATAAATAATAGCCTATACTTACGATATACCTGTAATATATTGATCACTGTTGATGCCTTTAATACATTGATGTAACCGCCAAGGCAGACTTATTTTTCAGTTATTGCTCAGCACTGCCGGTAATGTTTTCTGTAAAAAAATTAACAGCTCTTCTGTATATTATTGCAAATTAGTGTAAACTATTCCAAACAAGCAGTTACCAATTTCCAATCATTTTATATCAAGTTTTATGGCAGTCAATGTGAGTGTGTTTTTTTTTGTTTTTTTTTTATACATTATATTGTTTAAAAAGAAAATATCTTATTCATTTGTGTGTAGTACTTTTTATTGTTCTATGAGTAAAAAAGTAATTTATCCAGTTGTTAAATTTTCCATGTTACTGATAGCTTTTTTTTTTTTTTTTAATTTAATTTATAAAGTGGAAAACAATAACAATTATTGATTTATTGAATTATGTTGCAAGGAAATTTATTCTTCAAATCACAATTTAGCTTTAATAAATTCTCAATTTAAATTTAGCTTAATACAAATTCTTAAAAACTTTTGTTATCATATTTTGAAATTGATAAAATTTTATTTTCTTAGCAAGTTTGCCTGAAGCGGATATGGATTTTGCAGAATCTAGCCAATCAAAGGGTCAGAATAGTAATACCAATGATCAAGAACCACAAAGCTCTGTTGAAGGTTTATGTTTAGAATATTAATTTTTAGTTGCATATAAACTGTTAATTATTATAATATATATAACTAATTGTGATCTGAGTTTTTTGAAACCCAATGATAAATATACAGCAATTGCAAGATGCAACATGTGTCACCTAACTTTTTGCCTACTGAGAAGATTACCTCCAAATCCAAACTGCCTTTTCATGCCAACATCATGGGTTTTCGAATAAACAGTTATGATTTGCAAATCTATTTAAAAAAATTAATAGACAGAACAGAAATTGTTATAAAAGGTGTTTTTTCAAATATCTGGCTACATAGGGAAAGTTTTCCAGGTTTTCTCTTATCCAAATTAAAAAACGGTGTCGCGGAAGTTTTCGGTACATTTGGATGTATCGAATATCAATGTATCGAATCTGCATATGATGGTGCGGTTTGCACTAAACTGCTTGTAACAGAAAAAAGTTTTTTTAAGGAAATAGAAAAAATACTTCCAAACGTTGCTCATAGATAGTGCTGTACCTTAAACATGGTTCATACGTTTTTAAAAAACCTTGAAAACTGCTTGAAAAAAAACTTTCATTTTCAAGTGCTTAAAAACCTTGAATTTTTTAAAAATGTGTTTAAGGTGCTTGAATTTCATTTTATTTTCTAAAAATAAAATCTCTTGAAAAATTTTGGCTACCAAAATGAGCAAAATCCTTCAAATTTGGTTAAGCCAATCAGCGACCAGGAAACAACGAGAACAAATGAGATTGCGTCATTCTTCCTGCTTTCGAACAATACGGCGCAGCATGTCTGAAAATTGGTTTACTCTGATCGAATCACGTGATCTTTGGTTTGTTTTTGCGCACTGTTTAAAAATGACAGAAAAATGCATTTCAATTCAAGCTGGTTAGAAAAAATGGAATGTAGTTCACGAATCCTAAGTGTTGGGTCTGCGTTTTGCACGATGTACTTTGCGTTGGCAAAAATTGCAGCACAGTATCAATGGGGAAAAAAGTGCTCTAAATAGCCATGCGAAGAGCAAAAATCACATGGATTAGGTTCTATAAGAATTGCGATGAGCATTGTTAGAACTATTTCTAATGATAAAAAATACCACGAAAGCAAATATTGTCTGCAACAATCAAGTCGTTATCGACATCATCTCACGCGTGCACGATAGTAGTACGTTGTAATTTAAAACGAAGTTTCAAGTACTGAAATACTATGGACATTGAAAATCATAAAAAATCATGGTCTTTTTAAATCAAATGAAAACACTGATAAATTATTTCGTCGCATATTCGCCAATAGCACGATTCAATCTAAATTTTCATGTGGTGAAAAAAAATATGCTGCATTTGGAATCAAGTCGTATTTTCAGAGTGTATTAGATGACAGTTTAATCACTGAGAATTTTGTACTGTTATTTGACAAAAGTTTCAATGTGATGAAACAAAAATATAAATAAATGGATATTCACTTCCGAAATTGGTGTAATAGGCAACCAAGCTAGCGTTACCTACTTGCTTCTGTTTTTAAGGGACATAGTAGAGTCGCTCCTCGATGTATCGTTCTTGTCAGAAAACAAGCAAAATGCGCGATATATCGGGCAAAATGTAAAAATGGGAAATCAGAAAAAAAATGGGAGACAAAGCAAAAAACACGATATATCCGAATGTGCTATATATATAACGAGGGGTTACTGTACTGCTTCTGATATACTGAGAAGATTTTTTTTTTCTTCTATTGTAACCTTTTCTTCAGCATTTATTAAAAATACAAACTAAACGTTACTGTACTGCTTTTGATATACTCGGAAAATGTTTTTCTTCTATTGTAACCTTAAAATTTTCTTCTATTAAAATCTAAAAAACATTTTTTTATATTCATTCGATTTGAACAAAAACCGTTTGCCAAAAAAAATTGGAATTTTTTTTTATGTATATTTGTGTTGATACCACATCCTTGAAAAGTCCTTGAATTTTTTTCTTCTTCAAGTGTATGAACCATGTTAAAAACAACAAACAATGCATCAATAATTCAAGACAATCGATTACAAATAATTTTATTTTTCACTTGTGCAATTACAGATCATTTCTTTTGTACAATCTCCTACCATATTTCAATGTGTATGCCTATCATAGCTTGAACCACATCTAAATGGTGCTTAGGTTCTATCTACATATTCGCTAACATTGGTTGCCGAATAGACTGATTTGCTTGCATAATTCGCGTCTCTAACACTTCAATGTCACTAACAAAAGAAGAATACATAATAAAAATACAACATAAAGAAATTAAATATAGCCCCTCAAAAAGAAATCCAGAGGTGTTAAGCATGGGATACAACATTGCCATACATAGGAGGTATGAAACATAACTCTAGACTATCTTGTCCAATAAATCGGACAGGAAACTTCCCATTCAAATAGTTTCTTGCAATTCAACTCCAATGAAGAGGTATACAATCTTGCTGTCAAAAAAGGTTTAGATACAATAGACTAATTTGAGTAACAGGATTTTTATATTGTATCCAAGTAAATCTTTATGGTGACTAGATTCAATGAAAAAAATGACACAATGACATGGTTAGATTTTAAGCCATACCACATGTTAGCTTTCAGGCTATCGTGAATTACTTCTACAACATGATGCAGGTTTTCCGTTATCCATATTTTCATGTTAGGTCTGTGACCTTTATAAACACAAGAAAAGTTGCCTGTTCTGTAAAGATAACTCATCAATATCAACTAAACAGAAGATTATCTAGAATAATTGATGCATTGTTTATGGTTTTAGAGGTATAGTGCCATCCATTTGCAACATTTTATTTGCTTAAAAAAACTTCATTGCAAGAAGTATTTTCAGGCAAACGGCTTTCTTATGCGCTGGTTACTTGATATTTTATTGAAATTTAAAATATGTCAAATATTTTTGGGACACCTTGTATTTTCTCTGAAAAGGCCTCCCAGAAAGCATCCCCTGTTGACATTAAGACTATCTTCATTGGTCTAGGTACTGTTATGGTGTTTCAACAAAGTGTTACCATTTTTAAATCTAATGCCATAAAAGAACAAATACAACCAACTCATAACAACACTATGTGCAGTAAAAGAATTCCTGTTTCCTCTCCCAAACTAACTCTCTTCTTTTCACTCTTCTCAACACATTTACTTCTCTTCCTCCATTCCATTCCTTACTCCATCAAAAACTGAATGTTATTTTCTGCAGATATTCTACCTTCTTCTAAATGACCACTAAAAGTTTTAAAAAAATCAAATATTAATAATTACCATTAAAGAAGATGCAAATATCCTTTAATTATGCCAAAAATGATCTTTAAGACATTGTACAACAGTGACTCTGGATACACCAGAGTTGAGACTAATAAAAGGTCATTGTTGTCTTAGAGTGTTGTAGCATCTGGAAAATCTGGTTAAAAAATGTCATAACTTTTTCTATGATGATTATTCACAGTTACACTCTTATTTTTTTATGGTGTAAATGTTGGCACTTTTCAAACCTCTGATTGGATATTAGGGTAATGTTCTTACTACCCTTAAGTAAATAGTGATATCTGTTACTCTAGGGAACCTAATTTCCCCTCCTCGTTAGTTTTATAGAAGTAGCCCAATTCCTTTGTGTTAAAAGAATATTGATGGATAAATGAAAGCATTGAATCTTAATTTTTTTCTAAAAGTGTGACTTGTGTCAATTTGAAAGACATTCTTGATGATCATAATATAAACAAACACATCTATATGGTTTTGAATGTTGCATGCTTGATTGACAAATAAGACATTTGCAAATGTTAAGTATAACAGATTCTATGTAATTTTTCATGTCTCTTGAAAAATTTCTCAAAATTAACTTTCAAGATACTCATTCTTGGCCATATGCAGAATGTTTCTAAGTTTAATCTACAACCATTTTTTATCACCCCAAATAAAACTGAATAAAAAAATTAGTATTAAAATACTATATTGGTCTCAATACTGAAGTTTACACTATCTTTATACAGAAACATAACAAAAAACCTGAGTAAATTATAAGAAATTTGTATGTTATTTTTTAAAGCCTTACACAAATATTTAAAATTTTAACTTAGCTATAAACGTTAATCACTATTTGGTTATTCACCTTCTTGTTAAAATACTTTTTGTTACTAATAACAGGGTATGTACACGGCCTAGAAAACCTGAAAAGTCCTTGAATTTCTTTATTTTTTTAAGATCTTGAATTGCCTGGAAAAATTGGATCATTTCCAAAAACGTCTGGAAAGCCCTTGAATTTTTCATTTTCAATTCTAAAACCACAAAATTTCTGTCTTGCCACAATTCCGAAGTCACTCTTAACCTCACACTCTCCAGCCAGTTTACTTTCCTCATCGCTGACAGTCGCAGTTGAAGCTGTTCCTCCCATTACTTATTTTCACCAAATGGCATCCATTTCTATCCTCATTGCCATATGGTTCACTTTTTGAAGGGGACGACTTGTTGTGTTTCCAATATCTGGTTGAATTCTGTGTTTGTCAGCTCTCGTCATTCTTCATTGATTTAAATCATCCGTAAAAAAAAGTTTATTTTCATTGTGGTAGTTTTGATTCTAAACTGTGTTTATGGTTCTTGGTTTTTACGAAATAAATCTCGTTTAGTATTGACAAATGCTTATTCAATGATCGTTGCCTGCAAAACTCGAACTATGAAAAATGGATCGGAAAGGATTTCTCCTATCGCTGTGGCGTAAAATACATGTAATTGATAACAGATAATTTATGCATTATGTCAATAAATACATATGATTGCATCTTTTCTATTTAGTAATACATTATATATTTTTAATTTCTTACAAATACATTGATCAAAGAAAAAAGATTTTAAAAAATGCAATTTTTGTATCAGCTCTTCAATGTTAAAATAGGTGCTTAATTTTTTTATTTTTTGTTACCTCCTTGAAAAATGCCTTTAATTTTGCTTTCAAAAAGTGAATGAACCCTGTAATAAATGCTATAACTTGATAGAGGATGCCACAGCCTCCCTGGCACACATGTGTTACCTAGGAGTTGATGCATTTTCAATTTACTTTTAAGCACGTTATATTGACCTGTTTCTGCTTTTATTTATAGGTCTAAATGATAGTATGCTACTGAAGACTAGACGTGAGGAATATAAAAAGGCGGCATTAATGGCAAAAAGAAGTGGAAACAGAGATTTAGCTATTCATTATTTAAAAACTGTAAAAGTGAGTTTTGTTAATATAATGCTTTTTCAATTTACTTAACACTCTTTTAATTTACTTAATCAGTAAATCATAATCTTATTATCATTCCACGTAATTAAAAAAATCTTTAAATATTGCCATTATAAATCAATTTCTTTTGTTGAGTGCCTGAGATACCTTATATGCCGAAAGTAAAATTTTAAATCGGTTTCTAAGAATTGACTGAACAGCAGTAACACATTATGTTTTTGATTATTACTATGTTCACTTTCTTGAAACCGAGTTTCAAGAGTGGAAATTGCAAATACATTATCTAAACTTTTGGACCTATTACCTAAGGATGTCAAGTAAACAAAAATCCAAACTATAAAATGTCCATACTATAAAAATAGGCTTCAAACATTTTGCGAAATACTACCTCTCATAGAGGAAAAATATAAACATATATATTTGTGTCTGAGTCTATAATGTAAAAGGCACTGTAATTTTCGACATTGTTCATTATGTTTGTGTGACCACTCACTGTTTAATGATGATCACAATTTTCATGTTCCTACCCAGCTTTATTAGCTGGTCCTAGTTCTGTAGACATCCCACTTTCAAAAACTGTCAAATACTATTGTTAACTCATATCTTCTCACGCAAATGACTTCTACTATTGTCTTTAGCTGTCCTTTTTTTATAGTGGTATTTTCTTCTAATAACAATTGTGCATTGTCATAGCTAATTTTCTTAAAACTACCAGATGTTCATAGCATATTATATTGTCGACTAGGGTGGGCGAAAAAAAATTTCGAAATAGATCTCGGCATAGCGCAGAAAAGTTGCAAAATAGGTCAGTTAGAACACACACAAAATTTCCAATTTTGATCATTTATCAATATCGAGCCACACTCCTCTGGCATTGAAAATGTCCAAAAAAGACGAAAAATGCACTTTGAAGCTATTTTTAATTAATTTTTGAAAATTATGTTTAAAACTGGCTTTGGTATAGTACGCAATAGTTGCCTAATGGGTTAGAACACACACAAATTTCGTCCATTTTGCTCAATATCTAGCAGTGCCTCTCTTGCCTTGAAAATGTACATAAAAGTCACAAAATCGTAACAAGGATTGGACATCTCCTTTACGAATAACCTAATAATTTTGTTTACCTTTACTACTACATCTGATAATTAAATTAATCTATTTATTATTCAATTTTCAAGAAAAAAGTTTAAAATAGTAAAACATTTAACTTTTAAGGCAACTAAATTTAGAATTTTTAAAATGCTCAATAAAATGCACAGTTACGATGATAAAACTTAGGACATAGAAACAAACGGCTATCAAAATGTAATTATTTTTTATGTACTATTCCCTTCTTAATCACTTCGAAAGGAAAATCCAGAAAGAAATTCTGGAGTATCAAGACACTTTGCAAGAGGAGGAGTCATCAACCTAAGAGACAAACGATGATACTGAACTTGAATCAATGCATGTAGATAGAGATCAGTGGCAGCTGTAATCGAAAATACTAGTGCAGCTGGAAACATGTGATCCCCCCATCTCTTAACACTGCACACACTTTTCACAATCATTCATGAACACAAAGTCTTTAATATTCAAACTCAAATTAAAGTTTCCTTTCAATTTTTATTTAATGATTAAGATGGAAAAAAAAAGAAAACACTTAGTTATTTTTTGAAAACCAAATCAATCCTTCTTTCTTTTAAACTTGCAAATCGGTCAATGTGTAATTTTATTTAATCCATCATATCCAGCACTATTCCAAACTCCCTTTTTAATTCCGATGATCAAACATGGCCAACAAAATAATTTCTATAAATAAAAACTATCACATAACCACAGGAAAAATGTATACCAAGATGACTGAAACTTACCATCATGCTGAGATGTAACTCCATTTCTCCTACCACCCACGCTGATTCAAAAGAGCCAATCAGTTCATCGAATTTACAAGTACAGCTAATGTTGAAAAAGTCTGATGAGGGCTGTAACTCCCCACATACCGTACATTGCGTGGAGGGAAAGGTTCCACTGGATTCCATCAGTTACCATGGCAACGCTGCAGCCGAAACATGATTTTTCAAACTGGCAGCAAATCGCTGACAGATTGCCAGTTTGTACTGATTAGAAAAGATTTTTTCTCTTTTGAATTGAGTATTGAGGCAACAGGTTTGCTATTTATCGGATTTTTTTACACTTGCAGTAGAAATTCCATCTTCATTTAAGAAAATTAGTAAAATATATAATTTTAGTTTTGAACTCCAATAACAAATAGACAATTAACAAATTTAAATGCAGCCCAGCTGTACTTGCTATACCTCGCATGCCGCCACTGATAGAAACTTCCAGTAGACTTATCCCTTAGGAAAAAGTGCGAAAAGTGAGTGCATCATCATCAAGTCCAATGAGGGTTTGCATGTCTCTTACAGCATGAGCCTCAAATTTTACTGGCGACTCAAGCTGAATCATGTTCAAAATTACTACATCAGTGCTTGCTGATTTTCATTTAGTTTCTCAGAAAACCCAACAAATGTAGTTTATAAGGACAAGATCAGAAGGGAAGTAAATCGGACAAAAAACAAAATTTGAGAAAACGAGTTAGAGATACTTACACAGACACTTATTAAAAGCTTGTAGTTTGATAGATGTAAGAATCATACTCTTAAACAGATAGCAGGTCGTCAAGCGATAAAATTTGAAGAGCACATAGCACGGACGGAGAAGCCCAAAGGCAAGTACATTGTACGTGTCACTAAATTCTAATACTAATGCAAAAGAAATAGACAAAAACATAACAGCCTTCATGGAAGCACATAGTATCGATCTCCAGAGTGTAGTGGTCATCGTATGCGATGGAATAACTGTTACTACGAGGTGGAAGGGTGGAATAATACATTTGTTTGAAACATAAATTGAAAGACCTTTGCTATAGAACGTTTGTTTGCTACACACCAATGTGCTTCCACTTAGTCATCTCATTCAGGAAGTCGACGGCTGCTCAAAAAGCCACATTCCTTCTCTGGACCTGTTAGTTCACGTTTTACGGAGTGTGAAAACAATGCAGTAGTCAAATTTGACAAAATTGATACTACCCTCCTGCATTGGGATATAAAAGATATTGATAATCTGAGCAGAGATCAGCAATACTCATATCACATCTGCCTAACTGTAAGAGATAGCAATTGCCCTCCCAATTTGACTAAGAAAAAAATTCTGGCAAAATCAGTTATGCACACTGCCTAACGGCAGCAAACTACCTGTTACGATTTATACATCTGTACCGAAAATACATCCGATGAGCTTTGTATAAAGTGTGTGATGCTGGTTATGCACCAATGTGGGGAGCACAATGGACGAAATTTTTTGTGTGTTCCAACTTACCCATTAGACAATTATTCCGAGGTATTCCAAGATTAAAAAAAAATTGGAGGACTGTTTTCAGCCAGCCCTATTGTCCACTCTGTGTTTGTGCATTATAAGATTGGATAATTGTCATTACTTACTTTTTGTTGTGTTTCTATTTAGACTTTTGATAGTATTCTTGAAGCTGTTGATAAAAATCTCCCCGTTGATTTATCAAATATGCCACCTCCACTTGATTTGTCAAATTTGCCACCAGGTAAATTTTTTTCTTTCAAATATCTTATATCCATTCCATCTTGTATAGCATTTAAGTTTGTGGGATTTTATTGAAAGTTTATTAAGTGTGCATTCAAGTATTTTTTTTAAGTTTTTGGTGGTTTACAGAAATGATAGAGCAAACTCACTATACTTTAAGTTGCTCATTAAGAAAAATTTATATTATATTGCAGTCGAACCTGTCTATCTCAAATCTCGCAGAAAAGGAGAAAAAATTCGAGATAAAAAGGTTTCGAGTTATAGAGGTTTTAAATGTGGTCAATGAAAAAAACATGTTACTTGTTTTTGTTGTAAAAATACAGATTTTTTTTTACATACGATCAATTATACATATATCCATAACATTTTTTTACCTACTCTATTATACGTACCTATAACCTTAAAAATAGTCTTTCAAGGACTTTTGACGTCTTAACTTTTTTTATTCTATTATCCTCCTAAGGTTAGCAAAAGCTGCGAGTCTCTCATGGCCAACATTTTCCTGATATTCAAGAAAAGTCTTCAACAGTTCTATAACCTTCTCTGCTTCTTTTGTAGTCACTTTAGGTGCATTCTTATGCTCTTCATCTTCTGAAACGCTTTTCACATTATCATCAACGATCTCCGCATCCTGCCAGATAATCATCCACTTGCAAAAATTCTTCAAAAGAAAGGTTGACATTTAATCCTGATTTTATGGCATTCCACTCTTGTGAATTTATATCTAACACATCCTTTGCGACGTCAACAGTTTCTTCTGGCTCTTTTTCGGTGCTTTCACTATCTCCTTCATCAATCTCTTTCTCCTCTTCACATCCATTCTTAAATCCAGCTTTTTTAAAACAATTTTCTCCATGCATAGTCCGCCATCCTTATGGAATCCAGCACGTGGATCTTTGGGATGTACTTCCTTCATCAGTGACATCTGCAAGCTTGCGGATTAATTGTCTTCTGTAGTTAACTTCAAAACTTCTAATTTTTCCTTGGTCCTTTGGTTGCAACTTTGAGGTAGTGTTTGCGGGAAGGAACTTTACAGTGACGTTTTTTAAAGCAAAGAGGTTATTATGTGCACTGCAGTTATCTATAAAAAGAATAATTTTCCTTTTTTTCACTCGCATAAGTTTGTCCAAGGATTTTAGCCAATTCCCAAAGATTTCACTTGTCATCCAAGCTTTCCTGTTGACTTTGTACTTGAAAGAGAAAGACTTAACTTTAGCGAAGCCCCTAGGTTTTTCCAAGTGTCTGATCATGAGAGGAGGAAGTTTTTCAGATCCATCTTCATTGACAGCCATGAACACAGTCAAACGAACTTTGCTTTGCTTTCCGCCTCTGCACTGTTAATCCTTAAACATGGCAGTTTTGTCAGGTAAGCATTGATAAAAAAAAGTCCCATTTCGTCTGCGTTAAAAATATCCTTGGATTCATATCCTTTCACAATTGCTGGGATGTTTTCTATCCATTCTTCACAGACACTTTCCGGAACAAATGCACTTTCATTGCAAAGTTTGCGAAAAATAATGTTATGCCTGTTTTTAAAGCTTTCCAGCCATCCATTGCTGCCTTTGAAATGTTCTCCATGTCAAAGTTCTTGGGTGATGTCTTCTGCTTTTCTTTGCAACATCTGTCCACTGATAGGTATTCCTTGATCTCTACATTGCGTAAACCATTTCTTGACACATTCGTCCATACCCGGAAAAAATTATTTTCTACTTTTTTTGCGTTCGTATTGCCTAGAAACTTTTGCTCCACAACTTCTCAATTTTTAATGATTGTAGAGAGAGTGCTAGCTGATACACCAAACTTAACTGCAATTTCAGTTTTTTTCATTAATGGATTGCCTTCCAAGAATTTTAGGATTTTCATATTTTCGTAAATGGATAGAACATTTCATTTTCTTTTTACTCCTGCCATACCAAATGCCTTCGATATGACTTATGAATGGGGTGACTCTGCCGAGTACTAGCGCCGCAACATTTGTCTATTGTACTGAAACCCCCTATCTGATCTATAGAAGACTGGTTGCCAAAATAAATTTCAGTATAGACCTGATTGGAACATTTGACAGTTCCCAGGGATCGATACAATGGTATCTCAGATATTCAAATCATTGGGCAGAGTAGTAGTCGCATTTATACAAGACGTGCATAGAGCTCTCCTCTGTCATACGACAACCTCTACATAGTGGGTCATCTACAATACAGATTAAGATGTATATTTAAGGTACAATGTCCAGTTAACCCTTTGCACTCGAGCGGCGCTGATGCGGCGCCTGAGTGATTTGAAGTCTTAAATCGAGCGACGCTGCTATGACGTTATAGTCTTTTGTAACTCGATCTCCTTATTTACTATGTGCGATTAGATATTTTTCTCAGAAGTACTTTCGTGGACTAGGCTCCGCTGACATTGTAACCAAATCTTAGCTCAGTTTAGTTAGTCTCAGCGTAGCATTCGCTTTAAACAGTCTTGGCAGTAAATATAGTAACTAAAAAGTGTTTGTGCCCTAAAAATATAGAGGAAGATCAGATCAGCTCGAGCTCTGACCGTAACACAGGTAGGCGGGAAATTTGGTATTACTGTGATACGTGTCCTGACAAACCTAGGATGCATCTTGGGTATTGTTTTACAAAATATCACACCAAAACTAATTACAGAGTGTAATATTTATCAAAGTTTGTTGTTTTTGACTTATAAATGAATAAACTGGTGAAATTTTATTATTTGTATACGTTTGTTTATAAATGTTTTTAAAGTACTTGTAAAGTGTTTGCCAAATTTGGCCAAAATCGTCTCGAGTTGCTGGTTCGCTCAAGCGAAAAAAGCCTCGAGTGCAAAGGGTTAAAAGGCCTACAGCAACCTTTATTTCAATTTGCTAAATTTTAGTAGCTCCCTTAATCTAGTCCAGGGTGACTCTTGATTGAGATCTTTGGCTTGTCTTTGATCTTTAGATTGAAGCCATGCTGAATAGGACTCGGTCATTAACAAATCTTTGATAGTTTTCCTGACCGCATTGTGAGGCAGGCCGAAGACAGGTTCTGGTCTGACAAAGGACAATTCAGAGTCATGTTTTGCTAATTGGTCTGCCATTTCATTTCCCTCAATGTCACAGTGACCAGGGACCCAGAGAAGAGACACCTTGTTTGTTTCAGCCAGATCTTCAAGTGCATTGTGGAGTTCACACACTGCTTTAGAGGTAAAGCAGTGACTCTGCAGGGCCTTTAAGGTAGCTTGGCTGTCAGAGAAAATCTTTATAACCCTCTTAACAACCCCTCTGTCTAGACAGTTGTAGGCACAGGCAGTGATTGCAAGAACCTCAGCCTGAAATACAGTAGCCAGCTTGCCCAGAGAGAAAGACAGCTATATTTTTCTTGTAGGACAGAAGACACCTGAACCAGTGCCTTAAGATGTCATTGAACCATCTTTGTACCAATGCCTTTGAAATAGATTTGCACACTGTTTAAGAAAACACACGCCGATGCAAAACAGCCACCACCTAAAAAAAGTCAGCGTAACAAAATGAATTTCTTCTCTCAGAGTCCTGACTTAAATGTGGAAGCTGACCTCACGCCCTGATCATCAATCCACCCCTTTCTTATTGGCCGAATCCTTGTGTACTGTACTCTTTTCTTGGTTGGGGAACATGTTGCTACACCACGATTGTGGAAAGTGACATTCTGAAATTCCTAGGGCACCCCTCCCCCCAACCTATTCACACCTATTTCCTGGGAGGCCATGGAATTTGTCTTTGTCTGCATCTCCCGCTTTTGTAAAAGTGTGGTCTTCGGGCATCGATTTTTGTAATTTACACTATCCGAAATTCGAGATACAAAGGTTTTGAAGGAATTTTTTTTTAGATAGACATTGAAAGTATATTGAATTTAAATTGCAAATGTAGGGAATTTCAAAAAATTTGAGATGTAGAGGTTATAGAGATAAACAGGTTCAAGATAGACGGGTTCGACTGTAAAAGTATAATAATCGGTATTTTTTACAAAGGTAATTAGTAAAACTAATCTCTTAATTAGCCTTCCACTAAAGTGAACTTTTATCAATATTTGAAGATATGTTTAATTCACCCACTTAAATCATTTGAAACATAACAAGTTCATATCTAGAAGTTCTCTTTAAGTAATTGGATCAAAAAAAATCTGAATTTACTGTCGACGGCAAACATGTTTTTAAAACAATCTCTTTGAACTTTCTTTTGTGTGAATGTTGTCAACCTCTTAACCCTTTCAGGTCCAACTTAAATAACAACGAGAAATATTTTGTGTATCAAAATTGCTCAAAATGGGTATATAAATACAAAGGATAAATTAGTTAATCAAATACTTCAACTAATTTAGTGTTTAGGAATAATATGGCTTTTGATATTCATTTTAAAATTTCATGAATTCAATAAGTTCTAGCAAAGATGAAATCTTTGTACATTACAAAAGTGCACAAAATCCGAATGGGTATAACACCTATTGATTTTTCTAAGCTAATGTAAGATATTTGTGATGTTATCCACATTAAAGATATCACTTTTTGTTAGAGATTATACATAAGCTAGGGAAAAAAATTTAAAAATCTGTCAAAAGTGTTATTTTTATTAAATTGTTGGTACTATGAATGCAGGTTTCATGCAATATATGCCAACTCCTTTTTATGAAGAAATAAACTATATTCATTTACACTAGGGTGGTCCAAAAATGGTTGATTTTTTTTTTTTTTTTTTTTTTTTTTTTTTTTAAGATTTTTAATGGTGCTAACTGCATAATTTGTTCCTTTTATATAAAAAAAAAAATTTAACGTTTGAACTCGTAATGTTAGTATTTAGAGGTAGCTCAACGCCCCAAAAATTTTGTGTTTGGATATTTTATGCTGCAGAAAATAACAAAATTCAGGAAAATAATAAATATAATTTATTCCGTGAAATAATAATAAATATTATTGTATGGAAATTTCTAGCATTTTAGAAGATAAAAATAATTGTAAAACAATATAATAATTATACAATAGCGACATTTAAATATTAGTGGATGTGCAAATGGCTACTAAAGTCTGTTTTTTACATCAAGATAAGTTTGGCGATGTTCTTCCACCACTTGTAGAAAGAATCGTTGTTGGTACTCATTGTGCTATTATTCCCTTAAACTCTTTTTTAAAAAATTCCATTTCCTCTTTCACCGTGATCATTGACTTCAATGGTTTGTACAATTTTGAACACTTTACTGTAACTCTCCTTAGCCTCCCAGATTACTGTATCTACTTGTAGAAATATATCTGGTAGGCTAGTTCTTTCAAATAACAAAGTCCCAAAAGTCCTCAAATTTCATGTCCATAAATGTTTTGAGTTTAATTTCAGAACACTTTGTAGGGTTGTTTCTTCCATTAACTTCTTTAATAGCCTTTATCATAATTCTTTTCAGGCAGTGAGGCACTAGGTTGTTGTTGCCGAAAGGAGTTTGGGTTGTGATGGACGTGATTTTGCTTATATTGACATTCCATTCGTTGAGAAAAAATGAAACACCGATCTAATATGTTTGAGTAGCTCAAAACTGAATTTCAGGAACAGGGTGCTAAATTAACAGGACATTAAACTGTAACAAGACTTAACTAGAAAAGAAAAAGTCCCTGTCATCATATCTGGAAAGAGTCCATCAATTACTTTCAGATGCAAAATTGCCATTAGCAACTGGAGAAAGTCAAACTAACAGCTAACTGTTGTTAATTCAGCATTGCAGGATTGAGGCTTAGCCTTCAATAACAAAGTATGTGCTTTAAGCACAACAAGTGTTAATACTGGACAAAAGAATGGTACCTGTGTCTCCCATCAAGCTTCACCTGACCATCTGCTTTCCTGTTTGAATTTGGAGAAGAGCGATCTCTTTAAAAACCCTGAGCTGGTTCGAGATTTTCTTTGGGCGTACGGTCTCTTGGACTTGGTCTAGACTTGTTCTAGATCAAGTGGAATAAGAAACAACAACAACAACCTGTCTCTTGCCTGAACAAAAATGCAAGAAACTACCTTATCTGTCTTATCGACACTATATTATGGAATTAGTTATTAATTAAGATTATAATAAGTACAAACTAGAGGTACCTCTCTTTAAAATATTCCAGGCCTATTGGGAGTTCATTGACAAAGAAAAATATAATATAGTAATTGTTGATAAGGAAATTTTGCCTCAAGTGGCTCGTATAAAGACCAAAATAATTAGATTTGATGAAAAATTATTGGATGAAACCCAGACAAGAGGTGATTACAGAGAATTTTTCAAACTGATTTTAATATTGGTAGTTTTATGACTCCTGCATCAATGCACCATGCTCCGATGGATATCAAAAATATTGTACTCTTAAAATATAGATGATTAGTTGTCAGTTCACCATTAGTACAAGAGATGAAAAAGGATTGCACACGATATGTATATTTGCTGTTCAAGTTATACCTAAAGAGTTGGATGACAGCTTCTTCACCTCAAAATGCACCATACAAGGATTTTATTTTGTTAAAATCTCTATCGCACTATAAAAATATTGATAAAGAAGTACCCAAAGTTGCATCAGAAAAGCTAGCCAATCATCTTTGGTATTTATCAAGAATCTTGTGACTCTTTTTGAAGCCTTGCAATCAGAAACTTTCGTTCTATCTAAAGTTCTTTTTGTCATTATACCCCTCATTAGGTATTTACTGGGCCAGTTGAAAATATTAGTTAAAAATATATTTCATAAAATATTTGTTTATTCAAAACGTACATTTCAGTTCCTTGTGAATTGTAACTGCAACTACAATCTCATTTGTCTTTACTTTGCTACTTTGCACCTTTGAAAATAACCTCCCTATTGGACAATGCTGTGAACTTCATTTACGTTGAGCTACCTCTTAATATCACTGAAATGTTCTCAAATTTGGTCTGATTTATTTGTTACAGCATTGGAACAAAATGAGAGGGTAGCACTGAAAAAATTTTGACCTTCAATATTTTGGAACACCCTAATTTACATCTCATTTCAAAATATGAACCCCCCTTTATTTTTTGGAAATAAATGAGTGAAAATTGATTGGAAAGACTCAAGTTTAAAGTGTTTTATAGATATTGAATTGAATATTTTACACTAAAATTTTTTTTTAAATATTAATTTAAAATTTAAAGTGATATTTTTTTTAAAAAAACACTTTTTGAGGTGTTTCATTATGATATGAACACGTTTTTAAATTATTTATAATTCCGATTATTTCTGCACTGTAAAATATTTCTATTTAAGAAAAAGAAATAAACACAAAACATTTCTGTAGAAATATACCAGTTATCAGTGATTCTAAATACTATTTTCAGGGATGAGTTTCTTCCGCCATATGGCGGAATTCTGCTTTTTTAATTTTTTAGGAAAAAAAGAATTCCGCTTTTTCAAAGAAAGTTCCGCTTTTCTAATTCCTGAAAAAAATCCGTGTTTTCCCGCTTTTTCATCCCACGGAAAAATAACTTTTTTTCTATGGCTGAACCGCGAAGCAGCTTCACTTCCGAAAGATCGGGAAACCTATCGCTCAGGGGTCGCATCACATTCCTGCCTTATTTCTGCTCCAAGTACAAAAATCCACTGAAATGCATTTTTTAGTCAGATTGGCGCTCCAATTCGCATTTTATACAATTCCAACTGCGCTGAAATTTGATCCTTTTGTGTCATTTTTTTCTCTTCTCAAAATGTAAATTCCTTCTTACGATTTCACGCGATTAACGTATACTAATAATGCGCTTGCTTCGAAGTCTGACATCCACGGAACTTTTTTTTATTTACGTTAGTATGTATTGCTTGTTTTCATTAAGCGTTACGTTGATGTAATGTTCGCTACTGCCGAGATTCGTGTGGCTAGGACGTGCGTTATCGCTGTGATTTAGGTTGCTGTGGTGACCATTTTCCTGGAGTATTACGCCGATATAACAGCGTTATTACTAAGAATTGTTTCGGTATCTTCGGCGCTAACGCTGAGATTTAAGTTTATGTGATGGGCATTTTTGTTGAGTAATAAAATCTGAGATTTGCACCAATGTTACCGAAAGAATGTTGATATTACCGTGATGAATTGCGCTATCGCCAAGATTTTATCGTTAGTCACCCCCATTCACAAGTCATAAGTCATCGCCGAGATTTTGTGATGGTAATTTTCGTCGAGTGTTACGCCCATACAATAGCGTTATTGTTGAGAGTTGCTTCGGTATATTAGGTTCTAACTTTGATATTTCAGTTGGCGTGAGAGTTGTTTTCGTGGAATGCTGTACTTTGATAACATCCGATATTACCGAAATTTGCACTAGTATTACCAAGAAAATGTCTATATTACCGAAATTCGTGCAGATATCGTGGACACTATCGTCTATACGCACGTTGTTGCGATTTTCATTTCGACTGATATTTAGATTTTCACAGGTATTGCAAGCGCTATTGATTTCGTTAGAGTGATGGTCATTTTCGCCGAGGTTTACTCTAATACAATACCGGCTATTACTGAGATTTTCAACACCGTTTTGTTGCCATTCGCCTAGACTTTCGTAAATGCGATAGCCGCTATATCCGTGATTAGTGCCTGTTAAAGGATCGATTTCGCCGTTTCATGTGAATCTATACTGAAATTTTTATATCATTTTGTATAAAAATGATATAAAAATATTCTGAAAATTAGTCCCAATTAAAAAATTTCTGAAGAAGCTGTGTTGAAAGTTGTTATTTTAACTGCAATTGTATGTAAAATTGTTTGTTGCTTTTTATTTTATTAAACAAGCAGAACGGTAGGAATAAAAATCTAAATGTAAAGATTTTAGTACTTAAAATGTAGCTTAAAAATTTAGAAAACTAGGTTTAATTATATTCGACCTGTTTGTTAATATGGCATAATTGCTCAAAGTTGTTTGACTTGTTGAAAATTTGAAGTTTTGCCGGATTCCATCGCTTTTAAAAGATTTTTTTTCTTCTTTTTTTTTTTTTTTTTTCAAACTGTACCATCCCTGATGACAGCACAAAATGTATCCCTACATCTAGGTGCCTCTATTTTTTAACCATTTTTCTCACGGACAGACAGAGAAGGTGCAGTGTTATAAACGCACATGGAAAACCACAATTTTTTAAGTACGGCTTAAAATGTGTTTTACGCATAAAACGTTTGGAGTTTTGTTTTCAGCCTTTTGATTTTGTAGCAAACTCATCCCTATATTTTGAATTAAAAATTACGTTTGTTGAGTATGTAACGATAAAGTGCATTTAGCTAAGATGAATGAGAGAAAATTGAAGCTTTAAGAAGAAGTCTTTGTAAGGATAATTTCCTATACTCGTTCTGTTATAATCTTCTAGCCAGTGCATTTAGAAACTACTTTCTTGAAATTTGGTGAGTAGGTACAAAAATGATTACTTTATGAAATTAGAAAAATTGTTTTCATTTAATGTCTATATAAATGAAAATTAAAATAACAAAAGACAAAACCAAGTGGAGCCACTGCATATGCATAGACATAAGGATTTTAAACATAAAATAAAATATATTATACACTATTTTCGAGTTTTTAATTTATGTCATTTCATGAAGTGATCATTTTCTTACCTACTCACCAAATTTCAAGGTTTTATTCGAAATAGTTTCTAAATGCACTAGACAAGAAGATTGTAACATAGCGAATATATAGAATGATCCTTACTAAGACTTCATCTTAAACAATCAAGGATTTTCAGATAGATGCGATCCTAAGGAATTATAACGATTACCCGATGAAAGTTTAAATTTCCTCTATCAATGAGATCAATTTAGTAAAAAGAAATGTCCTGGGCACCCTCAAAAGCTTTCTTTCTAACGAAAACAAGAACATTAGCAGCAACAAAGCTTCTCTAAGTAAATGATCCCCCGATCCCTAAGTGGCTGCTTCCAAAACTATCTTATCTAGGTTTGTCTGAAGCCCAAAAATATTGAAATACCAACAAAGAAAACTCAGCAATTTGTATGACTCAACAGCACAAGAAGAAAATATAAATTTGATAAATATTGTATGTCTTAGAAACTCAAATGTGAAAGAATTGTCTTTTCTGATTAAAAAAATCTGTTTGGATGGCCCAGATGATTGGTTGTATTATCGACATGACCCTCAGAAACAACAATATGGTGGAGGGTCCCTCATGGTGTGGGAAGCGTTTGGTCATGTAGGTCCAATAAATCCTCTATTCCATACAGGTTCACATGGTTTCTCTTAATTATAAAGACCTTCTGAAGTAGAAATCTAGTGCTATTCACTGAGAAAATAGGTGGTCCTTCTATCTTTCAGCAAGACAATGCATACACTCACATTGCTAACAGCATATAGAAGTGGTTTTTCACTAATGGAGTTACTGTGATGGATTGGCCAGCAGTTTCTATCGATCTAAATCGTATTGAAAATGTTTGGAGTTTGTATATCCAGAGTTGTTTATAAAGATGGAAAAGAGTATAATAGTACAGTAGAATTAGATCTGCAATTATCAAAGAATGGAAAAAATTGATCAGGAACCATTTAAATAATTAGTATGATATATATACCTGATCTTGTTTATGCCATGATTGGCATAAACAAAAGCCGAGAATATACTGGATATTAATGGCATTTTTCAAAAAAAAATTATCATTATACTATAGCATCAAACAAACAAAATATGTTTTCAAGTTTTGTAATTTGTAAAAATTTAGTTTTTTCTTAATTCTGATAAATTAACAGTGTTGATTATGTTGACTGTGAAGCATGTCATTATCCTCTATTTTATAACTTTTATGCTTTAAAAACAGGGTCTTCATATCATTATGAAACACAGTGTATAAGGGTAAATCTAAGTAGTATTTTTCTCTTTTTTTTTTCCTTGCATTAACTAGAATGTGCAATTTAAAAAGTATTGGAAAAATATTTGTACTGAATTTTCGGATGTTGGGTTTATTCATAAAATGTCATGTACCACTTGAACCAAAACTAATATTTTAGTTTTCGTGTTTTAGAATTTACTACTTCTCCTAAAGTTACAAATGAAAAATTGGCTCATGACGAAACTCAAACATCTTCAAATACAGATTTTGAAAAGGCTGCTTTGGCTGCTGCTGATGGTAAGTATCATTGTATCAGCATTGTCAGAGAAAAATAAGAAAATGTGAAGCCTAAAAATATATTATCTCAAAGGTTTATGAAATATGTTATATCAATTTTGAAGCTTAGATTTCTTAACATGAATTTAATACTTTAATCTTTCATTACTAATTGACATCGTGCACACCTGCTAAGTTTCTTTGGAAATAATAATTCACAGCAAATCACAACAATATTTTTGTTGTTCTTTCCTCTGAAAAGCCCATGAGTTTGGGTTGTTCAAGTATCGTAGACGAACAAGACGATCACATACGTATTAAGTTCCTCACATAAAGCATTGAAATTGGCACACAACTGTTGCTTATGATGCATTACCACATAGTTCTTGATACTCAAAACAGAATTAAAAGTTGTGGCAGAGGAGAAAATTAACTACATCCACACAGATCCAATGGCGGATCCAGCCAGGGGGACGCATATTATATATTTTGCGCAGTGATATATTTTTCAATAAACACTGCATTATCCTTTCTTTTAAGTGCAACAGAGCAGAAACTGCCATTGATGGGCGTTCGCCATTATCTCATTTCTACGGAGGTGGGAATGATTAGAACACCCTTAAAGGCATTTTTATAGCGATTTTAATCAAAATCGTTAAAACCATTTTTTGGTAATCGCTGAAAAACATAATTTTTTCAATATCAGCTACTTAATGCACATGTGCAATTTTGACGAAAACCGTAGTGCCAGGTCTCATGGCCATCAATAACCTGTACATAAAAATTGAACATCACATGTCAATCCGTTTTGGGAGTTATGCTGATAACTAACAGGCACAAACATTTTTTTGAACTCATCACGTTCCAAAACGTGTAGAAATGCAATAAAATCGATTTTTTTTGTTGACCGAATTTAATACTTTTATGCCATACGGGTAATTGAAAGTAAAAAAAAAAAATATATGGATGTATAAAATCGCACCAAATATATATATTAGTGCTGGTAAAATAGTAAATAAGACCACAAGAAAAACAAAAAAAAATTAGTTCGTTGATCAAACTTTGCAAAAATGTTCTATATTTGTCATGAAAATGAATATTCAAATGAGTCCATAAAAATATCTAGAAAAGAGGGGGGGGGGGGTCAGGGGGTTTAGTGGCTGAAGGCTGAAAAATTAATTTTGGAGCAATCTAGGCTTGTGACACATGTTTTTAGAGTACTTTTTTTATGCTGAATCGAATGAAAAAAAAAGCAAAACGATATAACTAATCTAAAAAAAGTTACAGTTCTTTTTTATAAACAAAAACACATGTAAAATCCAAGGAAAGGTAAAATACGACGTTAAAAAATAAAAAATTGGTCCGTTCATGAAACTTTGCGAAAACGTTTTATTTGTCATGAGTATAAAGAAACAAAGGAGTTCATAAAAATATCTAGCATAGAAGGGTGTTTTTTGAGGAGTGGGAGGGGGGAGGTTGTTTTTTTTTAACTGAAAAGTAATTTTGGTATAACCTGGGCATTTCACCTTACGCTAAGATAGCGAGTCAGAAATGTGACGAAAAAAGGGGAGAGGGGGTCAATCAATGGATACGGATTATCTTGAAGTATATTTCTAGAACACTACGTATATTTTATTTTATTTTTTAACTTTTTTTAAATATTCGATTACATTCTGGCTAAGGCACAGGTGTTGCGCCCCCCCCCCTCAGGAAAATCCTAGATCCTCCACTGCACAGATCTCATATTAATCTGCACAAAATACAGTATGCTTGCCCCAATACCAACACACCTAGCAACATATTGTTACGAATTTCTGTATATTTGTAAATATTTTGTAGTGCTAATTATGTAAAAAGAAAACTTTATGTACATTACGCAATAAGGCAGTGCAAGAGTTTGTTTTTACTTTGCTTTCCTGCAATGTGTCTCTTAATGCTTGAAAACGAGTTTTACAGGGATAATGCTGGAAAACGAGTTTTACAAGGAGAAGGCCATTTAACATTATAGTTAATGGCAATCTGGCCAAGTTGGCAATGGTTTTGGCGACTAATTTTGGTCGCCAAATTTGGCGAGAAATCGCAAAATGTCACCAAACTTGGCGATCATTTGGCCACACTTTCAGTCCCCATGTACCTGTATAGGGCTTTTCGACTGCAATCTGGAAAATTCTCCAAATTCCTATCTCTAGAAGATTTGCGAAGGATTAGATTTCCTATATATGGCCAATAGAGCGAGTGAGTTGAGTTAGTTACTTGGTTGTCTCTCAGTGAGCATTCAGAGTAGTTCCGAATGTGCATTGTCTTTGCGTCGGCTTTAGCATTTGTGCATCTAGTTTTAACTGCTGTTTGTGCTCCATTGTTGTGTAAAGAGCAGTATTGAATCTATTAAAATGGGAAGTTCTGGAGTTGTAAAAGAATCTGCGAAGAGTTACATGGGAATAAATTTCTTCAAGTTTTAATCTGCTTTGGCTTCAAGTCTTTCGAACCCATCCACGCAACAATATTTTTCACAAATATACAAACACTACATAATATACAATAACATATAATAGCATATAAAAAAATGTTTACACTAATAAAATACTTATAAGTAAATATTAGAATTTTTCTTCACGAACTGCTTTAGTAGGAAAATCTGCAATTATATATTCCGTCTATATATAGTTCAGTTAAATTACATTGTCCATCAACAAATCCTTGACAATGTGAAGATGTGAATTCGTATATCTTGACTTATTTGAAGATTTTGAACATTTAACATATTGAATAGTGCTTGACTATTTTAATATAAATTTACACCATCAATCAGGGGTCGCAGACGTCCTATAAATCCTATATTTTTTTAAAAATCGGCAAAAACGTCCTATATTGTCCTATATTTTACAATTGTCCTATATATCCTATATTTCTATATTGATTCGATCTATATTTTCTTCGAATTCGTAATAACGGCGCCGTTCGTTGCCATTTTTTATATTTCGGATTCTTTGGCGCGATCGTAGGTGAAAAAGACCTGACAAAACTCATATTTGTAACGGCGGCGTTTTATCTCTTGTGACATCACGTGCTGCATAGCCTACAACTCAACTCTACTGAACCGGCAGGAGTTGTAAAATGTAAACATGTGAACTTTTCCATAGCATTTTTCATAGATTAACTTGCAGGACTACTAAAGAACATTTCTAGTGCTCAGTCAATAATTGATGAAGGAAACAAAAGGGTTAAGATTTTCTGTATGATATCGTATGGTGATTTTTTAATTCTGAATCCGGTACGGATTCTGCGCCACGAATAGTTTACATCAAACCATGCCAAATTATGGCTACCATAGGCTTGCTCATAGAAAAATGGCAGGGCTGCCATTTTTTGGCAAAAATTACCTTGGCACAGAATCCGTACCGGGTTCGGAATATTAGCCACAATTTTTTCATAAAAATCGCCATAATTGAAAATAACATCAATACGTTGTGTTGTCAAATCCAAACGGTCTCTAGGGTTTCCGGAAAACCAAGTCCCCGGTTCGCCACATTCAGCGTTAAATCTCCCGCTTTTCACCGCCAATCCAACCGACACTGAAGACTGCAAACAGGAGTAAAAAGAAAATACTTAAAGAAATTGGAACAGTTCAAGCGGTTTTAGATGCTGGAAGCAAAAGATTCAAGATTGCATATAATGTAATTAATAAAACTTGATTTAGGGATGGAATATTAAGGCAATTACGGATGACATATTCAGGATCAAACGATTTCTTTTTTTAAAGGTGTGTTTTCTATTCTCTTAAATTAAATATAACGAGTATATAAATATGTAACGAGTTAATTTTAAAGTTCAGTGGCAACTGTGTGCTGTTATTTGATGTTTTATATTGTCCTATATTTTTTTTTTTTAAATCCTATATATTCTTATTTTGTCACTTTGACCCCTGCATCATCTATAAATTCTTTAAATAACAACTCGCCTAAAAAATCTTATGTACAAATAATATTTTCACATGTTTTTGAAATAGCAAACAATTCAGCTTCACAAGTTTAAAAACTAACCATTTTTGGTGTTTGACATTTCCATGAAATCAATGAATCACCTAATAAAATTACTCCTCATGAAAATATATACCATTTTCTCCATTTCTCCAACTTGCATTTAAAAAATCAAACTCAATACTATAAAAAAAATTATCCTTTATCACCACTCTTTTAGCCAAAAGATAATGCCTTTTTTCTGGTTTATGTTCAATACACCGAAATTTCATTTTGGTTTATCCAAGTACCTTCTATTCCAAAAAATAAATTTAAGCAATTTTTTCTCTTCAAGCTCATTGTAAGTGCTAAATGTAGTGCTGGTTTGGTATTCAAATGGAGCACAGTCGATTTGACCTGTGATGTAAAAAAGAGTTTTTTATTAGGTGGAGAAAATAAATACTTCATTTGCCAGGGAATTAGAAAGAAGGAAACTATGCAAATGTTAGCTATAGGTATGGTTACCTTACATTTTAGTATACCTAAGTGACATAATCAAAATTGTTGTTATTGGAGCGAGCAAACTATGTTTTGTGCAGATTAATATAAGAAATATGAGATCTGTGTGTGTATAACTTGTTCTCTCTTCTGATGCCACTTTTCATACTTATCTGAGAGGGTCAAGTCCTGTGTTGTAATGCGTCATAAGTAACGGCTGTGTCCCGATTTCAATGCTCTATATGACGAACTTAATATGTTTGTGATCGTCTTGTCCGTCTATGATAATTAAATATACATGTAAAACTTAAACCCATGGCCTCTTCAGTGGAAAGAACAACAAAGTGATAGCAGAGCGTGGTTGTATTGAACTACGTGATTAAGTTGAATTGAGTGCTAAAACAAAACTTTTTGACTAAATGAAACTCTTAGTGAGCAAAAAATGGAATGCTTAAATGTTTCTAAACTGACTGTAAATAATTATTTTATTTGGGCTGTGAAGATAAAATTGCCATTAACGTTGAAAAGACTGTATGCAGTAGTATTTGATGTAAAGCTAGCAGATCTGACAGGAGATGCGTCTACAAATTAAATTCTGAAATTTAATTGTTCAGGTGTGAAATTTAATCATTAAAGGCTGCAAAACAATTTTGTGAGGACGTCATACATAAAAATACTTTACACTATGGAACCAAAAAAATGCAGAGGCTGTGGCATATTCTCCTGAGACCCACAACTGTTTGAAACATGATTTAAAGCTAATTTTTATGTATATTATTCTTTTGGGTCTAAGTAATGTACTTTTAAAGTTCAAAACTGATCCATGCATTTTAAGTACACTTAGATAAAAAATTAGTATCTCCTTAAGCTTGCAAAAATTCTGAAATTTAATTGTTCAGGTGTGAAATTTAATCATTGAAGGCTGCAGAACAATTTCGTGAGGACGTCATACATAAAAATACTTTACAGTTAGTGATGAAAAAAAAATTTGTGCTGAACATCCAGACATCCGACAACGTAAGGAAAAGTCTTAGTGTCCATTGCTGGCATGTGCTTCACACCTACTTTTCGTGACGCCTCTACTGGCAGAGGAACAGTTTTTTGCCATTTTTTTAGACTCTACTTTATCACAATCAGTGGAACTACCATCAGCTGTAGGACTGAATTCGACTATTTCATGCAAAGAAAAATTATGCGCCCAAAATCCGATGTGCATTTAAATGTACGCAGGGTCTCGGGAGGATATACAGTGGCCCCAAAAGTCTTCATACACTTACAAATTTCAATCAAATACTACATTCTCCATTTCAAAAATTAATATTTCAGAATAGAATTTTTTTTTTAATAATACATCTCTAATTTCATCTTAATAAAACTACATAAAATATTTTTCATACATAGAAAAAAAATTTTAGAAAAATCATTAACCTAAAAGTAACACAGATAATATCTCCCAAAAGTCTTAATAAACTTACATTTTTTTTTTTTTTTTTTTTTTGCATATTAGTATATGTTGTAATATTTTGGTAAATTAGTAATTCGTAGGATATCTTTTAGCATTCGCAACAACTTTGGCATAAATTTTCTGGGCATAAATTTTACTAATTTTTTTGGTAACTTCTGCGTCAATGTTCCTCCATTCTTCGATCATTACTGTTTTTAGTTGGTTTTTCGTTTTAATGTTGTATCTTTTTACTTTGCCCTCCAATTCTCTCTAAATCTGTTCTTTTGAGCTCAAATCTGTTGACTGAGGTAGTGTTTTTAGATTTTGTGGGCAATTATAGAGGCCACAAAGGCAATCATTGAATGCTGTGTTATCGGATCATTATCTTGATAAAAATTCTTCAAAAGTTATTTGTAATACCCACATTTTAGGCTGACAAATTTGATTTATCATTCAAAATATTCAAATCGAGTTTATGATTCATTATTCCATCATTAAACATCAATTTATCAAGTCCTAATGCTGACAAGCACCCATACACAAGGACATTTTCACTGTCATGCTTTACTGTTCCAACTAAGTTCTTGTGATTAGGTTCATCATTTTTCTTCTTTTCACAACTGTATACCCATCGAAACCAAAAGTGTTACATTTATTTTTATCTTCAATGAAGAAATGATTCCAATACATTTCTGGCTTATTTATCATTGCCTTTGTATAAAAATGGCGAGACTTTCTATTCTTAGCATCTACAAAAAAATTTCTTCGGACAGAAAACCCATGTAGTCCAGCTGATCTGACTACTTTTCAAACAGTTTCAATTGAAATTGAAATTTGTTTCTTTACATTCTGAAAAAACTTTTATAGCACACCAACGTAGATTTTGTTTAAATTTTCTTACAGTAAATCCCTTTTCACGTTCAGATAACTGTGTTAGGCAATCTCTGTTTGGCTGGTTTTGGATTCTATTTTCTTGTTTAAAACATTTTATTACTTACTAAACAGTTGAATAGAATAAATTTCATATATTAGCCATACATTTACTACAATTACGATAAAATATGATCAAATATAGAATGCAGTTTGTTGATTCATTATGGTCAAGAACCATTATAAAGAATAAATTGATTATAATAAATAGAAAAGACAACTATTACAGACAATCGATTTTTTAAATGTCGCCATAATGCAAAAATTAAAAAATCATTTTATTTATGAAATTATCAGAAAATGTTGTGGTGTATGGTGTTTCTCTTGTTCTATGAATTTATATTTTTATGAAATAAAATGATCCAATACTTCTTTTAAAAATGTTGTGTTTCATTTAGACTTAAATAGACATTCTACAAAAAGAAATTTGAAGTTAATATTCGAATTCAAATCAAAACTAGAGCACTTTTTCTACGAATTCTTAAGATGTACAGAAAATTGTGAAAGACACTGTATTAAGTTATCTCTATCAGATGAACAGTACTCCAGTTTGCACCTGAAGAAGATGCTAAAACTTTGTTAGTAGACTTTTATTTAACTGAATATAATCTAAATCCAGCTCACTGACGCTTGTCAATCCTCATTGGTTCTCTTCATTCACTATAAAGAAAAACATCATCAGAATACGTCCTAGCATATAAAAGTTTGAGTTGTAATAAATGGAAAATTTTGAAAGTTTAACTTTCTTTCACATAACTGATGTATTGCAGAATAATATCACAGAATCTTTTAGTAAATTTAATGTAACATTAAAAAAATATATGGTAACCTCCATATAGCATTCTATTAATTTAAATCTGAATTCTCAATCGAAATTTCGTAAAAGAAGGGTACATTCCAATTTTTAATTAATTTAATAATAGAATTACAACTCAACTATTAAAATGTCATGTTACATATAAATATTAAAATAAATGCTACATATAAATGTTAATGTAATTTAATACCATTGAAATTTCTTGTTAAATTGGTATTGAACTTCTAAAATGTGTACGTTTATATTTTTAGAAGCAGAGCTTCCAGAAATATTTGCAGCTCCTCCTCCACCATCAACAATTTTGGAAGCGTTATCTCAACGCCTTGACAAATATGCTGCCACAAAGCAGTCTGCTGTAACTGAAGGAAATAGCGGAAAAGTTAGAAGACTCGAAAGAATTATAAAAGTATGAGTTTTAAGTAATAAATATTTACAAATTTAATATATATTTAATTTTAAATTTTTAACGATTTAATTAACAAAGCAGATTTTATTTAAGAACTAAAAACCTTTGCATCTTTATAAAGTCCATGCTCGATGAAAATCAAACTGTTTCATTTATTACCTTATGAATTTTGATTAATATTTTGTCTTGATCAAAATGTTTTTTTTTTTTTTTTTTTTTTTTAAGTACTCAAAAATAGTTCATTATTATCTTTTATAGTCAATAAATTTAGTTGATTTTTTCTTAATTTATGGCCTACAACTATCAATGAATAGAATAACTACTTGGATGTTAGGGAAGTTAACTTTAGAATAAACACTGAAATAATTAAGTGTCAGTTCCTCAAAATATATATATTTTTCTAAGCCCTCACTCACTCATGATTACTTCTCCCAGTTCCCTTAAAACACTTGCTCTGAAATTTATTTCAGATGTCGACAAGGAGGGATTCAGAAAAAATCATCTATCTTAATCTTGATTAACCTCCATTGAAGATCAAAAATATAAAAATAGTACCCATGTCCTCAAAGTTGTGCATAGTAAAACTAAGCTATCATTATTTCAAATAGCCAGCCTATTGGGGTCAAAAAGGGATAAAATTTTCCAAATCTTAACTATACCTATGTCCTACTTCCCATATAGCTAGAATGGGGAAAACTGTTTAAAAAATTTCAAAAGCTGTAATTTATAAAACTAAACCATTACAAAAACCTAAATAATTTTGCTAATTACATTTAACGGGTAGAAAAGGGATGAAACATTCTAAATGAGGAATATCCCATGTCCTCGAACATTGAAAATTTGTGGAAGTGACGAAAAAAATTGACCATATATGTAAAACTGTGTCAATTGTTAAAATATAATTGGTAAAATTATGTATCAAATCACAGATGTTAAGCTACAGCAAAATTATATCTTTGTATACATAGCAAAAGACATGAGCCCTATTGGTCTCTTAGTGACCAAAAATAGTTTGATACTAGTTTTTTCAATTCTTAAATGAACTGAAGTGTCAGTTATTCTATTAATTATTCCTTTCATTGATTACATTTAAAATTGGAATAAGTTTTATGTGTTACTATAATAATATATTTTGCTAAAATATTAATACATCTGTTTCTGTATGTGCAGCAATATGAGAAAGCTATAAAAGACTTCAAATCTGGAAAAATTGTTGATTTTTCTGAATTACCGAGTCCTCCTGGTAATGATAGTTTTTATTGTTCTTTCTAATTACATGTATAAACTGAAATAGTTATCAAGTTTTTGATTCTTGTATATCCATCTTATCAATAAAATCCTTAAGTGTACTACCTCTCCAACCTATCATTTTTATGAACTGTTATCATAATTTTCCGAGAATAAGTCTAATTTACTGCACCTCCAAAATTTGGTTAGGTTCATCTCAAAATATGTTATTTTTCAAACTTAAACAAAACCTTTTTTGAAAAATATATTTTCTTATATCTATTTGCGTGTAAAGCTGATAATCTTCAATTATTTCATTTATAAAGCAAGTACTTCTTTTTGTTTAGAATATGATACTTACCTTTTATTATTACTTAATTTTAGTATGTGTTTGCATGTTTTTATACTAGAGTTATAACTAGTAGGTATATATTTTTAATTATAAATAAACACTTTTTCTTGGTACAATACAGAGGTTTTTTATTTGAAGTAAACAAATCAGATTTTGATTGCAAACTTAAACCTCTCTACAATATTGCATCATGATATTACCGTTACTCTCAATACAGAGTGCTGTATGTGAATCTAATATTGTTGCTTTCACCATTTTGTGTTTAAAGTAAAGATTTGATTATTCACACTAAAACATCCATCGAAGGTATCTCACCCATCTCAAACATAACAAGTGCAACAAAAAGAATTAATATCTCTCAGAAAACAACTAAACGTTAAAAAAGTGCTAAGTACAACTTATTTGGGGTACTTGTAAACAATTTACTATATTGGGTGAAACCCTATAGACAATCAGTACTTACAGGCTGGAGTTTTTATAGAATTCATCTCAATCCAGTGCAATGGATGCAAAGTAGCTCAAACATATGAAATGAGATTATTTTGAAGTAACTCTACAGGAACCTGCCAAGTTGTGATTGCCTATGGGAGTTAATAAGAATGGACTGGAGCTTTAAGGTTTTGTTGGTACAGTATGCAAAAAAAAATCCGAACGATGGCAATATCTTGTATTCTAATTGATGATTGATTGAAACGAAACTTTAAAAAGTTCAATGGCAACCCTATTAAATTATGCCATATTTAGATTTAGAATACAAAAAAGCATCTAAATACCAAATTTCATAATTTACCAATTAGTGGTAAGTGATTTCAATGATATAAAAAAAATGACAAAAACTAATGTTAAAAAGAAAATTTGTTTTTTTAGCCATACATTCTTAAATAGTTAATTAAATAGTTAAACAGCAATTTTTATTTCAAAGGATAGATTATAAAAGGCCAAACATAAAGAACATGTAACTTTTATATTAAACAGTGTTTTAATTATTAATTAATAAAACAAGTTTTAAAAATTTTGGAATAGAAACATGTATATATATATATATTGCTTCCATTAGAATTATCATGGTCGAAAACCCCTCCAAAAATTTTTTCATCTCATTTTGACTTTTGGTTCTCGATATTTTAGCAAAAATGTAAAAAAGCTCACTTTAAGAGACTGCATAATAGATTATGTCTTGAAGCATGCAAAATGGTCGATCATTCCCCGCTATAAAGAAATTTGTTCTCAAGATCGGCCAAAACATTTTTGCTCATAAGTAACATGTTTCTCAGCATAATGAACTGAAATTTAGTATTTAAGGTAAACTAGGTATTCTAAATCGAATGAAAACATAAAAAATACTGGTTCGTATAAAAATTTTTAAAGATAGAGTTAAATTTACTTATTATGCAGCCCCTAAGAAAAAAAATCCATCAGACATATAGAAAATCGTAAACAAAACATTTTGGTGCAAACCACAAGATTCTATAATAATTAGAACCGAAGATATAGCCATCGTTCTGATTTTTTTTGGGATGGGGGTACTGTAGATGCATATCACAGAGTTAAATTTGCTTTACACTGCTTTTATTCATGTTCTTATATTCAAGTAATCATGCCTTATACAATTCCTATATACCTTATAGTATTCAATATCTAAATATTCAATAACTGGATTAGTTTTCAAAAAATACTCAATTATCTGACCTTTAATTTTCTAGACTTGCATATGTCCAATTTGTTACCATCACTAAATTGTACAAATAAGTGTTATTTTACTTTTGTGACTGATTTAACAGAACACCTGTTTATTAAGGTTTTGGTCCAATTCCTATTGAGGGTAATACAACTTCTCCATCCCTGGTATCTGTGAAGCCATCAAAACAAAGTGAGCCCAATCCTCAAAAAAATGCTGCTAGTGCTAAACAAAATCCAGTTTCAAGAGAAAGTGGTAATCCAGCTCCAGAGAAAAAACCAAAAGGTGAGAAATGTAGCTTTAGCCTATGTTTGTCTATTTATAAACCTTTTACCTTCTAATGCTTAAATTAATTTATTTATTTTAGAGCACTCGCACATAGTGCTTTCTAATAACCCCACCCACTAGGGGTTCAAAACTTTGTAGATACAGGAGTAGTGAGCCTGCGGTCCTGAGCTTGAACCTTATTATTTTACTTTTACTCTGAACAGACTCTGCGGCAAGAATTGTTTACATCAAACCGCGCCACATTTTGGCAACCATAGGCAGTTCGCTTGTCCTTTAAAAAAATGGCAGGGCTGCCATTTTTTGGCAAAAATCACCTTGGCGCAGAATTTGTACCAGGTTCAGAATTTTAACCAAGTCACTTGGACCCCTTCGCTTCTCAGGCCCTCATATGAGATAGCTTTAGTGAATATGTCTTGGATTTTTTTCAAATGTGTAAAATGTCAGATCTCACAGACTTTCAGAGGCCAAATTGTAGGAGCCCAACTAGCTGGAACAACTGTGACCAAAACATCCCACCTTTTAAACTTTTCTAGAAGTTCAGTGTCTAAAGTCATCACAGCATGGCAAGGCAAGCTTAGCAAAGCAAAATAGTGGATGGATGGAGAAGCTGAGTGAAATAGACCGACAGGTTTTGAAGTGGATTGTAATATCTAAAACGAAAACAACTGCAGCCAAAGTTACTGCAAAGCTCAATCAGTATTAGGATTCACCAGTGTCAATAATTATGGTTAGGAGGCACCTTCATAAATAGACTTACGGCAGAGCAGCAATTCCCAAACAATTGTCACAGATGTTACAGCAAAGAAATATATAATAAATAGAAAAGGCATATTTATCTATTATAGTAACTTCGTCAGGAGATGGCTACTATAATCAACGTCAAAATACGAGAATTTGTCTGTCTATATCATGGCAAAAAGCCTAGAAATTGTCATATGTTAACCCAAAATTCTTATTCCAACAAGATTTGAAAGTCAAGAATATTAAAGGTACAATTAGAAATGCACACTGATACATAATAAAATTTCAATTCAAACTGATAGAAACTAATAGAAATTCAAACTCTCCACATTTTAAAATGGCTACACTTTGAATGACTATTGACTATGTGTCCTAAAATTAAACAAACTTAAAATCATCTGATGACTCCTTGTTCCATCTGTCGGTCGGAAATATAATCCAAGGTCAATTGGTCAATATTTCAAACATTTATTCTCAGTCAAACTATTCTTTAAATTGTTGCAACCTTCTTTAAAATCTTACAAATCCTTTTTATTCTGTTGAATGCATTAAAAGAAATTATTATGAAAAATCTTTTTAATCAAGTTACTGTGGAAGTTGATGAAAGAAATGACCTCAAATTTAAAATCGGATCTTTTATCATAAATTCCTGTGAAAATATTGTTATTGTGTATAACAATTTTAATATCAAAATAATTGACATTTTTTTTTCACATCGAATTAATTTGTCATGTTGTCACTGATTTGTCTACAGTGGTGCCACAACCACAAAACCTGGTTGTTTGATAAGTGGAAGACTGTTATATGGTCAGACAAATCATCTTTTACACTTTTCCCCATAACAGGATGAGTGTACGTTTGGAGTACACCTGCGTAAGCGCAGAGTTCATCCTAGAAATGAAAAAGGTCAGGGTGCTATTTTCCAAAAAAAGGGCAATTCCTATTGACGAGGGCACTTTTATGGCAAATTGCAGAAATTTGCATACACGTTTTCTGCCACAATTTAAATATTGTTATACTTTTCTTCCACGATAAATAATTTTCAATATTCTGAAGGAAAAAAATAATAATGCAAAAATCTGTGAATCAAAAACTCGCTCAGAAACTTAAAAGATATCAAAATACTGATAAAATGCTTCAGTCCTAATTCTGCTGGAATGAGACTGAGAAAATTATTAAAATTAAAGTGCAATATACACAGTAAAATTGTCATCAAATAGTAATTTTTATAAAAATATCAATTTATAATACAGTAAAATTAAGATAAGAATGTTTTAGCATAATAAAAATGTTTTAAGATAAGAACTTTTCACTCTTTCAAAATTTTCTAAAGTTTGAATGAATCAACCTTAAACTTCATCTCTTAGGTTTGCCATTGTTAGATAGAGATCTTCAAATTTAACATTATTCGTTGTGGGATATCACAAGGAGTATTCCAACTAAAAAACTTGGACTATGTCCTGAAATTTGTGAATTTTTTTATTTTCCAAATCGGATCAAATTTAGCGTCAAAACGGCGATTTTTTTGCCGTGCATGCCGCTATTATGTAAGCTGTAATAGAAGTTTTATTTTTTTAAAAATCGGAAATAATCTGGAATTTTGATTGCATTCCTGTTATGTTCAATTTTAAATATGAAACGGATGTTTTGAAATTAATTGGTAACAGGTAAACTATCAAAAACACCCCCTAAATTTAACAGGAGGACATCGCGATTACGCGTGTCCAAACAATAATATTCTTTTTAAATTCTTAGTGTAAACATTTGATGGTTATACACCTTTAACTAAGTTGATCAAGTCTTTCAAATTAATTTCTTCTCTATTTTGAAGGAGGCATGGTAAAAATCCAGCGAAATACACCTTAATCAAAACACGTACGAAATGACCATCAGAGTTTACTAATGTGCACTTGGAAATTGTAAGACTGCTCCCTACAATCCACCTACTAATGAAGCACGTTATATGGACATCTGCTCAATGATTTCAACCCCTGATATATACGTTGCGCGTTTGAACATGAATGCGCATACGTGACAGGCGATTTCAGTAGGGGTGATCCACATATTGCGTACTGTTGGGAGGGAAAAAACGAAAGTTTTTCGAATTCTTTCAGGATGAAAGTTTTTCTGAAAAAAGGCATTAAGGGTGCTATTTTTATAGGAAAAGGGCAGGCAGGACACATCGCCCCACGAAAAATGCCTAGGATGAACTCTGCGTAAGCATATGATCATGATTGTCTCCATCCAACTGTCAAGCATGGAGGTGAATCCGTCATGGTAGGGGTAGCACTGTCATGATTTTCTGCTGTCCCAATCATAATCCTGAAATGAAGGATCACTGAGTAGAAGTATAAAGAAATTTTAGCTAACCAGTTCAATCCTATGATGGAAACTTTGTTTCCTGCAGGAGATGGAATTTTCCAGAATGACAATGCCTATTCATACAGCGGGACTTGTCCAATAATGGTTTGATGAACACGAGGATGAAGTGAAGCATCTACCTTCGCACGCACAGTCCCTCGGCCTAAATATAATCGAAGCGTTAGGACCTATTTTAGAACGAATTGATATCCTGTACCAGCAAATCTCTTGGAACATTTACAATATCTCCCTGAAGAATGGTGCAATATTCCTCTAAACACTATTCAGCATTTGTATGCTTTGATTCCCAGGTGAATTCAAACTATATTACATGGTGGTCCTATGCCATATTAATAGGCATAACTAGGGTGTTTTATTTTGATAACCACCTATATCTCCATGCAACTGCTTACAACATGTGAACTTCCACCAATTGTTTCATTATGAAGTTCATTGTACAGGTTTTGATTTTTACTGTTATGGTTTGTCATATTCAGGGATGAGTTTCTTCCGCCATGTGGCGGAATCCCGCTTTTTTAATTATTTAGAAAAAAAAGAATTCCGCTTTTTTAACGAAAGTTCCGCTTTTCTAATTCCTGAAAAAAATCCGTGTTTTCCCGCTTTTCCTATCCCACGGAAAAAAAACTTTTTCTAAGGCTGAACCGCGAAGCAGCTTCACTTCCGAAAGATCGGGAAACCTATCGCTCAGGGGTCGCATCACATTCCTGCCTCATTCCTGCTCCAAGTACAAAAATCCACTGAAAAACATTTTTTTTAGTCAGATTGGATCTCAAACTCGGTATTTTGTATATTTCCAACTGCGCCGAAATTTGAACCTTTTGTGTCATTTTTTTCTCTGCTCAAAATGTAAATTCCTTCTTACGATTACACGCCGATTAACGTATACTAATAATTCGCTTGCTTCCAAGTCTGACATCTACGGAACTATCGTTTATTTACGTTAGTATGTGTTGCTTGTTTTCGTTAAGCGTTACGCTGATGTAATGTCCTCTACTGCCGAGATTTGTGTGGCTAGGACGTGCGTTATCGCTGTGATTTAGGTTGCTGTGGGGACCATTTCCCCTTAGTATTATGCCGATATAACAGCGTTATTGCTGAGAATTGTTCCGGTATCTTCAGCGCTAACGCTGATATTTACGTTTATGTGGTGGGCATTTTCGTTGAGTGTGCCTCCCTGTTACAAAATCTGAGTTTTGCACCGATGTTACCGAAAGAATGTTGATATTACCGTGAATTGCGCTATCGCCGAGATTTTGTGATGGTAATTTCGTCGGGTGTTACGCCCATACAATAGCGTTATTGTTGAGAGTTGCTCCGGTATATTAGGTTCTAACTTTGATATTTCAGTTGGCGGGAGAGTTGTTTTTTCGTGGAATGCCGTACTTTGATAACATCCGAAATTTGCTCTACCAAGAAAATGTCTATATTACCGAAATTTGTACAGATATCGTGGACGCTATCGCCGATGCGTACGTTGTTGCGATTTTCATTTCGGCTGATATTTAGATTTTCGCCGGTATTGCATTCGTTAGAGTGATGGTCATTTTCGGCGAGGTTTACTCTAATACAATACCGGCTATTACCGAGACTTTCAACACCGTTTTGTAGCCATTCGCCTTGACTTCCGTAAATGCGATAGCCGCTATATCCGTGATTAGTGCCTGTTTAAGGATCGATTTCGCCGTTTCGTGTGAATCTATACTAACATTTTTATACCCTTTTGTATAAAAAAGATATAAAAATATTCTGAAAATTAGTCCCAATTAAAAGATTTCTAAAGAAGCTGTGTTTAAAGTTGTTATTTTAACTGCAATTGTATGTAAAATTGTTTGTTGCTTTTTATTTTATTGAACAAGCTGAACGGTAGGAATAAAAATTTAAATGTAAAGATTTTAGTACTTAAAATGTAGCTTAAAAATTTAGAAAACTAGGTTTAATTATATTTGGCCTGTTTGTCAATATGGTATAGCTGCTAAAAGTTGTTTGACTTGTTGAAAATTTGAAATTTTTGCCGGATTCCATCGCTTTTAAAGGATTTTTTTTTTTTTTTGAAGCTATACCATATGCCTGAGGACAGTACAAAGTGTATCCCTACATTTAGGTGCCTCTATTTTGAACCATTTTTCTCACGGACAGACAGAGAAAGTGCAGTGTTATAAACGCACATGGAAAACCACAATTTTTTTAAGTATAGCTGAAAATGTGTTTTACGCATAAAACGTTTGGAGTTTTGTTTTCAGCTTTTTGATTTTTTACCAAACTCATCCCTGCATATTAGTCTTTTATTATTTGAGTTAAATTTAGTTTACATTTGTATTTGAAATTATCCGATTTTAACCTGCCTATGCCTAACCTGTGCCTTGTTCTACAATTCTACAACCCATAAGGGCAGGAAAGGGAATCCTGTGGTCTCTTTGTGTAATCTTTGATCCACTTCTTGCTAAAAAGGAGGCAATGACTATTCCGTCTCTGCCAAACTAGTGGCACTAAAACACAAGTGTTGCTGGTTGTTGGAACATGATCTCTCTTCATGTAACAAAACTTCACTGTATTATCTAATAGTTAGTGCTGCGCCTAAGGGAATCCCAGTTGAAGATGGCTGCTACCCTTGTTGAACCCACTGGTGGTTGGAGGTTGTTTATGAGCTTGTGAATTTAAATATACGGGCTCATTACTATCCATATTCCCTAGTGTAGACCAAATTCTACATCCTACTATGAATCTCACCTGAACATTAAAGAAATATTGTGTGAAATTTATGGTATTCTAAAAATATTTTTAACAAGTTATTGTTTCTTATTTTATTGTGCATATTACTTTTTAAAAATTTTTATATGAACATGGATCATTACTCTAGTTTTAATAGAGTAGAAATTAGTGGATAAATGCCATTAGCTTCATGTAATGGTATAATGCCAAAAAATCCCAAGCTGATGAATTACATGTTGGCCATAGGTCTCATTGATGAATTGCAAGTTGACCCTTTCAGTCCCAGTGATGCCAATTGCAATTACAACATTTACGAATTTTTTTCTCCTCACCTAAAACTCCCAGTGAATTTGAATCAACGTTTTTACAATCATCAAACTATTCTCTGCCCAAATATATTTTTCTTTTTCACCAATATATGGCTGCACGGGTTCTGTTGATGAATGAAATGAGGCTTTTTTATGTTTTCTCAATTCCGAAAAAGATGCCGAAATTAATTTGATTTTTAAAATAATTTATATTAAATAACTCTTTCAAATACGTTCGTATTATTTTCTTTAATATTTAAAAATTGTATATTAACCATTTTTAACGAATAAATATTTTAAAATTTTAACATTTGTAATGATTGAAAAGTGATGATTCCATTTGGCATAAGTGGGAGTTGAATACAACTCAACACCTTTTCCCGGTTATATTGTTTATTTTAGATTCGTACTGTTATTACCACGTTATTGTTATTTTTTTCTAGCAGTATTTACTACGTTAAGATATATTTACAACTAAATAGAAGATTTCAAATTTTATTTGATATATTTAGAAATACCAAAGCGAAATCGCTAATACCCAATTATGCCATTTGGAATCACTTTGAATTTTAATTAAAAAATTAAACAAAAAAATTTTGCTTTCAACCCTGTTATTCTGGATACCAAATGAGTATATTTTATAAATTTCAGATATTAAAAAATAATAAAAATATATAAATTGTCAGAAAATAAAAAATAAATAATTGGGACTGAAAGGGTTAAGGGCTCTGTCTACTTTGGATGCATGAAAAAATATTTTTATTAATTTTTTTAAGAATATTGTTATGTTTATTGATATAAAACTTGTTAGGCTTAACAAAAACATTCGTAAATTACAAAAAAGAAAATTGTTGATTTTAACCACTTTTTTAGTGTGAAAATGCCAGGTAAACAGGATTTCTCAAATAGTAGGTAGGTGTGCACTGTTGACAAAATCTGAACAACGGCCCATCTTAAACGAAAAAATTGAATGGTTTTCGGCTTAGTGTGACAGTGGCTGTATCCCGTACCTCTAATATTAATATATATGCACAAATAACAAAATGGCGGATTAAAAAAAATTAAAAAACTTGGGGTTTTTTGTATGTTTTTTCCCCAAAAAAATAGTAAAAATCAAAATTTTGCAATAATTCTGGTACGGGATATAGCGATAAGTGTACAGATTATGTGCTTAAAATTTCATAAGGATCAGTTCAGTAGTTTCTGCAATTTTTTTCAACAGCGCACACCTACCTACTTTTTGAGGACTCCTGTTTACCTGGCATTTTCACACTAGAAAAGTGGTTAAAATCAATAAAAAATTAATTTTTTTTGTAATTTACGAATGTTTTTGTTAAGCCTAACAAGTTTTATTTCAATAATCATAACAGTATTCTTAAAAAAAATTAATAAAAATAGCGTTTTTTTTGTTTTTTTTTCATGCATCCAAATCAGACAGAGCCCTTAAACAACAATGAATCTAAGTTGGATTTCAATTGCTTCTTTAAAATACTTATCACTATAATAGGAAAATTAAAGAAAGGAAATTTTATATGCGATTCAGTAAAATTTACTATATAAGATGACCCAAGATGATAGATATGAAAAAATTTATGATTAGATAAATAATTGGTTTGCAATAATATGTAAAGATATTAGGATAAATTATGTTAGTGTATGTATTTTTAGATAATTTAGATTACATTATTTTTATGGATCAGAAGATCAGAAAATAACAAAAATGAAGTTCATAGTTGTAAACAAATAGTTTAAAATTGCTTATTTTCTTTCTTTAATTGAAATATTGATCTTCAAAATAATTTTTTTTTACTATATAAATGATGATTCTAATCGAAATCCTGAATGTTTTTTTAGAAATTAAATAATATATATATTTAGAAAAATATTTATTTCAATCAAACAATTATATTGAAGCATTAATTTTAATTCATTAAAGGTCTGATGATAGAATTCTTTTTTTAGTTACCATTTAGTACTCCAAATGAATATTATGGTGAAAATACTTGTTTCTTAATACTTTGTAATTTATTGTTATTGGATAAATATAAATATATTAAGTCTTGATCCAATTGGATAATTCCAAATAAATTTACCTGATAAATTTTAAAACTTTTATTACCTGCAATTCTAATTTTATAGTGCAAAGAAGTAATACATCGACAAACAAGAAATTAGAATTTTTATTGGAGCGGCAAAGGCTGTTTCGACAAGCTGCAATTGGAGCAAAGAAAAATGCAGACATTCAACAAGCTAAAGAATACCTTAGGCTGAGTAAAGTGAGATACTTTTCTAAAGTAACTTTGATACAGAGTGTTCACCATTAGAGAAAATATAAAGACATTGAAAAAATGCTACTTCTGAAAATATAACGGATATAATGAGAAATTTATAAAAAAATATCAAATAAATTGGGGAATCGAATATTTTTACTTTAAATTTAAGAAATAAAAAAACAATTTTATAAGAGCAAAACAATTATTTTTCCAATATGTGTTATTCTGTATTTTTTTGTCTTTTAATTTACTGCACTAAAGTTCTATTTCCATTTTAGTAAAACTTTGAAAGTTAGTTATATATATATTTTTTTTTTCATGGTCTAACAGAGTGGCCACAGAACCGGCAAAACCTGGAAATCAGGGAAATGTCAGGGAACTTTCTAAAATTTCATGAAAATCAGGGAAATTTTGTATTGTTTAAGGTATGTTCGTCCATATTTTGGCGCTGTTTACATGGAGATTTGTAGTGGTAAACCATTAGAAGTTTAATCTTACGGAATAATTTAAACTTTTCATTGCCAGTAAAACTATTTTTTTTTAAATTGCATATTATCTCTTTAGCATACATGCTCTATTTAATCAGGGTGTTTTGACATCTGGAAAAAGTAAGGAAGTTGGGGAAATTTGAAAAAAGTTTGCCTTGAAATCAGGGAATTTTTTTAGATTTCTATCAGGGAATTGTCAGGGAACTTTTTTTCCTGAATTTTGTGGCCACCCTGTCTAATCAATAACTTTAATAATTTTTAAAAATGTAAAGAAATTTTTGTGTGCAATGCATGTCTTGAAAGTTAGTTTTTAATCTTTCACATTTGCATTATTTTAAATTTATGGTTAACTCCATTTAAAATTTGATTATGTTAGTCACAATTCGATATTTTTCAAAGATAGATTTAGGATTTTTTTGTGTAGATATATAGTAAATTTTAGTTTTTCTTTTAATATTATGGATGTGTTCATAATGGTTTGAGGATTGTATGTAGCGTTTGATGAAATTAAAGCAGTGAGTTATTTTATGTATTATTCTTGAATTGTAGTGCCGCTACATACATTTCCGTATCAGAGTTTCTCAAAAAGTGTTGTTGTTTTTTTCATGTTGTAAGTCACATATTTTCATTCTAAATCAAGGACACTCTATACTTCTCTATACTCTCTCTTCTTGTAATTGACTTTTTCTACCATTCTTCATAGTTTTTGAGATAGAATTGATAGCATATGTAAATCAACACTAGGGCTACCGCAATCATTTTCATATGATAGTGTGTACTCATTTTAGTTTGGATAGACACTTGTTTCACTACCGTAGTTTTATCCATTTAAAAGTTATTTGTGTGTTTCTCAATTTTAGTTTTCACCCTGAATATTCCAACTTTATGTGAAAGTTTCCTATTTTTAATTTTTATCAAAAATAAATTTAAACTGTTTTAGCCTACTTAGCATAAGAACCAAAAGTTTTCTCAATTTTATTGCTTTTTATTACTTAATTTTTATTTCGGTATTTTTTGTTTTAAAAATTTAATAGGCATTGCACATAAAAATTGGGCAACGGCGAGCCATCTCAGAATTTCATAATTTTTTTTTTCTTCTTATGTTACCTTACCCTAGGAAAGAATAAATCTGAAATATTTTAGCTATATCTTTTTTATTTGTAGAGTTATGGGGATCAAAGTGTGTCTTACAAAAAAAAGTGTGTCATTCTTACTGTTTTGTAATTGAATTTATGACTGGGTTTGAAGGGCTTCAGATAATTTTTTTTTTGCCTAACAGCTTATATAAGTTGTATATTAGCATCTCAAAGCACAAATTCAGTTGTAAATTGTCGGATCCACAGATGAAAACCCCCCCAAAAACGGTGCTTTTTCATAAAAAATCTTATTTTAAAAATGCAATAATTCTTGACTTTGATATGATTTAAAGGAAATTTTTGTGCAGCGTCACTAAACACCTCCATATAAAGATAATCTAAGGTTAATACTCATTGAAGGAACTCAGAGCCGCAGGGTAAGGGGGCCCAAACATGACCCCTGGTGTGTTTTTGTGTTATTTCAGAGCATTATTTCTGCTTACGCCGACCTCCAACATATGTACTTCTTACATGGGATTGTTGTCTCAACATAATACTTTCACTGTATAAAAGAACATTTTTTGAAGGTTAAAAAATTTTCACAAAAAATCAATTTAATATGTAACTACTTTCGATGGGAACACGATTTTAGGGTATTTCAAATGATTATTTCTGCTGGCTCCAACCTCCTACATATATACTGCTTACATGGAATTGTTGTCTCAATATTATAGTTTCACAATATGGAAGAACATTTTATGAAGGTATAAAAAAAATTTAAAAAATTCATTTTAAAGGGTAACTACTTTTAACAATGACATGATTTTATGGTATTTCGAAGGATTGCTCCAGCTAGCTCCAAGCTCCTACACGAATACTTCTTGCACGGAATTGTTGACTTCACTTAGTAGTTTCATATGATCGAACATATTTTGAAGGTTCAAACATTTTTTAAAAAATCCAAATTAATATGCATATACTTTTCGTAAAAATCGCCAAGACTGTGGCCATCACCGACTCGGAATTTAAATTTTTTTTTCAGGGTACCTTAACTTAGGAAAGAATAAATCTGAAATATTTTGGCTGTATCTTTTTTTACTTTTGGAGTTAAGGGAGGTCAAAGTGTGAAATATGCGTGTCTTAGAAAAATATTTTTGTCATTCTTGCTGTTTTGATATTGAATTTATGACTGGGTTTGAAGGGCTCCAGATGACTTTTTTTGCCTAACATCTTAGATACTTGTATATTAGCACCTCAAAGAGAAAATTCTCGTGTAGATAGTCGAAGCCACAGATGAGGAACCCCCCCCCCCACTTCCAAAACTGCACTTTTTCGTAAAAAAATCCAATTTAAAAAATGCAATAAATCTTTACTTTGATATGATTCAAAGGATTTTTTTGTGCGAATTCACTAAACATCTCCTTATAAAGATAATATAAGGTTAATATTCATTGAAGGGGCCTCAAGATAAGGTGCCCCAAACATGACCCTTGATGCATTTTGTATTATTTATTCTTGCTCTCGTATTGTTGTCTCAACATATTAGTTTCACAATTACAGTAGAACATATTTTGAAAGTTCAAAAATTTTCCAGAATATTAGATTTGATATGTAACTACTTTCAATGAAAACACAATTTTTTGGTATTTTAAAAGATTGTTGCAGATTATTCCAAACTTCTACAAGAATACTTCTTGCACAAAATTGTTGCCTCAATATAGTTTTTTCACAATATTAAATAAAAATTTGCAGGCACCACCATTTTTAAGACAAATAAATTTTTATATCCCCTTTAATCCATTTTGAAGGATTGTTGCAAATGGCTCTAATCCAATACATGAATACTTCTTGTGTGAAATTGTTATTTTATGCAAAATGTTTATTTAGTTTATGCAAAGTCAAAATTTTCCCAACTATAAAAAGAAACTGTGTGGGCAATTTAAAAGCTGCAAATGTTTTATACCTGGAAATTATGGAAGTAATGTGACTTGTTTTACAAGAAATAACTAAGGACAGAGAAATAACAGAAATGGATTAAAGATGCTTATTAAAATTAATTTTTCTTAAAAATGGTGTTACCTTCAAAAAATCTTTTTTATATTGTGAATCTACTATGTTGAGACAACAATTCCGTGCAAGAAATTTTCGTTTAGATGCTTGAATCCAGATGGAGCAATCCTTTGAAATACCATAGTATCGCGTTCACGTTCATTTTCTTGAAAGTGTTTGAACCTTCAAAATATGTTCTTTCATATTATGAAACTACTATGTTGAGACAACAATTCCATGCAAGAATTATTCGTTTATGAGCTTGGAGCCAGCTGGAATAATCCTTTAAAAAATCATAAAATCGTGTCCGCGTCGAAAGTAGTTATATTTTAAATTAAATTTTCTCGAAAATTTTTTAACCTTCAAAGAATGTTCTTGCATATTGTAAAACTACTATGTTGAGACAACAATTTCATGTAAAAAGTATGTATGAAGGAGGTCGAAGCCAGCAGAAGTAATCATTTGAAGTAGCGTAAAATCGCATTCATGTCAAAATTAGTTGCATATTAAATTGAATTTTTTCGAAAAATTTTTAACCTTTAAAAAATGTTCTTCCATATTATGAAAGTACTATGTTGAGGCAATAATTCCGTGCAAGCAGTATTTGCTTAGGTGCTTGGACCCAGCTGGAACAATCCTTTGAAAAATCATAAAATTGTGTCCGTGTCGTACTATATTAAGACAACAATTCCACGTAAGCAGTATATATGTAGAAGGTCTGAGTCGGCCGAAATAATCATTTGAAGTACTGTAAAATTGTGTTCACATCGAAAGTAGTTACATATTAACCCACTGGCGATCATGTACGTATATATGAGTCATTTGATTCTCAGTTTTTCCAGCAATTTATAACATTTTAAAATTTATAAATAAAATATTTTTATTAGGATGATAGTTTTGTAACCTATCTAAATCAAATGAATGAAAAATAATTTTAAAAAATTATAAATTTGAGTAAAAAATATAATTAAAAAATTATTGCAGGGAAAACAACTCTAGAATTTCGCCCATTCCCTGAACTGTCAGTGGGTTCAATTAAATGTTCTCGAAAAAATTTTAATCTTCAAAAAATGTTCTTCCATATTGTTCAAGTACTATGTTGAAATAACAATTTCATGCAAGCAGTATACATGTTGGAGGTCGGCGCAAACAGAAATAATGGTCTGAAATAACACAAGAACGCACCAGGAGTCATGTTTGGGACCCCTTACCCTGAGACTCTGAGTTCCTTTAATGAGTGTTAACCTTAGAGTCTCTTTATATGGAGGTGTTTTGTGACTCCTTTTAAAGTGAAAAACTCCTTTAAATAATATCAATGTCCAGATTTATTGCATTTTTAAAATTTGATTTTTTACGAAAAAGCGTCGTTTGGGGTGATCCTCATCTGTGACTCCGACTATTAGCAAGTGAATTTTCACTTTGAGATGCTAATATACAACTTATATAAGTTGTTAGGCAAAAAAGTTATCTGAAGCCCTTCAATTGCAAAACTTGGTGATTTTGCCGGATTTTTACATTCAATGTCTCTGAATAGATTTGAATTGAATAAAGTCAAAATTTCATTAACTACCATATCTAATAACTTTCATATCTAATTATTAGCGACAGGACTCCCTTTTACCAAATGTGCAATTTGCAAACTTTTAAATCCCTTTTTCTTGGTAATGATATTTTTTTTATGTTCTGAACTTTGATTTGATGCATCTTTAAATGCATTGCAAATTGCAGTTTTTACAAATATTATTTGTTTTTTTACAAATATTGTTTCATATGATTTTTACATGTATTATTTCATTTGTTTTTTACATATATTATTTCATTTATTTTTTGCATGTATTATTTCATTTATTTTTACATATATAATCTCATTTATCTTTTTGAATTAGTGATGTGTGAATTAGAAAAAATTGTAGATTTTTTTCAATCTAATTTAGGTGCCTTAATTACATTAAGTTTAAGAGTCAAATTTTAAAAAATATGCACTAGTTAAGATAGTGACAAATCTCAAACACTACTTTTTATATCTTTGTGAGATGTTTTGTATAAAAAATGGAATTTGATAATATGACCCCACTAGCGAGCTTGGAGATAGATATTTTACTCACAGGTCTTCGTTATGGGTCGAATGTGTGGAAGTGGGTTTCGAATCAGTGACCCATAGAATAGTTAAAATATGAATTTATTCATATACTAGAAATTGTAGTCCCTATGTACATTTAAAGGCACGATTGGACTAAATAGTACCTTTTTACAATTACAATGTGAACCGCACAAGCAAGTGCATATCGCTCTCTCTCTCTCTCTAATGGCAATTGATATTCCAAGAAACAAGTTCTCGCAAAAACTTCTGGGATAGCAAAATAAACAATATAATTCACCAAGAAACCTCTATGGCTCCCTCTGTTAATTGTTATAAAATACATCTGTTATAATAATAATAATAATTTTATATGTTATTGAAGACTAGAATAGTCAAAATTTGGGCATTTTTTAAATAAAATATCCAAAAGAGTTATTTTATAGTAGTTAGATATTTAATATCTTTTTCTTAAATTGTTTTTGTTTACTCTTCTACATTTCGATTCTTATTACTTAGTAGCTATTGCAATCTGCTTTGATTAATGTATGCTAATGAGTGTATACATTTTATTACTAATGCCATTTTTTATAGGGGTTTGATAATCTTATTGAAGCTACAAAATGTGGACTCCCAATTGATACAACAAGTGTAAGTTATAGTTCATCTAATAACTGTTATATTTTAGGCTTTTTTGTGTATGTTATTGAAGTACATGAATAATGAAAAATATGGAGAAACAGCATTAGTATCCTCTAATTTTTTGCTTTAACTTTTCTTTATAATATTTTAAAATCATGCTTTATATCAGTATCATAATGTAAAGTATCTGTGAAAGTAATTTTTAAAAGATATTTATTGATAATAACTGCTTAGCTATAAACATTAATTAAACTAATTATAAACAGCATGTAAATTCATTTAAAAGTATCAGTAAAACATTGTATTACTTAAGTATACTATATAGGTTTTAAATATTTAAAATATATAGAAATAATGAAAAAAAACATTAAACTATAAAGATATTTAAAAACTACTCTTCTGAAACTTTATTCTTGACTAGGATAAAACAACTTTATTTCTGTGATGTGCTAATGTTCCGAATGCTTTTGTTTCCTTTTGAATTTTACTTTGTTGGATTATACCATTCAAGTCAAATCTGAAATCTTAGTATAGTTTGATAAAATATGATGCCTGCATACAGACTAAGCATAGCATACCACGTGTATTTGATAGCATACTTTGAAATTTGAAATAGAGATTCACATTCAAATAAAGCTCATCAATGCTAGGGCAACTGTTTTTAATCGGTTAAGTAGAATAGCTGTTATATCAAGTAGCAAAGATTTGTGCTTTTTTTTTTAAATAATTCTGTTAATTTGCCATATTTGTCAAAAATGATTTTGTATTCTGACATTCTTTTTCACCCCTTCCCCATTTTACAATTTAGCCAAGATTTCAACCATTTGATACATTTCCTTTTTAGTTTTGTTTTTTCTATGTAGGCACTGCACAGATATGTGGGCTGTAATTTGAATCGAGGCTTTTTTCATCTTTAAGTGCTGTTTTTTATTTTCTGTAATCCCTAAAGTATGTGTAAACAGATTTAAGATAGCCATATATTGTATTTTAACTCATTTAAAACTATTTTTAAGAAATTAAATCTGATTAAAAACATTTTCTCTTAATAAAATAACTGATTATTGTTTTCTTATTACTGTTTTCTTTAGATTCCAACACCACCTCAGTTGGAATCAGACTTTGTAATCGTGGATGTCTCAGAATGTGTTGAAAATGATGATCGAAGTCAAGAAGAGGTCTTTGAAAGCTTAGAAAAAGATTTGTTAAATCAGATAGAGGTAAAATAATTTTCTCACAATGCATGTGTTTAAGATAAATATGTGTGTCTTAAACTATCCTTTCCCTCACCAACTTAAAAGTCTCTTCTTTTTTTTATGTGATATTAAATTCAAAGATAAGCACCTTTTTAAGTGAACACTTGTTAATTTTTTTCTTTTTCATTTACTGTAATTTTACACTGACATCACATTTATAAATTAAAATCAATTATCATAACTTTTATGATGTTATATTTCTTTTATAATTACAAATTTAAAAATGTTCTGCCATAGTATTTAATGTACTTGACTATGCTGATTCATTCTTCAACAAATTTAGGTGTGCTCAATTTAAAGCATTTTGTATCAATCTTTCACTAGGCTTGGCTTTGCAGAAGCAATTTAATGAGTTTCCATTGTAGATCAAAGGTTTTGTAAAAAAAAAAAAAAAAAGAAGAGAAAAAAAAACTCAGTAAAAAAAAATTTACTTGAAAATAAAATATTTTACAAGAATTTTCAAGTTCTTTTGATCTTCCCTGCACCAGATCTTGATCTAAAGATGTCCTGAGGCAGTATTACCATCATGCAACTCTTGTGTGCCAAAAAGTCTCCAATACAATCAACCTTACATACTCTAGATGGGAAACATGTAATTTGAATTTCATATCTTCTCAAAAAAACCTTTTCATAATAAATTTGGAAAAAGGGTATTATGTGCCAGTTTTTGTAATAGTTAAGAAAATACCTTTCCTGAACAGCATTTAGAATAATTAGGAAAGTTGGGGGAAGTGATGAACAATATTTGGATTAAACTCTTAATGTGTTAGACAGCATTGTTGAGAAATTAAATACTTGTTTCTCTACTTGAATGACTGTTACACTATCACCAACATTTAACAATATAATCAAAGTTTTGAAAAGTAATCAAAGTAATGAACAGTGGCAACTGAAACTGGAAATCATAGATTTTTTTTTATTTTGAGAAAATAGTAAATAAATTTTTTTTTAATTTCACAGAAATCATGGAAGATGTTTGTTTCATGTCGCCAAAAATTCATCTGCGTTGTGATAACCTAAGTTAATATTTTCATTTTCTAAATATTAACAGAACCATAAATCACAGAAATTTATGAGAAAAGTTAGAGATATCTCTCTGAAAAAATTCGATTAATTATTCAGGTACTCCATGGTTTATTTTATCATCTTGAGATTTAATATGAATTGCACTACTTAAAACTACCACATTTTCCTTCTATTTAGATTTGTACAAGAAATAAGGAACACTTTCTTCGTCTTGGAGATGTATCCTCTGCTTCAAAGTAAGTTCTACACACTGTAAGCCAAGTAAAACTTTTCTAGGGTGTATGTTTATAGAGTTTATCCTTTCATATTAAAAATTAATTATATCATTGCTATTTCTTGCATTTGTTTCATTGAATATTTCTTGTATGTTTTTTACTTTATTAGATTTCATCAAAGACTAGTGAATAAAATGTGGATCATTTATTTTTTCAGTGAACTTTTTGAAAAACATTCTTTAAAATTATTCTAATCAAAATTCAAGTATAGTTTTTAACTTGCCTGTCTCTTTTTTGTATGTATTTTTAATTTCTCTGGATTATTATTTAAAAAAAAAAATTAATTCCAACTTATTAAGAAAAAATACTAGTTTACAAATTTTTATTTTCTCAGTTGACTAAACCTTTAAATGAGACATTGAATTTTACACTTTTAGTCATGAAAGTTATATTTGCTTGGCATGATTTTTAAAATAATTGATATCAAAGATAATATTGCATTTATTAACTGATTTATTAAGATGATTATAATTTTTATATCGGATTTCAAACATTAAAACAAGACATCAAGAATTGTGTATAATAAAGTATTTGTGGAAATTACAAATCAAATGTGAGAATTATATATTTGACTTGTAGAAAATAATATATTTTAATTTAAGTTATTTAAGAATTAAAATATTTATCTTTCTATCATTAACATTATTGTAGGTTTGAAAAACTTTGCCTAGAATCAAAAAAAGATCTTGCTGTTATACTTCATCTGAAGAAAAAAGGAGATCAGGCTCCACGTTTCCATTATGAGACGCGTTTATTTTCTGTTGTTCAGTAAGTCTTATTTTAATAGCTTTTATGGTACTTGAGTACTAAGGCAAAAACCTTGTTATTTTTGACTATTTTTTAAGGGGGAAAAAGGAACTTTGAAAATACGTTTTCATGGTATTTCATGGGCAACACATATAAACTATAATTAACTCTTATTTTGGCAACCCTGTAGCATAAAGCATCATTTAAAAAAACTGCTTCTAAAAAACCCCTTAAAAACAGTTGTTTTGATTGTCAAGCCCCCTCCACCACGCACACATGCCCCAATCACCGTTTTGTTCAATGAAACTGACAATCCCGAAATATTAGTGTTGAGCTACACAATTTGGTGGTGCACTCTATGAAATTAGTGACTTTCATACAAGTAGTTGTGCTAGTACTCGAGTATCCATTTTATAAAGCCATTGTTAAAATTTTATATTTTTTACCGATGGATGTAAACCAGGAATTGATTTCTATGATTTAAAATCCTTTACAAAAAGCATTATTATTTCTTCTAGCTTTATTTTAAATATAAAATTTGTAGCTCAATGCATATTTTATTTTATTTAATGTATTGCTATACTTATTGAAAAATATGAAGCGATTGTAAAGCACATTTTTCATTTTCTGCTGCAAATCATAAAAATTCAAAGGAAGAATAGCAAATATTGATATATTTCTTATGTATATTATGCTTTCATTAACTTTTAAAAAACAATTTATAATTTTGTTCATAAAAAAATTCAATCTAAACAAATACATGTAGGAAGCATTAGTTAGAAATTGTGCTTAGTGGCAGAAAAATTTACTTTATGATCTCAATAGTACATTGTATAAAGAAAAATAAGAGGGGATTCTCTCAGGTGTTTATTGAATATATAGATAAAGTTTGCTCATTACATGTAAAGTTATAAACTTGAAGGGTTGCATCCACCTGAATCAAAAAGTTGTTCATAAGGCCAGTAGGGAAAACTTTTTGAAAATTGATCTTTTTTAATAATCTACGCACTGAAAATAAAATGCCAGGAAATAAGTCTAAAGCATTTTGCTCATGATCTGGAACCTTTGTAATTTTTTATTTGTTTGAAGCATGTTCTTATGTTTATAAAGATTTTCTTTCATTTTCAGATGCCATACAGATTTAGGGGATAATGACCTTGAAGTAACAATTGAACGCGGGATTAATCTACCAGGTATGTCCTTTTTCATGTAGATTCATTAATGTGATAAATTAAACCTTAAATTTGGAATTATAATTGTTTAAAAACAAGATCTTGTTGCAGCCGGCTAACACAATATTCATTAATAATATATGTAACGCCAACGCGCTTTGTGGGCGACTTGTAAAACACTTGTAGAAACGAAGAGAAGAATGTTAGCCACTTAAGGAACAAGAAGTTCCGAGTGCAATAAACCTCAACCAAAGAGACAAATTAATCTTGCATTCTTCCCATATTACACAGATAACAAACAACTTTCTATCCACTCAAGGAGTAATAACAAATCTCATTAAGTAAAATTGCAGCTTTTCAGAAATGAACAATCCCGCATTTAACATTCACATTGCCTTTCAAACAAGTATTTTGAAAGAGCCTACAATTTCATGTGGGGTTATTCAGACTGAAAGGCAGGAGTTTCAGGGATTGCAAATATTTTATATACACTGGCGTGCAAAACTTAAGCAATAGGGTTTTTTTTTGCCAAAACTCCACGAGAAATCACCTGAGAGACATGAAATTCAGAAATGAGGAAGAGTATTATGTACGTAAAAGATGACGAAAGTATCGGAGCTGAAAAAGTAATACAATGCATACGGTATGGAATCAAACAAAAACAAGCTTTATTGAACGCATAGTATCGTGACTCATGATTGTTTATCCAAGAGGAAAAACAACAAACAGATGTTCCTTAATATGGGATATGCCCTCCCCTCACTGCAATGATTGCTTCGCACCATCTCCGTATACTCAGAACCAGCTGGTGCTACATTTCTTGCGGTAGGAGTGCCCATTCCTCAATCAGCATCTGTTTAAGTTGTTGGGTGTTCTCCTGAGGATTTAAGCGTGCTGCATTGCTTCTTCCCAAAGCATCCCACACATGTTCGATGGGATTTAAATCTGGGGAGTACGCTGGCCAATCCATTCGAGGGATATCTTCACTTTCCAGTAGCTTCTCAACAGCAAGAGTCCGATGTGGCCGTGCATTGTCATCCATAAAAATGAAGTCTGGGCCAATGGCACCTCGGAACAGACGCACATGGGGAAAAACTACCTCCTCACAATAGCGATCCCTGGTTACAGACCCTCTGTCGAAAACGTAGAGCTCAGTTCCCCCGTTCAGCATAATGCCTCCCCAGACAAGAACTCCAAGACCACCGTTACGGTGTCTTTATCCTTGATGTTACTGTGATAAAACCGGATCCCGATCTCTCTCCAAATCAAAACGCGTTGAGAATCACTTCTGGTGCTGAACCGACTCTCATCCGTAAAGAGGACACGACTCCATTGATCAGTTGTCCAGTTTTTGTGCTCTCTGCACCACTGTAAACGGTGGCCAACTTTCAACGTGAGGCAGCATTCAGGACGGCGAGCGAATAGGCCCCCTTTGTGATGACGTCTGGCCACAGTAAACAGCGACACTTGTCGCCCCGTTGCTGAGCAATGACGCTTGCTGACTGCTGTCGGCCTCTTTTCGCCTGCAGGACGATATATCGGTCATCCCCTACAGTTGTCATCCTCGGGCGGCCATCACCAACTTTTCTAACAGCTGTACCTGTGGTTTGGAACGCTTTCCAAGCTCGCGAAACGACACTTTTGTTGATTCTGAACTCTGCAGCTACACTGGTGACAGTACGCCCCACCTCCAGCTTTCCGATCATTCTTACACGTGTGAAGTCGTCCAGGTGATTTCTTCTAGCCATGTTTCACGAACTGACTCACTGGCACTTGCAGCGAATATGTTGAATTGCGTCTCCGTCCTTCCTTTTATTCTACGGTTGAGCTGCGCGCGGCGACATCACGCATTTTGCATACGCTTAGGTCGCCTCTGACATTTCGTTCCTGATATATGCATTCGCATGACGTTTCTACTGACTTATGTGTTCATTGTACTAATCGCAAGACCTCCTTTTCTGCAATTTCATGGCTATCTGCTAAATTTTTACATTGTTCATTCTCAGCCTAGTGTTATATTTGTTTTTTTGGAGAGGGGGGTTAGTTCCTTTGCCTCTATATGTAATGCTACTTCTAACTAATGACAATATGTCCCATTTATCTTACCATAAATCAAACAAACATACACAATACACCAAGGTTTACTTTCAACTAATTTTGCTCTTTTTCTCAATTAAGTTCTCGTGGTGCAGGCAATAGATACTGCTTCAAAAGTGGCCATCTAAAAAAACTAATTTGTTATTTATTTCATGAAAAGAATTTGAATAGCTATTAATGGATCAGTTGCTTGATAGTTAATGCAATGTATATTTGAAATTGTACTTAAACATAATTCATTCAAGTATTTCGTTTTTTCACCATGTTTGTAAATTTGTGAACATGATTGCTCTTTGGTTCATATCTTCATGATTTTTAAACTATAAAAATGGTAACTATATTTTCACCAATTACATTATGGAAAACAACACTTGGAAAATTGAATTCTATATTTCTAACACAAATAAACAAAAATCTTAAAATTATTCTTGAAGATACAATACTTTTAATTTAGCAATTTTCTTGTATAAATCATTATCAAATTCATTAGAATTAAGGTGAATTTAAAATGTATAAATTTTTGTTGTAGGGAAAAATGAATTGGACACATTTGTTCGACTTGAATTTCCTATTCCAGCAGTAAGTTAATTATTATTTCATTCATCTAACTGTAATGAGATTTGAAATTTTCTTCATAAGTAGTTTTAGCCTTCTAATTGGGCTTTTGACGAACAGAATTTTAAAATTTTAATTAGCTTTTTAATTCATTTTATTAACCAATTTTTTTTAAATTCACATTTTTACAAAGCTACTTCTAACAGGCATAGATCACTGAAATTTCCAACACAAGTAGCTTTGATAAGCAGAATGTTAAATTTTAATTGGTTTTTTTAATTAATATTTTTACAATGCGACTTCTAATCGGTGTTGTGCCCTGAAGTTTTCAACATTAGTAGTTTTGGCCTTCTAATTGGTCTTTTGACAAACATAAGTTACCATTTTAATTTCTTAAACTTTTCTTACAATGTGAGTTCCAATCATCGATATAGATAAACAACTGGATAGTCTGCTTAACGCTGGGAAAATGAAGCCGTTGCCAGATGCAATTGGTGGGATAAAAAATACAGATTGCCGAGGATTGAAAATAAAATTTTGGGTTGTACACAGCAGAAATGCAAATAGTAGACCTTAATTAGTAATAACGTGCAAAAAAATATATACTCTAATACTTTACAAGATTTTTCGTATTTCCATCCAACTATAAAAGTGAACTGTGATTGGTTAATCTTCTCACCAGTTTGCAATCTCCGGCGCGTTTTTCTCTTTTCATTGACAATGGAGCAGTCTATCCAGTTGTTTCTCTATATTGATGGTTCCAATAAGCCTATAACTCTGAAATTTTAAATATATGCAATGGTTGGTTATAGGCATGCCTAAAGTTTTGGTCACAAACAGAAGAATTAGATGAACAAAATTTCTGTGACTTCGTCAATTGTCAAAGGAGTTTTTGCTATGTTCTCTTGTTCAATGTCAACAATTATGTAGTTATTTTTCATCTACTCACTCTGAGCAACACTGTGTCAAAAAAAATCAGGGCTCTAGCTATAATAGAAGCTGTGCTGTGAAGGGTCAAAAACAGGCCTAAGAACAGTTAACATAACATATAGTTGCATGTCTGCCGCTTTGACATTGGACTTTACGCCGGAACACGGATGCTTTCCGAGATTGAATTATTCAGAATAAAAAAAATATGAATTTTTCTTTACTGTTTATAAGGTTGCTAGTAATACAGAGTTTGTTTATAGTAAAAAAGTTTATTTGTGTCGTTGTAAACTAGTTTTAAGTTCCAAATAAATTATTTAAATTTTCAGGAAACACCTCAACGAGCAAAGACGCATACAATTAGGGACACCAATAATCCAAGTAAGAGTGTTTCTTATTTTAATGGAAAAAATCTCATTTATTTCATCATAACTTCATAACATCTTCGTAGGCTAGTTACATATTGCATTTAATATCACTTAAATCACCAAATAATTGACTTTTCCATTATGAACAAATTCGATGATAATAAAAAAAAATGGCACAAACGAGCGCTACATAACCTAACATTGTTACAGCCGGGGGGTATACTGGAAACGTAGGTGTATATCCCAGTATTCCTCTATTCTCTACACTTGGCCCATCCACCCCTCACACTTGCAATCATGATATCTTGTAAGTATATGTATGTAGAAAGTAACATTTATTGGTTGGAACCCTAACTTCAACTTTCCTTATATGGAAAAAAAAATCGAAAAATTGGGGGGGAAATAAAAAAAATATCGTTATCTATCCTTATTTTCATTTTAAGGTCAAACAATTTGACCTTTGATATCTCAAAAAAGGATATTTTTATATTTTTCAAAAAAATATTTTTTTCGTAAACTAATTCTCTACAAAAATCTGTTAGTTTCATTTTGAGACCTCGATGGCATGACAAGTTATAAATTCAAATGCAAACCCTTACCCCAAAGTTCACCAAAATGCATGAAATCTGCATGCATTGAAAGTCAATTTCACCCCGTAGAATTAACTACATGCATGAATTTACCCCTCGGCACATCATGGTTAAGTTTTTAAAAATAATCCTCCATTTTATAAAACCAGTGATCATCCTAGCCTTTTTTTTAAGGGTAGCACTACCTCCCTGCCCTTTTTCTTTGAAAATAGCGTCCTTTTCTAAAAAAATTAAAAAAATTTCGTTTATTTTCTAACAAAATCCAATATATGGATCACTCCCTTCGAAATCTCCAGTTACGCATGTGCATTTATGTTCAAACGTGCCTTGCTCAGACCAGTGACTGAATGAAGTCATTGAATGGCTGCTGATACCATGTGCAGCATTAGTAGGTAGATTGTTGGGGGGCGTCCCACAATTTCCAAATGTAATTTCGTACGTTCCTTAATAAGTGTATTTCGCCGGCCTTTTCCCATGCCCTTCTTCAGGGTTCGTACGCCTCCTGAAATTCCTGAAAAACTCCTGAAATTTGCTTTGTTTATATAAGTGCCCTTATAACTCCCGAAAATTATGTTTCTACTCCTGATATTAAAACCTTAAATGTAGCTTTTTCCCCCCTTCGATAAAACGTCTCTAAAATACGAAATTCTTGCCATACTTCAGAATCTACTGCGCATGCATTTCGTCACTACAGGTTGCAAAGAAAAATCTTTGCACAGTTCCAGAATGCATCACGATTCTTGACGACCAGGCGTATAGAGAGAAAACTATATTGTTAGGCATGTAATTTTTTCCCCCTTTAACTCCTGAATTTACTGTACTTAACTCCTGAAAAACTCCTTAGTAACTCCTGAATTTTACTATCATAGATTGAGTATGAACCCTGCTTCTTGCACAAAATAGAGAAAAAAGGTAACCTCGTGCATAAAATCATGTAAAATGTAGATTAACACTGTGTCGTCTAATCTTGATTTTTTTTTCGGCGCTGTTAGGACTGGTTCAGATCATTCCATCTATGTCTATCGCCGACGTTTTTTCAAGATTTTTCTAATATCGTAAATTGTCCAGTTTTACTTCTTCGTCATTGGCGCGATAGTTAGTTTAAGGTTTATAACCATCAAGTGTTTTAGTAAGCATTTAAAAAGCATATTTCCGCTCTGATATGCGAAATCGTGATCATTTCTAAAGCAAGAAATGCACAATTTTAACCTTTTGTCCCATTTTTGAAACTCTGTATTTCAGAAACGAAACAATATTCAAACCTAATATTTACCATTTTTTTCTTTTCTTTATGTATCCAACAAGTGAGTAAAATTTTATTAATTTCTGAAGGGGTCGGGTTAAAAATGCCACTGTTTTTTGCTGATTTGATATGAAATGACCCAGTACCCTTTTTACAGGTTGGTTGTATTCAGATTATCTGGCGCCGTCAGCAACACGAGGGCTATAATGCGCTGAAACATTCTTCATTTGACAAGCCAACATACATTTACAAACACCCATGCCTAACACGAGACTCGAACCTGCAACCTTGTGCTCTAGAAGCTAGCACGCTAACCACTATACCGTTTGGTCGGCACCCTTTTTACAGGCTTTTTCGATTCGAAACCATTCTACCTTAGGTAATTGCTATTTTGAAACTTCAGAAGAATCAATTTTACCATCAGTAGAAGAAATAGATGTGTCAGAGTCATCATCAGACTTACGCGATTCTGATAAACCAGTTAGATAATTCCAATTTAATTTTAGATGAATATTTAGATTTACTAGGTCAGGGGTCAGCAACCTATTGAAATGGAAGAAGTTACAATTTACAAAATTTCCCAGTTTTTAAAGAGCCACTAAAAATTTTCGTTTCAATATTATAGTATTTGCTTTATATATATTTGATTTTTGATTTAAAATAAGCTACTTTAAATACAGAGTAATATTTATTCATATAAAAATACAAATATAGATAAATACAATAAATAAAACATCAATGGGGGCATTGGCTTTGCATGCCTTTTGAAAGTTTGATTAAATCTGGCTTATTCCTTGTTGCTTTAAGTTTCAAGCACAACTCTAGATTTTTATTTGTTAGTTGACTTCTAACTTTACTTTTTATTATATTCATGTAAGAGAACGCTTGCTTGCATGAATATGTCGACCCGAAGTTTCCTTGCGCCAAATATGAGGGCCTTAACTCGCGGAATTTCTTTTAGAGCTGTCCACTTGTGCTGTGCGATGTGCATGCATTTCTGGACCTCCAACTCTTCCAACTTGCTCTTGAGTTCTGTGAACTTTCCACTTGACAAGTATTTGGTTTTCAAATACAGTAATTGCATTGGAAGCAATCCAGCATCAATTCCAATGGCTCAATGTTGATCTTATTTGTATTTGTGTTGAGAGGATTTACTATGAAAACAAGTACTTTTGTTTGTTTTGAATTGCTCAAATCTCTCACCGAATCCATCCTTCATGTTTTTTAAAGCTATGCTGAAGTAATTCATGTCAATAGTTTCATTGGTCTCATCACGATATTGCTTCAGATTTTTAAAATTAAGTAATTTACCGCTCTCCATGTCTTCAACAAGAAGAAGTAATTTTTTTCCTAAACAAACTACTTCTTCAAGCAAGGTGTAGGCTGGTTTGCCCTTTCCTAGCAGTTTTAGATTTAGTTCATTTAGTTTCATTGTGGTATCTACAATGAAATTGAACTTTTGCAGCCATTTGTCTTCTTCCAATTTGTGATGGTCAATGCTTTTTTCATTGAGGAATGTTTTATTTCACTCAAGCATGAACCAAAACGTTGCAATACGTTACCTCTGGAATTCCATCACACTTTATTGTACAGAAGTAGGTCAGAAAACTGACTATCTATTTCTTCAAGGAAATCTTTAAACTGGTGATGGTAGAGGGCTTTTGCCAAGATGCTGTTAATAATTTTAATTACCAAGTTCATGACCTTAACTATTTTGGCCAGAAATGTTTTGGGCACTAAGCGCTTCTTGATGAATTATGCAGTAAAACGTTAGAATTTTGTGGTTAATTTTTTCTAAAGAATTGATGTTACCCCTCTTTGTATTCCTGTCATATTTCTGGCTCCATCAGTTGCTATAGAAACGATTTTATTTATATCGATTCCATTGTCTTCCAGTCATTTTTTCACAGCATTTGCTATATCATCTTCATGAGTTTGCCCTGAGAATGGTAGCAATCCTAGCAGTTCTTCTTTTGGACCTTGGGACGACATATACCTTACGAAAAGGGTAACTTGTGTTGTGTGTTTTATGTTGCAAGACTCATCTATAGCAAATGATTAGGCAGAAGCCAGTTCAATGTCTTCCACTTGCATATGTGTTACATTTGAAGACATTTTAGCAATTCTATCTTGTACTGTTTTAGCAGATAATGGCAAATCTTTGATTTGATTTTTTTTCATGATTTCTGCTTTGTTTTTAAAATCACAAAACAGTTCTTCAGATACACACACGTATAAAACAATGTTTGACATACTCACCATCTGTGAATGGTTTTCCTCTTTTTTATAATTTCTAATGATACTGCAAAGCTTGCCAGATTTACATTATTGGGAGATTGCACCCAGTTACTTAACATGGAACTTGATTGTTGTTGGGTTTTTTTGGAGCTCTTCAACATATATTTAAATATATATTTTCTTATTTTTTAAGGGTTTTGATACTAAATTATTAATTTTTTCGTATGGAACTGAAGAGCTGCAACTTTACATCAAAAAAGCAGTGTGCGGCTTTTTTTATGTTGTTTTTTGATGTTGATGTTTAAGTTCAAACTTATGAGGTGTAATTTTAGATTTTATAAACCAGTACGTCCTCATCGTACAGCATTGCATTGAGCATTATAAAATAATTTGAAATGTTGTGGAGGAACTTCCCTCAAGCACTCCCTTCACAACTATCTTATTTTTACACCTGCAACTTGCTAGTAAAATAAGATCTATAGAGAAGAACATTGGGAAATGCAAAAAATTTTCATAATGTATCTTTAATTTATAGTCTACCCTATTTTGTTAATATATTTTATATAAAAGTGCCTAGTTTTCCTATTAAAACATTTTTTTTTGCATTTTTATTATAGTTTTCCAGGAAGAATTCAAATTTGAGTTTTCGAGAAAATCCCGCTCACAATTACGCCAATTTAAAAGAGGATTTCTAAAATTAGAAGTATGGTCCAAAGGGTGAGTAAAATATCAATATTTTTTGATGTATTTATGGCATGAATACAGCAAATATCTATAATCTTACATCCTGTGATTAAAGAAGAGAAAATCTCATTTGGAGTCAGATGAATAACCTCTTTTTAAATGCCTATAATACTTTCAAAATTAAGATAGTTTATGTACTAAAATAGTTTTTAGATTGAATTTATACTTCAAAGTAATACTGTATGTGCTAACAAACAAGAAAGTTGTCTCTATATTTGTACAAAATGTTTTCTTGACTGTTATCATATCATTAACATGTTTTCCTTTTAATAGGTTGCCATGACTTTATAGCTGTGGTTTTACATAGATATTTCCATGATATACAGTCAAGTTCATGTTTTACCAGAAATCTGTAAACAAATTAAAATGAATTGTCAGCCAGAAAGGCATGCTCCTATTTTATTCACTACAAAAAAAAAATAGACAGACAAGGCATTTTAAGACAATCTTTTAAGAATACTGTCGTTTAAAAAAACAATTAGCATTATTTTATAAAATTATATTGGGTTTGTTATGGAGGAATTAGTTAATTGGCAGCATAAATCATTTTTAGTATCTAATCTCTAAATATTGAATTTTAAACTTTTAATATGTTCACTGATACTGTAGCATGCCAATGAGCTTTTATCCAACTTTTTATTTTTCATTCGGAATTTTATGAAAAACATAATTTCCATTAATTTTATTCAAAAGTCTTGGATTGTACAATTATAATTTAGACTAAAAGTGTTCCACAACATATATTTTTTATCAAAAAAAAGCCAGCAGATTTTGAATAGATAACACTACTGTAATAAAGAGAGAATGGGGGAAAAAACATTACTTTTTAACAGACTCAAGTATTGATGATTGAGAAACTAAAACTTTCCACTTTTGGACTTGCAGTGTACATGTACAAGATGGTATTGTGTGTAGAACTTGCATGTGAATTCTATCCTTAATGAGAGAATAGACTAAACTACAATATGTATACAGCAATGTTTGAATTCAACATACACTGCATTTATAAATACTGAAGAGCCTATTCCATTCTGTTAAGATCAGAGTTCATTCACAAATATTTATCAACTTTCTATACTTTAACAAAAGTATATGTTTGATTGCTAAGTAAAATAAATTTTTATTACAGTGGATTTTTGAGGAGTGATACGCTTTTGGGATCAGTAAATGTCAAGCTGTCTGATTTAGAATCCAAATGCTCTATACATGATAGTTTTAATGTAAGTATTTTTATATTCAATAAATATTTCTTAAACTGTGCTCATCATGAAATTATATTTACAGTAGCTAGCAAAAGTTTTGAGACGAAATTTTTTCTGTCCCAATTTTTTCTATAAGCAAAATTTCTTAATCATATAAATTAGTAATTTGTAGTTTGATCATCCTACATGGTACGCAACTAATGATATGTGTGAAAAATTTTAATTTAAAAAATACCAAACTTGAATTCGAAAAGTTGAAAGCAGAAGTTTTTAAACGATCTGATAAAATTCAAGTTTTTAATACTTGACTTAAATACATATGATATTGTCACACATACAAGGGCTCTGCTAGAACAGAGGAATTTCACGCAGAAGAAGTGCCCATTCTTGGCTTTTAAATTGCATTTTTGTTATTTCATTTCTGTACGAGCTGTATGCAAACGACTTTATAATTTCAATACCTTTGCACAGATTTGCAAATTAGCTTTACTTAATCATGTTTTCAGAATGTTCTAGATAAAGGTGTGCACGGTCTTCCAGAATCAGGACTCAACGTCAAGATGTGTTAATCTGAAGGAAGTCGAGTACAAATATGCAAGGAGATGACTACCAAACATTGACTCATAGTGAGTAAGAACATCATAAGACGTTGTCTGGATGCTGCTGGATTGTGTGCACGGGTCCTTGCAAAAAAACTTCTCATTCGAGCAAAGAATAGGAAAATCCAATTGAAATTAGCTTAGGAGATTGAAAGTCTTCAAAGTCTTGAGTTCTTAAAATTTTGTTCCAGGTCATATGGACAATTATTGGATCCTATTTTGATGAAATTATTACCAGATGATTTAACTTTACAGTTTAATAGAGAAAGGAAAAATAAATTGGACTTCGAAGTGAAAGAATTGATTGATTTCATACGAGCAGAAATTGAATATCGAGAAGCTTCAGCTTTCATAACAGACACAAACAGAGATTTCCTCATAAGAATCCGAGGTGAAATAACAAGAACATTATAAAAACTATAGAAATAATGATAAACGTGAAAGCAATAGAAATTTTAAAGGTAAAGTTCCGAATGTAGCAGCCTTTTCTACTTCGGTTCAAAATTCTTGTCTACTTTGTCATCAATCTTTCATGAAACAGAATTATGTGATTTAGAGAGGAAATGTGAATTATGTGATTAAGAGGAAAAAATTAACAATTAAAAAAGGAATCTAGATGTTTAAAATGTTTTAAAAAATTTCATAAACGTTACCAATGCAAATCACAACTCGAGGCTTGCGTTTAATATCAGAAAAATAATCACTCTACATTAATTTGTAGATCTAACATTAAAAAACCCAATAATGATACTGAAGCAGATTCTCTAAATAAAATTGTAGGGTCTTCAGTGTCTCACTCGAAATCTGCTATTGAAAATTCCAATTATAGTATTTTACTAACATGTTTTGCAAAGTTGAAATCTAAAAGGGGAACTAAAATTGTTCAATTGTTATTAGATAAAGCTTTGGAGTGATCGTTTGTTAAAAAATCCCTTGCATTACAATTAAAATTACCAATTCTAAGAAAAGAGAGATTATTAATTTACTCATTTGGTAGAAGGTACCATCCAAAAAGAAATTTAAGGTTACAGAGGTCGCATATTAGAAAACATAAATGATCCATCCTTAAGTATCACGGTTGAAGTTCTATTGACAGATTTCATTACATCTGGAATCATTCATAACCCATCAGAAAAAGTGGTAAACATTCTGATGGGCCGAAATCTTCAGATAGCAGACATTCTCACGAATACCAAAGAGATAGATCTGTATACTGGTCTGGCAGTAACTTGTTCTTGGATATAAACTGCGGTGAAATAGACAGACACTTGACACTGATTGAAACTTTATTCGGATTCTATATTCAAGGACATGTGTTAGAAATGGCTCCTTCACCAAACTTTGGTGTTCATTTCACATCTGTTTTTGAGAATACTTACGCTGAAGAAAATATAATAAATACTCAGCTTAAAAATTTTGGACATTCAAAAGTATGGGAATCATTGATGAATATAAATACTCGAAGGAAGATGATGATATCCTTAAACAATTCGAACATAACACGGTCTTTAAAGAGGGTAGTTATGAAACTAAATTATTATGGAAGGAGAACGAAATTGAATTAGATAATTTCGATATCGCAAAAAAAGAGGTTTTATAGCCTAAGAAATAAATTAATCGCTGATAAAAACTTGTTTAAAGAGTATAATTCCGTTATGGACGATCAAATTCTTCAAAGGATTGTAGAACCATGTTCACAAGATATGCATTTTATCTGCCACATAGTCCAGTAATATGTCCAGAAAAATCTACAAAATGTAGAATTATTTTCGATGGTAGTTTAAAACACAAAATTGGTAAATCATTAAATGATTGTCTCTATGTAGGCCCAAATTTAAATCCGGATCGTTTAGATATACTGTTAAGATTTCGTGAACACAAAATCGCCTTTTGCGCTGATATCGAAAATACGTTTCTTAATATTGCAATATGGAAAGAGGATAGGGATTATCTTAGATTTCTTTGGTTTAGTAATACACCCCAAAATTATCAAATATGGAAAACACTAAGAATTGCACATGTTCCATTCGGTTTAAGGTGTTTATCATTTTTGTTAGGGGGCAACAATTAAGCTTCATATTAAAAAATATAAAATAAAGAGGCATTTGATACGTTAATCAATTCATTATATTTGGATGATCTCTTCTACGGTTCATCATCAGTTGAGATTTATAGACTTGTTACGTTAGGTGCTTATCGGTTGGTTTTATTTAAGTAGAGATCATCGATGAACATTGACAAGCACATAACTAACTTGAAAATATAAAGGACATTACTTATGGTAAATAAAAATTGTTCTTAACAATGCAAATTAAATTTTAGAAAGTTGTTGAGTCATGACTGTCTGATTAGTTCGCTAGTTAAGTTCGTAGCACGTTGTCCGGGAGTTCAGAGTCATCTCATGTTTTCTGCCGGGTTGAGTCGAGTTGAGTTGTTGCTTTAGAGTTGGTGGGCATGTGACACCACAGTACCCCCCTGCCAGAGTTTAAGTCAGGAGGTGTTGGGGAAATCTGACACGTCTTCCAGACCTTGTGGTTGTCTGGTGTTGTCCTGTTACAACATCTTGAGGAATCAAAGATCTTGGTTCGCTTGGCTGTTCCTCTTCCGAAGCCGAATCACTAATGGTGAACGCTGGCTTGAGTCTATCAATGGAGACAGTAGATTCCTTTCCATTGACCAGCAGACGGAAGGTTTTGGCATCACGAGAAAGTACTCGATACGGACCATCATAGGGTGGCTGAAGCGATGCTCTCACTTGTCCAACTCGGACGAACACGTGGGAGCAGGTGTTCAGCTCTTTATGAACGAAGATTTTCGGACGCGTGTGATGGGAGGTTGGAGTTGGTTTGATCCTGTTCATAGTGTTTCTCAACGTTTCAACGAAAATGGTATGATTTGGATCTGTTTCGCTGGAGACAAAAAATTCACCTGGAAGTCGTAAACCTGTGCCGTATACCAGCTCAGCTGAAGTGGCGTTGATATCTTCCTTAATTGAAGATCGCATGCCGAGGAGGATAGTAGGAAGAACTGCACTCCATTTCTCTGTGTTGTGACACATGATGGCGCTCTTCAGAGGACGATGAAGACGTTCTACCAAACCATTGGACATAGGATGATAAGCGGTGGTGCGCAGCTTGTTTATTCCAAGAAGCTTGGCTAGTGACTTGAAAAGTGTCGACTCAAATTGGCGTCCCTGGTCACTGGTGATGTAGGCCGGAACACCGAATCTTGAAATCCAACCAGAATACAAGGTCTCTGCAACACTTTCAGCTGTGATATCTGCTAGGGGAAAAGCTTCTGGCCAACGGGTGAAGCGATCGACCACTGTCAAACAGTATCGAAATCCTTGGGATGGTATGAGTGGGCCGACTAAATCGATGTGGATGTGAGAAAATCTAGTGTCAGGGACTGCAAATGTTCCTAAGGGACTAAATACATGTCTTTGTACCTTGGAGCGTTGACAAGAAGTACAGGCTTTAGCCCACATTCGACAGTCTTTCTGCATGGAAGGCCAAATGAATCGTTCGCTTACAAGCTTTACTGAAGATCGTATTCCAGGGTGATTGAGATTATGAAGGGTGTCGAATGCCAGTCGTCGATGTGCAGCTGGTAAGAAGGGACGGATTCTCTTTGTAGAAACGTCGCAGTGTAACTCAACATCGGTTCCAGGAAGTTTAAGTTTCTGCAACTGAAGACTTGATGATGTGGACAAGAGAATTTCTTTAAGATCTTCGTCGATGGTTTGGTCCTTAGCAACTTGTTCGTAGTCAATAGGAGAAGGAAAAGTGACTGTAGCAATTCTTGACAGAGTGTCAGCTGGGATGTTTTCAGAGCCTTTAATGTGGACGATGTTGGTGGTGAATTGCCCTATAAAATCCAATTGTCGCATCTGGCATGGTGAGCCTTTATCTTGCTTCTGCTTAAAGGCGAATGTCAGGGGTTTATGGTCAGTGTACAGTTGAAATTCTCTGGCTTCAAGCATGTACCTGAAATGTTTAACTGCTGAATATGCTGCTAAAAGTTCCCGATCATATGTTGAATAATTTCTCTCAGTTGGTGTAAGTTTTTTAGAGAAAAATGCTAGTGGTTGCAGATCGCCTGATGGAGAGACTTGATGAAGAGCAGCTCCGATTGCGAAGTCTGAGGCATCAACATGCAACGCTAAGGGGGCATTCGCTGAAGGATGATGCAGAAGAGTTGCTTGTGCCAGCTCAGTCTTACACTTGATGAAGGCCTGAACTGTCTGTATTGTCCATGGGATCGGAGTTTTGTCATTTCTACGACTATCCTTGAGAAGCTCATGAAGAGGTGCTTGAGTTGATGCAGTGTGAGGCAGAAAACGTCTGTAGAAGTTGATGGTTCCAAGAAATTGCCGAAGTTGTTTCTTAGTCTCAGGCTTAGGGAAATCTTGAATGGCTTGGACTCGATCTGGCAAAGGTTCAGATCCATACTGGTTGACGAGGTATCCCAGGAATGGAACTTCTTTTGCTGCAAAGACGCATTTAGAGGTGTTAATAGTCAGACCGTACTTGTCCAGACGCTTGAAGACTAATCTGAGGTGGTGATGATGCTCCTCAATATCAGAACTGGCAATCAGGATGTCATCGATATAAGGAAAGCAGAAGTCTAATCCTTGCAGAACTTCGTTGATGAATCCTTGAAAGCTCTGGGCCGCATTAGAAAGACCAAAAAGAAGACACAAAAATTCAAACAAACCAAACGGTGTGGTGATTGCAGTTTTAGGTATGTCATCCGGATTAACTGGAATGTGGTGAAAAGCGCGGATGAGGTCAATTTTTGAAAAAACCTTGCAACCCTCTAAATTCTGAGAAAAATCTTGAATATGCGGTACTGAATAGTTATCAGAAACAGTGATTTTGTTAAGAGCTCTATAGTCGCCGGTAGGTCTCCAGTTATTATCCCCTTTTGGAACGAGGTGCAGTGGAGATGCCCAATTTGACTTTGAAAGGCGGCATATACCTTGATCCACCATATACTGAAATTCCTGCTTTGCTATCTTAAGCTGGGCAGGATGTAATCTACGTGGCCGAGAAAATACAGGCGGACCTTCTGTTTCAATAAAATGCCTCGTGTTATGAGGAAATACTCCTGCAAATGGGCGGGGTCGAGTAAGGTTGGGGAATTCTTTTAAAATATCATGTACACATGAACCACTTGCAATAGTTTTAATTGATATAGGCGGTCCATGATAAGATTTTCCTGACGTCGTTAATGAAGTTAAAGGGTCAATGAGCTTTTTGTTTTTAATGTCAACAACCAGACCAAAATGTTCTAAGAAATCAGATCCAATTATAGGCTTCGTTACGTCGGCAACAGTAAATTCCCACCTAAATGGACGTCGCAAGTTTAAATTTAATTCCATCATTTTTGTCCCATACGTAGCGATTTTAGAATCATTGGCGGCAAAGAGATATATGGGCGAAGGTTTATTATTTCCGGATTGAGGTATAATAGAAATATCAGCACCAGAATCAACCAGAAATTTCATGCCACTGTTAAGATCCAAAATAAACAAACGACGGCTTATATGTTTGGTGTTAGGGCCATCATCGCAAGCCGCTACTGCAACTGGCCCTGCGCGTTTCCCGACGCATTTTGAAAGGAACATGGAGAGTTGCACTTAAGAGCCCTTGCTCCAAACCTACAATGATACCAGCACATACTTCTATCATTTAAATTGTTTTGTGTACTATGGGGAGTTGCGGAACGATTACAGGAAGTTGCGTTTCTACGGTAGTTATGACGCCCGCGTGAATGGTTGCGTTCATGATTTAATCCAAAATTCGTACTCAGTCGTTCAAGTTTTTTACTCAATTCAGAGATTTGACCTTTCAATTCAGAGAGGGTAGTATTTTCTGACACTACAGTTACGTATGAATTGCTAGGTTCAGCCAATTCTGCAACTTTATCTGCAAGAATTGCCAACTTATCTAACTCATCCCCACTTATGGCTAGCACTGTTGGAATGTTTTTCGGAAGTCGTTGCAACCATAAATTTTTCAAAAATTCGTCACCAACTTTGCCATGTGAAAGTTCCTTCATTCGACGTAATAAGATGCTTGGTTTTTGGTCTCCAAGCTGTAAATCCTCCAACAGAATTTTTGCCTCTTTGGCAGCTGAGTGTTGAAACAAATCTAAAAGCCGCGTTTTTAAAGTAGTAAACGGTTTATCATCAGGACATTCAAGAACCAAATCACTAACTAAAGCCAAAATTTCATTATCTAGCGCGTTAATTAAATAGTTGTATTTAGAAGTTTCGCTTCTAATTTGATTAATTGAAAATGCAGCATCGAGTTGCGCTAAAAATAACTTTATATTTCCTTTATGAAATACTGGTAATTTTATATGCACGTGGTTAATTTCCACATTTTCAGCAGTGTTATCAGCAACAGACATTTTGACTTAAAAACAGAAGTAGTTGGAAAAATCAAAACGAAACCAAAATAAAATAATGCAATTAAGAAATAAAGCAATCACCACTCCGAAAGAATTGATGAATTAATGTCAAATCCCTACCTTGTTCTCTCTGCCGTGGACTTCAATGCAGCGATACTTCGGCTTTCACCACGTGTATTCATTCAAACGACGTGTATCCATTTGGGAAGTTGGTTTTCATCATTTCAAATAGTTTAAAAGTCAGGCAATGTGATAATCCTTTATCACCACAGTTGTAATGCTCACCATATCGCTCAAAAGTTATTAAAATGTTCGTTAATACACAGGTCACCACTGTTACGTTAGGTGCTTATCGGTTGGTTTTATTTAAGTAGAGATCATCGATGAACATTGACAAGCACATAACTAACTTAAAAATATAAAGGACATTACTTATGGTAAATAAAAATTGTTCTTAACAATGCAAATTAAATTTTAGAAAGTTGTTGAGTCATGACTGTCTGATTAGTTCGCTAGTTAAGTTCGTAGCATGTTGTCCGGGAGTTCAGAGTCATCTCATGTTTTCTGCCGGGTTGAGTTGAGTTGAGTTGAGTTGTTGCTTTAGAGTTGGTGGGCATGTGACACCACAGACTTATCCACAAAGGCTGTTAATATAATGAAAGATGTTAACATGAATTTACATAAATTTCACACTAATTCCTGAGAATTAGAAAATTTGTGGGCTACAATTAGAATAGTTAATAGTGAGTTTAAGGATGAAAAATCGCTTAATGTTTTGGGAATAAATTGGAATAAGAATTCTGATATTTTGAAGCTTAATGTTCAATCCTTATTAGATAGTTTGTCAAATTTAAAGAACAATAAACGCTCCGTTTTGCAGATAGCTAATAAATTATATGACCCTTGTGGTCTAGTCTCACCGTTTGTAGTGAACATAAAATGCCTTTTCCAGGAAAATTGGGAAAAGGGTTTAGATTGGGACGATGAATTGTGGGGAATAGGATGATCGAAATTCAATCACTCACTGATCCTAAGTATTGGCAACACTGCCCCGGAAAGTTAAACCCTGCAGACAAAATTGCATGCGGAGAATCAGCATTAAAGTTAGTTCAAGCCGCAAAGTGGTTCAGTGGTCCAGCATTTCACACTGGTTCAGCAACACTGGTTTCTGACTCCTCCCTGCAAAATAGATGAGACTGAATACACTTCAGAATGAAAATCCAAAGTAATTGTTTCATTTGTATTGTCATTGTTTATTGACGATTCTAGGAACCATAATAAAAATCTCAAGCCACTTATAAATAAAGAAATATTCAAAGCAGAAGAACACTGAGTGAAATCATCTCAACATCAAAACTTCGCCATGGAATATCAATTGATGCAAGAAAAGAGGAGTATTCCTCGGGATTCACCACTCTATTCGCTAATTCCTTTTCTTGACGAAACGAGAATGATGCAGATAGGAGGTAGGCTTCAACATTCGAATTCAAAGAAAAACAATTCGAATTCAAAGAAAAACATTCTCTTTTACTGCCAACGAAAAATTGATTGACAGAACTTGTGATAAATCACGCTAACAACTTAGTTCGCCATTCAGGTCTTGCCGGTACATTAACTCAAGTAAGAAAAAAGTTTTAGTGTATAAGAGGCAGACAAATTGTGAAAAGTTTTCTCAACAAGTATTTTACATGTAAAAAATTTAATTCTTGCAGGGGAACATAATTATGGCCCCATTCCCATCCAATAGAATTACAGAAGGAGAATTATTCAAAACAACTGGGTTGGATTTTGTGGGTCTACTATATTGCAAAGGAAGTGACAATAAATATTACACATGCATCTTCACCTGTGCAGTAATACGAGCTGTCAATCTAGAACTAGTGCCAAATCAGAGTACCGAAAACTTCTTGTTAGCACTTCGAAAATTTATAGCTCCTAGAAGGATGTAGTCCACAATTTATTCGGAAAATTCCAAAACTCTTAAATGTGCTGATAAAGTGCTTACGAAAATGTGAACTGTGATCAATAACCCTGAAGTTAAAGACTTCTACAGTTCAAAAGGTATAAAGTGGTCGTTTATTGTGGAAAAGGTAGCTTGATGGGGTGGTCTTTACGAAAGACTAATACAATCAGTTAAATTAAATCTTAGAAAATCCATAGGAAAAAATTCACTTTCCTTTGAAGAACCTGAGACTGTTATAATAGAGATTGAAGCGATCATAAACTCACAACCCCTCACATATGCTTACAGTAACTGCCAAGAACCCTTCCCATTAACACTAGCTCATTTCTTTGTAAGAAAGCGACTACTAACAAAGTGGCCACAGAACCTGGAAACATCAGGGAGCTTTCTGATTCTGGAAAAAAATCAGGGAAATGTCTGGGAGTTTTTTTAAATTTCATGAAAATCAGGGAAATTTTCTTTGTTCTGAATGCACATTTCCTTGTTCATCCATACTTTGGCGACATTTTCCTAGAACATTGGGGTGGTAATCGTTAGAAGTGTGATGTTATGGAATAATTTTAACTTTTCATTTCCGTCAAAACTATTTTTAAAAAATTGGCATTATATCCCTTTAGCATACATGTTCTATTTGATCAGGGTGTTTACACATCTGGAAAAGTTGGGGAAATTTGAAGTAAAGTTTGTCGTAATATCAGGGAATTATTAGGGAACTTTTTTTCCTGAATTTTGTGGCCACCCTGACTAAACTTCCCAAGTACTGTCATAAAAGTAACAGATTTTACTAGTACAAAGCCAGTATTAATGAAACAATACAACTATTGGGAAAGGCTCTTAAATTCATTTTGTTCTTAGCAGAAAAAAAGAATATATCCTGAATATAAAGTCAGTAAATTCAGTGACAACTTTCAAAGAAACAATTAAGTTTAACATTTATGATATTGTGATGATATGTACCCACGAAGCATGTGGAAAACAGGCAAAATCCTAGAAGTTTATCCTAGCAGTGACGGGAAAAATCTGTGCTGTGCAGTTAAAACTGGATCTGGCATAATAAAACAACCTATTCAATTATTGTGCTCGTTAGAAGTTGATGAATAGTAGTATACATTACAAATTAGAATGATTATTACAAATCTGTTATAATGTGAATTATATATATATATTGTTTCATATGAATATTCTTTCTATATATGTTGTGTATTGTGTATAATTACCCACATTCTAGATCATAAATTTTAAATTGTTTGTAAATTCAAATTCATTATAATATTTTACAGAGTTTTAGTCAGTTATTTCATTGATTATCGTTATTAAATCTTATATCTCATTGCTTGAATTTATATTTGAAATGTTTAAAATTATTTAAATGTTTAATGTGGTTTTAAAAGGTAATTGAAGAAATTCTTCATCGGGTGCAATATGTTATAACTCTTAAATGTAGATGAGTCTCAGATTTGTTTATACATGGGCGTCTGATGTCGAAACGGAACTCCAGCATATTATGATGCGACACTAACCAGAAAAGAGGGCCAGCATGGATTTTATTGTAAACAAACGCTTTCTTAATTAATTTTTTGTCTTTTATTGTGATTGTCTTGTGCATTCAAATTTTTCTTAGAGTTAAATTTACTTAGTAAACAGCTCCCTATCTTTGAAAATTTCAATGTGAAGCCCTATTTTTTATCCTTTCATACATCATTTACGATAATTATAAAATTTCAATTCATTATGCTGAAAAGCACGTCACTTACGAGTCAAAATGTTTTGACCGATCTTCAGTCAAAATGTTTTGACCGATCTTCAGGCAAAATCTCAATAAGTAGAAATGTATTTTTAAGGCTCTACATTAGTCTAAAATTGCACAGAAACTACTTGAATTCACAATGTCATGTTTAACAACAGGTTAATACAAAATCAGCAAGTAAATGCAAAAGTAACATAATTTGTTTACAAGATTAAAGAAGTGCATATGTCGCACGAAATCAATAAAATCGAAAAGTATAATTGCAGAAATATAACGTATACTACTGATAATTAGAAAATTGATAAATATAAAACGTAAGTATTAGTAAACATTATTCAGCAAAGCATAATTATTTTTTTACAGAAATGTTACACTGTAAACACAAATGTAACATGAACGTTGAAATTATTTATTAAATAAAAAAATCATGTTTTTCAGCAATTGCTAAAAAACAGCTCTAACGATTTTGATTAAAATATCCGTGCTAATACCTCTTAAGGTGTTCTAATTGTCCCTACCTCTGATAAAAGTGTATAAAGTTGAAAAATGAGTGCATATAACACAAAGCTCTATGCCTTTGAGCATCGCCCATCAACGATTGATCAGAGTGCCTACAGAACCAGGAAATGTCAGGGAGCTTTCTGATTCTGGAAAAAATCAGGGAACTTTCTAACATTTCATGAAAATCAGCGAAATTTTGTGTTGTTTAAGGCACATTCATCCATATTTTGGCGCTATTTGCATGGAGATTTGTAATGGTAAGCCATTAGAAGTTAAATGTTACAGAATAATTTAAACTTTTCATTACCAGCAAAACTATTTTATTAAAAATTGCATATTATCTCTTTAGCATACATGTTCTATTTGATCAGGGTGTCTAGACAGACATCTAGAAAACCTAAGAAAATTGGGGAAATTTGAAAAAAAGTTTACCCTAAAATCAGGGAATTTTTTAGAAATCTGTCAGGGAAATCAGGAAACTTTTTTTCTTGAATTTTGTGGCCACCCTGTTAATTTTTTTTTATTTTTTTTTGTTTCACGGACAAGAAAAGACATTGTAATGTCTATCAAATAACATCGCCAATTATTTTTCCTGCCCTTGTAAAAAAATTATTTTTCCTGCCCTTTTAATGCAATGACAAATATAGTGTAATTAAACGTTGTGCGATGTTCCACGACCCTTATTTACCTTGAATTAATCTTTAATTATTTTCTAATTTTATCTAGTATATGGTCCCTTAAAGTGAGCTTTTTTACATTTTCGTTAAAACATTGAGAACCAAAAATCAAAATGGAAATAAAAAAATTCTGTGAAGATTTTAGACCATGATAAATATAATGAAAGCAAAAAAAAATATATGTTTCTATTAAAAAAAAATTCATTGTTTTATTAATTAATAATTAATTATTAAAAAATATTTTGATGCAAAATTTATTTACAAACCATTACAAACTATTGTTTGAAACAAAAATTACTAAAATATATAAATTATTTAAGAATTTATGGCCAAAAAAACTTTTCTTTTTAATATTAATTTATAATTTTTTTTTTTTCCCCCATTTAAATTACTAATTATGAAACTAAATTATGAATTTTTGTATTTTGACTTTTTTTCTATTCTAAATAAAAATATGGCATAATATTATGGGTTGCCATTGAACTTTTTGAAGATTGGTTCTGTTTGAATATGTAGATGACCCCTCATGACAAAAAAAGCTATATGCAATTTTTAAAGACCTTCCACGATTTATAACGGTACTTTTCGTTTGTTATTTCATCAATTAGACTACAAGATATAGCTATTGTTCGGATTTTCTTTTTGCATATTGTACCAACATCTAACAGTGAAGCACGGAAACTGATCAGTAATGGTCTGGGGAGCTTTCCATTGTGATGGCATCTTCCCCTCGTACACATCGATGGGATTGTGGATCAAAATGTTTATAAAAACGTTTTAGAAGATCACATGTTACCTTATGCTTGTAAAAAGATGCTTCGTGGATGGATACTTCAGCAGGATAATGATCCCAAGCACGCCTCCAAAATGTTGACCAATAGGTTTACAGCTAAGAAAATTAAAGTTTTGGACTGGTCGAGTCAGTCACTTGATATCAATCCAATTGAACACCTTAGGGAACACATCAGAAGAAAAGTCGGGACACAGAAGCATTCTTCAAAGGCAGAACTCCTTTAGGATCTTCATTCGGAATGAGCAAAAATCCCTAGGTCTACCTTAGAAAGCCTTATTAATTCCATGCCCAGATGGTGTACCACAGTCCTCAAAACAAAAGGATATGCAATTAAATAATATATATTGGATGTATTTCCTTACATTAAGAAGCTTAATTTCAATAAAAGTTTAGAAAATCTTAATCGTCTCAAAACTTTTGCTTAATTTTGTGAATTTTCAAATTATTTTTAATTCATGCATATGTTTCAATTGTTTTAATGTTGCATTTTGTTGAGCTTTAAAAGGGGTACAAGTTACTATTTACAAAATGAAGAAATTTTGCTTACAGAAAAAATTAGAGCAGAAAAACGTATTGTCTCAAAACTTTGCCAGCTATTATATATTTTATCAGCATGATAATTACCTCATTACATATTTTAATACATTTATTTTATATTCTAGTTATGCGATGGTCGAAAAGCTTGTGGTGGCAAGCTTGAAGTGAAAATACGAATCAGGGACCCTTTGCTTGTTAAACAAGTAGAAGAAGTCCGTGAAAAATGGCTTGTTGTTGGAAGCTGATGCAAAAAAAAATTTAATTATTGAACCTTAGCAAAAATATTTTCTACTATATTTTGTTTTCAATTGATGACTGTAAAGAGATTGTTTCATATATAAAAGCAATTATTTTAAGTTATGCAAAAATATAAACACCTTTGCTTGTAGCTATAATAAAAAAATCTGTACTTTCCATGTTTTTCCATCTTCATATGTATAATTTTTTCTAAAACTCTATACTTTGAAACTATATATATATGCTCTGTAGGAAGAAAATAATTGTGGCGTTATTTTTTCAAATGCAATCTTTTGTGTCCAAAGAAAGTTTAGTTGTTTTGAGATAACCATTGCATCTATGTGCATCATTTTGATCTTATAAAATGTTCATATGCCTTTTTAAGGGATTGCTTGTGGTCTTTTTCATGCAACAAAGGTAAACTTGCAAAACATAATTTTCAGAATTACAAATTTTAAATTTTTCGATAGAAAGCAAACTTAATCAAGAAGTGTTTGGCAAAATTTGCATCTAACTAGATATGGGATGGATAAAAAATTTGAAGAAAAACATTGCTTAGATTGCAATGACCAATCAGTAGAGTTATCAGTGCTCAAAATGATATTGCTCATTCTCAGGTTTTCTTTAAACTGCTTTTATTGTGGAAAGGAAAAGTTAAGTTAAAAAAAAGTATGCCTATGTTGCATAAAGGACATTATAATAATTTTAGCAAGTATGGAAAACAAACTATGAAATATTGTATGAATATGGCAAATCATTAGGTTTTTACTACTATTCTAGTATGTTTAAAAGCTTAACTTAATGAATTATTCTCCTGTTAAGGGAACTGTAAAGAACAAAGTGATCTATTAGTCTAGGAACGTCAAAGTATTCCATCCCCTAGTTCCAATGTCAAAGCAGCAGAACCTGTTAGTACGTGTTATGTTGACCATGCTCAGACTGGTTTTGATGTATCGCAGCTCAGTTTCTACTACAACTTTTGCCATTGTGTTACTCCAGGTACATGGGCGAAAAATTGCAACACAATTATTAACATAGAACGAAGGAACATGGCTAAAAATTACTTTGAAAACAGCAGTGTGTGACTGAGATTCTCCTATAAATTAAAAACATGTTTACTTTTCATTTAGTGACAGGAAATTTAATAATTACAAATTTAGCAACACTTATAAGATCGTAACAAACAAATCAATGTTAAGTTTAAATGTAAAATTTTGAAATTATTTACTTTATGTGTAAAAAATCATTAGTGTGTCATTCTTTTTGTTGTAATATGTATACCATGATTATGACAACTATGGAATACAAAATATTGCTTTTTCATATAGCAAGCTTTGCTTTAGCTTTCACTACCATTTTCAAATGTTTAAAATGTTAATTTCAATAAAGACACGTTTAAAAATTCATCAGTACAGCACCTAGTAACACTTGGAATATCAAGAAATTTATCTGTAATTCAAACAATTTATTATGATTAGTTTGATATTTTATGTGTGTACAATATAGTGCTGAATGAATAAGATTAAAATATTTTTAATCAAGAAGTGGAGAGAGCGAATTTAACCAAAGCATCAACAAATTAACACTGAACAAAAATAACAAATGAAAAAAAAAATTATACAGCAATCACATGAAATTGATAAATACCAAAACAAATTTAAGGCAATACATTCAATTGAAGCAACAAAATTAAATTCCATGGTTTTCTCTTTTTTACCTATTTTGACTTAACAACAAAAATTGTTAATAAATTTTAAAGCAATTTTTAGCAATACATTCAAACAATCTTCTTCTGGTGTTTTTTCCCCCTTAAATTATTATTATTTTATTATATTGCCAGATGTTCGTGTAGTTTTCGACCAAACATTGAATTTTATTATGTTTAATAATTGCACAATATTTCACTTGGAAAAAACAATAATAAGTTGAATTTTTCAATCCAGTCAAGTACTTTTGTACAAGTGATTAAAAATATAAATATTTGGCTAGTTCTGTAGCCTAACATACTATTTACAACATTTGGGATTTTCAATTAGGTTGGCCCAACCTCATAACAATGAGGTTAGCACTTTGGCCTTGCCTGCCAAAGGTACCGGGTTCAAATTCTAGGTTAGCATAGATGTTCATTATGGTTCAGACTCTAAGTTGAGCTGTAGGTCCCAGCCTGATTAGCCATTATTGTTTTTAAAAAAATAGGTCATTGAGCACGCAAACCAAACCATTCTATGTAGTTAACATAAAAAAAAAAATCAGGTTTCAATACATTGCACTTTTTACTAATTGTTTTTTTTTTTTTTTTTTTTTTTCAGAACTGGTATCTAAATAAATCATGGTAGCTTACCATTTAAACAAATACTGATATTTTACAAAACTACAAGACAAGCGAATAGTTTTTCCAAACAATTTAATATTATAAGCGTACTTAAATATTAAGTAGCATGTCAAGATAATTAAATACTGAGAAATCAATTGCATCGTAATACAAATACAGAGAAAATAACGTAAATTAAGAAAAAGTTGAGATTATACTCCAGGGCACATTAGCCTCCACTTCAGGCCAATCCAAATAGTAGAAAATACCCCCGATGAAGTGATCAGCTCCATTATCTTGAGTTTTTTCAATGTCATTGTTGGTTTTCTTCATTTGTTTTTGCATTCTTGTATTTTCTACTATGTATAAAACAGGGCCCAAGAGTAAATATAGTACACCGTTTTAAGGCACAAGTCGTGTCCAACTCAATAAGCAGCCAGTTGTCATGGTAACAAGAATTTATTCTCAGAGACGAGAAGAGCAATAGCGTAGTGACTGTTGGAAAGATGAAATAAAAAATGCAAAGCCAGACAGGAATTTTGGGCTTTTATAGATTATCAAAGGGACATGCACAAAAGACATGGCATGAACTGGTTTGACCTGGTTTAAACTAGCAAGATCCAACCAGATCTAATGCCCGTCTCTCTAAAGTCCAGAAAACCCTAGAAAAGACTTATACAAAAAGAGAAGTCCTAATGGAAATACATTACCTATATGTATAAAAGCAAAAATAAAGTATTTGAAAAGGCTTCTTAATTCAACCTAGAATGTAATCAATGTCTTACATCATAGTAACATTTGAAGTTAGCACTACTTTTTGTAGAAGAAATTAAACAAAAACATCAGTTGTAAAAAGGTTCACATAAACATTGAATAGACAGAAAATGAAGTGATATACATGATGAGCCAAAAGTCTTGTTTGGATTGAAAAAAATTATTGTACAGATGAATATTTGTTTTCGAAATTAAAAGTGCACTAATTAAGTTTTTAATGAATACCAATCACTTAATTAAACTGAGTCCCTTTTCAGCTCAAAGAATGTCAGTTCAGTATCCAGTTAGCTATGTGTCATCTTTTCCTCGCCAACATACAGCAAGAACTGGATTAAATACTTGATATTCTCTAAAACTACAAAGGATGCTTATGTCAAAAAAACATGCACTAATCAATATAATAGTTTTCATGGAATTTTTTTTTTTATTCGGATAAGACTTTTTACTTACCTTGTATATTTTTCTACAAGATGCAACATTCAGCAAATTCGTAAGTTGTCTTTAATGAAAATGCATAACTTTATTTGCTTCGTAGCTGATCTTTTTTATGTAATCGTTTTCTTGTTATCTTTCATCATTTTCATTACAATATACAGTGGCTCCCATAAGTCTTCCTACACTTAAAACTTTCAATCAAATTCTAAATTATCCATCTCAAATATTAATATTTCAGAATAATATTTTTTAATAATATCTCTAATTTCATCTTAATAAAACTATATAAATAATTATAAAAACTATATAATAATATTCATATTAATGCATAGTAAAACTTTTTTTTAGAAAAATTATTTATAAGTAACACAATATATATCTCCCAAAAGTCTTTGTACACTTAAATTTTTTTTTACATATTAGTATTTATCGTAAAATTTTGGTAAATTGATAATTTGTAGGATATCTTTTAGCATTCAGAACAACTTTTATACGTCTGGGCATACATTTTACAAATTTGTTTTTTTTTTTGTGATTTCCGCATCAATGTTCCTCCATTCTTCGATCATTACTATTTTTAGTTGGCTTTCGTTTTGATGTTGTGTCTTCTTACTTTGAGCTCCAATTTTCTACAAATCTGTTTCTTCCGAGTTCAAATCCGTCAACTGTGGTAAGTGTTTTTAGATTTTGTGGGCAATTATAGAGGCAATAATTGAATGCTGTGTGCTCGGATCATTATCTTGATAAAAAGCAGTTATTTGCAATACACAAATTTTGGGTTTTCAAATTTAAGTTATCATTCAAAATATTCAAATTAAGTTCATGATTTGTCATTCCATCATTAAACACCAATTTACCAAGTCCTAATGCTGACAAGCACCCATACACAAGGACATCTCCTTGCTTTACTTTTCCTACAAAATTCTTGGGATTAAATCGTAATTTTTTCTTCTCCACATAATAATGCAGCCATCGAAACCAAAAATGTTAAATTTGTTTTTATCTTCAAATAAGACATAATTCCAATACAATTCTGGCTAATTTATCATTAACTTTGTAAAGAAAATGAAAAACTTTTTATTTTTAGCATTTAAAATTTTTTTCTTTGGATAGAACATCCATGAAGTTCAGCTGATCTGACTACTTTTCAAACAGTTTCAAGTGATATTGGTACTAGCTTCTAGACCTCGAGGTTGCGGGTTGGAGTCCCGTGTAAGGCATGGGTGTTTGTAAATGTATGTTGGCTTGTCAAATGACAAATATTTTGGCGCATTATAGTCCTCGTTTAGCTGACGGCGCTAGATAATCTGAAAACAACCAATCAAGTGAAATTGAAGTCAAAATTTATTCCTAACATTCTGAAGGATCTTTTATAGGCCACAAACTTTTCTTGCAATAAATCCCTTTTCACGTTCATAGAACTATGTTGGGCAATCTCTTCTTGGCTGGTTTTGAATTCTATTTTCTTGTTTAAAACGTTTTATTACATAATAAACAGTTGAATGGAATAAATTTAATATAGCCTTACATAGAATACATTTACTACTATTACGAGGAAATAGGATCAATTTTAGACTGTTGTTTATTGATTCGTTACGACTATGAACCATTTTAAAGAATAAGTAGATTATACACTATCTGGCCAAAAGTATCCGGACACCCAGTGGTATGGACTTGGAATGTCCTGAGGCACATATTAATATGATGTTGGTCCCCCTTTCCACCAATTTTTGATAGGTGACCATAGGAATTGCCTTCCAGGCGTCCATCACTGGCTGGCTACGTAATCTGCGCTCTAATTCGTCCCAAAGGTGTTCTATGGGATTTAGATCGAGGCTCTGAGAAGGCCAGTCCAGTTTTTGAACACCCATTTCATCAAACCACGTCTGCGCAAGCCTCAATGTGTGAATGGAGCGGTTATCCTGCTGGAAGAGAAATGGGCCTTCCCGGAAATATTGCCATAGAGTTGGGAGTGCAGCAATGTCCAGAATATCCACATACATCTCAGAGTTCATGTTTCCAACCACAGGAACTAACGGACCCAGGCCAAACCACGAGAAACACCCCCACACCATTATGCTTCCACCACCAAACTTAACAGTCGGCACAATGCAGTCACTATAGAAACGTTCGCAGGGCATCCGCCAAACCCAGACGCGTCCATCCGACTGCCAGACTGTAAAGCGAGATTCATCACTCCAAAGAACAGTTTTCCACATGTCCACAGTCCAATGACGGTGAGCTCTACACCATTGCAATCGATGCTTCGCATTCTGTGGAGTGATGTTCGGCTTGTGAGCAGCTGCACGACCATGGAATCCCAAGTCTTTTAACTCTGGATGGGCAGTCCTGCTGCTAACACTAACGCCTGATGAATTTTGGAACTCCTGAGAAATTTCCACCAACGAGGACTTGCGATTTTGTTTCACTACCCTTTTCAGAGTTCTGCGGCTGCGTTCACCAAGTGTTTTCGGCCTACCGGTTCGTTTTTCTGCCGTTTCACTGCCTCTACGTTTCCACTTCACAATTACATCACTCACAGTGAATTTAGGCTTCTGTAGAATGTCCGCAATCTCACGAACTGATTTCCCACAAAGGTGGCATCCCACTATTCTACCACGATCAAACTCACTAAGCTCCTTTGACTTACTCATTGCCACACAAACGCATAAATACGATCTGACAAACCACTACCAACACTTTTATAGCTTTCAATTACATATCAAATTGCGTCACTCGCCAGAACCACTTTTTTAAGGGGTGTCCGAATACTTTTGGCCAGGTAGTGTAATAGAGAAGGCAAATATTGTAGGCAATCGATTTTTTTAAATGTCAAGGAAAAAAGCATAAAAAATATAATTTTATTAATGAAATTATCAGAAAATTTTATGACATACGAACCATTTCTGTAGGATTTTTTTCTCTGGTTCTACGAGTTTAAATTTTATAAAAATAAAACAATTCAATACTTCTTTTAAAAATATTAGGTTTCATTCAGAATTAAATTAACATTCAACAAAAAAAATATTGAAGTTAATATTCAAATTCAATTCCAAACTACAGCACTTTTTCTAGAAATTTTTACACAGACTTTTAAAAACCACTCTATGCAGACTATTCGTACATAATTTTCTTCTAAGAATAAAACTTTTGATTTTGTGCTATTTTCTAGAAATACAAATCCAGGTGAATTCATACAGACTCCATGTACAGTATATCACTTCTTTTTATTAGTATTTAAAGTTTATGCTTGGTAGAAACCTTTTTACAATTTAGTGGTTTTAAATTATTGTACCTCACACTTTTAAATAGCTATTATATTACTTAAAACTTTAAATTTAACAACTGCAGAATGAATACTACTCTCTGATAGGAGATGCATTGCAACTTGATATTAAATACAAAGCATTATAGAGGACGTTCTTCCTCCTCTTTCTCCCCAAAAGAAGTTTCCTTTCCTTTTCTGAGCTTGACCACCGATGAATGTAACATTTGATCGTAGTCATATATGTTAATGTAAATATTAGTATATGTGTTATGTTGTGTCTGTGTGAGTACCAGTATGCATTTGTGCAAAACTTAAAGAACATCTTTTAAGTACTCCTTCTAGAAAATACATTCTTGTAATAAAAATAAGCACAGATTGAAACAAGACATCCTTGTAAAATCCTGTATGCTCATGCTCCTTAAATTTCATCTTCCTCTGACCCTGTTATATATAAATCAATAGCAAGGTATGGTTTTTGCTGTAATCATTGCTAACTTCTGAACATTCCTCCCACCACCACATTCTCCGTTACAAAAAATACCCGAGGTCCAAAAGGGAAAAAAAATTACTTTTTCTTTAAAGCTCAGTATTAAAGTTACAAAATGTTTCCATTTGAGAGCACTATTTGTTTTCAAAAACTTTAATACATGTTGAAAGAAGTATTAATGCAAATGATTTAAGTATAAGTTGTGACATCAATAATTTTCTTATCATACTCTCCTCCAAGTTCGTAATGATGACGATACGATGTCAAACCAATTGGGATATCAGAACATGGTTCTAAGCCAGGATGTATGATGGCAACTTCATTATATAGTATAGTAACTTATTACCATAATAATGAATTAAAAATAATACATTATTTCACATTTTACTAGATATTTAAGGCATTTTAGAACATCCAATTCAGCAAGTTTTTGTCTTCGAGGACAATTAACAAAATTTTTATTTTAACTAATCATTAGGATGATTATAATAATAGGAAAGTATGTGGTAAGGAAATGCAAAAACTGTTTCTACTCTGATTTAATCAAACGTAAGGGTGTAAAAATGATGCAAATTGTCTTGCTATTAAAAAGAAACTAATTTTTTTTTTCAATTAATTATATAGAATTTTGAAAAAAATCATAACATTTTAAATTGAAAAATTCCAGCACCTATTTATGATTTTGCTTTCTAAATTAAAAGTCATGTATTATAATTTTCAACCACGCAGTAGCTACTAAGTAAATGACACAAAAAAAAATTGTATTTAATAAGATAATTTACCACCCTGTTAAATCAGTCCTGATAAGGAGATAAGCTTAAATAGAAAACAAGAGTAAAGTGCTGATTCTTATTGCTAACGATGTTATTTGATAGTTCATTTGTAAAATCATTGATAAGAGAAGATGCATCAAATAACATCAGTCTGAAAGGGTTTTTATTTAAATCTGAAATAACTTGTTTATCTGTTATTAATTGCCTAGGAATCTGCAAAAAAGTTCTGATTGCTCACATGCATAGTGTTTTGGTTTTGAAACAATCAGAATGAGTATTCACAGTCACACTTATTATAAAATAATTTCTGCCAAAAGAAAGACTATCAAGAATAACAACTTAATAAAAAAGAAAAAAAAATACAGAAAACGAAAATTGTGTGTTATCCATGTTCCAAACTTTGAACGAAACATGCATATTCAAAAACGAATCACTAAGACAGTGTAGGAAATCTTCCAACAAAAATCTAAAAACAGAATTCAAGGTTTCTTAATTCTTGGAAAATATATTTTCCAATAATTGAGAAAACAATACTAGAAATGATTGTAAAATAAAAGGAATAAATATTTTTTTTCTCTATTCAATGCTCATACATCTTTCAATAATGAATATTATAACAACATCACCAACAATCCTAGAGAAAGGGGTGGTGAGGAGCCTCAGTGAATTAAATTTTCACCGCAACTGCCTTACCTTTAAAAAGTAAATATGATCTGTTTTTAACTTTAAATAATAAATAGGAAATAAACAGCAAACCCAAAAGAAATAATTATAAATGTATATCATAAAAACTTCGGTCCATAAAACAGAAAATCAGCAATTTGATAAAAAAATTTAAAAACATTTAAAAAAAATTATACTCTCTATAAAAGGAGATATAACCAAGAGTACTATTATAGTGGTTGAGATAAAAAATATGAACTTTATTTTTAAGAAATATTATAAAAAGTTGTATCCATGTATGTGACATGGGGTATAAATGCCTGCAGATTATTTAATGAAGTTAAATTTAAAATAAAAAATATAAGTAACATTACTTTTACAAATACATACAACTTAAAAAGGGACAAGATATAATAATCGTTGTACATATTTTTGATTTTTGTAAGATTTTTTTAAACAATGTTTTTACTGGTTTTTTTAAAAAAATAACCTAATTATACTAAAAGACAGGATAAATTGAGCTCTCTGAATATGCTGTAGGAACCGGTTCCCTTATCGTTGTAGAGTATTGAGTAAGCTCAATTCATCCTGTCTTTTTTTAGTATAGAAGAGAATACAACAGTGCAGAGTGTTACCCTACTCAGAACAGTCTTATTTTTTCCAGATCTAATATTACAAATAATTAATTTTAAGTTTCGAATCCTCAAAAGATAGATGCTTTGAAGGAGAAAGTTATCTTATTTGATCTCTTAACTTACTTCAATAAAAATTAGTAATAACCCAAAAAGTTGGTTGAACACCAGTGACTTAAAAAAAACAATAAAAAATGTGGTGGTGGTGGGGGGGGGGGGGGGGGCTGAGCTCCAGTTTTAAAACATTTTCATATAATCATATTATTTATTTAGGAATTCTAACTTCCTACATTCCAACTTCAGAGCAAAAATAAAGCAAAATGGCATTTAATGTGTTTATTGTTTTAAAATGCTTTTGGTTGCAATATATTAAGCTGTTTATATGTTCAGGACATACTAACAGCCTTTTATACATATCAACAAAAGTAATGTACCATTCTCTTTCATCAGTGGACAACTAATTCTACCGATGTGACAAAAAGATAGTTTTTTTTGCATGTGGTGAATTCTCCATTAGATTTTATTTCATGATATTTGCAAAACAGAGCTTTCTTATCATATATTGAGGATTCAAACAATTATTTTTATAAACTTAATAGATTATTTAAATTCAATTGGGTTCCATAGATGTGACATGACCATCTTAACCTTTTCTCTGCCAAGTTCAATAAAATTATTCCTAAATAACATAGTCAGTATTTGTTCTTTGAATAAAAGATCTGCTTGACATCTGATTCTTTATCAAAACAGCATATTACTGCCAACTGCAAGGATTCAATCACACTTTTTTAGGTGTCCACGTTTATGAAATATTGCTCTGGTTACAGGCATACAACTTGAAATGAAATTAACATGAAACTTAAACTTGACTTATAAGTGTTAGAAATGTGTGCCTTTTCTTAACCTAAAAATGGTGTCAAAAGAATTTTAAATTAGTTAAATTTATAAAATATTATCCAGGTAAAAGTAACAATAGTAAATGGTGACGTTCCACTGATGTGACATTTCACTGTTTGGAAGTAAAATTTGAGTAATAATTAAAATATTTTATTGCAATTTGAAATTATAATTAATTACATCTATCATACTAAGGTTGTTTATACTTAAAAAGTATCTTATTAGCATACTTTTTGTAATAAATACCAGTTACACCAATTCCTGATTTTCCATAGAATGACCCAAAAAAGAAACATCTGCTTCTTTTCTTCTGAATTTTTCTCCGAGTTAATTTCATAAGTCAAAGCAATGCAAATACACCTCCTGGTAGCATTTATGGTTGGTTATAACCAGAAGAAGTTTTAAAAGAAGCAGTACAAAACTCCTGTAACTTTAGTGATTTTCAAATTAATTCCCTTACTCAAAGTTAACAATTATTTTTTCACAATGGAAAAAATGAGTGTTCTAAATGTAGTAGAAGCTATGCCATGTGGGGTCAAAAAATCAGCCCGAGCTTGGTCAACATAATATGCACTTGCAGATTCTGTTGCATTAACATCGGGGTCTGAAAGGAGATGGTGAACATGGTTTAAGTATAAGTTAAACGTTAAGGAGAATATGTGCATGGATAGGGCTGTAACTAGACTTTCATTTCAAGGGGAGAGGTTGAAAAAATATTTTTACCTATCTGTTAACATACATAAATTATATCGTGCAAAATTGCGACTTTTTTGGTCCCCATCCCTTAAAATTATGTAACATTACTGCCATTCCTTCTCTTCCTAAAAAAAACTATTTTACCATCCTCCTCTGTTTATGAAATCAAAAGAAAAATTATGTAGTTTGTAATTGTGGAATAAACTCATAATAAAGTCAACTTATTGCAGATTAACTTTAAATAATGTGATTCTTGATAATAAAATGTTGTAAATAATATTTGTTTAGTTTTAAATTTGAAAAAAAAATGTTTATTGTATATATTACCTGTAAAAGTTAAAATGCTACATCAAGCAAGGAGATTACCCAGCGGCCCTCAAGGCCTTGAAAACGAGTTAAAAAATATTAAGCACTTTTAATGACAGTAGAAACCCAGGACAAGTAGTTTAGTTTAAGATAAAAAAAATTGTATCTTAACTAGTGTGAAGATAATTTAATCTACTCAATCTTAATTCTGTTCCATAATTCAATCTTCTTTTTTCAAAGTACTAACTCATTTAGTCAACAGGCCAATACATAGTTTAGAAATTTTGCAACGTAGCAAATTCTCTAGTTTGAAATAATAAAAATTCAGATTTCAAACCCATAAAAATTATTACTGACTTTAATACTTTAGAACTAACTACCAATTACTTGCTTTATTACTTTGTAGAGCTTGTGAACCCAATTATTAGTTTTTTATAAAATTAAAAAAATATTCAAAACAAAAGCAAACTTTGGAGTCATTTAAAATTATTATTTGTAGGACTAGCTCTACCAATCAAGCAAAACTCAAATTTAGATTTGGATATTTGAAATGATCACTGCAATAAATAAGTTTCTGGATCTAAAAATGTGATTAAATTTTCCTAAATTACAGTAACTAAAGGATATAAACCATTCCCATGATGAAATGCTTGGTAAATATCAAAAGGAAAAAAATTATATATAAAATTAAAAACTAATTACAAATGAAAATATAAAAATTTCCAATATCTTTTTACTTTATTTCGAATTTCTCTATGCTTTTTCTATGGCCAGAACATAATTAAAACCAAAATTCTAATCTTTATTTAAAACTAAATATATCAAGCTTCAAATATATTGAAAAGATAGAATGGTTCTGTAATAATGTAAAGATATTGAATTCAAAAGCATTCAATAAAAAAATGTAGAATTAGTTAATAACAGTTTACAGCACTTAGTTTAGCATGACTATTCTTGTTTTAAGGGCGCCCATGGTGATAACTACGATGAATTGCTACTGCGGATTTGGACCTATGTCTGCGACGAGTTGATAAATTATTTTCAGTATCTAGCTTTTCAGTTTGTAGCAAGGTAAGACTGTTAGACAACTGTTTACCACTTAACCGTCCACAAATATTAGCAGAGGATGCTCTTGAAAATGTGCTGACATTCTGATCAGATTTTGAAGCATCTTTTGATCCAGAAGAAGAACGAGATAATTTTCCACAGGCACCTTCAGGAGGCTCATCACTTGAAAAAGAATTGGATTCCTTTAAACCCAGGATCCTCTTAAATTCAGTATTCTGAACTAAGTTGCTTGTCACTGACCACAAAGAAGCTTGATCACTTCCACTTTCTTCGAGAGAGCCCAGAAAATCAGCTTCCGAAAGATTTGAAGAACACTTTTCGCCCTGCTTACAGATCTTGGAAAATTCTTCGATTCTTATATTTAACTGTGAGTTAATAATATTAGCTTCATAATCATACTCCCCAATACAAAATGATTTTTTCATAACTACAGCAAATTCTAAAAAGGATAGACGAATCTCCTCTTTTTGTTTAGGTGCCTCAAAAGAAGAAAATGCCGATTGAACAATATCAAATGGAATATCAGGCCAAACCAGTTCTAGAAGAGAATGATAATCTTTTACGTTAAGTTTCTCTTCTCTGTAAAGCAAAGGCTTGAAAATTTGCATGATAGCTTTCATAGCACAAAGACGGTTATACGGCGTGGCATTGACAAACGAAAAATCACGAAACAGTACGTGTGTTCCTTGATGCACACTACAAAAATATTCCTTGAGGAATTTCGTAGGTTTCAGATTGGTGCTTTGATTTTCTAAACACCAAGACAGCATCTGAGTTACTGCATCTTCAAAATACGTATTTAAATTATGTTCATCTAAGTATAATATGTTTTCTTCAGAATCCTTTGCAGCTTTTGTCTCATCCATAATGAATACTTCATAAAAATCAAAACTATTAATCACACCAAGATGTACTTCAAATGGTTTCTAATTAAGGTGAAAAATAAATCGTTAATAAATTATTTAAAAATATATTAGTGACTTTAATCCACTCACCAATCAAGCTTACCGGATAACCGGACAGAAAACAAAACAGACGATAACTATGACAACCCTGGTGATAAAAATATAAACTACTGTTGAGAGGTTTCAATAGAAACTATTTTCATGACGTTTAACTCAAAAAAATATGACGTCATAATGGTTTACAGTTGAAGTGAAATGTGAATCCATGGCCATCAATATCTAATTAATCATCATCAATATCTAATATAAACAACTACAAGCACGATTGGTCCATAAGTAATCAATGGCCTTTAACTATCTCCCTATGAATATTCAATTTTCAAAAACCACCGGCTATGTATAACCACAGGCTATGTAAATATAATGCATATGGCTATGTAAATATAGCTTCTGCCATTACATGGTCAATGTTATATTTATTTTAATACAGGATAATAATAATGCAAAAAAAAGGGGGATTATTTTTCAAAAGTTGTTTGCAATTTTCATCAAGTCTATATTAGTTTAGGTAATAAAAATATTTATACCGGTTTGGTTTTATTACAGGTATTTACAGGGGGTGTACAGTACATCCCTAGTAGCAATCACTGCATGGCGTTTCGTCTGCCAATGATCGGAATTCATCAAAGTCATCGGCGATTCCCCAGACTGATATATAAACACACCCGTATTTCCTCGTCTGCCGATTACCCTAAACTCATCGGGAAAAGATATCTTCCCAACATCGGTGGCCGGTGGATTTCTGATCATCGTTTTTTTGATCGGCAAAAGTTATCGGAACGACATCGACAGGCGATAAAAAACTTATGTTTCTTTTTCTTGCAATTCCACTGAATTAGAGGCGATTCTTGAATGTATTTCAAATTTAAATCAAGTATACAATTTGCTAAACATTTCGCTTTGGCAATAAGTGAAAAATGTTTTAAAAATAAGTGTACGAAAAATTTTAAATGTAAAAATATATTTTGAAAAAAAGCCAACCACATAATAATATATTGCTTATCTAATACGTCAATAAAATCCATAAATAAAAGTTTTTATATAGTAAAAAAATATAGGAACAATTTTCTAAAATTAAAAATAAATTCTCCATTTCAATTTCAATATAAAATAAAAATATAGTCCTTGTTTTTAAACAGATTTCATTATAATTTGCTGAACTCATTTTGGTCCGTTTTTTAAACATCTTTTAAGTAAAATAAAAATATGTTTATATGTTTCAAAAAGTTAATCAAATTGAATATAGTTTTTAAAAAAATTTAAAAATTAAATGTATATTTTAAATGTCAAAATTATTAAGTAAACTCTTAAATTGCATTTCAAAAAATATCATAAAATGTACACTTCAATTAGTTAAAATTTTACAAAATAGATGGCGACACTATTTATTATGTGTCTCGCTACTAGTTTTTTAATAAGTCACCAAGTTTTGTTTTCCAGCCAAAATAGAAGCCACGGAAGAGATTGTAAATTTTGTCACGAGACAAAAGCTTATACACATTTAGGGAAACAAATATTAAGCACTATATTTAATATTAATTTAATTTGTAGGATTATACATAAGGTTATATATATTTACATAAGGTTACGTATAAGAATACAAAAACTTAATATGTTTTTATATAGGATATATATTTTTTTTTTTGCTATAATAAATAAATTAATATCATTTTCCTAAATTTATGGAAGATTTGTTATTTTCCGAAAATTCCCCATATATAAAAAAATGTCGGTCAATTTCCTTGCAAAGTCTGTATGATAGTAGAGTTTTGTACTACAATACAATTGCTGTACCAAGAATCGCAAATACCAACAGTCTAGTAGCCAAGACAACGCGCTTCGGGGGCGTTCATCCTTGGTTCGAACCCAGGGTAAGTAATTTAGACAATTCTGGCTTGAGTAATTTGGTGGTGTTATAACTGCGATTTGTACTCTTAATATGTCACAGGAAATACTACAATATAAGAATTACGCGCGCTGGGTATATATTTTTAGTTTTGCATTATTTTAACTTGTCGTTTTTAATATTCGATACTTACATCTTTATAATTATTTAATGTTTATTAATTGATATTTTCGACAAAATAACGACCATCGTTTCGATATTTCTTGAGAGCAAAATTTTCCTCGGATAGTGCTCGTATTTCCCCCTTTTCCCTCGGCCTTCAAACTAATTCTTGTCGGCTACTCCTCGAATTCGATCAGTTTCCGGACATCGGCCAATGGCCGGCCACGGGGACGAAATGGATTAGTTGCCAAGGGAAAGATAAGTTTAGGGAGAGTTTTCCGGTGAATCGCCAATCACCAGCGATTCACCTGGGGATGGAATTCCGATCACCGCCCGAGGTAAAATTGCTACTAGGGATGATATCAGTTCCATGGACAAAAACCTGTAGTTGCAGTGATGAGTTTGAACAGGCTACAAGAAGAGTGAGTTTTGATTGCAAACCAAAGCGTAAACAATCATAAAAAGTTAGACACATAGAATTTAATTAGCTCGAGTTAGCCATCGACCATAAGACATTTTACCTGAAAATTTGTTTTTTTGCTAAATCCTTAAAAAACTGCCGACCAAACGGTATAGTGGCTAGCGTGCTAGCTTCTAGACTGCTAGGTTGCGGGTTCGAGTCCCCCGTGTTAGGCATGGGTGTTTGTAAATGTATGTTGGCTTGTCTAATGACGAATGTTTCGGCGCATTATAGCCCTCGTGTTGCTGACGGCGCCAGATAATCTGAAAACAACCAACCTTAAAAACTACCGGTTCTTTGCCATGAACTAACTCTTTTTTGCACTGTTACCGGCAACGATGAGTCTATCTGTTAAGTTTCTGTTCGATAAGATAACGTCAAATGGAAAAAATTATTACATAGAAGCGCCAATATAAGTATGTATAAAACCGACGTTTTAGTGGCAGGCCCTAATACTTGATATAATGCCTTCTTACCGACAACGAATCTATCTACCAAGTTTCAGTTTGATTGGATGAGGGCAAGTGGGTCAATTAATACAACAAAGCGTTAATATAAATGTGTGCAAAAGCCACCTTTTAGTGACAGGTCCCTAATACTTGATATAATGCATTCTTATTGACGACGATTCCATCAGCCAAGTTTCAGTTTGATTGGATGACGGTCAGTGGCTATCCAATAACCTATGAAAAGGCTCAGCAATTATAGCCTTAATCTCAAGAAACCCATGATAAAAATTAATCAACCCTAAAAATACCCGTAACCTTTGCTTATCAATAGGTATTGGTAGAGCATGAATTGCTTCAACCTTAGATCAGATCTCGACAGGTGTATTCCATCTTTATCAACTCGATATCCAAGAAATTCGACCTCCGTTACTCCAAAATGGCATTTTTCCTTTTCGCTCGCAACCCAGCCTTTATAAGCCTACTCAAAACTTCAGATAACCGACATGCCAACTCCTCACGTGATTTTGCACACACTAGAACATCGTCAAAATACGGCACTATACCCTCCAAACCAATAAACAGATCCTCCATTAAGCTCTAAAAAAGTCCTGGAACCAAACATCATTACCCCGAATTGAAGCCGATTTACTTTAAATGCCCCCTTATGGGTTATAATGGTCTGAGCCTCCTCAGACTCCTTGTCTACACCCAATTGTAGATAAGCCTGAGCGAGATAAATTTTTGCGTAAAAACCACCCCTTTTCAAATTCGAAAGCAAATTATTAATTTCTGGTATTGGATAAGGAAAATCAGATATGGCTTTATTAAGTGTGGTTTTGTAATCGCCACAGAGTCTCACCTTACCTGACGGCTTAATCACGGGAGCTACAGGAGTTGCCCACGTGGGATTATCATTAAGTTCAATAACCCTCTTTTCAAGAAGCTCCTTTAGTGCCATTTCAATTTTGCCCTTGAACGCTATTGGAACATTCCTAGCCTTACCCCTAATAGGTGGTACCTCTGGGCCAATGTAAGTTCCTAACCTCTCACTAAAAACCCCAGACAATTTATCCAGTACTTCCTGGATAGGATCAGAAATTGAATTTATTCCACTTATGGATATGCCCAAAGGAGCGAACCATGAGTAACCCAAAATATTTGAGCAATTCAACTTAACAACTAAAAGTTCCAATTTTGGACTGAACTCTTACAGTACACTTTCCAACAAGGTCAATACTGTTTTTTCTGGAAGTCACTCAACTTTACAGAAGTACTAAAAACTTTTGGTTTTGGAGATCCGAAAATTTGTTTTAGAGTATTCCATGAAACTATGGAGTAGTAGGACCCTAAATCTACCTCCATGGTAATTTTGTGCCCTTCCAAATTGACAAAAACATGTTGTTTAACAGAATTTAACTGTAAGGAATTTATACATTAATCATCTTTTAAGGAACGAACAACTTCATGCCATGCAGTTTCTGAGAATTCCGATTTTAGGCCCGCTGCGTTTTGAAAGGCATAAATGCTCGATGTGGCCTTTCTTACTAACAAGACCTGCAATTTACATCCCTAAATCTGCAATTTAGGCGCTCGTGTTGCTCACCACAATCCCAAAAGACTTTCTTTGCAGTAAACTGAATATTTTTACCGAGCTCTGTTTTTTGTTTGCATCGTGTTTCTTCCTTTACTCTTTTAAGTAATCCGTGAACTCGGCATCCGCAACACGACCAGAATTTAAAGAATGCATTGTTTTTACATGGGATGCAGTGGACTCATGAGCTAACGCCCTAGAAATGGCGTGCTCTAAAGTCAAATTTCTTTCCTACAACAATCTTTGCTGAACCGCCTCATCCCGTAAGCCACATACCACCTGGTCACGAAGCTTCTCAGACAACGTATCGTAGTATCGAAATCGCACACATCAGCCAGTAGCCTTAAATCTGCAACGCAATCTTCAAAACTTTCGTTTACTCTTTGAACTCTCTTATGAAACTTCAAACGTGAAAAAATGACTGATGGTTTAGGATTGAAATGAGTCTTTAATACCGCAATAATCTGGTCAAAGGATTTTTTGGTTGGTTGGTTGGTTGGTTGTTTTCAGATTATCTGGCACCGTCAGCAACACGAGGGCTATAATGCGCCGAAACATTCGTCATTAGACAAGCCAACATACATTTACAAACACCCATGCCTTACATGGGACTCGAACCCGCAACCTCGCGGTCTAGAAACTAGCAAGCTAACCACTATACCGTTTGGTCGGCCCAAAGGATTTTTCGGAAATAGACGACGGTGCAATTAGAGATTTAATAATGCTCACAGTTTTTATACCACAAACGACAATCAAAGTTGCACGTTTACGTTCTGCCATTGTAATACCATTTGCACTAAGTAAAACGATAATTGTTCGCTATACAAATCCCAAGAACTAGGGTTCAAAACGTCAAACTCTTGAGATAGAGCCTAAGAACTAAGGAACAATCTTAACCCTTTGCACTCCAGGCCTTTTTCGCGCGGAGGAATCAGCAACTCGAGACATTTTATTTTCGGCTGGTGTTTATGGATTTGCTTCATAGAAACTAAACACAGTCATTGGCCTTTCATCGAATTTCCGCATCACATCTAATGGTCCTCTCGTGGTATGGCATCCAATCGTGTGGCGCCTGAGAGGCGCCACTGCACTCGAGCGGTGCTGCTGCGGCGCCCGAGTGATTTGAAGTCTTAAATCGAGCGACGCTGCTACTACGCTATGGTCTTTTCTAACTCGATCTCCTTATTTACGATGTGCGATTAGATATTTTTTTCAGAAGTACTTTCATGGACTAGGCTCCGCTGACATTGTAGCCAAATTTGAGCTCAGTTTAGTTAGTCTCAGCGTGACATTCGCTTGAAACAGTCTTGGCAGTAAATATACTAACTAAAAAGTGTTTATGCCCTCAAAATATGGAGGAAGATCAGATCAGCTCAAGTTCTGACAGTAACACAGGTAGGCGGGAAATTTGGTAATTCTGTGATGCGTGTCCTGACAAACCTAGGATGCATCTTGTATATTATTTTACAAAATATCACACCAGTAGTTAGAAAGTGGGGCTCCGAAGCCATGGCGGAGCAGCGGAGCAGGTATGGTATGGGGGCGTGACCGAAAGGGGGCGTGACCGGATATGACGTCACAGGAAGTGACGTCACCGGAAGTCACGTGACCGGGAGTTGAGTTGTTCCCCTCCTGCTGTTGTTTTAGTTTCATTATAAGCTGTTTGTGTATGACGTCACAGATGACGTCATAATGTGTTTTATATTAAAGTTTTGAGTGGTGGCAACACTTTTTTTTTTTTTTAGTTTCGGTTTATCTAGCAGACGGAGTTGAGTTGTTCTAGGACTGCTTCTTAGCGAATAAGTTAGAATGATAGGTTTTTATTGCGTGAAGTCACAGTAAGTATGACGTCATAATGTGTTGTATATCAAAGTTTAGAGTGATGGCAACACTTTTTAGTGTCGATTTACCTTTAAGATGGAGCTGAATTGTTTTAGGGCTGCTTCTAAACGAATAAGTTAGAGTGATAGGTATTTTTACTAATGATGTCACAGTGGGTATGACGTCATTCTATGTTAAGATTTACGTTTTAAGTGGTGATAACATTGGATATATACCAAATTTAGTTTTCAGGTGTTGGCAACGAGTTCTGATCGATCAGCTAAATGCTCGCTTGTGACTGATAAGTTTTAAACATGTGACCAAAAGTTAACTCCTGATTGACTGTTTGGTTTTCTAGCGAGTTACTTACATATCCTTTAACCAAGTTAAAATACCTGCAACAAAGTTACACAAAAAAAAAAAAATGTTAAATTTGAAAAGTTAATAAAAGGAAGGCCATTTGCTAAGGGTCTAAAGAACCCTAACCCCGAGCTACACGTGACATTTCAATATTTTACCAAACAATTGTTAAAATATCGACTATCGGACGTTGCCTTCATGGTAACTCATCTACCCACCCCCCTTCCCTAACTAATTTTGAATAAGTTAAGACTTTAGAATTACAATTAATAAATTTTGAAAAATTATTTATTAAAGGTGAGGACCCACCTCCAGCCCGATACCTCTTTTAGGAAGAATTGGTACCGCCTCACTCCACCCTAACAAAAAAAAAAAAAATCTTATTCCAAAGAACGTATATTTCTTTGAAACTTGAGGTCACTAATCAGCCATCTGATGATATCTTTTAAGAAGATATCTTAACAATTTTAAAGTTTTAGTCTAAAAGATTAATGTTGGACATAAACTATTTCTAGAATAGAGTTACATTAAAAATTAAATTTAAGAGTGTCCAGTTTTTTGAAGAAGACTTGGGGAAACGTATGTTTCCCAAAATTAAATTTAATGGTCACTAACAAAATCCTGAAAATATACTAATTTTAGTTTTTATAAAAATTAAGTTAATGTAATATTTTAGTAAAAATAATGACTATAGTTAATGAATTGCGAAAAATTAAGTTAGAAGAATTAAATTTAAGGAATTTTGTAGTGACCATACGCATAACTAGTTATACCATCCTCCAACAGGTATCGCTTGTCATCAAATGCCGAGAGCGCTCGCTTTCTTTGCTGGATGGAGAAAATGTGATGTTTTTCACTACCGATCCGATGCTGAACCACAGACGAAGGTTGTCGATTGAGAAGACAGTCTCTATAGGTCTGATGTTTTAGCTGTCTTTGAGCTGCTCTTGCGATCCCCTTGGCCGTTTGTTTCTCACCACACTCGCTTAAAATGGAATACATTTTGGAACGAAGCCCTATAAACTCCAAAGCAGATTTTCCGTTAAGTTCATCCTTAAAGTAGCCGATCTTCTTCTTGTTAGACACATCGTGTAGAGGATGATCTGATGGGTAGTCAGAAAAGTCAAAAAATCCCTTTAACTGATGTAAGTCAGCAGTCAGATCTGGGGTGGTGAGTCTATAAGTGAGTGAATCAGTGTCGGTGAATAGTAGACGGGCATTACTTCCATACTTCTTCATGATGACATTATAGTGGAAATCATACATTAAAACCTTGCTCAGTTCTAAGATGGCGAAACCAGCATAAATGGGTCTATTAAGTGTGAGAGTCTTCACTTTTCTTTGTACTGCTGCCAAGCTGTTATCAAACTCAGTGAAGGCATGGAAGGCAGGAGACGCGACCAGTTTCTTGGCTTTATGCGGGTTGTTCACCAACTGAACATCCACTCTATTCCTCAGATTTTCCATAGTTTTCCCGAACACCGCATTGTTGAGAAGTTTGAAGAAATCTTTTTCAAACGATGTTTTGGCCAGTTTTCTCTGCTCCGTATTAAATGCTATGTAGTCCTTCAGCCAAGGTTGTTGGTAGAATTTTAGAATTCTATGGACTTTAGTTAGTTTCAGTCCCAAGGAAATGTATAGCTTCAGATTACGATAGTGTATAACATAATTCTTCTTTGACTGAAGATTCGGAACGAGTTTCTCGCTGGAAGAAGCTGGCTTCATCTGCATTTCTTCCAAAATCTCGAGGGCGGTAGGAGACAGCATATTTGGCTTTATGATGAAGCGTTCGGGAGCCAGAGGATAATCATTATGGAGATCGTGGAGTTCAGCAGGATAGTCGAGATCCACTTCTAGGATGAAGCCCTCATCTGCATCATCTGCTTGGTCCAAGATGGTTTTAGTAGAGATGTTTTCAGGGTCCACCCACTGAAAATCACCAACAGGTAAGTATTGAGACATGGCCCAACCTGAAAGAAAAATTCAATTAAATCATTCAATATTAACATAGAAGCTAAATAAAAAAAAATGACAGTTTTAAAGTAAATTCATGCTTACCATAGAGGTTATTGGCATCCAGGTACAATATATGTTTCTTCTCCTCAGCAGCATTATATTCAGGACAGCCTGGATGGTTTGCCTGGCTATGACGATGGGTGATGACGGAGACACCTCCCCGAATACCCTTCTCTATGAAGAGGTGCATGTCAATGTCGGTGAATAAATCCAAACCGACATCTGACATCTTGAGAGCGGCTTGCCACGCTAACCCCGGAGACGTCATCATGTGAGCGGCGTCTAGCTGGTAAAAGTCTAGAGTTAGGCGGCGGAAATTCTCAAAAACGTCTGCGAGGAGGAGCACATCCGTCTTCACGTACAGGTCGTGATATTCGCCAAGGTCTTTGATGCCGAAAGCTTTCCAAACAACTTGAGCGTGGTAATAATCTGCATCGGTAATGGAGGAGTTTGTAAGGGTGCTATAGAAGGCTTGCTGAGGTGGCAGAGATGTTTCTTGAAATTTAGTGAACGAGTCCATGTACTCATAAGGGTACACTCCCTTCTTCACCAAGAGATCTAAGGAAAAAATAAAAATTAAATGATATTGTTAAGAGAACATTTATATAATATTAACATTGACTATATTACGTACCATGGTTAGATGCGATAGAACTCTTCAAAATGTGAAACTTGTCTCTCTCCAGATTATCGACAAGTTTCTGAAGCGATGCGTTCAGAAACTGGAGACTGTCAATAAACTGGAGAGTCACCGGGATCTTGTCAAGTTTCTTGGTGATGGAGAAGGAGATGTATTTCTCCATCGTTGTAGGGATGACTCCAATGTCATGATCAGCCACTTTCCCTAGCCCCTGCATGATCAAATGCGCATCATAATTCTTCAGGTTGTGGAAGACGCAGGGAATCATTTTCCGCAACCTGAAGGCAAGGTTGCATTCATTGTGGAGCACTTGACGGAACTGACCAGTCAAGTGATCGTGGTCGTTCACCCGATCAGTTCCTAGTCGGCCTTTGCAGAGGCCGCAATGAGTCGTTGCGTTGATAGTAATTTGATCCTGTGCAGTGATCTTCATAGGGATGATGGTGGTCAGCTTCACCGCCAGCTCGTCCTTTTCGTCAATAATGCTCTTGATGAAGTGGTCCACTGCATCTTCTCCCCTGTAGACAGAGATGGGTTTGGTCGGCTTACTATCTGGACCTACTATAACGTACGCATATCCACAAGGGACGTGGGTAGCTATCTTCATAGTGCTGGAGGGGGTGGTGTCATCCAACTTCTCTACAAGGGCCTCAAAGTCCGCGTATATTATATACGGGACTTTCTGGGTGAACTTGTACTGACTAAATTTCAGTACACAGTCCTTTGGAGTCGGCATCTTGATGTGTTGGGGTGAGTGCTCGTTACAGTAAGGGATATGTGCTTTGAGAGTTTCCTCCTTGGCAAAACGATGAAGACAGCTATAACAGTAGAAGCTTGCAGCCTTGTGTTTAGTGAGGTTGGTGAGAAGCCTGGACATACTCTTAATTAGACAGTAATGCTGCCTCTCTCCTTCTATGATGTAGAGGAGGTTGATAACCTCAGGATCCTCCCTCTTAGAGATGTATAGAGGTAATATCTCATCATCTTCATAGCCGTAGACGTTAATGCGAAGGTTGTTCAGTGCCTCCACAAAACGAACTTTGCAGGGTTGGACGGGACAGCTTACATTTCCCATTTTGAGCTCATGCTCGAATTCCAGATAGTGAGAAACTCTGTATGGATGATCTGTATAGCTCATGGGGTGGAGAGCAGCCAGGACAGACCAGATGAAACATTTATTGTCTTCATTCTGGATGTTGAGAACTGCTTGCTTCGCTGCTAACTTGTTGGGTAGCTTGAAGTGGCTGGCAGGGGCTAGAGGTTGGTATGTGGCAGTCTTCACCTCCAAATGGATGATTTCATCGAGAACCCATCCAGATCCCCGCTCGATGAATTCATCGAAGGAGGACTTGATTTTGGCGAAGGCTTGGTCAATGTGTTCAGGGAGGACGCTGTCATCCAGCTCCATCTCCACCTTGCTCCGGAAATAGGGTGTGGCATATTCCTCGTCTCCCTCATCACTCTTGCGAACGAACCGGATTTTAGACACAGCATACCACTTGATGGCCCTCTTCTTTCCCAACTCTTCCTGTAGCACATCCTGAACTTGGGGAGTGCTTTCCCTAATGAAGAGAAGCAGGTCTCCAACTGCCTCTTCACTCGGGAATAAATGGCGAGTGGCAAAGACATCAGACGTCTTCACCTCTACTCTCCTCCTTCTGGGCACAGAGGGTGCAGGTTGAATTCCTCCTACTTGAGCAACTCGAAGGTGGGTGAGAAGATGTTGCATCATAACATCCTTACGACCGAAACTCTTTCCGCAGTCAGGACAGGCATGAGGGGTGGCGGATTGATGACTCTCCATGTGACGGATTAAGTCTGCATTACGTGTGAAGGACTTCTGGCATATCTCACAGATGAAATTCTTCGTGTCAGTATGAATCTTGAGATGGCGAGTTAAATTCCGCTTCTCCGTAAAGGACTTGTTGCAGATGTGACACACCTGTTGAAAAAAAAAAATTATTGAAGGACACACATTTTTTCCAAAACTTTATTTAAAAATATCTTCTTCTGGAAAGCTCTCCTGAAAACACATTATTTGCAGAAATATCTAAAAACTTTATTATAAAAATGGATTGAAAATCTTCAAATATATTAACTGAAAACATTTTACAAAATATGTCTTCTCTAAAAATTACTTAAATTTGTAAAATATCTGAAAACATTTTTTATTAAAAATACTTTATTTCTATAAACTATCTATATATGTGAAACATACTTTATTTTAAATCAAAGTATCTAAAAACTCTCTCTGCAAAATATAATTTAAAAACTAATACTTACATGAGGTTCAACATTGGAATTCCTAGCATTGGAAGGTCCAGCAGTTGAGGATGCAGCATGTTGTGAGGGTCCAGCAGCAAGTACCTGAAAAAATTATTTAACATTTAAATAAGCTATTTTAACATATTCTAAACAATAGTTTATCCTTAGAATGTAATACTTACAATTTTCTGATGGATTTTCATGTGCCGGGTAAGAGTAAATTTCTGTGTAAAACCCTTCTGACAGATGGTACAGACCTGTTGAAAATAAAACTTTGAGTAATATGTTTTAAAAGTTAATATTCTTTCACCTAAATGATTGAAATAATACTTACATGTAAACCGCGTGAGGTGGATGCAGCATTAGAAGGTTTAGCAGCAGTAGGTTCAATAACAACCTCCTAAAGTAAGATATTGAGAAATTATTCTAAGTTTGTTACGTCAGAGAAAATTTTGGCATGAATTTGGAGCGACTTTGAATAGTTACACCAATGAAAATTGCTAAGTACAAAAGTAATGAAAATTTTGGCGTGAATTTGGGCCAACTTTGAATAGTTACTGCACTGACAATTACTAAGTACAAAAAGTAATGAAAATTTCAGCGTGAATTTGGGGCGACTTTGAATAGTTACAACATTGAAAATTACTAAGCAATGAAAATTTTGGCGTGAATCTTATACTAATATTCAAGTGAATGACATTTAGAAAAAATACCAAGTACAAATTTTGGCGTGAATCTTATACTAATGAACAACATTTAGAAAAAGTTTTAAGGAATATATTATTGACATGAATTTTAAATATAATTGAGAAAGTTTTAAGTGAACAAATCAATTATGCGACGTTAAATAACACAGTTTAAAATTTATCTTAGACATTAAACATTCATCTACTTAAAAGCAACAAGTTTAACCTTATTTAAAGAATATTCTTTTATATACATAGTAAGTAATTTTGAAATAAATACAATCTATAAGCATTCAAGCATAATTTAAAAATATATTACTAAAAGAACACTTACTTGGTCATTAACTTCCATAACGATATCCATGGGAGAAGGAGAACGTGATGATGACATTATAAATAACTGAAATTTAAAAAAAATATATATAAATATCGAAAGAAAAACATACATTTTCAATACAAGTTGGAAATAATTTTTATGTAATACTTGAATCGACTACTTTAACATACTTAACACATTTTAATATATATATATTACTTAAAAGATACTAACATTTCACAAATAATAAAAATTTACTTACCGAATAATTCAGATGAAATCAGAAAAAAGCTAAAGTAGCAGCAAAATATGATAAACAAGCACAAAAAGCAAATACTAAGCAAACACGATGAACGTCATTCACCCTCAGGAATCTAAGTAGAAATGACAAGACGGCAACCGGTAGCGTTTATATATGAGGGGTGATCACGTAACTTCATCGATCAATCAGATTTCACGGTAGAGGGCGCTGCTTGATTCTAACCGATCAGAGCGGGTGGGGAGCGAGACTAGGCATGTTTCAACACGCTTCAACGCGTTTGCGAGTTGAGTTGTTGATAATGATTGCAAAATATAAAGTCCTTGACTTTTAACACATGACGTCATAATGATGATATGGTTGGAATCTAGCATTTAAACAAATAACGTATTGGCGCTTATTTATTAAATGAATATTTATTTATTTATAGAAAAATTATCACGTGGGTTTTTAACGTTGATACTTGTTGAAATGGAAAGATTTAAGTAATAGTTGATGAATAATTATAAAATATAATTTAAACTAATTTTAAAACTTGCAGAAAAATTACCACGTGGTGGGAATTGAAGATAGCGTTCTTGCTTGAAAAATATTTATGTTACGTCACAGAGGGGATATAGTGGGAATTTTACATTTAAACGGAGTTTCAAGGAATTTTAAGGTATTGATATGATCTTAAGGACATTAATTTTATCAAGTTTTGTTCTTTATAAGGTAAAGTTTATAGTTGAATGTGTTAGTTGCAAGTATGGTTCTATCGAGTGAGGTTGTGAATACTGCATACTTGTGTATTTGTTTATGTGTTGCATTATTATTTATTTATTTTTTAAGTAGTAGTGATCGATTCGCTATCGATTTTACGCTTCGTCTCAATGAAACTGGAAACTTATCTATTTCAATGTGAAAATGTTAAGACTTAGGATACAGATAAGAGTTAATAAAATTTCTTGCTGTAATGAATGCGACGTATCAAGACCCGGGTCATGTAGCAAGTTTCGGTGGTATCGATGCATTATACCGTGCCTCAGGAAGAAAGATTCCCAAGAAAACGATACAGAAATGGCTAAAGGGGGTGGATGCGTACACTCTACACAAGTCCATTCGTCATAAATTTCCTACGAATCGGGTGATTGTTTATAACATTGATCAGCAATGGCAAGCGGATTTGGTGGATATGTCAAGTCTTCAAAAGTTTAATGATGGTTATCGCTTTATTTTGAGTTGTATTGATGTGCTATCAAAGTTTGGATGGCTAATTCCTCTGAAACGAAAGAGAGGTATAGATATTGTTGAAGCTTTTCAAATAATATTCGATCAGCGAACTCCGAAATCACTTCAGACTGATCAGGGAACGGAATTTAAGAATAATCTATTTCAGACCTTGTTAAAAAAGAAGGGGATTAGATTTTTCACGACATATAATTTGTCGAAAGCAAACATAGTCGAGCGTTGGAATAGAAGTATTAAAACTAAAATGTGGAAGTACTTTACTGCTAAAAATACGCATAGATACATTGACGTATTACAAGATTTAGTGAAAAGTTATAATCATACTTACCATTCAAGTATACAAAGAGCTCCCGTGGAGGTGAATGCCGAAAATGAACAAGATGTTTGGTTCACTCTCTATGGAGATATGGAGAATTTACCTAAACCCAAATGCGTATTTAATGTAGATGATGTAGTTCGCATTTCAAAGAAGAAATTAACCTTTGAAAAGGGGTATGAAACGAATTGGACGGAAGAATTGTTTGTCATAACAGAGTGTGTCAAGAGACAACCTGCAGTGTATAGAGTGAATGATTTATTAGGAGAGCCTATACAAGGAACGTTTTACGCACAAGAGTTACAAAAAGTAACAATGAAAGACGAATTTCCTGTTGAAGAAGTTTTAAGAAAACGCATGCGTAAAAAGAAAATGGAATATTTTGTGAAATATCGAGGATACCCCGACAAGTTTAATCAATGGATCCCCACTTCAAACTTACTAGCCCTATAAATACTACTAGCACATGTTGCAAGACTCATTTGCTATCATGAGTTTCTACATAACGCTCATCTCGGATAGTTCCATGTCCTATTTTCCTGAAAATAAAATTTCCCATTTTATTACTCGCTTACCCATACCAATTGAACTGAAAGGAGAATGGGAAGTTGGAACGGTAGAGTTTTTATATCCGCATACTTGGTATAATGTGAATCATCAAAATAATTTAATTGGATTCGAGACGAGTGGAAAGTTAGAGGTAGGAAGAAGATTACCTCCGGGTTGTTATGAGACAGTTCCTGATATTTTAAAGGCTATTTATGTGAAAGAACATGATGATAAAATTGTCACAAGTTATAATGCGGTAACTAAGCGTGTTCAGATAACTGTGAAAAATAATGCGAAACTCATATTATATCAAGGACTTGCTGAAATGCTTGGATTTGAACCTATGGAAATAACTTCGTTTGACGCAAGTATAGAAGCAACTGTTGTGGGTCCATTCGTAGCCGACCCCTCTGCACATTATCGCGTATTGATGATTTATACGGATATAGTGGAACCACAAATTGTGGGAGATGTCTTAGCACCTCTCCTTCGAGTGGTTAGAGTGAGAGGACAAGATGGTGAGATGATTAGCGAACAGTATGATAGACCGCACTACTTACCTGTAAACCGGAAAATTATTGAGACTTTGGAAATCGTTATAAGGACGCACTCGGGATGTTTAACACCATTTGAACGTGGGCGCTCATACGTGAAGTTACACTTTCGTCAGAAGTCTCTCTCATAATGTATGTCCCTTACCAGTGTTGTCAAAAATCTTTCGAAGATTATTATGTGCAGCAGACGGGAAAAGGTTTGAATTATTATCAAGGAAGTTCTTATCAGAGAGGATATGGATTAGGAGGTCTATTCAGATCATTTTTTCGTGCCGCAGCTCCGCTACTGAAATCAGGTGCTAAAGCTATTGGGAAACAAATGTTTCACAGCGGTGTTAACCTGATGAATGATGTTTCTCAAGGTCAAGATTTTAAAATGGCCGCCAAACGAAGACTCAAAGAAGCTGGAAATGTGTTAACAGATAAAGCCGCCACCAAAGTCAAGACTATGATTGGTAGTGGAAGAAGACATAAAAAGCGTATACAGAAGAAAAAAACCATCATTCCACGTTCAGCCAAGAAGAAGTGCACATCGCATGATATTTTCTCCTAATGGCTTCCTTCATCTATAAAGACTCTGCTCCTTGCGTCAAGTCGGAATTAGATTTATTTTCAATTCCCCCAACCCAGACCGTTATCGAAAAAGGACAATTTGTCGAATTTCATCCCCTTTCAAGTGTACGAGATGGTGGACCGATTGAATTTTCAATATCAGGAAGTAGTGAATTATATGTGGACTTAGCTGCTTCCTATCTACACGTGAAAGTGAAAGTGATGAAAGCAGATGGAACTAAACTACCAGAAAAGGAACCAGTTGCTCCCGTCAACCTTTTCCTACATTCGCTTTTCAGTCAAGTAGACGTTAGTTTAAACGAGAGAAATATTTCTTCTGCAAGCAACACTTATCCTTTTAGAGCCTATATAGAGACATTGTTAAATTATGGGGAAGATGCCAAGAATAGTTTGCTGACCTGTGAAGGATTCTACAAAGATACGCAACCTGATATCATAGACCCCATAGATGAGAAAGCTGATGCTGGATTGAAGACGCGTTACAATCTTATCAAAGACAGCCAGACCGTAGAAATGATTGGTCAACTCCACTGTGACATTTTTCAACAAAATCGTCTCATGATTAACTTGGTAGATATCAAAATTAAAATGATACGCAGCAAATCCTCATTTTGCTTAATTTCAACCAAAGTGGATGGGGATTATAAGATAGTTCTAGAGCATGCTTCTATATTTATAAGAAAAGTGAAGGTTAGCCCTGCCGTTGCTATTGGGCATGCTAAGGCTTTGGAGAAGACATCGTGCAAATATCCAATTGATCGTGTGATTTGCAAAACTTATAGCATTGCCAAAGGGAGCTGGTCCTTTTTACAAGATAATGTGTTTCTTGGACTCATGCCAAAACGTGTCATTCTCACCTGTTTAGGAAATGCTGCAATGAATGGGCAATATTCAAAGAACCCATTTCTCTTTTCTCACCATAGTGCAAACTTTGTATCTATTTATATAGATGGACAACCGGTTCCCTGCAAGCCTTTAGAGCTTAATTTTGATTCCAACAACTACGTTCGGGCTTATCATAGCTTATTTTCCGGATTTAATCGTGATAAGGGAATTTACTTATCTCAAGAAGAATATGCCAGAGGTCATGTACTTTACGCATTTGATCTAAGTCCTGATCTTTGCGACGGAGAACATTTTAATCTGCAACACCAAGGAAATTTACGTGTGGAAATTAAATTTTCCGAGGCTATTACGGAAACTTTATCAGTGCTCATTTATGCAGAGTTTCAAAACGTGATTGAAATATCCAAATCACGTCACGTGGTGTGTGACTTTCCGAATTAATGGATACTCTACAAATAACTAGAATTCTTTCTGGAAATGCAAAAACCAAGAATATATTCTTGGGTGTTTTCTCAAGTGATCGATTACTAACATATGTTCGAAACTTTCCAGCCTGTTTTATTGCCAACACTGACAAGTCCAATCAAGAAGGTACCCATTGGGTGGCTTTTTATATAGAATCACCTACAGAAATATGCTTCTTTGATTCGTTCGGAAACCCACCGTCTTATTTTCCCGGAGGAATATCAAGTTATGTAAAGCGTTATCGACATGTAGAGTTTAATCCTATGATACTTCAATCGAATGCGAGTTCCGTGTGTGGACAATATTGTATTTTTTATTTATATTCTAAATGTAATGGACGTTCTATGAACGATATTCTCTTGTCTTTTGTACCCAATCAAATATGTAATGATATCAAAGTGCATCATTTTGTAATCAAGAACTTTAGAATTGTAGCACCATTTTATCAATAAAGAAAGTATTTAAACAGTAGCACTATGTCTCGTCTCTCATTCAACATGGAATTTCCAAAGTTGCAACATCCTTTTACGATGGTAATCGCCGGTCCAACAGGATGCGGTAAAAGTTATTTTGTGCGGGATTTGATAAGTGAAAAACAGGGGATGTTTTCAATTGTTCCCGATAAGATTGTTTGGTTTTATGGAATACATCAACCCTTATATGATGAAATTGATAATGTGACATTTGTAGAAGGTCTACCTACGACATTTAAAGAATTTTTGGGCGAGAATACACTCATCGTAATTGATGATTTAATGTCAAATGCTAACAGTCATTTAACTGATCTTTTTACAAAAGGTAGTCATCATTTAAACCTGAGTGTTATCTTCATAACACAAAATTTTTTCTACAAAGGGAAAGAAATGCGTGACATTACATTGAATGCACACTATTTAGTACTGTGTAAAAATAGACGAGACGTGAGTCAAATTTCACATCTAGGAAGACAATTATTTCCTCGACATGTCAAGTTATTTCAAGAAGTCTTTGAAGATGCAACGAAAAACCCCTATTCCTATTTATTTATAGATTTACGTGCCGAAACACCAGAAGAGTTACGATTACGTACCAAAATTTTACCTACTGAAAGACAGATCGTGTATCAATTTAAATGATATAAAAGTGAATGACTTTGAAGATAAGTATCATTTAGCAAGATGACGCTTAAGAAGGAGCAAATCAATCAATTACGACTGTTGCAAATTTGTCCTTTAAGGTTACGAAAAACTTTATTAAGTAAACTCAATAAGAACTGTATAAAAGCCATATGCGAATGTTGCATTAACACATTGAATGGAAATATCCCATTGACTGCACGACAGAAGAAAACGCTCTCTAAACATAAGAAGATATTGCGTCATTTAAGTAATCGTAAAGTGTCTTTACCGAAAAAACGTCAAGTCATTTTACAGAAAGGAGGTTTCCTCAACATACTTATTCCTGCAGCCTTGAGTGTTTTAACTACATTATTTCATGGCTCAAATTAAGAAGTTTGCTCTTATACCCGAAGAATTGGTGACAAAACATACTGTTTCCAATAAAAGGCTTAGTGAGCTTGATAAGGCAATGATACAAATTTTACATAGTGACTTACCTGATCATGAAAAATTGGTCCTCTATCATGAACTGTTGAAGAAAAGTTTAAATCTGCAAGAATTTAATAATTCACGTCCGAATGAACAAAGTAGTAAGACAGCTGAAGAGAAGAAGAAAGAAGAAGTGGAGAAAATAGAAGATAAGAGGAAAGTTGAAGAATCTGTGAAAGTAGAAGAAATAAAGAAACTTCAAAAAGATGATAATTATCAAGAACTTATATTAGCATCACTTTCTAAACCCATGCGAAGAAAAGCTGAAAATACACTTGCTCTCATCAAGAATCAACCTGATATCTTATCATGGAATTCCAAGGGTCAAATCTCCATTCACGGAGAAAAAATACCAAACTCTAACATTGTCGACTTTTTCGATTATATGTATAGTGCCAAAGGTAATGTATCACGGAAAAGTTTATTTAATACTGTTTTGAAAGATTTAAATGTTCCGAAGCAGTTTATCGGAAATAAGAAGTTGCTAAAGTCACCTGTAAAAATTGACCAAACAAAGTTGAGACGAAATGTAAAACCACCTAAAGAGTGGGAAAATTTATGATTCAATAAAGTGATATTGCTTTAACATTTTTTTTTTTTTTTTATTATTATTTCACATAAGAAAATCACACACACATATTTCCATTGAATAATTTTTATTTACAATTTCAAATAATCTTTCAAAGCACCATAAACTGTATAGCCAATGAAATCACGTGACACATTTCAACCAATGAGAAGAGAGTATTTGGTGATGTGTCTAAAAACCGACCAATCGCAAGCAAGTATTTTTTCCGATCTCTAACATAAGGTAATTCTTGACGACATATCTACTATGACGTCACGAACAAATTATCTATCACTTTAACTGTTTCAAGCAAGATCGTTACACAACAACTCAACTCGCAAACGCGTTGAAGCGTGTTGAAACATCCCTAGTCTCGCTCCCCTCCCTTCTGACGGGTCGATAGTCAGTAGCATCCTCTACCGTGAAACCTGATTGGTCGGTGAAGTCACGTGATCACCCCTCATATATAGACGCTATCGGTTGCCGTCTCGCCATTTCTACATAGATACCTGAGTGTGAAAGACGTGTTTAATACTTCGTGTTTTTTTTTTTTCACAGATTTTTTTTTTTTTTTTTTTTTTTTTTTTGTTAGGGTGGAGTGAGGCGGTACCAATTCTTCCTAAAAGAGGTATCGGGCTGGAGGTGGGTCCTCACCTTTAATAAATAATTTTTCAAAATTTATTAATTGTAATTCTAAAGTCTTAACTTATTCAAAATTAGTTAGGGAAGGGGGGTGGGTAGATGAGTTACCATGAAGGCAACGTCCGATAGTCGATATTTTAACAATTGTTTGGTAAAATATTGAAATGTCACGTGTAGCTCGGGGTTAGGGTTCTTTAGACCCTTAGCAAATGGCCTTCCTTTTATTAACTTTTCAAATTTAACATTTTTTTTTTTTGTGTAACTTTGTTGCAGGTATTTTAACTTGGCTAAAGGATATGTAAGTAACTCGCTAGAAAACCAAACAGTCAATCAGGAGTTAACTTTTGGTCACATGTTTAAAACTTATCAGTCACAAGCGAGCATTTAGCTGACCGATCAGAACTCGTTGCCAACACCTGAAAACTAAATTTGGTATATATCCAATGTTATCACCACTTAAAACGTAAATTTTAACATAGAATGACGTCATACCCACTGTGACGTCATTAGTAAAAATACCTATCACTCTAACTTATTCGTTTAGAAGCAGCCCTAAAACAATTCAGCTCCATCTTAAAGGTAAATCGACACTAAAAAGTGTTGCCATCACTCTAAACTTTGATATACAACACATTATGACGTCATACTTACTGTGACTTCACGCAATAAAAACCTATCATTCTAACTTATTCGCTAAGAAGCAGTCCTAGAACAACTCAACTCCGTCTGCTAGATAAACCGAAACTAAAAAAAAAAAAGTGTTGCCACCACTCAAAACTTTAATATAAAACACATTATGACGTCATCTGTGACGTCATACACAAACAGCTTATAATGAAACTAAAACAACAGCAGGAGGAGAACAACTCAACTCCCGGTCACGTGACTTCCGGTGACGTCACTTCCTGTGACGTCATATCCGGTCACGCCCCCTTTCGGTCACGCCCCCATACCATACCTGCTCCGCTGCTCCGCCATGGCTTCGGAGCCCCACTTTCTAACTACTCACACCAAAACTAATTACAGAAAGTAATATTTATCAAAGTTTGTTGGTTTTCGACATATAAATGAATAAACTGGTGAAATTTTATTATTTGTAAACGTTTTTTTGTTTATAAATGTTTTTAAAGTACTTGTAAAGTGTTTGCCGAATTTGGCCGAAATTGTCTTGAATTGCTGGTTCGCGCAAACGAAAAAGGCCTCGAATTCAAAGGTTAACCCTTTGCACTCCAGTGGCGCCTCTCAGGCGCCACACGATTGGATGCCAAACCACAAGAGGACCATTAGGTGTGATGAGGTAATTCGATGCAAGGCCAATGACTGTGTTTAGTTTCTATGAAGCAAATCCATAAACACCAGTCGAACCTAAAATGCCTGGAGTTGCTGATTCCTCCGCGCGAAAAAGGCCTGGAGTGCAAGGGGTTAAAAACCAAACCGTCGACATCCAAAGAAAAATCAATTCATACCTAAAAAAGGGGAACCGCTCACTCGCGCAGCGGATCTGTCAAATTACCTCGTCGCAGCAAATGTCATGATGTTGTACCGTATTTGGACACATAAAACTGAGGAGTTAACTGAAAACGAATATCTTTAATAACAGGACATTGGAAAGGTAAAACACATGTGTTCCTTAAACTATCGATACTATCGAAAAACAATCGATACTATTGTTTTCCAAAGCAATCGAGTGAAAAAATCGATAGTATCGAAAACGCTTGTACTACATGAAACTATAACATGCAGTGTCAATGCACATATGGTACTAGTCCGAGAGGTGACTGCAAGTATCCCATAAAACATCGCTCTGAAACTCATGTGGAATGTAGAAATATGCTATATATATCGAAATTCACTCTGATATTCAAAGAGAGTGAAGAGGATTATCTATCAAATAAGAGTCACTTGGTCTGCCGAACCCCAATTGGCCGGAACTGTCCGGCAAACCAATCCGAAAGTGCACTTTTTAAGTTTTTAAATAAGTCATTGAACATCACTCTGAAATTCACATTGAATGAAGGGGATTTCCAATCGAGTAAGAATCACTTGGTCTGCCGAACCACATTTGGACGAAACTGTTCGGCAGACCAATCCGAAAGTGCCCTTTTTGGGTAAATACGAGTAGATAGAAAATTACAGTCCGGAGCCATGGAGCGACAGAGCGACGGTATGGTATGGGGGAGTGGCTATGACGTCACCGGAAGTAGACGTGACCGGATATGACGTCATCGGAAGTCACGTGATATGAAGTGGAGTTGAGTTTGTTTCACTCCTTCTGCTGTTAGTTTTGGTTTCGTTATAGGCTGTTTGAGTATGACGTCACAGTGAGAATGACGTCATAATTTGTTTTATATCAAAGTTTTGAGCGGTGGCAACACTTTTTAGTTTCGGTTTATCTTTCAGATGGAGTTGAGTTGTTCTAAGGCTGCTTCTAAGTGAATAATTTAGAGTTATAGGCTTTTATTGCGTGACGTCACAGAGTGTGTATGACGTCATAATTTGTTTTATATCAAAGTTTTCAGCGGTGGCAGCACTTTTTTAGTTTTGGTTTACCTTTAAGGCGGAGTTGAGTTGTTCTAGGGCTGCTTCTTAGCGAATAAGTTAGAGTTATAGGCTTTTTGACTAGTGACGTCACAGTGGGTATGACGTCATTCATGTTTTTTTAAGGTTTAGCTTTAAGAGAGTGGCAACACTTTTTAGTTTCGATATACCTTTCAGGTGGAGTTGAGTTGTTAGAGTCCTTCATTTAAACAAATAAGTTAGAGCTATAGGCTTTTATTGCGTGACGTCACAGTGGGTATGACGTCATAATTAGTTTTATATCAAAGTTTTGAGCGGTGGCAGCACTTTTTAGTTTCGATTTACCTTTCAGGTGGAGTTGAGTTGTTCTAGGGATGCTTCTTAGCGAATAAGTTAGAGTTATAGGCTTTTTGACTAGTGACGTCACAGTGGGTATGACGTCATTCATGATTTTACAAAATTTATCTTTTAAGGACTGGCAGCATCTTGAGATATAACTTTGAAATGGAGTTGAGTTGTTCTAGGGCTGCTTCTAAACGAATAACTTAGAGTTATGGGTATTTTTGCTAGTGATGTCACAGTGGGAATGACGTCATAACTTGCTTTATGTTAGAGATCGACAAAATACTCACTTGTGATTGGTCGAATTTAAACACATGACTAAATGGACGCTTGTAATTAGCTACACAGTTTAGTAAGACAGGTTTCTACTAAGTTTAGGGTAGTGGTGCCATCTAGGGGTGAATTTAAGAGTCATTTACATTAAATTTCTAAGATCAGAGATATATGCAAATAAAAAAATCTTAACACGACTTTTAAGTTTAATAAAAGTGAAGGCCATTTGCTAAGGGTCTAAAGAACCCTAACCCCGAGCTACACGTGACATTTCAATATTTTACCAAACAATTGTTAAAATATCGACTATCGGACGTTGCCTTCATAGTAACTCATCTACCCACCCCCCTTCCCTAACCAATTTTGAATAAGCTAATTTGAAAGACTTTAGAAAATGTTAATTATTTTTAAGCTAAATTTTAAAAGTGAGGATCCACCTCCATCCCGATACCTCTTTTAGGAAGAATTGGTACCGCCTCACTCCTCCCTATAAAAAGAAAAAAACTTATTCCAAAGAACGTATATTTCTTTGAAATATGAGGTCACTAACCAACCATCCAATACTGAATTTCATAAAAATTTTAGTCGGTCTAAACATTTTTTTCATGAAAATTTTAGTTTTGAAACACATTATTTAAACACTAATGTAAAAAAATTATTTTTAATAGAAATTTTTACTAATACATCTAGTTGCATGTAGCTTTTTCTGAAAAAACTTAATAAATTTCATGGAAATTTTAACGTACCCTTAACAGTTTTCATGAAAATTTTAATTTTGATACAAACAAATTTAACTTTAGCGTTACAGCTTTATGATGTTAACATACATTTACAAACACCCATACCTTACACGGGACTCGAACCCGCAACCTCGCGGTCTAATAATTTTTTTTTTAAGAGAACCGAAAAACGATCGCATCTGGTATTTAAGGCAATGGTTAAGTAGATACTTCATATTGAGTTTGAACTATTGCTAAGGGAGTTCGCACTTTGGGCGTTCTCCACTTTGTTTAGAGTGGCCTTTAGGACATTTTTCAGTGAAAAAAGATTTTCGATTTTTTTTGGTACTTAGATCGTTTTCCATTTTTAGTCCTCAATTATTCATTCACTGTAGAGAATTTGTGGATATTGATACTTGTGTAACAGTACGGGGTACGGGAGATATGTTTATATTTAATTTCATTTAGAAGCTGTCAGTGACGATATCAACTTAAATGTTGGTTGCTTGGTTGAACCCCGAGCAGAGGGTGGAAAGGAAGGACTTTGTGACTAAGCACCTGTCTCCGCGTACATATGTAAGAGAACCAACTACAAAAGACTGCTAAAAAAACTGAAGTAGAACAAACAGACTAGGGGAACATAGAGAGAATGGCACGACCCACTCTTGGAGACTGGAAATTCGTAGTTGAGATGACGTCGTTTATCGAAGAGACGGAAGAAGGAGAAAAGCCGAGGAGAGGAAAGAGCAGAGCGCGTTGAACACAGAAACGGTTTCATTGCAGTAATCTGTGCGTGAGGTTCTCGGTTGACTTACAAGAAATACAAAGAGGCGAAGGAGCCAAACCGATTTTGTGTAAGATGCTGTTCAACGGAAATGAATTGGCAAGAATGCGCAAGATCTTAATCTCTAAATGTCTAGAAGGGACCCAATCAAAGAACGGTCGCTCGAGAGTTTGTTTTGAGAAGCGATGAAAGTAAGTCGAAGAAGCCCACGACTCGTTAAATTCTGTTGAAAGACTTGATTTAATGTAGCGTTTAACGTCTTGGAAGTCTATAATAGGGATAACTGGCAGAGAAGGATTAGACGTTGCCTGTACTGCTAACTTGTCTGCCACCTCGTTAAGGGGGATACCAGAATGGGCATTGCACCATACGAGAATAGTGGGCGATGCCACAGAGAAACGATGTAAGAGATGGATAGTTTCAGAAATTAGGTAACCTCTTTTTGAAAGACCAGTTTTAACCGCTTCCACTACCCCCTTGTTGTCGATGAGGATAACAACTGGACCCTCTTTCAAAAGAAATTTAACAAGATAAAACAGAGCCGCTGTCTCTGACGTGAAGATTGAGGAAAGAGACGGGAGCCGAATAGAGCGGGTGATAGACGAATCCGAATTGGAAATTCCAAAACCCACCCCACCAGTATTCTTGGATCCGTCTGTAGCCCAAAATTCATAATCTGTGAAGCGTTCCCGAAGAGAAAGATAAGAAGCCGAGACAAGCTGTGGAAAGTTGGACCTGCTGCTTGGAAAAAAGTCTGTGAGGCACAGAAGTTTATGAGAGGTGGAAGGATGAGGGGGAAGGCTCAGGCAAATCACGTTGTGTTGCAGGGAAAAAGCCTTAGCCGTGTCCGTAACCACAGGCGAAATATGGAGTTTGTAGAGGCAAGTTTCGAGAAAGTTCGACTTTTGCTGTAGGGAGATGACTTTTAGGAAGGGGGAGATCTGAGCCCATTTGGCCCGCATACGATAAGGAGGAATCTCCCCCAATTTCCGTATAACTTCATTTGGGGCACAAATGAACACACCCAGGGCGAATCGCATAGCTGAATTCTCAACCACTTCATACATCCGTAGGATAGAGTTGCTCTCTTTGAATCGAAGTGAGTTCGCATAATCCAAGCGGGGAAGGAGGACCTGGGAAATGACTTGGGTGATCTGTTTGGATTTTAATCTAGTTCTCCTATTACTAATGAATTTAATTATATTAAGAAATTTTTTAGCCTTTGCACAGCTTGAGACCGCGTGTGCCTTCCATTTGAAATTGGCTTGAAAGATCAAGCCAAGAATCTTTGTTTGAGTGACCCACGGGATGGGGGCCCCTCCGATATTACAAGGCGATGAAAGCTTCACACGTTTGGGAGACAGATCCAGAAGCGACGATTTTTCCACCGCAAAAGATATTTTCCATTTCAAGGCCCACGACTGGATCTCAATTAAGGTCTGTTGGATGTTACCAATGCATTCTTCAGCAGAGGAACCAGGAATAATGAAGGAGATATCGTCAGCGTATACAAAAGGATGAGAGTGAGCCGGGATAGATTCAAAAAGATCATTCATGTAAACATTAAAGAGAAACGGGGAAATGATTGAGCCCTGACGCAAACAAGATATGACAAAAGGGTCCGAAAGGATTCCTCTCCATCTAACCTGAAAGGGCCGTTCGAAAACAAAGTCCTGCAAAAGGAAAAGAAGGCTATCTTCCAGACCAGCCAAGTGCAGTTTCTCCACGAGACCCTGCACCCAAACTCCGTCATAAGCACCCTTTATATCCAAGGACAAGATTGTAACCCATTTCTTCTCTGTTCTTAGGAAGTCAATAAGGAACACAATTTTCTGAAGACAATCCGTGGCCGAACGCCCTGGGAGGAATCCAAACATATTGGTATGGAATAGATTTCTTTTCTGAGCAAACCAAGAGAGACGAAAAAGAATCATGCGTTCTAAAATTTTGCTTATAACAGGAATAAGAGCGATGGGAGGGTAACTTGCCACTGAGTGAGACGGTTTTTTGGGTTTTTGGATAGGGACAATGATGGTTCTTTTCCAAGAAGCAGGAAAACAGAGCGAGGAGAGACAAAAGTTATAAATCTCCAGCAACTTTTGCAGAGCGGAATTAGGGAGGATTTTGAATGCTTTAGCCGAGATACCATCGCTGCCCGGTGTTGAGGACCTTTGGAGAGCGATAGCTCTTTTAAGCTCAGATAGTGAGAACTTCGGAAAAGAGGGCGAATTCCCTCCGCCAGGTGAAACGGGCCGTCTCGAAGCAAGAAAATGAGATTTTTTAAGTAAACCCTTACCAAGCATATTAGCTTGCATATACAGACAGGTGATATGGTTGCTGCCTTCAAGGAAAAAGAAGTTGCTGTCAGGTTTGTTGGGGAAGAGATAGTTGTTGATGCTGTGTACTAAGCCAAAGAGCTTTTTAGGGCAGGAGATCGCGCAGATTTTAGCACCCCAGAAAGAATGTTTAGCTGCAAGAATAACTTTTTTGAAGATAGAAGCTTGTTTCTTATACTCATCCCAATCAACTCTGCAGAGCGATCTACGTGCTCTCCTAAAAGCGCTATTCTTTATCTTCTTTGCTCTAGAACAGGCTCGATTCCACCAAGAGAGAAGACTGTGTTCTTTAGCAGAAGGAACAAGGGAAGAATTGGACCTGACGGCCCGCGAGATGGATTTCTGAACTCCGGAACCGATAATGTTAACTTCAGCCCCAGTCGACTGCGTCACGGGGGGAAGGACTTGAAAGGCATCTTCAATGGAAGAAGCAAAAGTCATCCAATTTGTATAAGCTTTGAGATTCCCAACACGGGGAGGGCCTGTAGCCTTAAAATCGCAATAAATGGGAAAATGGTCGCTTGTGCCCTTTTCAGAGGCTTTTCCCCATGAGAGTCGAAAGAAAAAAGAGGGAGACACAAAGATTAGGTCTAAAACACTACCAGAAGAGGCTGATCTTTCTCTTGTGACGGTGCCATGATTGAGGAGAATAAGTGGATTACAATATACCCATTTAGCTAATTTATTGCCACTAGGAGTTGAGACGGAGTCACCGAAGCAACGACTCCTTGCATTAAAATCCCCACAGAAAAAACAGGGGTTGAAAACAGCACTGGAAAAAAGTAGGAGATCACCAGAGGAGAAGAGGCCCGATGTCCTATGGACATTAATGATTTGAAAGATATGATTGTCAAAGGCCACCCTTACACACAGGATTTCCATTGTGGTCGAGCTCACAAAGGATGGCAAGAGCCACACCGGAAGATTATTTTTAGCCAGGCCACCACCTCTAATCCTGTTAGCCCTAGGTTTACTGAAAAAAAATATAGTCTTTCAGGAGAAGAAGAGAACTGGCGTCGTCCACTCAGGTCTCTTGAAGGCAGATGATATGAGGATCAAGGTGTTGAACAAGAAAGTGAAAAGAGGTGAGATTCGAAGCAATACTCCTACAGTTCCAAGACATAAGGAACACCATACTGAGATGAATAGAAAGAAGAAAAATGATGCTAAAAAAAACGTAAGGGAGGAAACTTACTCCCTAGGCAGGATAAACATTAGTGATACTAAAAAGGAACAATGGCTAAGTCCCTCTCTGGAAGGGACCCGGGTCCAACACAGGGAGAGGACTATCAGGGAAATTCAGTTCGTTAAGTGAAACCTCGTTGATCCCTCTGCTAGGACTGAAGCCTGATTTAGCTAATTCAAGTTCTTCTCTGAGGCGCTTGACTTCTTGAACAAGATTGAGGTTCAGATTCTGAAGATCCGAGATTTGTTTCAAGAGAATAGAGGACTCTGAGACTCTATCTGGACTTTGTGTCGGGACGCAATTTAATATTACTATCTGTTTTAAATCTTCGACGACTTTTCTTAAATCCTCCACTTCATTCCTTAGACTAGTAAGGGAATCTTGATTAGTGAGGGGGGGGGGGGGGAACTCGGAGGAGGACCAAGCCGGCGGTGGTGATCCACTTTGAAAGTGAACTTTGTTCCCCGATTGTATCGGGCCTCTTAGACTGGAACTATCTTCGATTTTTCTTTAATGTAGACTGGGCAGGACGAACTGGTGGCTTCGTGGTCAGCACTACCCCTACGGAAGCAAGCAAGGTCCCTCACACACTCCTCGAAGGGTGGATGTCTGTCCCCACAAGATTTGCACCTATCTTTATTAGTGCATGATCGCTGAAAATGTCCGAATCTTAAACACTTGTGGCAGATTTTGGGGGATTCCACGAAGGGAGTAGTTTTGTAAATTATTCCAAAAAGGGAGATATTCTGACGGGTGACTCGACCCAGCTCTTTCACTAACACGATAGGAATGGGGGAATCAGAACCTGTTTTTGTGAATCTGACAATTTGCGAAAAGTGCACGCCTGCCTCTTTGAGTTCGGTAGCGATATCTTCAAGAGGTACATCAGGGTCGATCCCTCGGATCAGGAATTTTGTTATAATAGTATCTTCTATTATATGCCACAAGACCGGCACAACTCCGATCTTTTCCACTGAGTCAAGCCTATGAACCGTTTCTAGGTTCTTAATTACTAACAACAACTTATTTTGTCTCGTTACAGACAAAACATCGTTAACTCCTTTAATACTCGAGAAAGTATCCCTAATGAGAAGTGGTTTTGAGGTCGGAATGTAGCCAGAACCTTGTGTCACTGAGAAGATTACCCGGACTTCCAAGAAACCATTTGAAAAAGCGTAATCCGCTTTTTCGATGTTCGAAATGTTCGCAGCGTAAACTCTATCGCTGAGCCGTGCTTCTTTGGGGGTAAGAAATAAATCTTCCTCCGATTCTTCGCGGCAGTGCTTGAGCGACTCCTGCATTATCACCGTGGAACACCCTCTTCTCGGGGGTGTTCTAGAAAATGAACACAATATAACAATAAAACTTGTTACTTAACAGTAGCAGACGTAAATAATTTTTAAGCAGTCCAACTGGACTGGAAAGGGACAGGAGACCGCAGTTTGAAGTTCAAAAAGCCCTAGAAACTATAGCAAGAACAACCGCAACCAACCATCGTACTCACCGAGGGACTTCAATGTTCCTGAGATAAAACAATTTACTTACTCCAATTTAAAATTGCCGACCGCCAGCTTGGGCTGAATTGTGATCAATATTTTTTAATACTATTGACGATATTAATTATTTATATTTTTTTCCATTCAATGTGTTTTAAAACATCCATCACTTTGGTTCTTTTAAAGGAATTGAAGATATTTTGGACATTTGCCGTGTGCCATCTTTCTTTTCTAAAAACTTTGCGGGATGAGATAATGATTGATTGATTTGTGTTCGCAAGATACCTATTATATTTGTGTACGCAGTCCATCAATGTATAGGAGAAAATAATAGACTTCTAGTGTAAAAATGTCGATTTGTAAAACTCGGATCGGTATTTTTGATATTTTTTGTTCGATATTCTTTTTTATTTATATTTTTTCATTCAATTCGATTTTATTGTGGATCAATTTTAAAAAAAGGGCTCGATAAAATTTCGAAAATTTGCCGACTGTTCACTTTCTAAAACTTTGGGGGGACGAGACGCCCCCTTCGCCCCCCCCCCCCCCCCATTCGCGTCGTCCTTGCTCATACCTCTGAATATATAATTAAACCTGAAATCTCATATCTCGATCTGTTGAACGGAACGGAAGCTAGAGGTCTATCCCAGATAGCATGCAAGCTTACGAAAACCTTGTCATATGCTTGTCATTAGACTTGCAGTTCTAAGCTTGCCGAGTAACCCTCTAATAAAAGGGTTTGAAAAGGGCAGCCGTGAAAAGCTTGGAAAGTAACACCTTTCGAAAAGGATATGTAAAGGGTCGAATTCCAGGGCATCAGCAACCCCCCCTTTTCGAAAGGGTAGGTAAAGGGTCGAATTCCAAAGGCTGCAGTCTTTCCCCTCCCCTTGCCGCAGATCAGATAAGATCTCCCCCGTAAAACGTGTGTGACTAGACGCATCTTGCAACCGGTTTGAGTTTGGCATTCGAATGTTGGTTAAAGAGCTTGACCAAGAGCTTGACGGACACGGAAGATGAAATACTTTCATCTTTAATTCCCGCTGTAAAAACCGGTACGTGCGTTGTTTTATAATTATAATTAATTAATTTTTTATCAATCTGCAATAATATTATTAAAACGGAAGCGTTGGAACGTTTTATCAAATTCTTAAAGAAATAGGCTTAATTAGTTGTTGACACATAGTAACGCAGCCTAGAAAACATTAACAATTTTTTCATAGACAAGTAACTTTTTTGTTTCTTCGAAAAGTTTTATGGGCCGAAAAAAAATCAGCTATTTTTGTGGCGAAAAGTTATTGAATTGCGTTGGGGTAGAATTTTTTAAATAGTACATGCTTTGTTATAAACAATAGCTTAATTCCATAATTCACTCTGAGCGTAATTTCTACCTCGTAACACGTTTTTACGATACTACAATTTATAAATCTGTACTTAAGATAAACTATCAGGAGTGCAATGTTAAACACTAAATTGCATTTATGGGATCCCGCATTTTATGATAGTTTACTTCTGAGGTACAGAAATGTTCCTTATGTGCTGTAAGTTTAACATAATGAAATGAAATTTAGCCGTGTTTCACCAACATTCCCTTAAATACAGACAGGGCAGCCGACAGGATTTTCAGCCCCTATGCAAATGTGACTCGGGCCCAATTACCCTCCCTCGCCCATATACACATATTAGCGTCGATACTAAAAAGATAATATCTCCACAGTTATTATAACCACATGCATTCAGGACATTTAACCTAAGAATAAGATGAAGCAATAAATGATTATACATTTTTTCATTGTTTGGGTAAACAAATACTAAACTTGCTGCGTATTCTCAAACCAGAAATATAGAGAAAACGAGAAAAAACAAAGATAAATTAGAGGAGTAAGATGAACTGATAGCACTGTTCTCAAATACCAACTTAAAGTTAGCGGCCCCCTGGTACCTTCCCAGTCAAAATACAGAGCAATCAGAATGCGCTATATGAGTGCGCCCATGATGCGTCACAATTCCAATTGCATCGAGCTTTTGTTGACGTTCGTTGTTCTCTTGTCTCCGACTGAGGTAGACGGCAAATTTTGCTGTAAAATTTTACACATGCGCGTGTTGCTAAAACGACCTTTGCTTTTTATACACTTGATTGGAAAAACGCGAGTTCGATTTCATCCAAAACGAAGAAAAAAATTGATGTGAAAAATCGAGAATTTAAAAAAGAATGAACTAAATCGTATGCGTTAATTAACACCAATTTTGGACAGCTGACTTGTCTCATTCAGGCCCGTAGCCAGCCAAAGTTTGTAGGACGGGCAAAAATTTTCCCAGGAGGGGCAGAAATATAAATTATTTAATTGGTTTTCAATTAATTTTTACAATTGAAATTTTTACAATTATTACAAATTTATACATTTTTTACAATTCGTAAAAGAGTATTTATTAGAGCACTTTGTGAAGTACATATACAAAAAAATATTTAAAAAAAGAAACATTGTTAATGTATTTTTGATGTAATTTTATTTTTATTAATTCTTTTAAAGATTCTACACCAGAAATTTTTTTGATAAAAACAAAACTTTCAATTAAAATTTTTTTAAAGTATATTTAATACTATTCTATTCCTTTAAAATATTCTATGCTTGTCCATCTCTTAATTTTTCACACATTTCAACTTAAGAATATCTACTTTAAAAATAATTACAAATATAAAAATTAGTAAAAGTTACTTTTACATAAAAAGTTTTTTTTAACATAAAAAGTTTTTTTAACATAAAAAGTTTTTTCGAAGTTCTGTTCTTACATTTCTATTTAAAAATATATATTGTTAAACAAATTACATTTTTCTATCATTGGTCTTGTGGAACAGCTACATAACTCGTTAACAAACTTTTCATTTAAGAAATTCTTTCAGCAATAAAAAGTTATTTACATTTTTATATAAAAACTATATCTTTAATATATATATATATATATATATATATATATATATATATATATATATATATATATATATATATATATATATATATATATATATATATATATATATATATATATATATATATATATATATATATATATATATATATATATATATATATATATATATATATATATATATATATATATATATATATATATATATATATATATATATATATATATACACATTACTAATAGAATTTCATTTTCCTTTATTTTCTCCTATCATTTTCAATACTCTGAAAAATTTATCAGATACTATTATAATATAAAAACCCTTTTTCTATTTATTTGCATATTTTATTAATTATAATATAAAATAATAGAAATTCATTTTTCTATTCTTGGTCTTATATTAAACATTTTGAAACTTTTTAAAATACATAGCGTAACAAAAAAATCTAAAATAAAATGATAAATGTTAGTATAATAGCAATTTCCTATCTTTACACCATATTAAACAATTTCAAAACTCTTATCTCTACTTAAAATGCCCAAAACACTAGATTTGCCATCCTTTCGTGGCCCATTGACATTCTTTAGGGACAATTTATGGCCGTCAAAGTGGAAAAGGTAGATTCGCAAGTTGCTGTGCTTCAACCAAAGGTATCAACAGCAGCAAAATGTTCGTTTCTATTCAATCATAGATATAAAGGTTTACAAATGATTGGGATAAAATTTTCCAGGACAGGCGAAGATTTTTCCAGGTCTTGCCCCACTCTGGCTACAGGCCTGGTCTCATCTGCCATGATTTTTATACTATAAAAATGTTCGTTGTTAAAAACTCGTATTTCCGCTCTTTAAATGTACTGCGATTCTGATGATTATTGAATGTTTGGCTCTTTGCACAGAAACGTCTGCCGAACCCTGGTAAATGTAAAAAAGGTTTTGGTAATAGAAATAGTACACCAGCGTTAATTGGGTGCTCTCATGATATGTTTTGGCTTTATAAAATACTGTAATACAGCCTCTAAAAAAAATTATCTCAATAATATTCATTTCTAAACATTAAAATACAAGAATTAAAATAAATTATTGTTTTAATTTTTTCGTTTCAATAAAAGTTAAAATGTCCTTATGTGTACTGATTTTTAAGAAAATAGTTTGTTAAAACATCTTGTGAAATGCATATCGGCTTCCATTTATTTATTCCTAGTAAGAGGTTACATTTTTCGAAAGCTATTTTATTGGCTTATTTAGGTAGAAAAATGAAGAGGCAAACTCCCATACGCTAGAAAATATTTCCAACTGATAGTTTTTGTAAGAAAGAAAAGCAACGAACAGACATTTTGGAAACTTTCGAAAACAGCATTTTAGATTATGTGACCTTTATTTAAACAGTTTAAGGTCTCAATTAAATTCATTTCATGGTATTCGAGGTTATTGCATATTCAACATAATAGGCCAAGAAATACATATAAACTTATAAATCAGCATACTAAAATATCGTATTTTCTAGACAAACTAGAAAGGATAGGACAAAAACAATATAAAAAATTTTTTTTTTTAAAGTTTTAAATTTTAAAATAAAATTTCAATTATAAAAGTTTGCTATCGATTAATCGAGTACTACAATTTTACAGAATTTTCTGATATTTTAGAAAAACTTATTAAATAACTAATGATTATTAGATAATTTTTATCTCAAGGCAAAATTTTCAAACAAATCAATGTATTGGATTTCAAAACAATTACGTATTTACCATTTTAACAATTTTACGGACATTTTTAAAAAAAGCAGTATAAAAAAAAAAAAGATTTTTTTTCTTTCTTTCTCCCCCCCCCCCCCCCCAATAGTATTACTTAAGGGTAAAATAATCAAAAGGGTAAAATAATATCATAAGGGCCTAACATTTTACAAAACGTTGCCTGCAAATTGAACCAGGTAGTTCTCAAATATTAAAAAATTTCTACATAAATTACAAACACAATTAATTAATAATCATTTTAGATATGCATTAATTTCTGGTGATACGTTCTTACATAAGTAATGAATTTATCATTTCCTTATTGCTTGGTTGTTTTCAGATTATCTGGCGCCTTCAGCAACACGAGGGCTATAATGCGCCGAAACATTCGTCATTAGACAAGCCAACATACATTTACCAACACCCATGCCTAACACGGGACTCAAACAAGCAGCCTCGCGGTCTATAAGCTTGCACTCTAAACACTATACCGTTTGGTCGGCCATTTCCTTTTTAAATCAATGAATAATATAAATACCATTTACCCAAATAACAAATGCTTTTGAGAATGTAAACTTGGTATTTTGAAAAATAATTATTTAAACTTTAAATAAATAAATCTTTAAACAAATTACTTTTATTGGTATCGATAGCTAGCTTTTGAAATTAGTTTTAAAAAAATTCAATTTTAAATGTATAAATTCTAAATCTTGACACACATACTAAAATTAAATGTTACTCTGAACTCATACATTCTTATCAATCGTATATTGCAAGCCCACTTTAAGGACACTCCGGTGCATCCCCAAGGCATGTCTGGTCTTTTGTCAAAGAGCAGACATGCAGCATGTGTGGCCAATTAACCAATTTCCCAAGGCTATAACGCTGTTGTATGGTATTGACAGATACACCGAGCCCAACTGCTTCTTGGTTTGCGGGGCGGGGGTTAGAAATAGAGGAGGTGCTTTTCTCCATCTGAAGTTAAAAAAAAAAAAATTCGGTACCTTTTGTCTTTTTGTTTTGTTGTATGGATCCAATAAATTTTAAAATTTTTTAGTAAAACAAGATATCGCGGGTTCTTCTTGACAAGCCCTTCTTTGTTTTTATTTAAATTTTATTTTAGTTACTGTGTTTTTAATTTTGGCGAATTTTCTAATCGCCAAATGTCCTATGCTACATCTGTTCCAATGTCCCTTTCAAACTCTGTTTAAAATACATTTTCCAATATTTCTCAGAAAATTTGCGTTCCACAACTCAAAAGATCTGACTGCAAAATGCTGAAACCCAACTCAAAGCTATCTCCTGAAGTTTGAGGTAAGCTTTTTTTTTTTACTTTTGTAATTTTTAATCAAATGTGCGTAGTGTTAAAAACAATGAATTCTTCTGCTAGTCGCTTTCCTGGTAACCTTGTTGACCAGCTCTTCAAAAACTACTTCATTATTTTCTGTTGTTTATTTTATTACTTTTTTCATGTTTTTTAGTATTATGGAGTGAAATTATAATTTTTCTAATGTTTATTTTTATTTAGTCACCATTTTTTTTAGTGTGTTTATAGGCTATTTTCTTGTAGAGCAGTCTCAATCTTTAAAATTTTATTTTATTATTTCATTTGATTATTAATTTTTTGCAGTCACATTTTAGAATTGGAGGATCAGTACTTCTACTACACTTTTTTAGTAGTATTATAGTTACTCACTATTTAGTTTTTTTCTTTGGTTTTCTGAAAGAAAAAAAAAGACTTTTGTCTGCTCTTGCCATATTCATGTAACGCCTTAAAAAACTGAACATTTGATCATAATAGGAAAGAGGGTTGGGCAGCTAATATTAAAAAATAATAAAACTAGTTATAAATTAAAATTACTCACTTTTTAACATTATGAAAGGAAATTTAAAACTGCAGTGTTTCACAACTATTCTGTTAAGGTATTGAAAAACAAATAATCTTACAATTCTACATTATAACGAAAAGAACATTTAATAAACATTAGTGCCGTTTCTAAAACACAACTTAAGCATGTGTTATTAAAAAAACGTAAGCATGAATGTTATAAATAAAATCAATGTAAACACATAATACAAACAACGCAAGAAGTAACATGTTAAAAAATCAACGCTGGTGTATACAGTGAAATTTATTAAATGTTAAATATTGTTATGTTATAATGTAAACACTGTTTATTGGTGTATTCTAAATCCCCTAAACAAGGCAATTTCATTGGCTACTGAAACCAAATTTTTATGTTGTTGTGAATTGACAAAAAGTGCCAGTCTGTTCAACCTTGTTTTGCTCATAGAATTTCTTAATATGATGTTAATGATCACAAAGTTGAAAGCTCAGAAGTTTCAATTGAAACTGGTAAAATACATTTTTTTTTAATAAGTGACGTATATTCGGAAATATGTCTACAGAACATTCTGCGAAAGCATCAAGAAAACCTTTCTACAGGGTTACTACAAAAGAATCATTCATTTTCAAAACAAGATTTATTCAAAAGTATTATACTTTTAAATAAATCGGATAAACTTGAGCACCACCTGGAGCATAAAACTTAAATATTTTGCGGTTGTTTTCTTGTACCAATCATATTTGTAAGTATAATACTTTTGAATAAGTCGGGTTTTGAAAATGAATGATTCTTTTCTAGTAACCCTGTATTTTGTTTTCCATATTTCCTAATCTGCTTCGATGATGTTTTGAAAACCAAGAAAACCTCTTTCATAAAATTTTACCAGATTTTCTATGGCACATTTGTATTATTGGTATCAGGAAGGAGAAGTCTTTGTGTCTACGCATGCTCTTCCAGGGAACCAGTAAGTTTTCTCTGCTCTGACCATCTGAAGGACGTCATGACCCCAGCATATAGAAATGAGAAAAAAATGTAAAATCGGAAGAGTTTGAAATGAAATAGATGTGCTTGTATTTTTGTGTTCATTTCTCGTTGTTATAGTTATTTTGAAAAAATTACTGATTCGAAAAGTTAGTTAAATGAGGATATTAAGTATTAACTATTTACAAAAATTGTTACATTACACTTGGAAATATAATTTTTCTCAATTTTCAGGGAGCTGTAGCCCTATCAGCCTCCTCCCTGTATACGCCACGGACTTCATATGGCTAAGCAATCCTACGTAAGTAGAATCCTTTATTTGTTCTGATCTTCAATACCAAATTATTAATCGTGGTGAAACAGGGAGTGTTAAATTTTTATCGAGCGAGTGGGGTACTTTCATTTCACCTAAAATTATAAAATAGCATCTAAGAAAAATCGAATATTTCAATAACGTACGTATTAGAGGCATTAAAGTTTCAATAAAGGATGTATTTTGAATTCTTTAAATTAACTTCGATTTTGTGTGAGTGTCGATAGAGTGCAAGTCTGCGGATGCTTAATTAACCCACCTTGCCGTCATCCAAGCGGGCTGAAAGTTGGTAGATAGATTCGATGTCGATGGCAATACATTCTTTCACATTTTGGGGCTGTTATTGTCACTAAAAAGTTGCTTATACGGAATACTAATAAACTAACTTGCCTTCATCCAATCGCGCTAAAATAGCAGTAAGCCGATCATTGTTGAAACTCTTTGATATTGCCAATTTTTTTTTAAATAAATAAATAAATAATAAAATTGTTTTAATCAAAATAAAAAAAAAAAAAGATGTTTGGATGTGAATGCATAAATGCACGTTCATTTCTAATAAATACTTTTTGAAACGTAGTTTGCAACACATTTTGCTGATATAAATGTGTTTGATATTTAAAATTAGATACAAGCACCAAGCACACTGTTAACAGAATCGGCGCTGTGTTAATGAATATAAAAATTGGCGATGTATATAAAGGATTAATATTTAAAACTTTGTTTTCATGGGTTATATAATTATGTCTCGCGAAAAAAAAAAAAAGAATAACGTCATTTGAAAATGAGTCAAAAATTCACAAATATTTGAGTTCGCAGCTGTATGCGACTAAAACAATTTATAGAGGGATCTGTCTTGACGAAATAATTAATTTCTTCAAGAAGTTTAGCTAAATATTATAATTTTATTTAACAATATCAATAGCATGGTTTATTTCATATGTATTTAAAGTTTTGCGAACCAAAACGCAAATTATTTTGTAAAACTTGGCAATTCTCTAGTAAAAGTTCCCGCGCGGAAAGAGTTTCTACTAAATGTCCCATGCAAAAGAAAGAAGAAAAAAAAAATTCGCCACAAGACTCTGCTTCTCGGAGTTGACAGGAGTGAACTGCCCCCTATAAATCAACACCACAGGAGGTGAGGAAGCTGACCAGACCCCCCAAACCTCGAAGATCCCAAAACCGCCCGAGAACCCCCTGCAGAACAAATAGTTCTCGGGCGCTGTATGTTTCAGGGGGTTAAGATTATTTTAACACGTATTTGTGGAAAGCAAAATTAGAAAGCCAAAACTATTTATGTTGAAACTTTCAAAGCTCTAGGCCTATTAGAAGTCGCTTTTTGTTAAAAAAAAATAATTCAAAGAATCAATCGAAAATCAAATTAAAATTTTAACATTCTGTTTGTCAATAGTCCAATTAGAATGCCAAAACTACTTGTATTGAAAATTTCAGAACTGTAGCCCAAATAGAAATCGTTTTGTAAAATATTTTTTAATTAATTAAAAAAGAACTAAATAAAAATGTAAAATTATGTTTTTCAAACGTCCAATTAGGAGGGCACAACTACTTATGTTGAAAATTTCAGAGCTGCAGCTCTATTAGATATCGTTTTGTTAAATATATATTAATAAATTAAAAAAAAAAAAAAAAAAAATAATAATAATGATAATAATTAAAAAGGAACTAAATAAAAATTTGAAACTCTGTTTTTCAAAAAAAGGCCAAATAAAAGACAAAACTACTTATGTTGAAAATTTCAGAGCTGTAGCAATATTGGATATCATTTTGTAGAATAGTTATTAATTAATTAAATAAAAAGAACTAAATAAAAATTTAAAATTCCGTTTTTTAAAAGTCCAATTAGAAGGCTAAATCTACTTATGTTGAAAATTTCAGAGCTGTAGCTCTATTAGAAACCGTTTTGTAAAATATTTATTAATTAATTAAAGAAAAAACTAACAACAAATTTAAAATTCTTTTTTTCAATAGTTCAATAAGAAGGCCAAAATTACTTATGTTGAAAATTTCAGAGCTGTATCTCTATTTGAAGTCACTTTGTAAAATAAAAGTTAGTTAAAATATTAATTAAAAAAGAACTAATTAAAATTTTACATTCTGTTTGACATTCATAAATTAGAAGGTCAAAACTTCTTGTGTTGAAAATTTCAGAGCTCTACTCCAATTTTAAGTAGGTTTCTATAACAGATCCACAAACAGACAGACACACAGCTTGTTTTATTATTATAGATTTTAAATTTGTTTATTTTTTTCAGATAGAAATGAATGGGATTCCCTTTAGTTTTCCTCAAGAATCTCCCAGAAACTTCTTGTCAGATGCAGCAAATAAATGAAGAAATATTTGTAGTATATATTTAAAATCATGTTTAAATTATATTCTTTGTATAAAATGAAAAAGCAACTCATTTGTGTTTGTTTACTTCAAAATAAAGAATTATCTAAAAAAGAATTATCAGTAAAAATGCATTTTTAGTTGTATATGTTTCTAATAATAAAACTATAAGTAGCTTGGATTAACCCTTTAAAACAAATTTTAATGCAATTTAAATTGTCTAACGCAACCTACTAAGATCTCAATGCATTTTTTTAATAATATATACATAATTTTTTATTGAATTTTGAATCTTTATTTTTTTTTAAATTCTTTACAAAAAAAAGTAAATTATGTTTATTATTCTAGTAAGTTCTACCTAGCAAATAAATTAAAATTTATCAATAAATTGGGTTATGATTGATACCATTAAAGGCAAATTGTAATTAAATTCCTATAGAATAAATATTAATTTTTCATTAGCCACTAAATTTAAAGCATTTTCCGACAATATTGGAACTCTCCCAATTAAGTGTTTCTTTTTGAACACAAAAGATAAATGATACTTTATAAAGGAAAGTTTTTGCAACCTTTCCTATATCTACAGGGTGGGAACCTCAGAGTGAAAAGGTTTACACACCCTTTACAGTGAAAACCTTTTGGCAAGCCTATTATGAAAAGGCTTATACAACCCTTACGGCAAAAACCGTGTGGCAGGCTTATCACGAAAAGGTTTACACACCCTTTACTGCGAAAACCTTGTGGCAAGCTCATCCCGAAAAGGTTTACATACCCTTTACGGCGAAAGCCTTGTGGCAAAGGGGGTCATGAAATGGTTACCAAAAGCTTGACGTCTGGAGACTAGGACCCTTTCTTCAAGGTTTTATGATGGTTACTCCCTTGTCATCTGAACCTTACTCCCTTTTCGCTTGAGAGGTTTAGACAAGGGTTTTAAAAGGATAAAATGCTATCTGGGATATATATCGGTAAAGTTTCATTACCACCCTGTATATGTGCCATAAAAAGTTGTGTGTTTTTTTTACATATGAAAACATTAAATCATTTTTTATCAGTGTTACTAAAAACTTAAAGGTTAATGTTATTTTTTAGTAGTTTTCAGACGGATTGAGTGTTTTTAAAAGTGGGGAGATGGATTTCAGAGGTTTTAGAAGTGGGGGGACGCATGGGTATTTTCTTGAAAAGTAGGGGGACGCGTCAACCCGCGTCTACCCACACTTCTAGCACTGACAATAACGGATTTCACACTTTACCGGTAACAACCATTAAATTACGTAAAATAAATTTCACACCAAAAACTTTTTTTTGTCTTCTTTTGTTCAGCAGGCGAATTATAGAAAATTTTGCAGCGGGCCCAATTAGCCCTTGAGCCAAGTAATGTGGGAATGTTGGTCTAGAAATAAGTTTTCATTTTAAGTTGCTGGCGTAGTAGGCAAACATCCTGGTTTCAATACTTTTCCTTTTGCGCAATAATAAATATGTTCAGTAAAAAAAATACATAATAGTTAAATTTAGAAGGAATACATTTTTTAAACTTTGACCTTGGTTATTTTTATAGAATAATGCTAGAACATATTTTTTTGCAAAAAAAAACCCGCTGATGAACAAGCTACATGCACATATTTCATACACGACATGGTTTAGTATGGATTTTTTGTATGCCAAAACTTGTAACCATTTAACTAGTAACACATTATTAGCGCAACACAATTCACCTTTTTTTGCTCTTCTTATTAAGCATTTGTAAGTAGCAGTTGTTTTTGACGTCCTTAGTTAAAAGTTCAATAATTTTTTTAAACACTTTCACTTTCATTGTCTACATGTTTACCAATAAAATTAAGTTGTATTTGTGCAGGGGCTGATAATTATGGGAGTGTGTCCTGTCTGTTTTCTTCTTTTTTTTTAATAATATTATTTTAACGTGGCCAATCATTTTGTTTTCCAGTTTCAACATTTTCTCCCCTAAATTTAATCTGTTTTAATTTGATGGTCTTTATAAAGAATCTTATAAATATATCTTTACATATACATAGTTCATTGCAATAATGCAATGCATTATTGCAATGAATTAATGCAACCCATTAAGTATCTCTTTCTCTATGTCCTATTAAAATTGTTTTTTTAATACTTTATTGAGAATGATTTTTTTACTTATTAAAAATAGAATGAACCAAGTAGATTCTGCTATTCTTTTCGTTTTGCATAATTTTCAATATAGGTAGTGGTATTTATAGCCCCAATAAAGGTAAGCACGTTACAATTACCATTAAATTCATGTTTCTGTATTTTCTCGTTATTTTCTGTTTTGTTTGAATATTAAGAACATTTTATTCGCATTTTTAGATATCAATATGTTGTAGTTGCATAAGTGTAACTTGGGTATGTTCTGCAATTATGACATACATTTTTCTTGTCTTGGATAGCGTGTTTTCCATTCTTAATAGAGTTTCTTTGTGTAATGTTTTTTTATACTTAAATGTTACGTAATTTATACTTCGTGAACTTAAAACAATTTTTTCATTTGCAAACAATATGTGGGAGTATTATTTGTTTTTAATAATACTCCCACAAAAAGACCATTTTATCTGTGCTTTTATTAAAAAAATAAATATTTTTAATAGTTCTCACCCTACTACTCCAGTTTAAAAATGTTAATTGAATTTATTCATTTTAAATTGCGCATGACAACCATTAATTAATGTTTTAGAAGCATGCATCAAAGTTTGTGGGTTAACCATACATGATTTTATGTCTAAGCACACAATTACTTGATAAAATTCAGCAAGTTTCAGTGAAAAACCTGTACCCATTTAGCTGACAGTAGTTGAAATTTAACTCCACATCAAATAAAAACTATTCAACTGCAAGTGCTCGCATGGCAATTTAGCCATTTTGTATGTGATTAATATTGTAATTCACCATTTTTGTGGTACATGTGACATTTGTAGTATAATTTTTTGAAAAGCTTGGTCATACAGGCAACTTCTTGGTAAAAAAAAATCTGTATATCTCCAAAAATATGTTTGATAAAACTAAATTGGGCATGGAGTAAGCTTAAATGATATGTAAATTATTGAACCGAAATTAGTTTACCTGAAATCAATTTACTTTTTATTTAATTTCATTAATTAAGTGACCAAGATTTACCCCGGTTTATTCTTGGTCATATTTAAATATCGGCCACGACTTGTTTTTATATTTTTGAATTTTAAAAGTAAATTTACATGATAAACTATCACTGGCTGTGTGGTTAATGCTGGGATTTGGCATGTCAAAAGGTGCCAGGTTCGAATCCAAGGCTAGGCATGATAGTCTGGAGAACAGAGACTGGAAAAGGGGTCTTACCTTGCAAAAGGTTATGTAATTCTGATTTTTTAATATGTTATAAAGGTTGGTCCCGTGGTTTATAAACCAAGTTTTCGACCTCCTAATCCTTTTGCGTTCTCCGTGGTGCACAAAAAACCGAGACAATTTTCAGTTTATATGTCGTAACTCATTGCCAATGCATCTTGGAAACAAACATTATATTCAAAAGTTATAGAGTATTAAATTTGCCACAACTTCTGAGTACATAGTTTTTTTTGTAGAACTATTATGTAAATATTTACGCTGCATTAAAGTCAAAACGTTTTCGTAAAAATGCTACTTTTTTAAGATTTGTGTTGAGTTTTCTTATTATATGTATCTCCAGAATGGTATGTCTTAGAGACAAATTTTGTGAATAAAAATTGTAGAACAGTAAATTTCCTACAAGTTTTATACAACAAGTTATTTTCTAGGACTAATAACAAAGGAGCTACTCTGCTTTGTGCATTTTCAGTGGCGCACAATTTTTTTTTTTTTAATTTTATAGATCATACCTCTTTGGCAATGCATCTTAAGAACAAATACTAAATTTAAAACTGGTTGAGTATTAAATTTGCTATAACTTTTGTATACAATTAATTTTGTAAAGCTATTATGTAAATAGTTGCGTAGCATCAAAATAAAAACTTTTTTGTAAAAATGCTGCTTTTTTAAGTTTTTTGCCGAGTTTTTCGATTATATCTTCATAACAGTAAGTCGTAGAGAAAAATGTATTATGCAAAAGTTGTAGAACTATAAATTTGCTATGAGCTTTACACAAAAAGTTACTTTCTTGGACTAAAAGGAGCTACTCTTCTTTGAAGGCTTACAAAATGATAACCTATAATATTTTATGTATTGGTAGGGATGTAAAAATAGCTTTTTACTGTGCAAAGTCTGACAATTTTAATAAAAAAAATATATATATATATAGATGTAATACTAGTGATAATGTAAAATAAAAAGTGGAAATATATTAAATAATGTATATATCTGTTTATAATAATAGTAATATCAAATTTGCCATTTTGCAGTAGTGCACTAAAATGTTCTGCATTCTGAAATAAAAATGAGAAATAGGCTGCATTCAAGTGGCTAATTCTATATCACGTGGGGTAGAGATCTTTTGAGATAGAATAGAAAAATCTCAAGTTGGGTGGCATAAGTGACTTGTAAAGGAATTCTTTTAAAAAGAGAATACCGCAAAAACGCCATATACTGTGGATTGAGATTTGCCACTGCTGAGTTCGGGAAAGAAGATTAGAAGAACCGAAAAACAGTTTAGCTGTTTCTTTCTCACCTCTCCCCCACCACTAACCATCCCAACAGAATATCAACCACTCAGTGTAGTTACTTAGTATTGGAATACATGTGCTGTAATGATAGCTGCTTTGTCGTTTCCAGTATTACAGGAATTTGTAAAGATCTTCCTCGATCCTAATGCCAGTGTTTCTGTTAATTCTTAAGATTAAAGTACATATTAAATATAAAAGCTTGCTAAATTGTGAAGTAGGTTTTCCATGAACTTTATTTCAAGTAAAACAAATCACCTCTACTGAGCTTCTATCAATTTTGAATCCAAAGATATTCAGTAGTATTGCCACATAGCAAAAAACAATTACACTATTTTTCTTCTTCTTTTAAATAAGGGGAAGTGTTGAAGTTGTATTTATAAGAAAAATAATAGTGTAATTGTATACCTGTATAGTATAACCTGTTAATTTTTAAGATTAAAGTAAATTAAATATAAAAGCTTGCTAAATTGTGAAGTACGTTTTCCATGAACTTTATTTCAAGTAAAACAAATCCGCTCAGCTGAGCTTCTATCAATTTTGGAGTCAAAAGATATTCAGAAGTGTTGTCACATAGCAAAAAACAATTTACACTATTATTTTTCTTATAAATACAACTTCAACAGTTTCAAGCATCACTAAAGCAGGATCAAGCATTCTTGTTGCTCTCTATGGTGGTGACAGGGCAACAAATTTAAATGCTTTGCGTTATAAGCAATTTTCCAAATCAACAACTGGCAGCTAGTTAAGTCTGTCAAAGCTACCACCTACCCAAGATGCTGCCACGTACCATGTCTTTCGCACAAACCATCAAGTACAGACATGGATGGGCGAATTGAAAAATCCTCTGGACTGGGGATGGAAGTTAAGGACAATAAAAGACTTCTTCATATTACAACCACCAGGGACCAGCTCCACTATCATTCCTGACCTACATTTCATGCCAGTGCAAGATAGGATGCACTAATGCCTGCTGTTGTAGAAAGGCTGGTCTCGTGTTCCATAATATATAAAAACTGTCATGGATAAACCTGTGACAATATAGCGAACACCATATTGCTGACAACGATGAAAACGATTCAACAGACCTCTTAATTTAAGTAGAGGAGGAACTAACCGAGCCTTCGTGGCCAAACAAAACTAAATCTAGGAAGTTATAAGTTTTCTAAATTGTACGTTTTCATTGATATTACTATTATTATAAATAGATTTATACATTTTTATTATATTTCTACTTTTTGTTTTATAATACTATTATTTTAATACTTACATTGTTTGATTTTTTATTAAAGTTGTCAGGCTTTGCAGTAAGAAACTGTTTTTAATATGGGATCTTACCAGTAGCTCTTTTGTTATTAGTCCTATAAAATTACTTTTTATACAAAACGTAGCAAATTTAGGGTTCTACAATTATTGTTCAATACATTTCTATGGTATACTTGTATGGATATCATCTAAAAACTTAATAAGAATCTTAAAATGGTATTTTTACATTTTCATGCAATGGCTTTACAAAACAAACTTTACTTACATAAGTTGTATCATCCTCCTCCTTTCTTAAATATTCTACAGCTTAAAATATTTTTTTCTCTCTAAAATGCAATGTAAAAGGATATGATCGGTATACTGAAAAAAATCCAAAATTTCAGAATTCAGAAAGTTTTTGGTGCACTATGGCAAAAATGGTTAATTGATATTACTGGTATTATATATAAACAGTATATACATTATTTAATATATTTCCACTTTTTATTTTCCATTATCATTAGTATATATCTATATTGTTTTATTTTTTTTTTATTAAAATTGTCAGACTTTGCAGTAAGGAGCTATTTTTACACCCCTACCTATACATAAAATATTATGGGTTATCATCTCGTAAACCTTCAAAGGAAAGTAGCTCCTTAGTTATTAATCCTAGAAAGTAACTTTTTGTGTAAAACTTATAGCAAGTTTTTCGTTCTACACTTTTTGTACAATACTTTTTTCTCTACGACTTGCTGTTATGTAGATATAATCGAAATATGTACTTAAAAAAGCAGAATTTAAAAAAAAAGTTTTTACTTTGTTGCTATGTAACTCTTTATATAATATTTTTACTAAACCCAATTGTATGCAAAAGTTGTAGCAAATTTAATATTCCACAACTTTTAAATTTAGTATTTGTTTTTAAGTTGCATTGCCAAAGATCTATAAACTGAAAAATATATTTTTTTTTGGGTGCACCACGGAAAATGCACAAAGCATAATAGCTCCTTTGTTATTAGTCCTAGAAAATAACTTGTGGTATAAAACTTGTAGAAAACTTACTGTTCTACAACTTTTATTCTACAATTGTTGCTCTATAATTTTTTCTCTAAGACTTACCATTATGGAGATATAATAAAAAAACTCGACACAAATCTGGAAAAAGTTTTGACTTTGATGCTGCGTAACTATTTACATAATACTAGTTTGACAAAAAACTTTGTATACAAAAGTTGTAGCAAATTTAATACTCTATAACTTTTGAATATAATATTTGTTTCTAAGATGCATTGGCCAAGAGTTATGACGTTTAAACCAAAAAATGGCTCTGTTTTTGGTGCACTACGAAGAATGCACAAGGGTTAGGAACAGAATCGAAAACAGTTTATAAACCACTGGACCGACCTTTATAACATATTAAAAAATCGGAACTACATAACCTTTTGCGAGGCAAAATGTCTCTATTCCCTGGACTATGAATGTTCATTGTAGTTCGGAATCCCCATTCAGCTGTAGACCCTGGCCCTGAATAGCTATTATTGTGCATAAAAACAGGTTATTGAGTGTATAAACTAACCTCTAGGCATCAACGTCATTAGTTTTATCATAGATATTCAAGATTCCCCCCAAATATTTTTTATCCAATTTTCCAGTATTCCAATTTTCCATATATTCCATATAATTTTCCAATCCAATTTTCCATATATTTTTTATCCAATTGCTTCATTATCACTTTCTGTTAATAGTTAATACAATTATATTGAAAAGCATTGTAAAATATGCATTTTGGATCATATTGTTTTATGTTATTATGAATTATGTTTCTACGTTTTGAAACTTACTAATGTTACTCTAAAATGTTTAATATTTTGACTTTCAGGATTGAGTTTACGTGATGTTAATGAAGAACAAAATGTAAATGTGAAAAGTAAAAGACTTGTGTGATGTCTGAAGTATACGTTCAAGTACTGTATGATTATCTTTATCATACAGAGGATGGTGATGAAATTAAAATGAAAGCGGGAGAAGAGTTGTTACTTGTCAAAAAGTCAAATGAAAATTGGTGGCAGGTTATTCGAAATTCTGATAATCAACCTTTTTATGCTCCCTCAAAATATTTGAGCATAATTGGGTTGAATTGTCTGGATTCCATCGAATTAGCAGATGTAAATTCCAATTTTCATCAAAATGATTTACTTTCTTCAGATAATCAGAACCAAATGACTGTCAAACCCAAGCAAATCATAAAAGCTTCAAACACTGAATCTAAAACAGAAAATGGCATTCGTGAAAAGCAAGTAACAGACGCCCTTTCGTTCAAGAATCCACTTTGTGAAAATGAATTCTTGAGTTTCGATTTTAGCCAAAAGGACAGCCAACAAAAAGTGCCTATTGTAAATCAACTGTTGCTCAATAAAAAACTAGAAACAGAGAATTCAGGAATATGTGATACTTCTTTTTCTCAAGTAAGTTATGTTCATTTTTATTTAATTGGTCAGTTAAAACATTTCGCATTTATAAAAAAAAAAAGGTACTTTCCCTTTAAAGCCATACCACTTAGTAACAATGCTTTGTTTACCTATATTTAAGATGCCAACTACACCAAGAGTGAAATATTAATGACAAGCACAGATGATTTGGCTCATTTTAAGTACAGTAGAGCATAGATTATCTGAAACGATTGGAGACTGAGAGTTTCAGATAACCAATCATTTACAAAAAAAATTGTACCTTTGTCATAGGGGCAATGTGAAACAAAGAAATGATAATAAATACGAAACTGCATAGATTTTGTATCATGCATTTTATAAATAACCTTATTTAAAGTAATACTACTTTAAAATGACCTAAAATTTAAAAAAAAGAAGTAAAATTTTTTTTAATTTGCCAATTAGAATGATTTTGGTTTACCAATGTTTCAGTTGGTCGGTATTCAGATAATCGATACTCTATATAACCTAATGGAACTTATGGAAACTTTTTGAGTTTCCCTTGCATTTTCCCATATGGTGCGGAAGCTGCTTAATTGTAAAAAAAAAAGCTTCAAACTTCAAAATGACTACATCCTTTACAGACATGATTATTTTTCTTTTTGCCTGGCGTTTTTGTCAGCAAAATATATTAGAACCCTTATTTTATTTGCGTATTATTTCTGTTATATTTTTAGTTATCCTATAACTTAAAAGCGCGGCCACCGGTAGCCTTGCTGTTAAAAAAATTATGAAACTCCAATCTGATTGAATCCTTTACAGCTTGATTATTTTTCTTCTTTTCTTCTATTAGAACCCTAAATTCCTTAATATTTCAAATTGATTCCGTCAGATTTTTTTGTTTTTACAGCGCTATGTTATGGATGTGCAACAAATCAATAGACATCCATAAGGCAGTGGCGGCCCGTGATCGAAAATGCTAGTTCAGCCGGAAACATGTGTTCCCCCACACCACACACTTTTCACAATCATTCATGAATGCTAAGTCTTTAATCTTAATAATCTTTAATACTTAAATTCAAATCAAAGTTTCTTTTCAATTTTTATAAAATGAATGAAATGAGAAAGAAAACACTTATTTTTTTAAAATAAAATCAATCCTCTTTTCATTTAAACTTGTGAATCAGTCAATGATGTCGGCATAAAATGGTGTTGTTTTGGTAACACATTCAACCCACACGCAGATTCTCATATGTTGAGCCTATCAGCTCATCGAATTCTCAAGGGCAGCCGAAGTTAGAAATAATACTTGATCGGCAGCACCGCTATTTTATTGCGTAGTTGTAGAGGGAAGGCTTCTATTGGTTACCATGACAACATGGCTGCCCGAAGCATGTTTCAGGAAACACTGCTGCTGTTTTTGGAGGAAGATCATTTTGATTGAAAGTGGTTTTTTTTCTCGTGAATTCAGGCGAGAAGACTGCTGTTTATCGGATTTTTTTCACTTACCGTAGAAATGGATCTTCATTTTAGAAAATTGTAAAATAAATAATTATAGTTTTGAACTAATAAATTTAGATGCAGCCCGGCTGTAGTGCACGAGCCTCCACTGCCATAAGGAAAAAAGCTTAGATCCTGTACTTGATTTTTTTTTTTACTTTCATTGACATTTTACTAAATACAATTAACTTAGATATGTGTTTTTGATTTATATATTTAATACAAATCAAATAAAGAGTTGAAGCATCCTCCTCTAAAAAAAAAAAATAATCTGAATGCACTTCTGCATTTATTCAGGTAAAAACCAAACCTCCCCTTCCCTGGCTGCGCCACTGATAAAAAAAAAAAGTCTACCATGTAGTGACTACTAAACTAAAAGTGTCTACCGACCACTGATTACTACTTGGAAATTTCAATTTTCAGGTCTAGTTTACTGTATCCATTTTACCCTATGCAGGTGAAAATGTGTATAGTGTATGTGTAAAATGGGTATACTATAGTTTAACAATGAAAACCTTAGAATAAATAATAAACCACAGACTTGCCAAAAGAAAGTACAAGCCTAGTGAAATATAAAAAATAATATAGTAGGTCATAAAAAAAGTTTCATTATTCTTTACTTTTAGGTCGATGCCTTTTGATGAAGTTTGAACTTGGTTTGACTTTTTATTCTTGTTGGTTTTAACTTTTTTAGTGCTACAATTTTCAGATTCATTTTTTAACCTCATCATAACTTCTTCATTCATGAAAACTTTACCAGCTATAGCTTGGACACGTATTTGTTTCAATTTTGTAATTTTTATATATGTATGTCACTGTAAGACTCGAAGGTTTTGGAGATATAGCAGACAAAATTGTTGCTTTCAAATCTTTATAAAAAGAGACAAGTATTGCATTTTAAGCTAACTCTCCTTCGAATGATGATAATATGGCAGTGTCTAGTTGAGATTCCTGATTTCTTTCGAGAAGGATTTTTAACTACCCATCTTTATTAAAAAATCCTTTATATGCATTGTCAATTTTTATATTCATTATCACAGCACCGATATCAAAAACATTTCTATCAGCAAAATATGTTGCAAACTACGCTTTAAAATTTATTTATTAAAAGTGAACGTGAATTGATACTTTCACTTCCAAATATCATTTATTTATTCTGATTAAACTAATTTTATCAGGGCTGGCACAAGCGACTAAAGCGACTATTTTTGAGGCAAGGCTATTATTTTGACATTTTTCGCCAAAATTGGCCTAAAACCTACTTTTTCAGCTAATATTGTTACTTTTTGAAATATTCAGCGACTATTTTTGGAAAAAAAAATAGTATTTTTATTTACAAGTAAAAACGCGGGAGAAACGTAAGTTTGGTCATGACGTCCAAACTAGGCGGTCTCTGTTCTTTAGGTCTGTGGCTTCCACCAATGATGTCGCACTTATAGAGCTTGATTGAATCTGAACTGAAGAGGATTAAACGTTTTTATTCTAGAGAACTTCTTTTGTTCTCTGCTTTTATTGATTCTCCCTAACGATCAATTGGCCCTCAAATGCCAGCGCACCCCTCTGACGTTATAATGAAAGTGACTTTTTTAACGTAATTTCGAACTAGAAACCAGAACTTTGGGTCACGTGACTTAGTCTTTTATTCTGATATCATACAGTATGTACAGCAAAGGTCAAGCCCCACATTTTTTTTTTTTTTTAAGAATTTTTTTTTTTTTTTTAAATTTAAATAAGGGTACAGCTCAGGAATATTCAACATTAGTAGTTTTGGCCTTCTACTTGTACTTTTGGAAAATAGAATGTTAAAATATGAATTAGTACTATTACAGTCCTGCACAAAAGCTTAGACACAGAAGCAATTCACGAAAAAGCAATAGTATTAATTTAATTTTCACTAGTTTTTTTCAAATATATATATTTAAAGCCATAAGGAAAAAGTTTAAGATAAAAAGTTTCCTGGAAAAATGAAATAAAATTGTCTAATATCAACAGGATGAAACTTTGCAAACTTTCCATGCCTCAAAAGTATAGGCACAAATGTAAGATTTATGTAAATTCTTGAGAGGAAGTGATCGTATCATCAAAGGAGAGTGTCTTTAAGTTCTAAAAAAAGGTTTGGAGCAGTTTTCACTAGTTAGATTGATGCCTTAGTCTACGCAATTTTCGTGTGTAGAGATTTTATGAATTTGGATGTTAAATCCCTTTCTGATGTTTGAATTGCATTAAATCGTCCCAAAAGAGGTATTTATAGAGTTTAAGCACATGGTGACCAATATCAACCAAAATCACGATCTGGAAGATCACGAACGACCAATAAACGGGATGATAGACAAATTATAAAACTGGCTTCAAATCAACATTACAATGCAAATCAGATCAAAAATATAATTGTCATTAAAGTTTCATGGGAAACTGTACGTAGAAGAATTGTGAAATGTGGGTTTGTAAAAAAATCTAAACTAAGCCGCGTTTGCAGTCTTATCCCAAAGAAGCAAGACTGATTTGGGCTCAGCAGTACATGTTATACAGTGACGAATGGCTACAGGTGGTCTTTAGTTATGAAAAAAATGGAGCCTAGATGGTCCAGAAAGATTTTCCTACTACTGGCATGATCTTCATAAAGATCCTGTAACTCTGTTTAACCGACGTCAAGGTTTAGGTTGTCATAGTTTGGGGAGGATTTGGATTCAACGGCCAAACTTCCCTAGCATTTTTAAAGGGAAAACAAAACTCTGAGGCCTACCAGGCAACTCTAGAAAGTAACTTTACTACCATTTGATGAGCTTTTAAGTTGACTTAACTGGAAATTTCAACTAGACAATGCCTCCATCCACACATCCAGTGTTGCAGTTCCTTATGCGCAGTATTAATATACTCTTAAATAAAGAAAGTAACGATCAGAAACTTGTTTTATTAACAAACCGTTTATTTGAAAAAAAGGAAAAAGAACTACATGAAAGTAGAAGTTACTAAAAATCAAACCTTGTCAAATCATTACAAACGGTTACAGTTAAAACATTCAACACTCCTCCTCGTTTTAAATAATTTGACAACTCTGTCTCAAAACAATATGCCTGTTAGGTGACAATGGTTTGGTTAACAAGTCTGCTATCATTAATTCAGTGGGACAATATATACAGTCAACTTGTTGGTTGTCAACACAGTTTTTAACGAAATGAAACTTAGTGTCGATATGTTTTGTTCGATTAGAGAACTTCCCACTTCTAATCAAACATAGGCAACTCTGATTGTCCTCATAAATTGTTGTTGCACAGTTCACATCTTGATGCGTGTCCTCTAACAAATGGCGCAACCAAAGAGCTTCTTGACAAGCTTCAGATAATGCAACATACTCTGCTTCGGTAGATGATAATGATACACATGTTTGTTTCCTACAACACCAACTGATGACTCCTCCATTTAAGAAGAACACATATCCACTGTTTGACTTCCTTGTCCTGTGATCTTCAGCCCAATTTGCATCAGCATATCCATAAAGTGTAAAAATTTTCTGAGCTACATTGCTGAGCTTAAGCTTCAGATTGTTAGTAGACTGGAGATATTTTACAATTCGCTTCAATTGCGTCCAATCTTCTTGATTTGGCGAGGAAACCTTTTGTGCTAGAATGCATACACTTGCTGAAATGTCTGGTCGTGTATTGACAGAGACATATAATAAACGACCTAGTAACTGTCTATACTTGGAGTTATCTTTCAGAAGATCATTATATTCAGTCTTCCCATAATTCTGATCCATTGGTGTCTTAAATGGCTTTGCATCCTCCAAACCAAAATCAATCGCAATTTTCTTGATATAATCAGATTGGCAAAGTTGAAAATTTCCATCTGAATCTTTCGTAATTTCGACACCAAGATACTTTTGAATAACGCCAAGATTTTTCATTTTAAATTCTTTAGATAACATTTTCTCTATTTCTTTTACCTCATCTTCACACTTTCCAGTGACGAGAATGTCATCCACATAAATAAGAATATAACAATAACCATATCCTGATTTTCTGGAATATTGACATGGATCCACTACACTTTGCTTGAAATTTGAATTGATTATAACTTTATGCAATGTTTCATTCCAAGTTTTAGCTGCTTGTTTCAAACCATAAATACATTTCTTTAATAAGCACACTTGAGAAGAATCATCACTAAATCCTGGAGGTTGTTTCATATATATTGTTTCATTCAATTCTCCATTTAAAAATGCTGTTTTTACATCAAAGTGATAGACTTCTAGCTTTTCTTTAGCTGCAACCGATAATAAAGTACGTAAAGTTGTTTGGCGTACGACTGGAGCAAAAGTTTCATCATAATCCTCACCATACTTCTGGGAGTAACCTTGAGCCACAAGACGAGCCTTGAATTTCTGAATGCTTCCATCTGTGCTTCGCTTGACTTTATACACCCATTTACTTCCAACTACATTTCTGTTTTCAGGAAGATTGCATAGTTCCCAGGTACTATTTTCTTTTAATGATGCTAATTCTTCTTGCATTGCTTCAAGCCATTCATTTTTGTATTTGCTGGAAATTGCTTCATTGTATGATTTTGGCTCTTTAATTTCTTCTCTAGCAAAATTACATTCTTCAATTAACCTTTTTGGAGCAACACCTTTGGTTGATCTCTCTGAAACACGAGTTGTAGGGAGTTCAAAATCTTTATTATTCTCCTCCACAATTTCCACTTCTGTTTGGCCTAATTGAAACTTGAAATCATTCGTTTGTTTGTGAAAGTCTTCAGGTTCTTTATGATGTTCTTCTACGCTAAACCTTACATCTCGACTGATGACAACCTTTTGTGAAGATGTATTGTAGCATCGATAGGCTTTCGACTGTTCATCATATCCCAGGAAAATCATTTCTATTCCTGTGTTATCCAATTTATGACGTTTCTGTGTTGGTACATGAACAAAGCATTTGGAGCCAAATATTTGGAAATTCTTTACCTTTGGCTTTTCTTTATTCCAAAGTTCATAAGGAGTTAGCTTCTTTGCTCGAGTAAGAACTCTGTTCTGGATGAAATTAGCAGTTACCGCAGCTTCACCCCAAAATTTATTGGTTAAGCCTGCGTCAATAAGCATGCAACGTGCCATTTCTAAAAGACATCTATTCTTTCTTTCCGCTATACCATTTTGCTGTGGTGTATGTGCTGTAGTTAACTGAATCTGGATGCCCTTGTTAGCAAAATATTTCTTGAGATCAGTATTGAGATATTCTCCTCCTCGATCAGAACGAATTTTCTTTATTTTTCTGTCAAACTTGTTTTCGACAAGTGCTGCATAGCCTTTTAAAGTATCAGCAACTTCTGATTTGTTTGACAACAAATATATATGAGTGTATCTTGAGTAGTCATCTATAAAACTCACCACATATCGTTTTCCACTAGGTGTCACAGTTTGCATTGGCCCACAAACATCTGTATGGATTAAGTCTAATGGAGCTCTTGATTCACTAAAAGACTGTTTTGGAAATGGTAATCTGGTCAGTTTTCCTTTCATACATGTATCACACGACATTTTGATTCCACAGTCAACTATCTCTAAACCATCCAAAAGACCTTCAGTGTGCATTTTCTTTATTGCTTCAGGATCACGATGTCCCATTTTTCGATGCCACGAATGAATACAATTGTCCTTGTGTTCCATCACTGTATGAACTTTACTTGCTAGATATACTTTATATAAATTTCCATATGAGTTAGCAAATCCTATTTGCTTATCATCTTTAAAAATATCACAGCCTTCCTTGTTAAAGGTAACTGAAATATCACTCAAATTTAGCTGCCTGACAGAAATTATGTTTCCAACAACTTTTGGAGCATAAAACACTTCAGTAAGAACAACAGGTGTTATCACTTCTTGATTTTTAAACATCAACTTTCCAGATCCTATACCAACTACATCAATTAATTCCCCATTGGCAACTTCAATCTTATCTTTGTATGATGTGTTTAGTGTCGTGAAGAACTCTCTGTCATTGGTTACATGTCGAGTAGCACCAGAATCTAAAATCCAACCATCTGATTGAACGTCAAATGTAAACAATTGATCTTTATGTTCAACGGCATTAACTTTATTCTGTTGATTATCCTTCCATTTTCTGTACTTCTGGCAATCCTTTTTGAAATGCCCATTTTTCTTGCAGAAATAACAAGTTATAGAATGTTTCTTTAAATCTTTGTTAGAAACTGACTTTAACATCCTCTCCGAAGAGCTGCATGAAGTCGCTTCTGCATGTTGCCTTCTTTCAAATTCAGCTATAACCTTCTGCTGAACGACAACAAACGTCTACAAAAAAAAGACTACATGAAAGTAGAAGTTACTAAAAATCAAACCTTGTCAAATCATTTCAAACGGTTACAGTTAAAACATTCAACATCCAGGTCAACAAAAAAGTGGTTTAGAGCCAAAACAATCATGGTTCTTGATTAACCTGCTAATAGACTTGACTGTAATCTTATCTAAAATGTATGGTGAATTCTTACAAAAGTTGTATACCTTTGGAAAGCAGTATTCCACCATTTTTGAATTTAAAGAAGCCATTGAATAGGCGTGATATGGAATCAATCCTGAAACCTTACAAAAGCTTGTGCTTCTAATGAAAAACCGTGTTTTTGATTTGATAAAACATCGTGAAAGCCTAATGAGGAACTTTCATGTTTTTTTGTTTTATTTTTAAATAAAAGTAGAGAAAAAATCATGAAAAACAATACCATTCTTTCAAAAATTTGAGCTCGGGTAGATAGTTAAAAAAATATTTAGTTTTTCACTTTGCGATTTGGCGGGAAAAAGCCACTTTTGCGTGAACGTCAACGCGCAGATAATGAACCAGTCTAAAACCTGTTTTAGACGAGGTTTCTCCTTCGTTTTGCGACTTTATCTCTGCGTAACCATGTCACGTTTTTTTATGCGTTTTTGGTCACATGACTTTTGCTTTGATTTCGGCTAATTACAAACTCGATTTTTGATTCATTGAAAGCATAATGATAAAAACTAATTACACTGCTCAAATATATTCGTTGGATAACACTAGAAAATACAAAAAATATTCATTTTCCTCACTTGTGCAAGTTCCTCATTGATTGCTAAAAATTTTCGCTTGTTTATAAAAATTTTAATTTGTGCCTAAACTTATGGGCAATGGATTTTTGTTGTTTTTGTTATTTTTGCGACTAATTCACTACCGATTTGTTTTTCATTTTCAAATTTCTATTTTGAATGTAATATGTGCATATTATTAAGTGATATAAAGATTAAATCTTCTGTCTTAATACTATTTTATAAAACACCAATTTTGTGTTGTGTCTAAACTTTTGTGCAGGACTGTAATTATTATTTTTTAATTAAATTTTTTTTTACAAAATGACTTCGAATATGGCTACAGCTCTGAAACTTTCAACATAAGTAGTGTTGTCCTTTTAATCGAATTAAAAAAAAAAACATAATGTTAAAATTGTGATTACTTTTTTTAATTAATTTGAAATTTTTTTTACAAAGCTACTTCCAATAGGAATTTTCAACAGAAGCAGTTTTGGTTTCCTAACTGAACTTTTGACAAACACACTGTTAAAATATTCTCAGGAGGGGGGGGGGGGGGGGAATTATGTTCTCAATAGCATATTTCTCGATAGGTGAACTTTTCATTTGCTAAAAGATTATATAGCAATTAATCTTTTAGCAAGTGAAATGATCTTCTGCTTGTACAGCAATGAATATTTCAGCGAGCGAAGCGAGTATGTTATTGATTATTATTTGATTAATTTTTTAGATAGCAACTTCTAACAGGCCTAGAGCTTTGAAATTTTCAATATAAATAGTTTTACCCTACTAATTAAACTTTTGATAAACAAAATGTAAACATTTTATATAGTTTTTTTTTTTTAACTTTTGTTAATTAATTTTTTACAAAGCGACTTCTAATAGACGTACAGCTCTGAAATGTTCACGAAAAGTGTTAAAAGCTAGGACCTATACACAATCACAGGTTTCTGTAATGCAGGGCCATGCAGCTAGTTCGAAATATAGTTTTTCAGAATTGTCATGCTATTAATTTTAGTATTTGAGAATACTATTTTTTACATTTGAGGCTACTAAAGCTATTAGTTTCAATGCTATTCATCTGTGGCAGCCCTGTTTTATTATTTATTTATTAAAAAAGTTTTGGCAACAGGAAAGAGTTTAAACAATGATCGGTTCACTGCTATTTTAATGCGATTGGATGACGGCAAGTTGTTTTATTAGTATTCCGTAAAAACGACCTTTTAGTGATAGTAACAGCCTTAAAATTTGATAGAAAGCATTGTCATCAACATCAAACCTATCTGTCTAGTTTCAGCCCGATTGGATGACGGCAAGGAGGTTAGATTAGATTGAAAAGAGAGTGGCAAAGCCATGCGTACTTAGGCCTGTTGGCCCATTGTACCTCTCTAAAATCTTACTAAGAAGAAGACTGCCTATGGCATGTTAAACAGGGCAGTGGCCTTACAGAAGGTCAAACAGTCTGAAAGGAGCACATTACAAAAGTAATTAGACTCAATGTCGATAACTCCACAGGTTTTAAGCCTAATACCCATGAATGATTGGCATTTGCCAAAGACATGCTCTACTGTTTCAGCTGAGTTTCTACAGCCCCTGCATAGGTTGTTTTCAACAACTTTCATTGTTTTAAGATGATTCCTAAGACAGTGACCGGCTATCAAACCAATCATGATTCTACAGGACTTCCTGTCCGGTCCCAGTATAAATCTTGGTGTTTGGTTGGAGATTCCTTTTAAAAAGTGTTTGGATTGTCTCATACCCTGGTCTAATTGATCCTCTAATCTTGGTACTGGGACAAATGGTGGTGGCCCAAGAGGCTTGTTGGAGGATCCAAGCTTGGCCAGTTCATCCGCATATTCATTACCAAGAATCCCACGATGTTCAGGAACCCAAAAGAACGTAACTTTGTTATTCCTGCCAAGCTCATTCAGAGCAAGTTTACAGTCAAGCACTAGTTTAATAAAAAAAATAATAAATAATAAAATAAATATAAACCCGTTTTCAAGCCACTTGACTATTTGAACAGATAGCAATATGTTAGCGTCTTGTTCTACAGGTAACAAGTTCCTGGGCACAGACTAGAATTGCCATATTTCTGCTTGAAAGTGCAAAATTCTCCTAATTGTATAGAGATATTAAAGTTAGGTTTAATACTGTATACCCAGGCTCCAAAGAAGTTGTCGGATTTTAGAGCCATCTGTGTATATAGTAATGTCAATCCATCCAATACGTATTCCCCCTCCTAATTCCTTCTGGTTGGAAACGCAATTTTAAAGAGTTTTAAGGAATACTGGACGTTTAGCCATAGCGTCCTGATTCATCATAATTAGTGGGCAGGACTCTTGTATTTCTGTTCATATGAGTATAAGGCTGTACTTATATGGTTTAAATAACCAGTAGCCATTAGCATTGAGTCTGATTGCTCCCATCAAAGCCTCATGCTTAGTAAGCATGTGTAGAGGAAGGAGACAGAGCACCATTTCGATTGCAAAGCCAAGTGTTGTTTTGATTGCACCTGTGTACATGACAGGCCATCCTTTGTAGCTTATCCAGTCTGGTTTTGGTATCCTTGAGTGGAATTCTAGGTCACCAAACAACTCCCTAAGCATATGTAACTATTAGTTTTACCATCATATAGTAGAGCCAATAGACCACTTTTAGTTTAAGGCCCCATAGTGTACCTATAGCTCTCCTGCATACAAAGAAGACTGATGTTGCCTTTTGTATGGATTTATTTATATGTGGTTTCCAATTTAGTTTAGAATCCAAGGTGACACCTAGGTACTTCACGTTATCAACAAGTAATATTTCCTTGCCATCTAGTATTAGATTTAATAAGTTTGAAACCCTTTTATTGGTAAATAGTGTAACCTAGATTTTCTCAGGTTTTATTAGGAGTTCCCTGTCATTACACTAGTTGTTCACCATGTTAAGTACATTCTGTATTACTTCGTATACAGTATTCTGAAACCTACCGCCAACGAGTAGGACAATGTCATCAGCATAAGCTTGCATGTAGAATCCATGCTGTGATGCTAATCGTAAAAGATTACCAACTACCAGAGACAAAAGAAGGGGTGAAAGAATGCCACCCTGTGGGCATCATCTGGCCGTTTTGGCTTTGATCCAGGTGTTGTTTAGATTGGTTATAACATACCTGTTTTTTAACATGAACTTAATGAACTTTTGAATGGTTACATTGATTCCATGTTCTAGACAAGCTTCATCGATGGCAGCAAGCCTTCTATCCTGCCTACCAAATGGTGCAGTACAGTTTCAGTAGATTTACCAGTTTGGTATGCATACTGATTTATTTACATGTAGAGGGAAGTTCACTAATATGGCTTCCTTAAGGTACAGGTCAATTAGTCTTTCTAGCATTTTGAGCAGGAAAGAGGTTAGAATGAATCGGTCTATAGGACTTAACTTTGCAGTAGTCGGTTTTGCCAGGTTTGGGGATGAATGTGATTTTAGCAGTTTTCCACAAAGTAGGTATATATTCAAAGACAATACATAATCTGAATATTCTTATCAAAGGTGTGTTAACAAGTTCCAGACCTTGTTGTTGCATAGCAGGAAAGACATAATCAAACCCTGCTGATTTGAATGGGGCAAAGTTATTTATAGCCCAGTTTTACCTACCTCTCGTGACAATGGTACTGGCTGTTTTCCAGTCTTCTTGCTCCGGTGGATTGTCATCCTAAACTTTCCTCATACAGAAGCACTTCCCAGCAGTGAAGTGGTGGGAGAAGGGATCAGTATAGTTTTCACTATTGAGGACACCAATTTCCAAAACATAAATTACTTCACTTCCTGGAAAGTGTGAGTGAACTAGGTGCAGTACGCAAAAAAAAAATTCCGAACGATGACTGTATATTGTATTCTAATTGATGAAATAACAAAAGTTAAGTACTGTTGTAAATTGTAGAAGGTCTTTATTAATTGTATATAATTTTTTTTATCATGAGGGGTCATTTACATATTAAAACTAAACCAAACTTTAAAAAGTTCAGTGGCAACCCCTTAACATTATATCATATTTAGATTTAGAATCCAAAAAATCATCTAAATACCAAATTTCATAATTTTCCTATGAGTGGTTAGTAATTTAGATGTCAAAAAATTATAAATTAATGTTGAAAAGAAAATTTGTTTTTTGGCCATAAATTCGTGTATAGTTAATATATTTTAACAGTTTTTATTTCAAAGGATAGTTTGTTTAAGGCCAAACATAAATAAATTGCCACTTTTGTACTAAACAGTTTTTTAATAATTAATTATTAATTAATAAAACAAGTTTTACAATTTTTTAAGTAGAAACATATATATTTTTTGTTTCCATTAGAATTATCATGTTTGAAAAACCCTCCAGAATTTTTTTCATTCCATTTTGACTTTTGGTACTCGATATTTTAGCAAAAATGTAAAAAAGCTCACTTTTAGGGACTGCTTAGTAGATTACGCCTTGAAGCATGCAAAACGTTCGATTCTTCCTCACGATAATGATATTTACTCTCAAGGTCGTCCAAAACATTTTCGCTTATAAGTGATGTATTTCTCTACATAGTGAACTGAAATTTGGTATTTAGGATAAACGAGGTATTCTAAATCGAGTGAAAACATAAAAAATAGGGGTTCGTATTGAAATTTTTAAAGATAGATTTAAATTTACTTAGTACACAGCCCCATAAGAAAAAAAATTTGCATCAGAATTGCATAGAAAATCGTAAACAAAACATTTTGGTGCAAACTGCAAGATTCTATGATAATTAGAACCAAATATATAGCTATCATTCTGATTTTTTTTTTGCGTACTGTACCTCAGTGTTTCTTCATCAGTAATTGTATAAGTACCATCCTGTTTAATAGTTGTCCCAGCCTGGCCATTTTGTCAAGGGGATTAATTAGGCCTCCAGAGATTCTGCTCCCATCGACAAAACAAAATCGAAGTTAATATAAAGGAGTTAAAAATAAGACTTTACTCAGAAAAACTTTATATTATCACCTTAAAATTACCTACACATGTTAAGCATAACACTATACCCATTTTACCCCATTCATAAAATTTGGGTTTGAAAAAAGAAAAATTAATTTTACCTGCAATTTAAATAAGGAATAAAGATGCTCATTAAACACAGCCAAGTCACTGGAATGTAATTTTATTAAATATTCCAAACTGCAGTCAGAAGTTTTAGTAGGCAACATATGGCATGAAGCTGTTCACAAGTGTTTTTACTGTTGACACTCATATAAAACAAATTATCGAAACAAAAATAAAGTGGGGAAATAAAATTTAGGCATCATACTACCATATACAGTAGGGTGGTCTAAAATAATGAAGGTCAAAATGTTTTGAGTCCTACCCTCTTATTTTGTTCCAATGTTGTAAAAATAAATCAGACCAAATTTGAGAACATTTCAGTGATATTAAGAGGTAGCTTAATGCAGATGAAGTTCACACCATCGTCCCATAGGAAGATTGTTTTCGAAGATAACAACTGAACACTAATGAAATTGTAGTTGTAGTTACATTAACAGGAAATTGAAATGCAAGTTTTGTATAAACACATTTTTTATGAAATATAGTTTTAACCGTAACTTTTTCAACTGGGCCAGTAATTACCTCTTGAATGGTATAACAGCAAAATGAGCTTTAGATAGAATGAAAGTTTCTGATCGCAAGGCTTCAAAAAAAAAGCTAAGGTTACAAGATTCTCTAACAAACACCAAAGACAATTGGCTAGTTTTTCTGATGCGACTTTAGATACTCCTTTATCAATATTTTTATAGTGCAATAGAGATTTTATCAAATTAAAATCATTATATGTTGCATTTTGAGGTAAACAAGCTATCACTTAGTAGGCCTGGAATCTTTTTAAGAAAGGTAATTCTGGTCCAGAAGGCATTAAAATCTGTATCAATAACCAACTCCATAATATAGTGGCGACAAGCCAAATAATACAGTTTCTTGTTCATTTTTTGTTCAAGTAAGAGACAGGTACCATTCCTTTGGCCAGTATTAACACTTGTTGTCTTGTTAACATCAGTTAAATCTTGTAACAGTTTGCTGTCCTGTTAATTTAGCACCTTGTTCCTGAAATTCAGTTTTGAGCTGCTCAAATGTATTAGATTGGTGTTTAATATTTTTTCTACCAATTTAATGTCTATGAGTAAAATCACTCCCATCACAACCCAAACTTCTTTTGAAAACAACAATCAAGTGCCTCACTGTCTTAAAAAGTAATGATGATGTCTATAAAAGAAGTTAATGGAAGAAACAATCCTGCAAAGTGTCCTGACATTAAGCTGAAAATATTTACAGACCTGAAATTTGAGAACTTAGTGACAAAACAGTCAGCTTTGTTATTTGAAATAATAGCCTACCACATACATTTCTTCAAGTAGATCCAGAAATCTGGGAGACTCAGAAGGGTTAGAGTAAAGTATTAAAAATTGTACAAATCATTGAAGTCAATGATCAGGCCGAAAGAGGGGTAGCATTCATTAAAGAGTTTAATAGGAAAATAACACACAATGAGAACCAACTACGATTCTTGCCACACCTGATGAAAGAATGTTGCCTAATTCATCCTGACTGCAAGTCACTGACTCATCCGCTGCTATTTAGATATCACTGTTGTATTATTATTATATTGTTTTATAATTTTTATTTTGCAAAATGCCAAACATTTCTACAAAATAAAATTTAATATATTCCTGAATTTTGTTACTTTCTGCCGTATAAAAAACAAAAAAACTCGAAACTTTTGGGGTGTTCAGCTACCTCTAAATATTAAAATTATTGGCTCAAACTTTACAATAATTATTTTTTATATAAAAGGAACAAATTAAGCGGGTAGCACCATTACAAATCTTACAAAATATAAAATTGACCTTTTTTGGACCACCCTAATATACAGTTTCAAAAACTATGAATATATTACAAGCTTCTAAAATTTTAAACAATATATTTTGACTACCCATTTTACCACACCTTACCCTAAAGGACTCTGAACTTTCTTCAATTGATTCCTGTCCCATTTTTTTTTTTTTTTTTTTACATTTTGAAAAATAGCCAAAATAAACTATTTGTTAAAATTGTCTTAATGAATCAGAACAATACAAGTACATTTTCTACATAAATGAAAGATGTAGCAAAGGCAAAATCTTGTTTGAAAAAAAGTTAAGAGATTTACCGACGCCTTTGTATTAGTAAACAGTATGTTGATCTTACTGCCACATTTTGGCAAATATCACCAAACTATTCAGTTTAAAGTAAAGAAAAAATAAAAACTTATTCAGTTGAATCTTGTTTAAACAAACTCTAAAGAACCTTCAAAATCAATTCATCTTAACCGTAGCTCAACTTTTCCGAAAAGCAAAATTAAAAAAAAAAAAAAAAACGTAATTTTCTGGAATACAATGTTCGATTTTACTTCATAATGCATATTTAAGTGAATGCCATATATTTGTAATTTTTCATAGCAAAAATGCAATTTCTAAATCCTTAATAAAAAGTTTTAAATGAAAAAATTCAAAAGTTGGAATTACATCGCATAAGAAATGCTTAAAAAATTATCAGAGGTTAACAGGATTAGGTACATAGCTCATTATTTCTCAAAGTACTCAGTGATGACACATTTCCTCCTCTTTTTTAAACAATTACACCAGAAGTCTTCAATTACATCGAAATTGTTCATGCATACTTTTTTCTAAGAGAAACCATCTCAACTTAAACATCTCAATGGATACCTGCTAAAGATGGCATTGTTAATTCGGCTGTTTCGTATTCGTCGTCGATATCATCTGATTAACTTTTTTGTTAGGCTGTCATTCTTTTACTAAGCACTGAATTGACAATTTATGTATCAGTAAAACTTTCTGGTGTAAATATAGTGTTATCCATTGAAACATAATCTTTGAAGCTTACCCCCGCTATATTTACCACTGGAACATTTCTGGAGAGAACTTTTTGGGAGAATTTCCAAAAAAAGTTTGTTTTCAACAGTATTAAAAATGTTATATACACTATGGCACCTTCAAGAAGGACTTCTTGCCCACAAAAATAATTTTATGTATGTGCGCTAAAGAACTTACCATTGCATTGTTTTTTGCCTCTCGCAAATCTGAGTTGTTGCGAGGATTGTAAAAAAATAGTCAATGTTCTATGAATTTCGGAGTTTAGATCAGCAAGAGTTTCCATTCAGCAGTGTACTATTACTTCAGTTAAGAATCTTTAATTGTTATACTTGTATTTTGTTATCGTTATTTATTAAAAATTAGGTTTTAAAAGTTACAGCTAAAGAAGAATTCTTTCCCACTATCATTTAATGAATTTCAGCTGAAATCTCACTGGTAGAGTAGACCAGTGGCAGCCCATGCACTGCAGCCAAACTGTATCTAAATTTATTAGTTCAAAACTAAAATTATATATATTTCAATTTTCTAAAATGAAGATCCAATTTCTACTTTTAAATGTAAAAAAATCCGATAAACAACAAACTTCTTGCCTCAATACTCAATTCACGAGGGGAAAAAAGGCTTCCAATCAAGATGATCTTCCTCCAAACAGCAGCTGTGTGTTCCTGAAATGCGTTTTGGCTGCAAAGTTGCCATGGCAACCAATGAAGTCCAATATAGTCTTCCCTCCTCGTAATGTGTATCGAGGCAGCCAGATAAGCGATTTTACGACTTCGACTGTCTTCGAGAATTTCTATTTTAAAATAATCTCTAGATGGAATTTTTTGCAAGATAATAGTTTCTTCTGAAGGCTAGAGAATTATTTTTTTAGTTTGAAGTATTATTTTGTTCTGAAAATAAATATGAATATTTTGAAATCGTTATCTAAAAAATCGTGTTTTCGGCACAACCGAAGTTTGATATAATCTTTTTGAAAAATTATTTGAGAATTCAAATCTATATTAACTATTAGATGTTTTGAACCTCAGTCAAATTGATCGAAAAAGAAAATGAATTTTGCTAGATTTTTAAATGCAAAAGTTTTTAGAAAAATTGCAATTTTTTCTACTTTCAATGTTAAAAAAAATTCTATTAAAAAAACTATCGATTCTAGAAACTAGATGGTGGTTCATAGTATTAAGAATGATATTACAAATGTTCAATCATAATTTCTTTTCTTGGCCCCATAAAACTTGAGTAATCACTGTTTAAAAATATGCTAATAAATGAGTGTTAAATGTTAATTTAATTTTTTAATAAAACCGAAATTTTTTCATTTAAACATCATTTTTAATTATGTACTTTTAAGTGCAAAAAAATCCTATTTCTAAAATGATAATTTAAAATAAAAGTTCAAGTGTGATTGTACATGATTGTGGAAAGTGTGTGATTAGGTGGGTGGAGGTGTTGTTGGGAAGTCGCATGTTTCCGGCTTCGCTAATATTTTCAACCACGAACCGCCACTGGAGTCTACTGAAAATCTTTTGAATATCTTGGAGGCTGAGAGGTGAAGAGGAATTTCTATGACACCTCTTTTAACCCTCAGCACCATAATCTTTCATGATCTCAAGTGAATTCCTGAATTTGAAAAAGAAAACTAACAAAGGAGGAGACAGTGTTGGCTAATATCTGCTACACTATTATAACATCAAGGAGGATAATGATTTGTTAGAATTATTGAAATGAAGGCCAATACAGTCAAGAGCCTAAAAACTGGACACTTCTTATCTTCGCGGTTTTTTTATTAAAGGAATTGAGACATTGTGAATTTATCTCAGACTCCATTGCCCACCATGCGTTGCTTTAAAAAAAATTCCTAGGAACGTCATATCCGAATATGACAAAAGTACTGGTTTCATTCTGTATAACAAAAAAGCACCTCTGCTATTGTGTCTGGAACTGATTCCAACCTCATCGGGCACAGCCTGACTTGACATCACGTTATACTGGGGCTAGCTATTGGTTGAAAAAGAACATCGTCAGAATTGGGTTCCTGGAGCTATTTAATTTCTATTCTTTTTCTTAGGATCACAATCGTTGATTTTGTACATGTTTTACAAAGCTTCTTCCATCCCGATATTTTCCTAGTTTTTGAGCTAGGTTGGAACTGCCCCCCCTTCCGGTCACCTAGGAATAAGTGTCTTAAGAGGAAATGAAAATATATTTCTTTTAGCATCAAGACCAAGGTAAAAATACTTAAAAAATTTTTTTAAGTATTTGTACCTTTTAAAAATAGTTGAGTACGTTGGATGATGTCACTAAAGGACTTGAACAGTGGAACTTCACTACTGCGCAGGAGATAATTACTGTAGACAAAGAAAATTTACCAGTGTTTTATGAAAAATAGTTTTGTTCTGAAATAATTGTAATGCAATGTAAAAATAGATTGTTCCTTGTGTAAATGAAGGTTGGGGGAAAAATCGGTTTCAAAGCGCTGCCTATTTCTAGTTTATGGTACCCCCCCCCCCCCCCCTCGAATTTAGGGTCAATTAGTAAGTGATTAAGTTTACATTTTATTTTTTTAGTTTGTTCATATTTTATTTAAATTTAGTGTTTTATGACGCCAATTTCTTCAGAATCACACCAAGAGGCATTGTAAATTAACAGTTTTCCTAAAAAGAGTTTGGAGGGGAGATATCTTTTTTTTATTGCAAATTGTAAAATGACCTGAAATTTGGAATCGCCATGGTCCCGAAGATACCAGATTTGAGATTTTCTTCTGCAATTTTTCTTGAACTTGGTTTTCACACAAAATAAATATTTTACAGTAACGGACCCTTTTTCCGGCAATCCAAAAACCGGCACATTTTCAGGTTTTTTTAAATTTCGAAATCCAGTATTGGAAGTGAGCGATTGCTTCACTCTGTGACATCACACCACTGTCAGTTCCATATACAAGTCGAGAGCACCCCTCATTTCTTAGATCGATGGTAAGGTCAGTTGACTGCAACTAAAGAGCGCATTCCGCTCCTCTCTGTCATCACAAATCGGTTTTTGGAAGTTTTTCTTCATTAGCTCGTCTTGCGCAGGTGCATTCCAAGTTCCAACATATTGCAAAAAGACTTCAATATGGTATTTGTATTTCCAAATTAAAAAGCCTGTACAAATCGGAATATGGCTTAAAATATCTTGCAATTCTGGCGCCGACTTTAAGCAGTTCACAAAGGACAAAGAGTACTCAGAGATGCCTTCTTTAATGTTGCCAATTCCTCTGTTTGGTTTACTAGAACACTCTTATTGTAGATGGCATAATCTTTGGCCATCCATAATTATTTTCAGCAAAGTGAATGTTTTGTGCCGGTGGGAAGTACATACTTTAATTATGCTAAAATAGTTGCGTCATAATTGCCATTTTTTCCAGAACTGACCCGAAATCCGGCAAATTCCGAAAACCGGGATGATGTTGGCTCCGAGCTTGCCAGTTAAAGAGTCTGTTACTGTATTATAAAAAATACATAAATGGTTTGGGTTTCTATCGAAGAGCAATTAAATTAAAAATGTTATTTAAATCCAATTTAAAATGTCATAAAATAATTTTCTGATGATTACTTTTTTTCTACCTTATATAATTAATTAACCATTTTTTTTTGTTTTAACAGGACTCTTTATCTCCTATTTATGTTAACATTCCAATGTCTTATGGAAGACTTCCACCTACACCGAAGGCAGATGAAAAACCACTTCGAAGATTAACTAGCGACTGGTATGAATATCTAGATGAAGAAAGTGGTCGTAAATATTATTTTCATTCTTCTGGAAAAGTCACATGGAAGCCACCCAGGCGAAGAGAAAACATGCAGGTAAATATTGTGATTAGTAAAATATCTTGCTAGTTTGTTAATATCAAATACCTTTCTTTGATCTAATAGTTTTATTAAAAAAATTCCAAATAAATAACATAGTTTTTTTTTTATTAATGTACTGAGATATCTGATTGTTAGAGAGACTTATCTTGGAGGGTGGTGGAATGTACCATCAATAAAGAGATTTTTTATATATTTATTTTGGAAGAATTGAACTATAATTTTTTTAGGCTAAAAAGCAAGACAAGCAATCTAACTGTTCACTTGATGATGTAAGTTGCACAATTAAAGACTCCTATTACCTGAATTGCGATGTGTACATTTTAACTATTGAGTTGGGTAATTTTCTAATAATCTTTAACACCCTCCAACAACTACACAAAAACCAAATATACTTGTGCTAATATCTACTACTGTTTTTCTTTAATGTGATTCTGAAAAAATTTAATTCCTTACTCATTTTTAAGGATATTTGAAGCAAATGATGCAATGTAAAAAATTGTATAATTTCTTTTTAATTATTCAGTTTTCTCTTCAATGAGGCATAAAATGTCACATTACAATAATTCACTTTATAAATGTAATTCTCATATTGAGGTGTGTTTATTTGCTTTCTATGCTATTGATTTAATATATATGTGCTAACTCTAATGCTAATAAAGTAAAATTCCATTTTTATAGTCGTCTACACCTTTGAGCAGCGAACCCAGCAGTCCAAAATCAAACAGTTCTCTAAATGTTGTGCCAGATCCACCTCCAAAGCAGTTGAAACCAAAATTGAAGAAACTTGCTCACAGTAGTAATGAGAGCTTAGAATCTCAATCTTCTCCATGTATGTTTACAATTCTTCCTCCTGGATGGAGTCAAGAATCGGATTCTGAAAATGGCTTGATATATTACTTAAATGAGACAACTAAAAAAAAAGTAAGTTCCAAAAGACAAAATTACAGGCTTAATTTTTTTAAATCCTTATTGTATAATTTTAATTACTTACCTATATTAAACAATTACTGCTTTGACTGATTTCTAAATTTATGGTCTGTCGGTTGTTTAATCCTTGGCTTATACTTAGAATTGAATGTCAAAAAGTTAAAAAAATTAATAGTTTGTAATTAAGTACTTGTTAGAAATAGTGATCTAATTTTTTAAATTAAGGAGGAGTTACTGAATGAAAAACCCAAATTCTTCAAACAACTTACTTTAAAAGAAATATTTAATAAATCTAAATAAAGTATTTGAGTTTCAAAAAGTTTATCTGTTTAATTATTATTTAAATAAACACTTCTACTTTTGTTGTTTTACCTTTTGGGCATGAAGGACTGCCCATTTTGTATTAAGGATCTAACACACTGAAATTCTGGAATCGCTGAAGTAGTGGCGATTCTGGATTTCTATTGCATTATTTTTTTAACTTGCCAATGCAATGTTAGTTCATCAATAGTTTGGGGCCACCTCGTTTTTCTTACAGTTTAGGGTGATTTTTTTTTTCAAACTTTCGATTTCTTATCGTGGTACCCCCTCAAAAGTTGCGGTGTAATAAAATATTAGGCCATGGAAAATTTTATTACAACATCATTAGCTTACAAGCTACAACTTTTCCATATTACAGCATCATATAAACACAAAAAATGTGGTGTTTTGATGTCGTAAACGACACAGCGATGTTAGAGAAACATTGAGATTTGTAGTTGCTAGTACGCACGTGCAGGAAGTGATAGCACGTGCAGGATAGTAGTGGTCAGTTGTTCTGTGTCATTTCAAAGATCGTATGCTTTTGATGTTTAATGTAAATTTGATCAGATTGTGAGGATAAATGTTAAGATGCAAAAATATACTGGTGTGGTTGGTTGGACAGTTAGCTGAGACAATTCCTGTACGTAAACTTTCCTCGAAACGCAAAGTTGCTGCAAATTTCTTTCATCATCTGATTCAAAATATAATTGTTCGTGGAGTGCTACAGAAATTACTGAAGTTGCTTTGTTAATCTGAGCCAGCTAAGTTTAACATAAGTTTTAGCTTTATACGAGTGGCTAGAAGCAATCAGCATAAAAATTCATCTTTAGGCGTCACTCAACAATTTTTTCAACAGTGCCACTGGGACGGCAAGCCTTTACAAGATATAACTAGATAGGACTTAGTTGACAGAATAATGTTCATGGGAAAAGACCTAGAGCAGTTGCTTTCGAAGTTTACAAGATCAGGTGCCAAAAATTTCTTCTGATCATGCAACAACTACAATCTATGAAACTCTAGAGCATTAGGAATTAGTTGAAAATATAAAAGCTATGTGTTTTGACACAAAGGCATGCATTTTAATTGAGCAAAAACTTGGTCAAGAGCTTTCTTCTGTATCAAGTATGCAGGCTGCATATCGGTGGAATTGTGTTAGATGCAGTATTCACAACATGACGTTTCTTCTGACCCCAATATTTTTCTTTTCAAGCGCTTAAAACATACGTGTGATTATTCCGCGAATTAGCGGAAATCCGCGAATTTTTTTACGTGAATTAGCGGAAATCTGCGAATTCATCATCGGCTGAAAATCCTGCTATCCTCTAAAATTTTGGAATTAGATTAGATAATTTTAAAAAAATATTCAGAAATCGTTTTGAAAAGTCAGCCTTTTCCTTCATTCCCTTCATTCATTATTTATTTCAACTGACATGTCAAGGCCATTCGATCGACTTCCTTTTTTCATAAAAAAAATGCCTAGTGTGCTCGTTTCCCACTGCCCTTTTTCCACTATAGTTCAGGACTTGTTTTAGTCTGAACTAACGTGGTTAAAGAATAGTTAAACCGGTTTTCGATGCTGTTGCCTTTGTCACGTGGTCTTGAGGTAGGGGAAAAATTGAAGGTCACATTCACGTTACCTGTTTAACTCGCATTGCCGATTGTTCTTGGTAGTAGCGAAGGCGCGTTGATTTCGATTTTAGCTGTTATTTAGTTATCGTTGAAGTGAAAATTGAAACATTTTCGCCATGCTAGTGTTCAACAAGTCCGATGATGTTAAACTTCGCGAAATAGACAAAAACGTAAAGAATAAATTTCAATGGGAATGGCTAGAAAAGACTGTTAATTTAAAATTAAAAAAGTGCAACGTGACTGTCTCTTTGTCTGAATGCATACAGAAAATTGACATTCCTGGAAAAGCCATGTGCATTTTATGCAAAGACCATATCTATTATGGCGGAAGAGGATGGAATTCTTTATTAAGTCATTTGAACAGCGGAAAACATTTAAAATCGTTGGAAATGAGAAAAGAAAACTATGATTTGAGATGTACTTTGTTTTCCAATCAACACTTGCCAGTTTCAACTAAACCAGAGAATGAGCCAGCTGTTCCAATATCAAGTCGGGTTTTGACTGGCCAGGCAACAGTACTTGGGTTCATGGCTGAGCACAATCTGTCATTTTCTGTTGCTCCACATCTTATTAATTTAGCAAAGGAATTAGCAAGGGATCCAAAGGCGCTTTCTTCTCTGGCAATGGATTGAACTTCTGCATCCATGAAAATGAGGTTTGGGTTAGTGGATACGTTAGCGTCAGAAACTTTGGAGAAATTGAAGACTGCATTTTTTTCTTTAAATATTGATGAATCAACGAGTAACAATATGATGAGAGTGCTTTCTATACTTGTCAGTTATTACAACGAAGAACAAGGCAGAGTTGTGATAGAACATCTTTCATCAATAAACTTTACTCTGTCAATAGCAAGAGTGTTTTTGAAGCAGTTGACTCTTTCATGACAGAAAAAGAGATGCCTTATTCCAATTTAACATCTGTCTTGATGGATTCATGTTCTGTTATGAGAGGTTCCAAATCTGGATTAGAAACTCTTGTTTGTCAAGAAAGAGCTCCACATCTTCTTGATGTGGATGGAGATAGCTGCCATTATATTCATAACGCGACGAAGAAGTTCTGTAAAGAATTTGAATATCATGTAGAAGGATTTTTTTCAGACTTGAACACAGACTTTAAATGGTCAGCACAGTTGAGATTGAATCTTAGTGAAATCTGTGAAGTTTTTATGATAAGGTTTTCTGTACCCCAAAGGTATCTAAGTCATAGATGGCTTTCATGCTATGATGTAGCATTAGAAACCTTGAGAAAATGGGATGTGCTATGTGTTTTTTACTATTCATATTTGAGTGCTGAAGATGCAATAGTTGAGTGCTAGAAGATGCAATAGCCATTATTTTGTGTATATACAAAAAGAGAAGTTTAGTTAATTCTCCAAATTTGCACAAAATTAAACTAATTCAACAGGAGTTGAAGAAAACTCAACCATCTACAAATGACGGAAAAGACCGAAGACTGCGCATCATTAAAAAGTTATTTTATTTAAGAAAGATAACATTATTATATTTACAAGTTTACACAGCAGTACTGCCCCTATTGAAAAAAATATGTTTGTTTATTTTAATCTACTGAGCCCCTAGTCCACAAATTGCATAACGAGCAAGTATCAGTTTTCAAAACATTTCTGGCATGTTTCGTAAAACCTGAGGTTTTAAAAGAAAAATCCATAACCTCTCAAGATATTATTAATGAGAATAACCTTTTGGCTTAATAATCAACTATTTGTTGGATTTGGAGCATTGGGAACTCTATCGAAATGCAACAAATCGATTTCTGGTGATTTCTTCATAAAACTAAGAAAAGCATACATTTCTTGTGGCAAGTACCTACAAAATAAATTGCCATTAGCCAATACATTTTTAATAAATGTGTCTGCTTTGAATCCATCTAACAGAGGCAAGACGGCCACTTTGAAACAGCTGGAGATGCTACCTACTATAATAACTAATGTCCTCTCAAATGAAGAACTGGAATCCTATATGGTAGAAATTCGAACATATCAAATTGCCGACCTGCCCCCTTTTACAAGTTCAGGGATGAAAACTCTGTGTTTGGATGAATGGTGGTCTTTTTTATTGCAGACTAAAGATTATCCTTCACTATCTAAACTTGTAAAAGCTGCCATTAGTTGCTTTCATGGCTCAGTTGTAGAAAGCACTTTCAGTAGTATGAACTATATAGTGGACCCAAGGCCAGGAAAAATGGATATAAAAACTTATTCTGCAATACAAGCTGTGAAATCAAGCTTGAGGGCAAAGAATATTTCAGCTTTGGACTATTTCCACCGAAAGAATGTTTGTCGTGATCCTGTTAAGATGAAGATATGTAAAAATATTCAAAGTTCTAGTAAGAAGTACAGAGAAGACAAAGCCAAAGAAAAAAGCAAGGACCCAAGTGTTTCTACGCAGATGTTGACAAAAAAAGCTGGTCAACATTCCATTAAAGAAGTTGAAGCTGGAGCTCTAAAAAAATTTTGTAATGCTAAGAAGTCTCGGAAAACTGATGGGTGCTCTACTGCCGTAAAGAAGATGGAAATGAAGAAACACATAAAAATTTCTAATAAAAGAGGAAGAAATAATCAATCTTTTGAAGAAAGCATGGAGCCAAATATTAAGAAGTTGAAGTTGATAAAAAGTGCAGATCAGTTTTTCATTAAAGAAACAAATTCTACGCCTGATTTTAATCTTTCTCCACAATCAGAAAGTAAAGGAAAGTCAAAACCAGTAGAGAAAACTAGCGAAACACCAGTTTCAAATTATACTTCTACACAACTACAAAATGACAAGTGCTCTGCTATTGAAAGGCAAAAGAAAAACTGGAAGATGTTTTTTCAGGCACAAAAAAGCAGCAAGAAATAGTAACATTTAGTAATAATAATTGTAACATTTAGTAAATATTGTATATTCAGAAAAATATTAAAATATTGGCTGAAATAAAAGAAGCTGCATAATTACATAAAAAGTATTTTTTTTTTTTAATGGACTTAATATTTGAAATTATTTGAATTCCAGAGGTAAGAAAGTGTTCTGCTCTTAAATTTAATCTAATTGTTACAAAACAATGAATGCTCATTAATATATACAAAGAAAATGTAATTTTCCATCATTTATATTTAACTATTAATTTTTTTATTTATTATAATTTCTAATTGTTTACAAAAATGTTTAAATCAAATTAAATTTTCCAGTTATGATTAGTACATGAACACAGTAGTCTCTATTTAATTATTGTGTGTGTGCCAACCCCAACAAGACATGGTTGTTGTATAGGTAATAATTGAAAGCCAATCTTGTATCCAAAATTTAATTAATGTTTATATTGAATTTTGCGCGTTATAAGTTCTTGCGCATTACGCTGTAAAATGACGGAAAAAAATTCAGCTAATTTTTTGTTTCACCAATCACATGTATGTTAAAATTGATTTGGATATCCATAGGCAAGAACAAATACAATGTATTCATCACCATTCACTGTCCAATCTGTAGCAGAAAGTTGACATCATTGCTTTTGCTAAAGAAAAGTTTCACTCACTCTCAATGATTACTTTGAGCTCTTGGAATCGGTATTAATTTTCTTATTTGGCCTGTATAGTCTCCTGATGTATCGGTACATTTTATGGATCCAGGTGGACTTCACTGGTCGAGATGGATAGCAAAAGCTATACAGGCCATCAAGATATGGATATTCAAGGAGCTATTCAGACTTACTAAGAGAGAAGAAAAAGTACTACGACCCATTGCTATATTTCTTTCCTGAATCTGCTTGAAGTTGTGTTTTTTTTTGTGCCAAACTTCCAATTGCTGCTCTAAATAACAACTTAGTTACCTTAAAGAAGCTTTATGACTACAAGAGTATCTTTGAAGGTATTTCTATTGTTTCAATCAAAAAGGTTCTTTCTCAACTTTGGTACCTCGGAGAGGAACTTGTTTTTCTCCCTTTTTCATAGTAATGCTGGTACAAAAACCGTAACCAAAGTTATTACAGCAAAGTTCAAATTTAGAGAACCATTGCAAAGAAATTAATTCTCACTGCAAACGCTATCCCCAAGCAAAGCGCAGAACAATTTTTCCTTTCAAACTCACTGAGGTTCTGTGATGTAATGGGCATTAAAAAGGATTTTTTTCTCACCGATCCAGGGAAATGGCAAGAAAACAAAGGGTACCAAACTGAAGAAAACATTGTTAGGGGCATTAGGGTTTTGAATGATGTGGAAAGAAAATTTCCAGACCTCAGAAAAAGTACTTTATTAGCAAAGTGATGTGAGCAATTACTGATGAACTTCCACTGTAAAGAGGTATATTAACAATGCCATCAATATTTACCATCAAAGTATATACCATCAAATATTGTATTCTACATCATCAAAAATTGTTTTCCATGCAAAATATAAAAACATTTATATTGAATAGTGTATGTTATGTTACGCGCTGTAAGACTATTGTATGAAATACTTAAAATTCAAGTTCATTGCACCACCACTAAATATTATCCAATTTTCTTCAAATTCAGCATTACTTATTTTTTTGGTGGGAGAACAAAATTAGCCGGTGCCCCAGTGAAATTTCAAACTTTGAAATTTTGCCCCTATTTTTTAATCACTCTACATGCTTTATTTGTGACTACATTCTATGTTCATAATATACTGTCAAGTTTTTGGACTTATTGAAGCAGGTTTAAAAAAAAAAGATTTCAAAGAACTGGGATGTGATAAAAGATTCCTTAAAAAGTTGAACAAAGCATATTCACCAAATTTAAGGACGTTTCACGTTTGTGTTACAAGTTACTTTCTTCAAAGAATGCGTAGAAACAAATGATAGTTAATAATATTTTGAAGAACTTTGAAAAATACTCCCAATAGGTTGGTAAAAAAGCCTATCTATGCTAACTGATTGACAGAATAAAATCAAAAACATACAGTGTTAGCAACCTAAACATTTTTTTTGCAGTAACTCTTTTGCAGTAATTGTGAATCATTACTTCCTTGCTAAATTTAAACTATTGTGCATTATTAAGAAATCAAATTAAGTTGTATGAGAGCCAGTTAAAAAGCATAGGAATTTTTAAAAAATAACATATTTAGTAACAAAATTGAAATTAGTAAATAAGTTGGATGCAATCTGATTGAAGGTAATTTAGTGATTTAGGTAAATCTAATGATACTGGCTACAATTATCGCAAATACATGACAAGTTCAAGTTTTGCATGCAGAAGATGGATTCTATTCAGATTAGCAATTTGCAGCTTTAAAATTTTGCATTTAATTCCAGAAATTAGCTCTGGATACAAAAAAAAAAGAAGAAAAAAGGTTTTTACATAAAACATGATATTTTACCAGAACCAAGTGTATTTCAGCTGAACAAATAATTTAAGTAAAAAGGAATTTTGCTTACAAAGCAAAATGGAACTGTTGCTCCTGCTAACCCAGTGAAAGGCATCATGATAATCACAGCTGATGTTGTTTGAGAGATTAAGTTGAATGAATTGGATAAGCAAATTTTACTCATTAGCATTTACCATTCAGTGTATTTTCTTCTTTGCAATCAATATGGGTGTTTTTATAAGAAATAAATATTCAAATTTGATGTTCCTGATAAGTTGTCTTATTCCCCAGGTTGTATTTTTATGTTTATATAAAAAATTCTAAAATGTATATAAGATTGTTTTAGCTAAAAGTGTAACTTTTTTGCCATTAATCATATTTTTCACTAATAGATTCATATAATCACAATTAAATACTGAAATGTGATATACATTTAGCAAACCTGGAAATTTTGGAACGTGTGCATCAAAATCGTTCTATAATCGATTCTATTCAATGATCGAAGCCGAATTCCTGTATCAGAGGTAACATACACGTCTAGCATGCAAGTTGACTCCGATTCAATTCCTAGCGCCAGTGCTACATTATTTCTGCTTTAAAAAATAAGTAGATGCAATGATAATTGTGTCCTAAGTAGGAGTTCTCAATTTGTAGCTTCTCTCATTCGATACTTGAAATGCAAAGAAGTTCCCTTTAAAAGGCCATTTATTAAGGCATTCAGCCACGAAATTTGGAATTGTATAATAATATAGGTGTTATGAAATTTTGTCGTTTAGATTTTTTACGCTATAAAAAAAATGATGCAACCAACTTGTGTTCAGAACCTTAATAAGATTAAATAAAAATTTAGCCTCTTGGGTCACTGGGAAATTTATGGACATTTCAGAAAGATGCAAAAACACAGGCATTAGACAATTATCTAATAGATTTAGATCCTAAGTAAAAATATATAGCAAATATCCATATTGATGGGTATTTGTGTGTAATGTTGCATTACATTGAAAAATAAATGAATTTTATTAAGTAACATTTTTAATACTTTTTTTCCAAAGGTTAGAGTGAAACTTAAAAGAAATAAGTGTAACCTAACCATAATGTTAACAAAGTATTTTATCAATTTCATGTAAACCATTATGTTAAATTTCATTTTCCAACTCTAATACTTTAAACTTCTGTAATTATTCTTTTCAATCTTAATTGGACTGCATGTGAAGTTGGCCCATCGTCAACTTCGTTAATTATGATACATTGAAATTCATTTCTTATTGAGTTACTTTACTTATTTTGTATTAGCATCTTGTAAAACATGATACGAAAAAAGCTAAGTAGTTTCCGAGTAATTTTAAACTTGTACCTGGAACATCTTGAAACAGACATCTGTTTGCTTCCCTCACTTGAATTCTTGCTCTTAACATATACCCATTGAGGGCTTTTTAGATCTGCTCTTCGCTCATAAGTGACGTGTATTTCAATATAATGAACTGAAATTTTATATTTAGTGTAAATAAAGTATTCTGGATAGAATGAAAATTTCAAAAAATAGGTTTGTATTTTTAGGGATGTAAAAATAGGGTAATTTTCAAAGTTATAGTTCAATTTACCTAGTAATTAGCCTCCCATTTTTGTTTTTTTTAGTACCAGACATACAAAGAACTGTAAACAAATTACTTTGGTGAAGACCACAATGTTGTAAGACTTTTTAAGCGGCAGATATTGCCATCATTCAGAATTTGTTTGCGTACTATACCTGAAAATTTATAAAGTAACAGTAGTGGCTTGTTCATTGGAGCACATGAACCCCAAAAAGAAAGAGAAAAATAATAAAATCTATAGTAAGGTCAATAAAGCTAAAGGAAAAGATATGCCACTGCTCCAGAAGATTTCTTCTAAGTATGTACTAATGGAATTTTCTAAATTTTGCCTATATTCTAAGCATGGCATTTGACTATCATTTCACCTTCACAACACTTGAAACAATCTTCTAGATAGCAAGAAACAACTGGCCAACTGTAGTCCTAAAAGAAGTCATTGTTACATTATGTCTACCTTTTGCAGTGCTAGAGAGACACCAACATGGGGAAAAAGTTAGGCTTTATGGTACACAAAAAGTAACCATTTCAATTGCAATAAGCTTTATATTCTTTAATTTTCTTTTCAGATAATGAAAACAAGGTTTTCTGAAGTAGTGATTTTTCAAAGAAGGAATTTAAAAAGTTTTAAAATGAATTGTAACTTACGTTTTTAACCCATTGAGAATGAAACCTAATCTCCAAAATAATATACCCCATAAAAACAGTTTTTTATATAAATCTGTTATGTTCATTAACTTTAATGCCAGTTCTGTTGTCAGCATATACTTGGTGTTTGCATCTAATTTTAAATATTAAAAAATCTATCGCCAAAATAAGCAGCAAACTATGCATTAAAACTAATTTTTTTAAATGGGAATCTATGCGTTCATGTCCAAATATCTTTTTGTTTATTTTGATTAAAACAGTTTTTCCAACAGGAAAGAGTTTCAACAATGACTGGTTAAATTTCTTTCAATTACAGCGTTACTATGCAACACAACGTTGAATTGACTTGACCACCCTCTATAATTTATACATTCATGTCCAATTATCTTTGTTCTGATCAATTTTGGCAACAGGAGAGAGTTTCAACAATAATTAGTTAGACAGGATTTATTAGTATTACAAAACGATTATAGAAACATGTGTAAAAGTGTCCTTTTAGTGACAGAGACAACCCAAAAACTTGATAGAATGCATCAACAAAAAATCTATCTGCCAAGTTTTAACCCGATCAGATGACGATAAGTGGGTTAATTAGGCTTCTGCAGATGTGCCCAGCAGCCACACACACACAAACAAAATCGAAGCTAATATAAAGGATTTAAAAAAAACCAAAGGTTTTGTGAAAAAGCCTGTCAAGTAACAATAAAAAAAAAGGTGAAAATTATGAAATCTTGAAGGTTAAACATCATGTAGCAGTGTTTTCTTTGGGTTACTTAAACATGTAACAATCTTTATCTTTGGGTTATTCAGCATCCATTAACCTTTGAATGGCCCAAGTTTCAAATTTGATACCGGACTTTTAAATCAAATTATACTCTTGCAATTGGTTTGTTTTTAATATTTGGCTGTATGTATGTTACCATTACAAAATGTTCTTTTGAACAAAATTTTCAAAAATAAACGTCTGTCAAATTGTTAAAATAATATGACATTTTGTTTTCCTGCTGTATTGAATGAGTGACATATTTTTAGAAAAAATTTAGCAGAAAAAATCTTTGACGTATTTCATTTTTCTGAAAAATAAAATACTTTTGAGGTAGGTGAATATCTTATGTTTACTATAATATAATTATTTTTAGCAAGGGTCTGTTTTGCTTGAAGAAAATCTTGCTATTTTTGTGAGTATCAATTTTGATACTTCATGCATTCCAGGTTGTATGAAACCAATTACCTATTCTTTGGCTAATAATATTTTTTGCTTGTATCTTTGCATTTTTGTTGTTTCTCTGCTTGTTTTCCAGGAAATGTAAGATTTCTTTATGCGATAACAAAAAAACAATGTTTTGCATTATTTCATGCCTAAGTACATAATAGTTAGTGCAACATATTTATGGCCTTAATGCCTAAAGTATCAAAATTGATATCTGCTTTCTTTTCAAAACAAATATATAAAATATATATATATATATTTTTAATTATTTTTCCCAATATCTGGCTACTGCAATAAATACATTGATATTTTTAAAAATTTATAATTTGGAAAATCAGGCTTCCAAGGGTTAAATCGACTGGGATTATTGCTAAAAACAAGTAACCATGATTCTTGGCAAGCTTGAAATTTTTCATATTAATCATAGCTCAGGTTCATCTTAATGGAGGAGCCGGCAAACAAAACAGGACTTGTCCAAACAACATCTCTTTTTTTTTTCCAGCCTCCTTAAGCTCACCTTTATTTGCCCTAAGAAATATTTTCAATCAAAAATGACTCTAAACCCCTCAAAATAATTGTATTAAAATTACAATACATATAGAGCAATCTTTATTTTGACCTCTTCTGTAAGAAACTAGTTGAGAGAACAATCCAGTTTTGTTCACCAGCTCTTCAATAATAACATAGCCAACATTCAAAATTGTATAACCATTTTTGACGATCCTGTGTTTCTGAAAGGATTTTTCACAGTTATGTTTTAGTAGGTAATTCATTTTTTAGAGAGGTAACCATAACCCAAGATATTTATATTTTCTCAAGAGAGGTATCATTTATATAACGATGAAATGTTATCAAAGATGTCTAAGGCAATGACTATCTGCTATATATTATTACTTTCAATTTTTTTTTCTTTCAGTATGATAAATCAATAATTTCTGTTTGCATTTAAATTTTTAGGCACTTATAGAAATTAGAATGGGAGTCAACTTCAAGTTCTTACCTTTGCTTTCAAAAATTATTCATTAAGTAAATGTAAAATTATTCATTACAAATGAGTATGTTTGAATCACACACGCAATTAAAAACCCTTTAAAAATATTTACCCAAGTTTTTTTTTTTTATAAATCTTCTGTCACTGATTAACCTGAAATGTACAATTTTGATAATTATGTTAAATAGGTTATTAGGTCGATTCGAACATGCTTTTCTACCATTTAATGTTAGACAACTTCTTGCTAACCAAATTGTCTTAAAAAACTTTACAATAAAATCAGCATTCTATAATGAGAGTTATCAGGAAAATAATGAGTGAACAACATAGGCATTCAAAATATTCATATATATATGCTAAAGTGTGTCACAACAGCTCAGCAGGAAAAGAAATAACTTATCACACTAACTTGATCCGACGATGTAACACATGACGAAGCGAGAAATAGAAATACCTATGAATGTAACTCATCTTTATCAAAATATATGCACATAAATCAACAGCATTAACTTTGAAGTAAATATAGTTCTGACTTCTTGTTTAATATTTGTTATGTTAACTTTACAAACACCCTTTCAATTTTGATGATATAAATGACAATGATTTAAATCTATATAATGTTTTCAAACGATAAAAAAATACCAAAAACCTTTACAAAAGAATGGACTAAATATATTACTCTATGAAAAGAAACAAAAAGCTTTACTTCTAGAATTTGTAAAAGAAACTACTATTTAGGTTAAATATTAATCTGAAACTGTTGGAATGTTGGAGTAATCATTTTGATACACAGTCAAACCCTGTTACCACGAAGTCAAAGAGACAACCTAAAATTTTCATGTTAACTGTCTAAAAACTTTTTCATCTTATTAATGCAGATTGAACCTTCTAGCCATATGTGTATTTAATACTGCTGCTTTTATTAGTGTCTTCTATTTTGCTAGTCAGCATTATTTTCTTTAGAAGTTCAAATTGATTTACAGCATAAACCTCTTCAATCTTTTCTCGACTTTTTTAAAATCGTTGATAGAGTGCTATTGGTATTTCATACTAGGCAGCATTTATTTTTTTTAAAGAATTTATCATCAATTTCATTATAAATTTTTTACTTTGTTCTTAATGATAATGATTACTGCTTCTGAGACATGTTGACAAAAATCAACATGCAAATGCAACTGAGTTTAGTTTTTAAACTAACTGTTGGATACATGAAGGGTACATGACTCTTTTTTCTCTTTTGTTAGAGGAGTCAATTTGTTAGGCCACTATGAAGCAGATGTGTGCCTGCGAAATTTTAGGGTGCTGTGGGAACCGTACAATACAAGGGGCTGAATTCAATAGTATACAGCTGTAGGATAGGATTTAAAAACAATTATTTCCTAAATTTTAAGATTTGTTCCCTGTATTCATCAATTAGAAAAGTTATACCTGTCTTATTCTCAAAACCAATTTATGGAGAGATGCCATCTAAGTTCTCACTGAAATCAATTTCATTTTGATTATTTTTAAATTTGACCACTCGGACATTTTGCCTGTTTCATATTTTTTCAACTTGAGGGATACTTTCATAACACCTTTAAATTTCATCTCGAATAATGAAGGCCATCCAAAAAAAAAGTGGTTTGAAGAGCATATTTTTTCGTCTTAAGTAATTCGTTCATTATGTAAATTAGATTTCCTAATGAAATGATAATTAAAAACTATATATTAATTTTGTGTGCAAATGAATAATACAAATCCTGTATTACACTTTATTTCTTTAAATCAAATGACTTTATTCACTTTTTCTTTAATTTTCAAAACCTAGGGGGTGCAAGCACACCTCCTTGCACCTACCTGGTGGCACCCTTGATTCGTTGCTCGTTTTTTAAAAAATATAAGCTTATGATGAAGTAAGCAAAATTTTTTAATTTCTTAGTTCTTATCCTATGTTTACTTTAAAAAAAATTGGAATTATACAGAGTAGGGGAAATGCTGAACAGCGTCTTTTAAACCCACTAAATCTGGGTAAGCATTTGAGTATTCATCCACATATTAAATTATTTGTTAAATCTGCACAACTCTTTTTCTCTCTTGTTAGATGGGTCAATTTGTTAGGCCACCATGAAGCAGATTTCTGCTTGTGAAATTTTAGGGTGCTGTGGGAGCCGCACAAGCCAATGCAATACTAGGGGACTGAATTCGATAGCATACAGTTGTAGGATAGGAAACTACAGGCCTCAATGACAGTTGTTAGTTTAACTAATCTAATAAAGCTTACTTTAGGAATTTAAGAATAAAATTATTTAAAAAAATTTAAGTTTCGTCCTCTTTATTCATCAATTTAAAAAAGATATACCTGTCTTATTTTTTTTTTTTACTAAATGATCGGCCTGCATTTTAATATTCTCACCCAATAACAGGGAATGTTCTTATAGTCCATTTCCCATCAAGAGCAAACATTTTGTATGAAAAACTTTACTGAATTTGTAGTGCTTTCGTGGCTTTACTGATTTTGGCTCTGTTTTAATTGTTGAGGGGTATACTCCCACATGTTTTTGTGTAAATTTAATTCATTTTATTTTATTTGCTGTTTACTCTAAAGATATGTTCCTTACCCTAATGATATATCCTCCATTATTTTCTTTGCATAAAATAGCAGATTCTTAAATTTAAGATTCTGCAAATTTTTTATTGCTTTTCCAATAAATTAGGAATCTTGCTTTATAACAGTCTTCCAAACAAAGAAATAAATATTTGAATTTTTATTCAATTATTAATTTTTAAGAAAGCAACCATGATTAGATACTAAAACATTCGATTTTGCTTATTTAAATTGTAAATCGTGTTTGTTAATATTGTCATTGGTATTATTGATTTTGCAAGTTTAACATTTCTTAAAATTTGCAAAATAAAAAAATCTTTTAAAATAATAAAGTATTATTGTTAATGGAAATACTTACCCTGGCTGAACAACACTCCCTTATTTCCTTCTTCCTATTTGCATCCTGTTTCATTTTCAATTTTACAATATTTTGACTTTTTCTCTCAAAATTCTACATATGCTGTGATACTCTTTTTCTGCTAATTTTGAAGATTTTTTAATGAATATTCTCCCTGAAGGAAAAAAAAATTGCATTTTCAAATACTTATAACATAAGAATTGTTTCTAAATATAATGGATAGTAGTATTTCATAGGAAATCTCTTGCTGGTTTGCATTCATTTCTGTTGCTTAAACTGCAGGAAAAACAGTATTTATTAGACTAAAGCACACAGGAAGAGGCCTTTCTGCTTCCTTCCTTTCATGTTTTCACAAGTTCCTGGTTTCTTATCACAGACAGATTTTGTTAGTTATATGTTCTTGTTTTTAATTGAAAGCAATTTTATTATACTGGGAATGGAAATTAGATTTAGTTTTAATGGTAACTTATTAATATTTTTTATTTGTAACAGCTATGTTTAAGAAATGAAATTTTTTATTTGCTGTATAAATAATTTCTATTAGATGTATAAAAAATTAATCTATTGTATTAAACTTGTGTGTATTTTTTTAGTGGTATGCTTCAGCAGATGAAAATGGACGCACTTATTTTTATGATGAAGATAACACCGAATCTTTATGGGAATTACCTGATATTTCTTCATCCTCCGACATTGAAGTAATTTATTTTTCTGAAATATTTTTTCTTTTAGAAATAAATAATTATTAAACATATGCTAAAATGCCTATTGTAATTTAAATAAAATGTTTTGACTATTATGATAATTGTAAAATTCATCTAAATTTAACAATTTAAATACAAGCCTTAAAATGACTGATTAGTACTTATAAGTGAGTTTTTATTACTTGGCAATTCTTACCAAATGATATATTTAACCCATTTCAAACCTAGTTTGCAATAGTGTGAATATGCATGTATTTTTTTAATAATTTAGACTAGAAATTAATTTATATCAAAAACTGTTATGTGCTAAAAATATTTTTTTCAAATTGTTCTTTACTTTTGAAAGAAGTTACAATTTTTAAAATTTAGACCTTAAAATTGAAATTTTCAAGTGCTAGCCAGTGGCCGGTAGACACTTTTAGTTTAGTAACCACTTCATCGCAGATATACATATAGATATTTAAAAAAAAAAAAAAATTGACCAGTGGTGCAGCCAGGGAAGGGGAGATTGGGGTTTTACCTTTAACCTAAATGTATACAGCAGTGCATTCATATTTTTTTTTCAGAGGAGGATGTTTTAGTTCTTTATTCGATTTATATTAAATGTATAAATCAAAAACACTTATCTAAGTTAATTGTGTTTAATAAAATGTCAATGAAAGTACAAAAAAAATCAAGTACAGGATCTAAGCTTTTTCACTTATGGATGCCTATTGATTTGTTGCACATCTGTAACATAGTTCTGTAAAGTGATTAATATAATCTCATAAGATTAATGTAACATATTCTGTAACATAGTCTGTGGAATATATTTTAGAAAAACGTGTTAAAAATGCAATTTTTTTGGGTAGGTAGAGATTTAACAGCGCAAGGGCAACACTGGGGCCATACTGCCAAACTGAGTTCAAGCTTCACGGAATTGAAGCACCGATTTTTCTCTTGCTCGAACTCAGGTCGGGCATTCCAAAATTGGCCCATTTGCATTGCCCGATGAGTTCGGGCGTCACAGGCAAAGGGTTAAATTTAATTAGTCTACAATAGAAATTGCTGAGGACAAAGGCTTGAAATAAAATCTTAAAATTTATTTAACACATAATCAAAACTCTTAACTCCAGGGCAGTCCGAGACCCTCTGCTGACTTTCACAAAAAAATAACCAACTTATTTGCATAATGGAACTCTGATTCATCCTCCACTAACCATGGTTCATTTTATCATGAAAATATCAGTTAACTAATCAAAATTCAGGAAAATTAATAACCCAACACAAAGTATTATTAAACAAACTTTTCATGAAGGAATATTAAATCTACTTTAAGTTCAGCTGATACAAAAGGTAAACAATAGTTTAAAAAGTGGGATCAATCACAGGTCGGGTTGATTGGATTTTATTGTCGCAAGGACAATGCCTTCACGGGTTGGCAAAAAAGTGAAGATAAACAATAAGTAAATTAAAGAAACTGTATACCTAACAGGGTTAATAAAAACAAAAAAATCTGATGGAATCAATTTGAAATATTAAGGAATTTAGGGTTCTAATAGAAGAAAAGAAGAAAAATAATCATGCTGTAAAGGATTCAATCAGATTGAAGTTTCATAATTTTTTTAACAGCAAAGCTACAGGTGGCTGCGTTTTTAAGTTATAGGATAGCTAAAAATATAACATAAATAATACACAAATAATTAAGGTTCTAATATATTTTGTTGACAAAAATGCAAGGCAAGAAGAAAAATAATCATGCCTGTAAATTATACAGTCGGATAAAAGTTTGAGAATTTTTTTTAACAGGAAGGCTACCGGTGTTCGCGCTTTTAAGTTATAGGATAACTAAAAATATAACAAAAATAATGCGCAAATAAAATAAGGGTTCTAATATATTTTGTTGACAAAAACGCTAGACAAGAAGAAAAATAATTATGTCTGTAAAGGATGCAGTCAGATTTAAGTTTGAATATTTTTGAATATTCAGGTGGCGTCTGCACCAGCACTAGGAATGCAAGAAGGGAAACTCAGAAATTCAAAATTCCCTGATTTTTCTAGAAGAGTGAAATTCCCTGACATTCCTCTGATTTTCCTCTATTCCCGGTTCTGTCGCCACCCTGTCAACTCATGAATCCATATTGTGGATATGGATATTAACGGTGTATACGCACCCGATTACAAAATTTCAAGAAAAGGGAAAGGAGGTTTTCATTGATTTGGCAATTTCTGTATATTCAGTAGCAAATAAAAAAATCGTAGTGGAGGAGAGAAACGAAAGGTGGCCGATTGTTTAGTTTATTTAGTCGCCTCATCATGCCGTTTAATCGACCTGTGGCGAGTAAATATTTTCAGGTCTATTAAAATTCTTTTTGATATTTGATGTTATTGTTAACTATAATCGTATACCTTTTATTTAGGGTTTTTATATTTGAGTGTTCTACGTTAATTCAATAAGTTAACTATAAATATATGCCATAATACTTGATTATTGTAATGCATATAATTGAATATATTGTGTCATGCACCTGGCTTTAATTTGATTTAATAGATTTCTCAATTTTTTTCAATGTGAATGTTCCTGCTGTTACATTTTCTTCTTTTGGCAATATTATTTCGCTGCAATGATATTCAAAATGAGTACTACTTAAATAATTGTTCATTGCATGATTTCATGAATCATTACCAGTTTTTAAGTATTAAATGGAAATTATCTCATAAAATACTTCAATGAAATTTCTGAATTTTTATGAATCTGTCTTGCTTTTCTTAGTAGCCTTAAAACTTTTTTCTGGAATTTGATGGCAAATTAAGGAGTTTGAATCTTCTTTTTTAGTATTTGTGATGAAGTGTCCTGGTTCCTTTACTTGATTAATTACTCTGTGATATGGCTTGAAATTCTTCAACCTCCTGGTTGCAAATTAGGCAGTGCCTTGCCTTTGTACTTTTTAAGATCGGCAAACGCACACGCACGCACACACACACACACTTTTTTTTGTGTGATAACAGTGGAACCATTTATAAAGGCATTTGTCCTTCTCACTTTTAATGCTTTTTGTCACTTGTGTAAAAAAAATTTGATATTATTGTTCCTTTTTGATAATTTACTTGAAAGAAATATTGAGATTATAATAGGTATTACATGATTTTTAAAATATAAAATAAGAAATTTAAATTCATGCAATTAATTTTTAATCTTGTATGCTGAGTCAATTTTCTTCAATACTACACTATTTTTAAAATTGTATTTTCAATAATAGGAGCTCAATTTATTTTAAAATTAGTTTTCCTTAAATGAGACTTCAGTGACTTACACATGTTGCTCTGGCTTGTATTTCCCAAAAATCGAAACTTGTAATGAACATGAAAGATAAATATGTAAGTTGCTTTTTTGAAAAAGCAATACATCTGCAAAAAATATTGTTTGAAGTGTTTTACGCATGTCTGTGGACAAAGACTAAAATCTAAGAACTATCCTCAGCAAACACAGACAAATGGTCACCTTACCTTAAGAAATCCTCCCCTCCCCTTGAATTTCCTACTACTTCATTCAATGTTTAACCTCTGTGTGCCCCTTGTTTTGCCCTTGCACCATGAAAATCTAAAACAACTCTTAGCAAAGCTCAAACTAAAACGTAATTAATAGATTAAATGATAGAACCACATGGTATCATCCATTAAAGAATGTTAATTGTGTGTTATACTTAGCTGAACTTGTGGATTGGGGGCAAATAAATACCTAGCACTTGAGAAATCTTGGATTTGAGTGCTACTTGGAACGCTACATTCTCTGATTTTAAAAACATATTAACATTATAGTAATTGTAACAAATAGGGGTTTTCCGGCTTTTCATCCATTTCAAGATGCAAATATGGGATAGTTTCCTTTAAAAAAACTTTTTAAAAAAATGTTCCTGCAAGTTTTTAAGCGTGAAATTTCGATACAATACAACCCTAAGTAGTTCTTCCTCTAAAGGAAATTCAGATACAACCAATATGTTATTCCTAAATTGCAAAAAGTGTCTTACTTAAATGTGCATTGAACATATTTAAAAATCTTGCCACATGTTATTTTAAATACGAAAAAAAAAAAAAAAAAAAAGGAAAACACTTTTACTTTGCTGAAGGCTCTTTAAAATTGTATGCAATTCTTTGTGTCTTAAATAGTTATCTAACTGAATCAAGCTCGTCAAACTTTAAAAGCTATCAATGAGTACTGTTAAATTTGGTGAAACACTTTTCCAAATTCTGCATAAAAAAAGATGTGTTTCTCCAAATTTAACAGTACTCATTGTTGGCTATTAAAGTATACCAGATTCATGGCATCGCAAGGAATATCTTGACTAAAAAAATTGGCCTTTGTAAAAAACTTATAAATTTTTGTTTATTTCCCAAATCAGATCAAGTTCTGCATCAAAATGCAATTTTTTGCCATACAATTATGCTATTAAAGTATACCAGATTCATGGCATCGCAAGGAATATCTTGACTAAAAAAATTGGCCTTTGTAAAAAACTTATAAATTTTTGTTTATTTCCCAAATCAGATCAAGTTCTGCATCAAAATGCAATTTTTTGCCATACATGCAGCTACTTTAGGCTATAAAAGAAGTAAGAATATATATTTTAAATCAAAAATAATCTGGGATTTTGATTGCATTCCTGTGGTATTTAACTTCCGATCTAAAATGGATGCTTTTTAAATGCTTAGTAAAAAGCACTTGATGGCTATATACCTTAAACTAACTTTTAATCTACCTTTTCTAACAGTGCCTTTCTTCTCTATTTTGAGCAAGAAAGCCTGGTAAAAAGTAAGCAAAATACACTTAATCAAGGTACATACAAAATGGCCATCCATGCTAACTAGCTCTTGGAAATTTTGGGACGGCCTCCTACAATCCACCTACTAATGGTGGTATCAACAGCCATTCAATTACTTAAGTCAGTTACTAGTCTGTGCTAGACACATTTGAAGATAAATGCAGGTGCATAACAAGATATTCGCCGTCAGGAAAAAACAAAAAATTTGCATTTTTTAAAAAAAGAACAGGAAGGACGATTTTTTCAAAGAAAAAGGGCACATTTTTAAAAAAAAAATGGCAGAGAGGGCATGCTGCTCTTCGAAAAACGTCTAGGAAGATCTCTGCTGTAATATTATTCTATATTTGGATTGAACTTTTTGAAAAAAAAATTCGCATCCTATTTTTGCAAATAATTTATTTTATGAAATATTATTATGATTTTGCAATAAATTTCATTATTTGTCCCTCATCTTGTGGTGTTTGCGGGATTAACTACATAAAAAAAAACTAACTTGCATACAGAGCATTCAAGACCCCCAACATATACAGTGTTTACCCCAACGTTTACTTTTACATGTTCTATTTCTTTTATTTTGTAGTATAGTAGTTTAGAAACTACAGTAGTTTATAAAGTACATAGCAGTGGTCATGGGATCTACCATTAAGATTTTTGTTGAAATCATGAAAAAAATCATGTTTTCAGCAATTACTAAAAAACGGCTCTTGTATTTTGACTAACATGTCTGTGCTAATGCCTCTTAAGATGTTCTAATCATCACCACCTTCGAAATTCCCTTAGAATGTGATAAAAGTGTAAAAAGTTAAAAAAAGGAGTGCCTTTAACACTGAGCTCTCTGCCCTTGAGTATCGCCCATCAACGATTAATTTTTTCCCTGTTTCACGTACAAGAAAGGACAATGTAATGTCTATCAAATAATATTGCCAATTTCGTCATTTTGGCAGGGTTTTTTTTGCTGCCCATGTAAAAATTATTTCCAAAAACATCGCCAAACTGGCCATTTTTATTTAAATGAGTGAAGATATGAAACCGGTAAATAAAACCATACATTTTATTGCAATGACCAATATTATAGTGTAATTGAAAGCTCTGTGATGTTCCATACTCCTAGTTTTGATTTCATCAATTGGAATAAAATATATAACCAGCTTTCTTATTGTTTATGCTATGTACAGTAGGCAAAAAAAAATCCGAACGATGGCTATAACTTTGTTTCTAATTATCGTAGAATCTTGCGGTTTGCACCAAAATGTTTTGTTTACGATTTTCTGTATGTCTGGTGTAAAAAAAAATCCTAGAAGCTGTATACTAAGTAAATTTAACTCTATCTTTAAAAATTTCAATACGAAACCCTATTTTTTATATTTTCAATCGATTTAGAATACTTCGTTTACCCTAGATACCAAATTTCATTTCATTTTGTTGAGAAACACTTCACTTATGAGTGAAAATGTTTTGGCCGATCTTAAGGGCGAATCTCTTTACAGCGGGGAAGAAGCAGACGTTTTGCATGCTTCAAGACGTAATCTATTACACATTCCCCTAAAGTGAGCTTTTTTACATTTTTGTTAAAATATTGAGAACCAAAAGTCAAAATGCAATGAAAAAAATTCTGGATTGGTTTTCGACCATGATAGTTATAATAAAAGCAAAAAATTACATGTTTCTATTTTAAAAAAAAAAATTAAAACTTGATTTATTAATTACTAAAAAACTGCTTAAAACAAAAGTTGCATGTTATTTATGTTTGGACTTTGATGAACTATCGCTTGAAACTAAAATTGTTAAAATATATTAACTATTTAAGAATTTATGACTAAAAAACAAATGTTCTTTTTAACATTAATTTGCCATTTTTTTTCTTTTAAATTACTAACCACTCATTGGAAAATTATGAAATTTGGTAGATGTTTTTTTGGATTCTAAGTCTAAATATGGTATAATATTATTGGGTTGCCAATGAACTTTTTAAAGTTTGGTTTAGTTTTAATATGTAGATGACCCCTCATGATAAAAAAATTTATATACAATTAATAAAGACCTTCCACGATTTACTTTTGTCATTTCATCAATTAGAATACAAGATATAGCCATCGTTCGGATTTTTTTCCTACTGTAAAAGCAGTTCATTAACAGTGTTTAAACAATACTGACAAATTTAAAGCTGTGCGTAGTTATTTTTTACAAGCATTTTTATTATTTCTTAATGCTCATATCGTGTTTTGTAGGTTTTACATTTAAACTAGGGGATTCCACTCGCCGACCCTTGGGGAAAGCTAACACATTCGGTTGGTTTGTTTCGCATTCTCCCAAGAAGGCTACACCCCCTTTCTCGGCAATCCTTTAGCTAGACTGCTGATTGCTAACTCCAAATAAAATAGCTTTGGATCGCTAACCCAATTCCTGTGTTTTGATATTGGATGCTCAGTAACAATCGCCAAACCCAGAGAAGGTTCATTACTCTGGAAACCCATAATTTAAAATTTGAACATATTCCCTGTTTATTTACAATGCCTATCACCAATAGAAGATTTTTTTGCATTTTAAAGTCATGGAACCAAGCAAACAGGTGTTTGTCGTTTGTTCGATGGTTCTAAACTCTCCTGTCTAAAATTCAAAAATTTAATCATTGTCCCATAAAATATAATATACAAAAGGGGAAAACTTCAACAATTGGCAAGAAAACACGACAAAGAAATTGAAAACAAACAAGAAAAGAACAAAGCTCACTAAATTCTTCATTGTTTTTCAAAATGGTAGGTCCTTCCTAAGCTTGTGGATTGGTAACACAACCTCCAAATCGCCTGCTTGCCAAACCCCAAACTCACTATTGCAATTTTGTGCCTCACTGTGGATTGCGGATGCAATCTCATTGTTGTACTTTGTAAAGAACGGATGATTTATCAATGAATAATCTATCAAACATAGTGCTGATCAACGCGATGATACAGAAGTAACCACAAGAAAATATTGCCCTTAAAGGTGCCTTTTAAACACTTAATGGAACATAATGCAATGGAAGTAAATTAATAAAAAAAAAATCACACAACGGTAAACAACCAAAAACTAAGCAGATAGCAAAATAATTTTTGGAATCGATAGAATATAAAAATTAGTTAAAGAAATGTAACGTTACCTAAAAAAGAAATAAAATGTAATAAAAAGTAAATAATGGCTATTTAGCTACCTTTTAAACTCTAAGTGGAACATAATACAATACAAGTAAAAATGCTACTCGGTTGCAATGTATCAACAACAATAAATCCTAAAAGAAACACAACATTACCTGAAAAATAAGTAAAATGTAATTTTATATACACAATACTATAAAAGAACGTAAAAAACCCAAATCTATTATTTCCTGAAGTTGAAACCTGCCTTTTGGGGACCCACCTAAATCCACTGGAGGATCTTCCAATTGTTTTCTTTCATGAAGAACTACTGTCTTTCAGTAGTAAGAAAGACATGCATCCAGCACTTCTGAAACAATTGGCTTTAGAAACAATTCATAGTTCCCCATTAGGGGCAGTTCGGATATTCACTGATGGAAGTAAACACGATAATGGCAACACAGGCAGTGGAGTAGTTATTGTTACCCCCGATGACTTTACCAAATTTAACAAGCGAAACCCAAACTTTTGTTCAGTCTTTAGATCTGAATTGATAGCCATCGACGAAGCTCTACGTTATATGATTTCCAATAATTTCTCCTGCGATATCTGGATTTTATCGGACAGCAAGAGCTCTATTCAATTCTTGAGCAAATGGCGAAACATTACCGACAAACTCGGCATGGACATTGTGAACAAACTAAAGATTTACTCTTCGCATAATGTCATCCATCTACAGTGGATACCCTCCCATGTAGACCTCTTCTTTAATGACTTAGCCGATGAATTGGCTAAGGAGGGCTCTGCTGTAACATCCGAAAATTGTGGTTATCTTACGTTTAGGGAAATTTTCTCGAAGGTCAGAGCCGACAACAGCAAGACATGGAGGATTCCACCAACTCATGACTGGTATGAACAAAAACGTCCTGGGGCTGCCCTGGAGCTGAAGGGCGACAGGAAATTACAAACCTCCATCACCAGACTCATCACCGGACATACTCGCACACTTGCATATGTTCAGGGACAAAAGGAGTACCCTGTGTGCCTCAAGTGTGTTTCCCATCAAGCTTCACCTGACTATCTGCTTTCCTGTTTGGATTTGGAGAAGAGCGATCTCTTTAAAAACCCTGAGCTGGTTCGAGACTTTCTTTGGGCGTACAGTCTCTTGGACTTGGTCTAGACTTGTTCTAGATCAAGTGGAATAAGAAACAACAACAACATGGCAGAATGGCATCTGTGACCATTTTAAAAAAGACAAATTATAATTCAAATGGATTTGAATGAAATAATTTAAAAAACTTAAAAACTAATTAACTTTTTTATATTGTGGCTTCATATTAATAAATTGCAGGGAGAAAAATACTTATGCTTAAAATTTCAGAGTTGTCTGACTACCAGAAGTAAGTTAAAACTCCCATTACAATTGCACATTCCATTTGACGTCATATTTATGCCTGATGATATCTTTCATCGATTTGAACCTCCAAAACCCAACAATTCATCTGTTCTGTGTGGTGTGAAGTCATCCCCCCCCCCCCCTCCCTATCCCAGTCCTTCTGAACCTTCTTACCTTTTAGATGCACGTGACCAGGCAAGAAGTGTTCTTTTTTGGATGAATCTCTCATTAAAAAAATTGTAACATTAACATTTTAATTTTCCTTCATACAACGATATTTTTTGCATCATCTGCAAGAGAAGATTTCAAAGAATATGAACTTTTTTTTTTCCAAGTAAAAAAAAATATATTTCAAGTATTTATTGAGATGGCTAGCAGTGTGAAGAAAAACGGGAGAATTCTTCACATTGAAATTCCATTGGTTTAACGTTTTATAACTTAGTTTAAATTAAATCTTTAAAATAAGAAATAATTAAAATGTGTATACTTTTACTGTCCAACGATTAATTAGAGACAAGAAATTATTTATGTTAAAAAACTTCAGAGATATCTGAATATTCTTTTAGCATTTTAGAATCCTTGCTCCCATACTATTAGCATTACACCAATGTCGAAAATTGAAAATTTTCCATTGTAAAAAATTATTTTAAGAAAACTAATTAAAAGGTCATAATTTTGTTAAGCACTTATACATCTATGGACTGTTTGCTACTTGATGTAAAAATTTCAGATTTGTACGAACTGCTGTTTGTTTGGAGTAGTCATGAAAATGTATGTAAATAACTTTGCTCTCCCTTAGGATTAACATTACAACCGAATTTTAAAAGTTAATGATAATAAAACTAATTAAAAATTCTGGCTCTGTAGTATGTTAAGTTACGCAAATTGGAACTTTTGTTAAGCATTTCAGAGCTGTACTTGGGTGGAAGATTCTTCAACATGACAGAAAAATTTGATTTCTTACTTTTTTTTAATATAGAGAGATAGTATAATGAAAGATTGTTAAGTAGGCTTAGTGTAGTCGTTGGCACACAATTATCAAACAATAATTTTCTGAAGTGAAATATTCAATATATTTATTCATTTATACATATATTTTTAATCGAGAACATAGTTCAACCATGACACTTAAGTTTCTGTAAATTAACCACACTGGCTATCCCTTGGCTGATGGATTGTTAATATTTACACTTGTGTGTATTAAGCAATAATTACTATTGAGTTTTAAAATCAGAACCATGATCTATTTGCTTAGTGTTATAATGAAAATACCTTTTTATGAAATTAAAAAACCGGGGTTTGAAATTAAAATAATATTTATCATAAATGTAAACTTCATCTAAATATTTTGGTAAAGTTATTAGTGTGTTTTTGTACTTTCCCTAAATGTATGGTAAACATATTAAAAGATAATTTTTTTTATAAACTAATTGTCTTTCTTCAGCTTTTGATCTTTTTCAATAGACTTTTTTTGTATTTTGTAGTAGAAAATACCCAAAGTAGCCCTTTCTTATTAATCTTACTATTAAAAGTTCATTAAAGTCAGTCAATAGAGAAAGTTTACTTTTAAACGTGTATTCTATTGTAGCTTGTGCCATACTATTGCCTCACTTTTAAAACAATTTCCCACTTAAAAATCCTCATTTTTATTAGTGTTTCCCTCTTATTCCTTTTGGAGCTATATTTTAGTTTTCTGATTTTTGATAATCATATCTACAGAAATTATTCCTGGTTCAGCTATGCCAGGCACATTATTTAATTTTCAGATATATTGCACTCAAAACTAAATTGAAAATTGTTATTTTAACTCTTTACAAATTACTAAAATATTTTTCTTATATGTGGAAATTTATCAATTCAGATATTAGTTCAAATTTGAAAGGTATTATATAAATTACTAATGTTCAAATAATTGTCTATTAATTTGTATTTGGATAAGTCTTATTTTAAATATTTCATGATGTATCTTGTAGGAAAGCAAACAGTGCCATGTTACTGAAAGTGCTTTAGAATCACCAGAAAATGTAACTCAAGATGTTTGCTCTCTAAAATCTTCCACTGAATCATTTAAATCTCCAAAATTGCTTAGAAAAGTTCCTAAAATTCCAGTTCCAAGACAGTTCAAAACAAGATCCTTGATTGTTCCTGAGTGTGTTAATTTATCAGGAGCTGAAGATAATAAAGGTTTTTTGCCACCATCGTTTGGGGAAGGTTACTGGCCTTCAGTTCAAGATGGTCATTTTGTAAGCTTACATGAATATTCTCACATTTTAATTTATAAATTTTACTATATTGATGTTTCTTTAGATTTTCACTTCTGAGTTTTATCAATTACTAGCTGCACCTTGAGTTGCCTGCTTTTATCAATCAACCTTTTAGTTCTAAACTTAGCATTTTTTTAATAAAAGTTCAGTTTTTAATTTTCGAATTATATAATAAGATTGGCAAGTATAAAATTAAATCTGGAATATGATATTTGCTATAAAATTTTACCATTTTCTGTTTCAATTACCATCCCATTTAAAATACTTTCAATGCTATCTTTGGTGGAATATTCATTGTTCATCAGTCAGGAATAAGTGGAAACACATCATTCATTGTAGCTCGTGACAATAATGATTTCATGAAAATCATGCATAGCCAGATGTCTGACAAGGAAAAATTTAGGTTTTTCAGCAGTTGCCAAAAACTTTGACCAGCAATTTTGTTTATAATTTTTTTTGCACTATCGTTTTGGGTATTCTTAACATCCCCATCACTGAAAACTGAATAAAAATAAATTTTAGGGGACTATTGTAAAAAAAAGTTTCTTTCAACCATGGAAACCATTTTTATTTAACAATGAAATTATCAGATTGTGTGTACCAATATGAATACAGATGTATAAACCTCTAATCAATCTTAATGTATACTTTTAAACTAGAAATATATAATTTTAGCTTCTTTGCACTACTCTGTAGAAATTACCGTGCTGTAAAAATAAGATACATAGCTATATCTTGTCAATTTTTAAAATTGAAATATGCTTTTATGCCAAAATTTCCATCTTAGTATTATTTGCGCTGATAGATGTGAAAAAAAAAAAAAAAAAGGAAAATGCAAACAATAAATTGTGTTAATCCATTAAAATTTTTAAAAGAAGTTAACTATTTTATTAATTTAATTGAACATTGAGTTATGTTAATTACCCCTTGTTTAGACTGTTGACATTTGCAATGAGATTTAACATTAAACTTTTAAATTTATTTTTTGGAATCTAAGATATTTTGACAAAGTGAAATAATTTTTCTGCAAACTAATTATAGTCTTCTACTTAACTGATTTTTTTATCAATTTGCCATGTAAATCTTAGAATCAAGGCGAGTGGCATACATCTTATCTGACAATTAATTGGTAATCGTTGATAAAATGTATAACAAGCTTCATTTTTGTCCATTTTTGAAACTTGATAAGTTTGAAAAAACGTTTCTCAAATTGTCAAAAAACGTTTTCATGGTAAAAAAAAATAATGTTTGAATTAACTGTGTGCCAAATAAATATAGATAAATTTAGCTTTTGATGCAAAACTGAAATTCTAAAAGATGACCTATTGAAGGTTTCAAGAGTGGAAAGTTTATTTAAGATAAGTTAGTAATTTTTATTCTAATTTCAAGAATAAAGCTGGTACAACAGAATTAGTTTTTTTAGGCTTTTTTCAAATATTTTTTGCATACTTATTTTTAGCCAATTAAAGTGATCTTATGCCTCCTGAAAAACTCCTGAAATTTACTTTTCTTTTATAAGGGCCCTTATAACTCCTGAAAATTGTGTTTCTGCTCCTGATATTTCTTTTTATCTTCTTAAAAATAATCATTGAAGGGTAAAAAGATTAGAAAAACCTTAAAACGTAGCAATTTTTTTTACTCGGTAAAACGTCTCTGAAATCCGAAATTCTTACCGTACTTCAGAGTCTATTATACATGCGCTTCGTCACTACAGCCACAAAGGAAAACCCTCGGACAGTCCCAGAACACACCACGATTCTCGACAACCAGGCGCATAGAGAGAAAACTATATTATAAGTCATGTAAATTTTTTTCCTGGTATCTCCTGAATTTACTGTACTTAACTCCTGAAAAACTTCTTAGTAACTCCTGAATTTTACTATCGTAGATTGAGTATGAACCCTGCAATTTTTTTTTTTTAAATAACAATATTTATTGTTACAAGTATATAGATGATTTTATATTACTATTTAATATTAACAATTTAAGCATTTTGAAAGAAATTTTTCAGAAGAGACTTCTTATAAATAAAACTTCTGATTCTTCACACTGTTTAGGTATGGATATTAAAATAGATGATTCTACAGCTTTAATCAGTATTTATTATAAAATACATGATTTTAATGTTATTATCCTTACTAATTTTTATTACAATTTAAATTATTATGAGAAACAGGGCAGGACCTTTCTGCTCATTTTTTTTTTCTGCTATATTTTAGTTTTTTTGTATCAATGACTAAATTTATATATTATGTGGTTTTTTTTCATACTTCTTGCATTCATTTGACTTTAGGACTATGCAGAATTATAAAAAATTATATCTATGATGCAGTATTTTTTATTCATTAAACTTTTACTTGATTTATGACCTGTATGCCAAATTTCATTTAAATCGTTGTGCCAGTTCCTGTATTATTCAACTTGTAATGTTTTGGATTGGCACACATCAAATGAATTCACTATAAGTTCCCTTTTAGAGTATAGAGCACTAAAGAAAAAGAAAGGGGTGAAAAAAAGAGGAAGCCTTATCCATACCTTCTGAACTTTTTCTGATAATTTATAAAAGATTTTTTTAAATGAGTTTTTTGCATATATACTTAATTTTTCATTTCTCCATTTGGATTTTTTTCAACTTGATTCTAAATACCTTGAGGTTTTATTTGTTCCCTTCGAATTCCAATTAACAAATGTTGACTTCAAATCATAATAAATTAATTATTGGAACACTTTTAATTTGGGCTCAGAGAAATGTAATTTTTTTTAATGAAAGCACATCTCAAATTAATGAATTCAAGTGTTACATAGATAATCTGTTCCCGTAATAACTTTTCTACACAATTTCTCTATTCTGTAAATTTTTCAATATGCCGAGACATTTTCTTCACATATTGAGTGAGTTTATCAAAATTCAGATAAAACTATAAGGTTAAGTTTTATAGAGGTTTGATTTGCACACTGATTTCTTTCAGAATTTATCAGTCAACAAGCAAAGTTTCCATGAAAAAGGAGATTCTGCATTTCAGTATTTGTAAGACTCAGTTCCAAACCAAACTGTTTTAACTTATAATTGGTGATTATGATGGGTAAATTTTTAAAAAGTACTAAAGAATTCGATATAAAATAGAAGAAAAAAAAACTATTATGATAAAACAATTGAGAAAAAATAAAATAATTATTGCTATTACTTTAATTTAAGTCTAAGTATTTTATTAAATGTAACGTGCTTGATAAATTATGCTCTTTAAGTTACAAGTTCAACTTTATTATTTTTAGTCTATTACTCGCAAAGGTACCTTGAACAAGACTAAACTCATAGAAGGTGGCAAAAGAATTCGGAAAAATTGGACTTCATCTTTCGTTGTCCTAACCGATGTTTTTCTTTTGTTTTACAAAGATATACGATCTGCTCATTTAGTAAGTATTCTTTTCTATACAAGTATCTTGTTCAAATAACAGGTTTTTTAAAAGGAAGTTTTGTTAAATTTTAGTTTTCCTAACCATGCAAAATGAAATTTTTTTTTTAAATTGCTGCCTTATACATTTACCAATAAAATGCTATTTCTGCATTAAACTGAGTGTTAGTTTTAAAGAAATTACTATTTAAGTATTTCATATGCAATCAATGCCAAGTCATTTTTAATAAAAATGAAATGTAAGTTTTGTATTTATAATTTATAAGTATTACATAGTTTACAAGAAAAAGATGAAATTCTAATATTTAATAAACTACTTAATTCACCTTGTATACAATCACTGTCCTTCAAAAATTTCGATTAATAGTTAAATTAGTACTATATCCAAATGTAGAGATCAGTTCTTGCAAGTGCATATCATTAAAATTTCAAATAATTTTTGGATTCAAAAAAGATTTTGTCAAAATCTTTTTTTTAGTATGTCATAAAATCATCACATAAACTCTTGAGCTGTATTATTTTTAAACTTAAAATTAAAATCTAATGATTGAACTTCAAATGTAATTGCTGAATGTTCCAATTTAACATAAGTTAAGTGAATGAACCATTTAAGGCTTATCTTATCAAAACCATTCCCATTTTTTTTTTGTCCCAGAACAGATAATGGTTTCTTTGTAGATTTTACTTATAATTAAGGATATTTGCAAGTTAAACAAGCGAATCTAATGATTAACCCTTGAATGCCTTCTATTATAAAATTAATAATACATATTACAATTTTATTATGTACACTAAATGTTTATCATTTCCTAAAATACACATGCTCAAAATTTTTGCATATGCAGCATAGTTTGTTTTTTATCCTTCACCTGCAGTAGATTTATTAAAGCAATGATATAGCATTTTAGTTAAGAGGTACATATATATTTTGATTTTGAATAAAATATTCTTATTGTCTCTACTGTTTATTTTTAAACTACTTTATTTATTCTTAAGCATTTTATATGCTATGCTATATGTGCATACAGGTTTTTTTTAATTAAAAGTATTTTATATTCAAAACTTCTTTCCTATCAAACAATGGATGATGGTTTCCTCAGTATTTTTCAGGTTAGTAATTGTGACTTGTAAAAATATATAATTTAAAATTTTAATAAACAGCATTATTATAATTGTTCTATCTTTATTCAAAACTTTGCTTGTTTACATTTTTGCTTGTTACAGTTATTTTTACCCATTTCTGAGAAATAATATGTGCATGTTTTTCCTGTGTTTTCCCTCAAGTATTTGTGTAAAATGTAGTTTTCTTAAAAAATGCAATAGGCAGATTTAATATGAACATAAATATTTTAATTTTTTAGACTACACCAGGGGTAAAACCCGAACTATGTATTGATTTAAATGGAGCATTAGTTGAATGGTGTCCGGATAAGTCAAGTAGGAAAAATGTATTTCAGGTACCTTCTATTTCAAATTTAAATAAAAGTACTTTTAAATTTCGGATAAATAAAATATTTTTATTTTCAATATTTTTCGTACTACAGTAACAAACCCTTTATTCAGAAAGCTCGGGGCGACATCGTCCTGGTTTTGGGAATTTAACAAATTTCAAGGTCGTTTCGATAAAATTGATAATGACGCAGCTATTTTAGTATAATGAAAATGTGTCCTTCTTTCTCCCCACCACCACTTCCTGTTCACGGAAGATGAATTCTTTTAAACATTCCCGATTGTATTAAAGGGAAATGAAAACGATGTCTGCTTCCTCCGCAGCAGTCAAAATATTCACATTGCTGAATGTAAACAATTCATTGAGATATTTATTTTCCTTTATTTACATAAAGAAAAAATATTATTTGGATGTCAATGGCACATTTTAAGCATTTTATTTAATAATAACTGCTCTACGTGATTTGAATGCTCTACGTGAAAAGAATTTCTTGAATTTTGTAAATTGATATAATGCAAAAAAAAACCTGCTTTTGCTCTGTGCCACGTTAAAGTAAAAAAAAGCTGCTTCATTATAATTTTTTTCGTATTTTACCCAAATTCCATCAAACTCTATTGCAACAATCGAAAAAATTGTCAACAGGAAAGACACATGACATCACAAAACCAGTTTAAGGATAGATCCCTGCCGAAATCGGCTAATTTCCCTGTGATTGTCCCTGAAATTGTATCAGTAAGAGATGTCAATAAATAAAAACTACAATATTAACTAAGCCAATATATATTTAAAAATGTTTTAAATGTGATCGGTTGATTTGTTTTATGAATTAGACGATGAAAACTTGATTATTTTGCATTATATTACAATGCAGTCACAAATTCCCATTGACACTGCAATCTGATGTCACAGAGTGACACAATTGCTCACTTCAACATCGAAGTTCAAAATAAAAAAAAAAACCAAAACATACCAGTTTTTGGACCAGTTGGATTTTAGGTTTCTGGTTAAAGGGTTTGTTACTGTATTCTTAAAATTCCAGAATAAACTTATATTTAGTGTTATCCTTTTATTAAAATTAAATAATATATTATGGTTTCAAGTATATTATTTAATTATGGTTTCAAAAAATAGATTTCTAAAAGTATAGAAGCAAACAATATTTTTTCTCTTTAGCTACTTTGAAATGGTTAAAAATAAAATCTCAGAACTCTCCTGCTGGTTTGAAACTATTTATAGAATGCCCCTTACTTATGCATTTAACCATTTAAAAATAAATCAAGAGACAAAAAAATGTATATTATTAATTAAAAAAAAATTACTTTTTAGGGTGTTTATGAAAAGGGTGCCTTCCAAAAAGTTTCTTATTATTTTCCACTTTTAAAATCTCAAAATGTTCCAAGTTAATATTGCTATGATGTTTTATCATTTGTATTTTATTATTTATGTTATCCCCAGTGTGATGTAGAGGGCGCTGCTTATGTAATCCCCTAGCGGCGACTTCGTCGCCAGAGAGACAGTATGATCGGAGGAGTAGAGGTGAACGGACGTGGAAGTCGCCGCTCCTAGTTTGGGTTTAAGAACCTATTTCTATCTAATGCACGAATAAACCTGCTGTCCATTTAATTGGCCTCTTTCACTTTTACCCCTTCATCATACAACATGGGGGCTCAGCCTGCTTTTTACCCGCGATCATACAACATGGCTCGCCGTGCTTTTTACCCGCGATCATACAACATGTCTCGCCGTGCTTTTTACCCGCGATCATACAACATTTAAAAAACTGCACTTCCACGCATCCAGAGGTCAAACCAAAATCCTCTTCACGAAAAAAAAAACCTTTACTTCTACGCATCCAGAGGTCAAAGCAAAATCCTCTTCACGAAAAAAAAAATTTTACTTCTACGCATCCAGAGGTCAAACCAAAATCCTCTTCACGAATTACCGCAGCAGTCAGCAACCACCAGTGGAATCTACAAATAAAAGGAAAACTCATCAACCAGCGTCGTCATTATACAACTGCATAACACTCGCTTCGCCGAACAAGTCCCACTTCAGCCGTCAAGCAGAAGTTCAACGAAGCTAACATCGTTATTCCACATAGCCAGCAAGAATCCAGAATCCTGAGCCAAATCGAACCTACAACTACAACACTGTCGCTTCGCCGAACAAGTCCCACTTCAGCCGTCAAGCAGAAGTTCAACGAAGCTAACATCGTTATTCCACATAGCCAGCAAGAATACAGAATCCTGAGCCAACTCGAACCTGCAACCACAACACTGTCGCTTCGCTGAAAAAGTCCCACTTCAGCCGTCAAGCAGAAGTTCTACGAAGTCAGCAAAGTTATTCCACATCGACCAACTACTACGAACCAGAAACCAGAAGCAACGAGTACTCTTCGAAAGAGCAACAACATAAAACGGATACAGCTCCAAAAGCGAAGTAAAATCAAGAAACGCAGGTAGGATCCATCTTATTATAATTATGTTTAAAAATATCAAAAAGCAAGATCTCGTATTTGTCGCCGCTGAGTTAGATATCGTTGTACCGGATGGTGCCACAATTCTAAAATTAAAAAACTTAATTGAAAAAAGTGAAATTTTCATTGAAGATCCAGATTTCGTTAAAGATTTAATAACAACAGTTGTAGAGGAAAGAAAAGCCCAAGAGGCAAAGCAAATCGAAAAAATTAAACTTGCACAGTTAGATGCTAAAATTAAACTAGCTCATTTAGAGAACAAAATCCAAATTCCAGTAACTGCAGAACCCTCTGATATTATTTGTGCTAACTCAATAACACCAACTAATGTAAATGAAAGCATAAAAACACTAGTCCCACTTCCGATTGAAAACCGATTCGAAATCCACACGGAAAAAAAATGCTATGTTGCTTTAAAAAAGGAGGAATATATCACTTTTCCAGCTGAAAGAAATAACGAAATTTTAAATACTTCGCAAATCCTTCCGATTCCTGAAACGCAAAATGACACGTGTCAAGGTCATACAAAACATAACCCAACGGAAAACACGAGTTCTTCGTTGATGGGGGCGGGGCTTAATGTCCCCATGAGAAAAGATGAACGATCATTGGAAGATCTCGATGAAGTGTGTGTTGTAACAGAAGACTTAGAAAAAAGCCAACCAGTAGAAGCACATGGTCCAGAATGTAAACAAATTGAAACACGTGGAGCATGGAAACAAACAGAAGAGAATTTTTTCTGTTTACGATTGGGGATAGCGTGAGTTTAAGCGAAGCGGATTTCTTGCACATTAACGAAGATAATTTACGGAATACTGTTATGAATAAGGTCAAGATTTACAAGCCAAAGAAAATGGAAAGTACAAATTTTCAAATGAAGCTTTTCCTACCAGTTGAAACTCCAATCTTCAAGCCAAAATACATCGATGGAATAATTTCCGAGAGTACTTATGACTTATGCAACTCACCGTCTGCTATTCAAAGATTTATGCAGATTGTTTTTCGTGAACTTTTAGTAGCTAAAATATTAATCTTTATGATGAAGTGCTGGGAAGACACTTAAGTTTCTTCAATTTTCTTTTACAAGAACTTTTTACAGAAGAGACTTTTTTTTTTCTTTTTATGAACTTTTGAATGGAGAGACTTTTTTTTTTTCTTTTTATGAACTTTTGAATGAAGAGACTTTTTTTTTTTTCTTTTTATGAACTTTTGAAAGGAGAGACTTTTTTTCCACCATACAAACTTTTTAAAGAAGATACTTTTTTTTCTTCTTTTTATGGACTTTTGAAAGAAGATTTTTTTTTTCACACAAACTTTTTAAAGAGAGACTTTTTTTTTCCCTTTCTATAAACTTTTCATGGTGCAAGAACTTTTTCCACAGACTTTAAATTTTTAAGAACTACACATTGTGATCTTCAAGACATTAATGTTGTTTAAATTTTATTATTGTGCTGTATTTTTCAATATCTTTATTTACATGTTTAGTATATATCAATGAGTCGGCGGTCCTCCTCAATCAAGATGGCCGAGTGTTATCCCCAGTGTGATGTAGAGGGCGCTGCTTATGTAATCCCCTAGCGGCGACTTCGTCGCCAGAGAGACAGTATGATCGGAGGAGTAGAGGTGAACGGACGTGGAAGTCGCCGCTCCTAGTTTGGGTTTAAGAACCTATTTCTATCTAATGCACGAATAAACCTGCTGTCCATTTAATTGGCCTCTTTCACTTTTACCCCTTCATCATACAACATTTATATCTCCTATTCATAATGAACTTACACGTTATCTACAAAACAAGTAAACGGTATAGTGTTTAGTGTGCTAGCTACTGGACCGCAAAGTTGCGGGTTCGAGTCCCGTGTAAGGCATGGGTGTTTGTAAATGTATGTTGGCTTGTCGAATGACGAATGTTTCGGCGCATTATAGTCCATATGTTGCTGACGGTACCAGATAATCTGAAAACAACCAAACTACAAAACAAGTTTGAAAGGCATGGATCCCTGTCTTTGAACATGCTTAGGATTAGCATCAAGGAAAATACAAAACAAACATAATTCAACCTGTTGATTTCTAAAAAACTCTCCAATATGAATGAAAATACTTTTGTTTTACAGACAATAAGAAATTAATATTCCAACTATAACTCGTGCAAAGTTTCTAAAAACACCAATTATTGAGTAGCATGTTTTTTATTGCCAACAAATATATTTCAATTGTGATAGTTAAATGATTATTATGGAATGTTGCAATTTTATTCTGTGCATACACATATTGTAATAGTACTGTAATAGTCCGATTATTGCGAATCGCCAGGAAATTGGGATTTCCAGATAACCAAAATTTTATTAATTGAATGTCGATGTTTTTTCTCCAAAGTTTTAGCAACATGTTAAACGGTAAATAACTAGTGGTGGTAACACCGGGTACAAGTTTTCAGTATTTTTACGGTTTTCTGTACAAAATTTTATTTTCAATGGACAAGTTGAGCATTTTTTTTAAAAAAAATTATTTTACTAAGAGGGACAAAAGACAACCAAAACTAGAATTTTTTTTGAAATCCGTTTAATATTTCTTGAGTTATACCCGATTCAATTTCTCACTTTTAAAAGTGAGGCAAAAATGAGACTAGCTTAGCTGTGTCGTCCCCCTATGTCACAATCTGACTTTTGCTTTGCACCGTCTTGGAAACTATCGTGAATTTATTCGCAGCGCGTTTTGATTTTTTTTAAAAATCTTGTATTCTTTTAATCGATTTAAAATTATGTCCTCAAATTCAGCATACAAACATTGCCTCGTCCCGAATTGTAAGAATTCTTCAATTTCCTACGCTGCTAAATTATTTATCAGTGTTGCTAAACACGCAGATATCCACAAGAAGTGGTGTAAAGTCATGAAACGAGACAATGTTTCTGCAAAAAGTTCTCGACACGTTTGTGAAGATCATTTTGATGTGATAATAGCACACCTATTACTCTTGTTTTTATGTAAAAGCCTAATTATTTTGAAATTCTATGATATACAGTGGTTCCCAAAGTGTCCTTACAGTTTAAAAATGTGTAGAAAAAGTAGTTCTTCAGTTTGGAATTGAATTTGAATATTAATTCCTATATTTTTTTATATTAATTCTGAATGAAACCTAATACTTAAAAAAAGTATTGAATCATTTTATTTTTATAAAAATATAAATTCATAGAGCTAATGAAAAAAATATTCCACAATGGTGTTCGTTCGACTTAACATTTTCTGATAAATTCACTGTAATAGAATTATTTTCTGGCTCTTTTTTTTTTAAAATTTTTGCATTGTCAAGGCTGCCACAGGCGACTAAAAAGGCTACTAAAGTGACTATTTTAGTGGCAGGCGACTATGGCTACTATTTCAATGAAAAAAGGGCCCGAAACGACTATTTTAAGCAAAACCTTCAACTATTTTGGGGCTGAGGCGACTATTTTTTAAGAAATTACAGTCCGACAGTAGGACCAAAAAAAAAAAAAAAAAAAAAAAAATGCTTATTGAGTACTTATGTAGTTTTGTCAAAACGGTGATATTTATAAAGAGATGGGAAGAGCGAACATTGTCAAAATAGGGTTTAATTTTAGTTTATATTCATGGATCAAGTGGTCACTTTTATAGTCCCTGGTAACCATGCACGGGCTATTTTTATTTTCATTTTCGACATCAAACATTGTTGTTTTCGCCTACCTGTTTGGTTCCTCTGTTTTATCTTTTGCCAAAGCAAGGCTCAACAACATACACTATTTACTTATACTTTATTTATTTTAATTGATAAAAATGAATTTGTGGAATTTTGTGAACGCCGGAAGAAAATGTCATCAGTATAAACAGTTTTCTTAACCTGTTCTTTTTCAATTAAAGATTTATATTTGCGTAAAAATACCGATTAAATTATTCGTTTAGCGATTGAGGGTTGCCACTTAGCCAATGGGGCCTCTACTATTGCCAGTTTAAATGGCCTTGTAACGTCATCATAAATCGCTTTCTTCTCTTGTTAAAAAAGTCACCTAACTTTGCCAAGGTAGTTGTAGTATTTAAGTATAAGAAATCTTTGTTATTTTCCCAAGTCAGTCACCAGGTACTGAAAATCACGAAATAGGAGGAGAAAATTGTATGACATTTTGCACCCAAACATCACTTATCACTATAATGTAAGCAAAGTTCCAAAATGGAAGTTAATTTTTGCTTGTGAAACAAGACGGTTGTGAAAAGCAAGCTTTTATTTCTTTGACTTAACATATATGGAATGAAATCCACACTAAAAATCACACATGATATTATTGTGCGGTTATGCCAATTTCAGAGTCTATGACCAAAATTTCCTGAGATCGATGCAAATCCACATTAAAATTTCTAGGGGATGCATGTGTGTCATGCGCTTGCTTGCAAGTCTGATCTCCATGGATTCTTGTCTGCATTCAGAAATCTCAAAATGACCACTTTTGTCACTGCTTCCTTTCATGTTTGTCTCTATCATCAATATTTATGTTAGTGTGTGATTGTTTATTTCATTAATTGTTACACCGATATAACTGCCGTTATTGCCAAGATTTAGGCTTTTATGCCGGGTGATTGCCGAGATTTAGTTGCTGTGACGGCCATTTTTGCTGCTTGTTACGTTGATGTAAAGATTTGCATCAGTATGGAAGGCACTATCGTTTATGGTTACATTGAAGTAATAGTTATTTTCTCCAAAGGTTACGCTGATTTAAGGATTTAACAGCTGCTTTTCTCGATATTAGCGCAGCAGTTTTGGTGCTGATGCTATAACTGCCGAGATTTTTGTTGTTCAATGGAGGCTTTCATCAAGGCTTGCGTTGATGTTATAGACGTTATCTCCATGATGTGTGTTGGTGTGAGGATCGATTCTGCCATGTAGGTCAATCGATGAAGAACGACTACAATTTTAATATTGTAGCTAAGTTTATAAAAAATAATTTAAATTTTAAAGTAATTTATTTAATTACTTTGAATGTCGCTTAAAAAATTGAAAATCCGCCTGTTATTGTCAATACAGTATAATTGTTTAAACATTAAACTTTTTTTTTGCCAAAAAGTTGTTTGACTTCGGGGAATTTAAAAATATGTATTTAAAATTTTTGGCTGTCGATTTTTACCGTCGCTTTTGGGTGAAGTTCAACTTTTTTTGATTTGATGGTTTAAACAATTTTGTTTTTTTGTTACTTTTAATAAAAAAAAACGGTAAGAAAAAAAGTCTGGATTTTTTATTCTTTTGAATGTTTTACCAGATAAAGTATCATTAAGAGTGTTACGACACATTTTGTCTTTATCATATGGGATGTCGTGCATGTTTACTTGGTATTAAGACACTATTTTGAATCGAAAGACCATATATATAACAGGGAGTGTCTCTGGGTTTTCGTGTTTTATGTTAATCAATAGTTTTAATCAGACGTTGAACTCTTAAACCATCAAAGCAAAAGCAAGAATATTGTCGACTTGAAAAAAGAGACTACTATTTTCATCTTCTGACTCTTCTGAGACTACTATTTTGGCTACTATTTTCAATGTCTGAGACTACTATTTTGGATTCTATTTTTAACATCTGGGGCTACTAAAGCAACTATTTTCAAAGCTTACAGTCAGTGGCAGCCCTGCATTGTGGAAGCATGTAAAAAATCGATTGTCTGTAATATTTGATTTTGCAATTCTTATAATCCATTTGTTATTTAAAATGTCTCGTAGTCACATAAAAAAATTATCATGAACTCTATTTGAATATTTTGAACGATAAATTAAAATTATCAGACCAAAATTAGGGCATTACGAACGACTTTATTTTTTATCACAATAATAGTCTGAACACACTTTATAGAGGTACCATAGGCAAATATTGAATAATCTATAATATAAAATTTAAAAACACCATCTCAGTCACCAGATTTGAACCCAATAGAACATATTTGTTTAGAAAACTGGTGTAAAAAATCACAACATTAAAATGAAAAGGCAATTAAAAAAGCATTGTCTTCTTATGCTTTCCTTGCAGATCTGTAAAAAAAAATGCAAATAAATATTAAGGATTTTAAAACCATAACGTATAGTTATTTTTGTTATTTAAAATTTTTACAAGCTTTATGAAAATTGAAAAGGAATTTCTAAAAATCTTTTTTTTGGTATTATTATTATCATTCTGAATAAAATATAAATATTGTTTAACTATTTAATGGCAGAAGTTACATTTACATGACCAAAACCTAAAGCATTGCCTATGCTTGTGATCTTGAATATATGTAATTTGTTAAAGACGAATGCAAAATAAAAATACATCTACAGGTATATAGCAGGGCATGAAATAAATATGAGAAAAAATAGTAATAATTTTTTTTAGCTTTTTAAGTCTTTTAAGTAAACGAGAGTTCGTCCTAGCGAACTGTATGCAAACCTCACCGCCCGACTGTTCTTACTAAACTAAAATTACTTTTTTTTAAAGTTGGTCAAAGAAAATTGGATCAGCATTTTAGTTGAACAAGAATATACAAACACAATTAAATTAAATGTATAAACAAAATTAAATTCTATTTGGTTTCTATCTGCTTTGATAATTTGGAAGAATTTGTTAAAACGATCCATTTTATTTTCTTTGGTAATAAATGTCGCCAACTTTGTGAATGACTGATGCACAAGTTGGTCAAAGAGGTAACAAGTGTTCTTGAAAATGGGAACATAAAATTTCTAGCAGAATATAAATTAATCGGAACTGAAAGCTTTCAATAAAAAATGCTATATTGAAAAAAATGGCAAACTTTTTTTTTACTCTATTGGATTTTCATGGCAGTTGTTTATATAGCACGCCAAGTTACTGACTTTTCACTTATTAGTAAAAAATGTGGTAACTTCTACTATTTGAATCCATCAATTTGATTTTAAAAATAATACTGGATGCAACTGTTCTATGGAAAACTAGTGTTTTTATAATTTTCTTAGGAGTGAAGAGATGTTGAAAACGGACTGCAAGTTTTGGAAATAGCACCAAAAAGTTTATGAACAAGGAAAATGTCATTTCATTCTTGTACAAGAATCATATTAACTTATATAAGAATGACTTGTACAAGAAAAAAATGAAGATTCTTGAACGTGAATTTTAATTGAATATACTGTTTCTTGATAAATATGTATTTCGTTTCGAATAGTTCGTAAAGTATGTAAAATTTTGAGTTCCTAAAATATTGCAAAAAAATTGTCAACTGCAATGTTCTGCAGTTTAACTGGATGGATTGATAATTGAAAATGAAAACTTGCAATAAAAATAAGTCATATTCAATCAAGTTAAAGACAAATGAAAAACTGTTTGTAAAATGATACATACCTTTCAGATTTTACACTATGAATTTCAGCTCCTATGAAATCGCGATTTGTCTTTGAGTGAAACATCACTAGCAAATCTATTTTCGGCTGGTTGTCGGATTGCCCTTTTACAAATAAATAGGCATTGATTTCTGTAAAAGCAAATTACACAAACGGTTTGGGTATAATGATAATACTAAAAAGAAAAACGTAGCAGGAAGGCGGTGATCCTAGGTCGTCGTAGGTAAACAAATGAAGGGGAAAAAAAATTTCATTGGATTGTGACGTCAAATCTAACCAGCCAATGATGGAACGTTTTGCGGTTACGTCACAATTCCGCTGTTTTTACGATTTTTCTTCTTTCGATATTTAATTAAATAAATTTTTAACTGCAATATAACTTACATATTTGGAATCAGCTTTGTTTACTTTATTAAAATGTATTTCCTTTTACCATTTTAAAAAATATGCAACTTCTTTATTACGAAAATGTCTTAGTTTGAACAAGTTGCATTTGAGTTTGCATTTTGCAGCAGCTAACAAAGAATTCAAAACAGAACCTGCATACATTCTAACTTATATAAAAAAGTTGGACCATATTTGGGAAATTTGATTAGCACATGGTACTTTTTAAAACAAACATGGTAGTATTCTGTAGAAATATACAAGTATTCTGCATATATAACAAATATAATTTCTATCGTTAATATGTTAATAAGGTATGTGTTAAGCTTTTAATTTGAATTATTCATTTCTAGATAAGTACTGTCCTTGGCCATCAGCTGCTGTTACAGGATGATAATGCTCAAACTACTAGGGAGTGGTTTGAAACAATACAAGCAGCTATTATGATGCTGGTGAGTTATATTCTTTGTTAGTTAACACCTTTGCTAACTCGGGAACAGTAAGGCTCAACTTAATTTGAATTTATGTTATTGCCTAATGATTGGGATTTGTATTTAGAAACAATCTCTTAAATAATATTATTCCTATAACAAAAAATGCATGTTTTTAGAACCAATATCAATAAGGCGTGATATGATGGAATATGCAATCAGAGCTTAAGTAATTAATAATTAGGTATAGGGTGACAGAAAACTGTATACATTACAAGAGGGAAAAGACTTAGTAAAATTACAATACTCAAAGTTTACAGCTAACCCTACATGATTGCAGTTTGCAATTAAATTTATTAGAGATGCTCTAAGTGGTCACAACTAGTGTCTCAATACTTTTGATTGGGAAAAACTATTACATGACTAAAGGTAAACTTTTGTGTTTTAGTATTGCTGTGGTTAAGCTACCAACAAATTCTAACTTTGGGACTCATTGGATAGTATGGTGTAATTGAAAATTGGATCCTTTGTACTTGGACTTTTGATCAGTGTTTTTGAATTAGTAGAATGATATAATCATAAGTGTCTGCACACCAAAAGTGACCACTTGATGCACACACATATTGTAGAAGTCAAATACTTTTTTTTTAATATTTTGTTATTGGTTAATGTTGAGTATTTTAATCTAACTTTACTGTTTATCCCTATTTAAGTAATAATAAAATAAATTAAACTGTAGCCTTTGATGTTTGTGGGAAAAGAATTTAATTTTTAAGTGTTTCCTTCCATACACACTACTAGTAATCAATTATTCAAATAGTGTGTATTGGAGGAAACTTATTCATTGGAAACGGATTATTATTTTTAATGGTTCAGCATTATAATACTTATAATAGTCTTGTATTATAGTACTTATGAGCAGCAACACTCAGCAATGGCTTATTGACAGTGTTTAAGCTGGGGTGCAAACTTTTTTGCAAAAACTGTTTAGCAAAAAACCTAAAAATCACAGTTTTTGTTTTTGCAAAATGCTAAAATAATTTATTTCTATCACTCGTGATTTTTAATTTAACATAGTTAAAACACTTTTTATTATAAAATCATTATTAACTTTAAATATAAAGCCATTTTATACCAAAGACTGGGAAAATACTTTTCACCCTTCAGCTTACTTATTCTTTTAGGTTGATGACTAACCTTGGGATAACAAAAATGGAGATTTTGTTGATTTTATGTCAAAATATTGTAGCAAAAGAGCTTAATATATTAAAATGTTATATAAAAACCAACTGCCAAAGAACCCTACCAGCAACTATTCAATACACACTCATAAAACCAAATGCACCAATGATTCAACACTATATAGAAAGTGATGACAACAACGAAACCAACCACTCCACCCAATCGCCAACATTCAACCCAGACATTGCAAAACTAAACACTTCAACAATGAACACCATTAATAACAAAATTTCGTTTCTCGTCACTCCCCAAAGGAAAAACCAACCTCAAAGAACTCTACCTACTCCTCTAAAATCCATACACAAAAACATTAAAAACCACAACCTCAAACACCATAAATTCTTGAAATCCACAACCCAAAATGACGCCCTATCCCACAAATACTTAAAACCTTACACAAAATAACTAAAAAACCTCAATTACTTATTAACCCTCCTATCTTGTAAACCTGCTAACTTCCGATAGTCAACTCAAGGTACTGGACCAGATTTTAAGAAGAGTTCAATTTCGCGGTGTTGAATCTTTTCCCTGTCCTTTATCATTCCTTTCATGGCATCCTCATAAGTAGCGAACACAGCATCCACATTAACCGAAGAACGACTAATACGCCCATACTTGATCCTTACAGCGATAGGTTTCACTGGTGCAAAGAATTCAAGTACATCCTTTTCCACAGCTTTGAAATGTAAACCTCTCAGATGAATGCTATGTTCAGTGTTCCGAGTCTTTTTACCATCAGGGTCACCACGTCTGTTACCAATTTTTAGTCAAGCATTTAGACCATCTCTTCGTCTCCAACCAAAACCAGGACTTTCAGGTCTATTACACGAGTACAAACTGTTCAAGCAAACTAACCTACACTCTCGGACAACCCCTGTGTTCATTGACAAACAGATTTCTTGCATACCGCCTATTGGAATAAATACAGCTCACTGACACAAGTAGAATGACTTCGTCACTGTTCTCTTCCAGCAGATAGAGATGGTGATGGTGGCTAACTTCATCCCGTCCATTGCAAACAGTCACAAAGTTGTAAGCATTTTGGTAAAAAAGCACCCACAGCTTAATACTTGCTTATAGAAATTCGAATCAATCTATTAGGAACATTTTAATAGAAAATCAATTGCCTATTTAAGTATTGAAACACAGCAAAATAATGAAAATAATAAAGAAGATACAAAGAATAAAATGTCAAGAACTCTCATAAGAACTACAGGGTTTGTACGACTCGTACAAAACTCCTGGAGATTAATTTTAGTTGTCTTGGGCCTTGGAAAATTCCTGGAATTTTCTTGGTACTCTTGAAAAATTTTAAAAATAGCATTTTGACTCCTGGAGAATTTTTATTTGTTTACATTTTTAATGATAAAAGAAAATATTTTATAAAATTTTAAAAGAATATTTTTCTTTTTACCCAAAATTTACAAATTTTTTAAAATGCAATGTTAGTTCAGTACATGCCCACTAGATGGTGCCTTGAGCATCCAAAAAGTTTACCGTCCTCTCCCTTGAGGGGAGTACAGAAAATTCAGCTAATCTGATCTGTTGAATCAAAGGTCACAAGCGTTGCTGGGTCTGGTTGCTAAGGGTGTCGCATGGTCTGTGGTTTAAGAGGGAGAAAATAAGAAAAGCGCATACATCTCAGTAGAAGGTTAAGTAACTTTTACAAAGCAAAATACATTCCACATTCCTCTTGTCCAGAGCTGTATAAAAATATTTTTTTTCTTGCATACACAAATGTCATTAAAAGTTTCCTGCAAGTCTGTGTATTAAATTATATTGTTGATGAAAATCAAAAGATACTACTTGAGAATTCATTGTTGTTTCATTCAAAACTTTCTTGGCACTTATTTTTTTATATAATGTATTAATCTTATAACAGGCACAACATCAGTAGGAAGTTAATTAAAAAATGTGAAGGCAAAATCACTAGTATTTTTTTATTTTTTTACTGAAATTTTTTTTTAAAAGCTAGATTATAATTTCTTAGAAAATTAATATTAAAAAACCACTAGTTTTCTGCCTTCACATAACTTTTATTACTGATGTCATGCTTGTTATAAAACTTCATATGCTTCAAAGCAATATTCCAACAGAAATTGTGGTTGAAAGAAAAAAATTAAGTCTATGAAGCAGGGTGAGAAAGACATTCCCTCTTAAACATAATTTTAGGTTGCTAAAGATATTTCATTAAAACTTATACATAGTTAATTGAGCTTAGGAAATAAAAGCAAATTTAGATGATCTTCCAGTGTGTCTCTTTTCAGAATTACTAATTGCCTCTTTATGCTTTTCAATGAAGTGGACAGAGTAATTTTCCTCTAGCATTTCACTGAAATTAAAAATAATTATTTATACAGTAACAGAATCTTTATCCAGCAATCCAAAGTCCGGAGTGACCCAAAAACTGGCAAGTTTTTGCATTTTTTTTAATTTCAAAATTTGGTGTCCAAGTGAGCGATTACTTTTCAGTGAGCTTGTGTGACTATGAAACTTTTTGTGAGCAAAGCAAGCTTGGTTTTGCCTAGCAATGAACCTTTTAACAAGCGAAGCATCAAAAGTTCTGACCTATACACAATGATGGGTGTCTGCATTGTGAAGCCACGTAGCTATTTTTAAATAATACAAAGCATTAAAATTTCATAATTTGTCAATTGAAATTGTAGAATCTCTTCATTGTGTATCATGGTATGTACACTAAAATTTGTGTACATATCATTATACATAATCAAGGCATCAAAATTTTGTTTGCGGTACCTCCTGAAATTTTTTCAAATCTTGGAAAACTCCTGGAATTACTTTTCTCTCCAAAACTTGTATGACCCCTGGAATTAAAATAAGAATTTGATACATCTACAAGATATAGGCATTGTGTAGCCATTGTTTGATTGGTAATCCTACTATATTGCAGATATTGTCTATTCACAATAGTTTTTTAATTTTGTGTGTTATACTGAATTTTAATGCTACCGTATGACTTCAAACTTTTATGTTTTTAGGTACATTTTCTGATTAAAAATTTATTTGATTTGTGTATTCCTTTTGGAATAAATGTTATATATAATAGTAGGCATAAAAAAAACGAACCCTACTATTTTTGATTCTAAGTTTCTGAATAAAGCTATTTTTTATTGCTTAATAAACATTTCCTTTGGCTGTATTCCTATAAAAGAACTTGAGGGTTATCTAAAGGGTAATATAGCCCTGAAAACTTCTTACCAAACCCTATTTTTTTCTCCTTCAGTCATTTTATCATTCATTTAATTATCCTAAACATAAAATTTCACTACTGTATGTTAAAATACTTGTTAGATATGAGGGAAAATTTGTTGCGAGGGGTGTAAAATATATTGATTTGAATTACACCAATATTGATAGATGCTTTTTGTCGGTTGAACTGCACAGTGCACTTGTTAGGAGAATTACTTCGATTGTTTCTGATTTTCGACCGTTATTATTGAATCTCTAAATACATAAGTCATTATTTTTTCATCTGCTCTCTTAATACGGGGAGAGTTCTAAAAAGTTTTCTTCCTTTCTTGTTCGGATTGAAAAAAAAAAAAGTTTTTCTAATTATGAAAAACTGATTCATACTGCAGGGATGAGTTTGTTCTGCCATGTGGCGGATTCCGCTTTTTCAATTTTTTAGAAAAAAAATAATTCCGCTTTTTCAAAGAAAGTTCCGCTTTTCTAATTTCTGAAAAAATATCCGTTTTTTCCCGATTTTTCTATCCCACAGAAAAATAACTTTTTTTCTAAGGCTGAATCGCGAAGCATCTTCCCTTCCGCCCGATTAGGAAGAACGGAAACCCTACGGCATTCCTGCTCCAAGTAGAAAAATCTACTTAAATGCATCTTTTTAGTTAGGTTGGCACTTAAACTTGCATTTTATACCTTTTCAACTGCGCCGAAATTGGATCCTTTGGTGCCTTTTTTTCTCTTTTCAAAATGGAATTTCCTTCATACTCATTCACGCGATTAACATATACGAATAATGTGCTTGCTTTCAAGTCTGACATCCACGAAATTATCGTTTGTTGTACGTGTAAACGTACGTTGGTATGTGATGCTCGTTTTCGCTAATCGTTACGTTGATGTAATGTCCACTACTGCCGAGATTTGTGTGGCTATGACGTGCGTTATCGGTGGGATTTAAGTTGCGGTGGTTTTCATTTTTGCGGAGTATTACGCCAATATAACAACGCTATTGCTGAGAATTGTTCTGGTATATTCGGCGTTAACACTGATATTTACGTTTATTTGATGGTCATTTTCGCTGAGTGCTACCTTGTTGCAAAATCTGAGATTTGCACCGATGTTACCGAAAGAATTTCGATATTACCGTGATGAATTGTGTTATCGCCAAGATTTACGTTGTTGTGATTGTAATTTTCGTCAAGTGTTACGCCCATCCAATAGCGCTATTGTTGAGTGTTGCCCCGGTATATTTGACTCTAACTTTGATATTTCTGTTGGCGTGAGAGTAATTTTCGTCGAAAGCCATTCTGTAGTAACATCCGATGTAGTAAGATCGATATTACCGAGATTTGTGCTGATATTGTGAACGCTATCTCCAATATGCGCGTTGTTGCGATGTTCGTTTTTGCCGATACCTAGATTTTCGCCGGTATTGCTTACAATACTTTTGTTGAAGTGATGGTCATTTTCGCCGAGGTTTACGCTAATACAATACCAGCTATTACCGAAATTTTAACACCGAATTGTAGCTATTCATCTAGACTTCCGTTAATGCGATAGCCACCATATTCGTGATTAGTGCCTGTTTAAGGTTAAATTTTGCCGTTTGATTTGAATCTATGCAGAATTACTCAAATTTTTTTTATCATTTCGTATAAAAATATTCTGAAAAGGAGTCACAATTGTAATTTTTCTAAATAATCTGTGTTTAAAATTGTTATTTTAACTGCAATTGTATGTAAAATTGTTTGTTACTTTTTACTTTACTGAACAAGTTTAACGATATGAAAAAAAATTTAGATTTTAAGATTTTTAGTATTTATAGCTTAAAAATTTAGAAAACTGGGTTTAATTAAATTCGGCCTGGTAGTCAATGTGTTATAATTGCTTGAAGTTGTTTGACTTGTTGAAATTTTGAAGTTTTTGCTGGTTTTCATCAAATTCACTGGATTTTTTTTTTTTTTTTTTTTGCTTTGGAGCTATACCATGCCTGATGACAGTACAAAGTGTATCCCTACGTCTAGGTGCCGCTATTTTAAACCATTTTTGCTCACGGACAGACAGAAATGGTGCAGTGTTATAAATGCACATGGAAAAACAATTTTTTTTAAGTATAGCTTAAAATGTGTTTTACGCATAAAATTTTTGGATGTTTGTTTTCAGCTTTTTGATTTTTTACCAAACTCATCCCTGATACTGACATTTCTCATTTGTGTTTTATTTAATTTTGAAGAATGTTTCATAATCTTAATTGAAAATTGTTTACATTTTGTTTTCTCCTTTATTTAGATCCCGAGTTTAAATATAAAGTATTATAGTGTTGCCATTAACTTTTAAAAGTTTCATTCAGTTAGGTATGTGAGTGACCCTTATGTCAAAAAAAAATTATATACTATTATAAAAACCTCTCACTAAAACAGTACTATTTTCCTCTTGCATCAATTTGAGCATGCAATTTTCCCAGATTTTTGTTTTATGTATTGTGCATATAAGATTACCAATACTAAAAATTAATTACTGGCAGTATATAGTTAATATACAGTGTGTAAGAATTACATGACTATTTGCACTCATACACTGTTAATAATTTTAAGTTATTTAGCTGAAATTTAATTAAGCACATCTGATTGATATAACTGATTACATTTACCTTACAATAACCTTACATGTGGCATGCAAAATCAAATTCAAACAGTGGCTATATTGCCTGTTCTAATTTATAGAAGATTAAATACTATTGCAATAGGAGAGAGTTTTTTTAAATGTATATTGTATACATTTTTCAAAATGGCATCTGCATATTACCTTTGACACATTTATAACATGCTGCATTTGACTCGTATATAGCATGTTGCATTTGATTTATATATAACAGGGTGTTTTTAACATACGTTAGTGGAATGGTATATTTAGTATAAAAGAAGTTTGATAAATATATTGATTTAAGGATTAAAAACATAAGGGTTCCTATTGGAAGTTTTTAATGTTCTTCAATAATTTTTAAAACAGCAAAACTATAGAAAAACATAACCAAGATACATAAGTGCCTGCATCTTTATTCTCAGAATTTCAGAGACACACATAGCTGCCATTGTAAGAAACTTCATACATATTTATAACACTTATAAAGGACTGTCTTTCCTTGTTTTCTTTTTATTAAAATTGAAATTTTCCTTAATATGAGATCGCTTGGTGAAACAAGTGATTTTTTAGCAAATACTTTATTTCGTTTTCTTGTACACATTGGGAACTTTTTATATATAGTGTATATCAAACATTTTTTAGCCTTCTGGTATAGAACAAGCTGATGCAAGATATTTTGATAAAGAAGAAAACAAAAAAGATGTGAAATTATCAAGATCAAAATCTACAAAACGTGAGAATTCATTTCAATTGCTTATCCTTTTGATTTAATTGCCTGAATTTTTTTATTTTTTTTTCTAACATTTTGAGAGCTGAATTTCAAAATATTTATAGTTTTAATGTAGTTGTTTAAGCTATAGAACGCAAAAACTTTTATAATTCTTTTTCTTGTTTAAAAAATGTGTTGCTAATTCGAAATTAAATGAAGCAAAAATCTCCCTTCTACATTACATTGCAACTCTTTATATTTAATAATTAAAACAACTATGTTATTTTCAAAAATTGACTCAATTTTCCTTTTTGATATTTTTAACTCTGAATTGATAAATTTTAATATATAAATTTTAAAATTTCTATAATTTTTCCAAAATTTACATGTCGTGTAACTTGAAGTTCTAGAATTAGACTTTTATTTTTTTAAAAATCTTGATGTGGGCATTGACAAATTTAAAAAAAAAATAATAATAATAATGATTTACCGTATGTTTTTTGGAAAAAAAAATTTAATAGTAATTTTTTTAAAAAGTTTAAAAAATGAAAGTAGCAGAAAGTGAAGAATAATCCCTTAAGAATTTATATTATTTTTTATAATTTTGTATTCTATAATCCTTAGGTTTTAATTATATGTATTTATCATTAACAAATACCATTCCAGTTATTTTCCTACAATATAGTTTTTCATAAATTAACTAATATTAGGTCAGCTCAATCAATTTTGACTTTTATGTCATAAAAAGCCAACCAACTCTCTTAATAGTAAAATAACTGACAGGCCTAAAATGCTACAAGAAGCCTAGCAATGTCAGATCAAGGAATAAAATGTTCATACTTTCTCAATATAAACACAAAATGATAATGACTAACTCAAATAATGAAATCATCTGATCCAGTTTGAAAAACTTCAGACAAAATATACTAAGATAAATTAAAATACTAAATTGACTCTAATTCATTTGTGTTGATGATTAATAAATAATAATTCCTTCAATCTCCTATACCTAACTACAAATAAGACTCTTATTGGCATTCTTTGAACGAAAATTACGAAATTGGTTGAAAAAACATTTATTACATTTAAGGGGATAAAGGCCACTAAATTTTCTAATTTTTTTATTATTATTATTATTATTTTAAAAAGTAATATGGATAGCAGTTAAATGAAATCATAAGTTAAACTCTACCTGAATTAAAACTTTTAATATTAAGTAATTGGTACCGTGACAAAAGCTTCTCAACCATGCTATTCCAAAACTTTTAAGTCCAGTTTTTTTGGTGATGTTATTTCCCCCCATTTTTTGAAATTTGAATCTATGTAACTCTAGAACTGGATATTATAAATGCATAAAAACTTGTACAAGCATTTTTTATGTATATGTTTCTTTAAATTATTGATATGTTATTTATAAAAAATTCTAGAATTTTTAAAAAATAAATTGGTGAAATATTTTAATTTTTGGAGCTAAACATATTTTTTTAATTTTGATAATTCTAATAATGCTTAAAAAAAGTAAAAAGACAATTCAATGTTTTTTTCTGAGTAATTTAGTGTTAAAAATTATAAATTGAATTATAAGTTTTGGATTTATATTAAAAGTAAAAAATTTCCAAATTTTACAAAAAATTTAATTTTCCAAAAAACATGCTACATTAATATAAAATAGTTTATTCAATTACAATAATACAGCTATCCCCAAAAAAAATTCAGAACACTCACTTTAAAAATGAAGATTTTTAATTTTTGTGTTCTATATCCCTTTAAACTGAAATTAATATTTTTAATTCGATGAAGGAAATACTACTTTATTACTAATTGAAGCCCTAAAGTTCTACAAGAAGAAAGGAATTGTTTTTTCCTCTCGCATAATCTTTTGATGGCTTTATTGCATTTTTGTTGCAAGTTAAACTTTACTGCAATAATTGAAACCAGATTATCAGAATTTAATTAGAGTACATCACACAGTTGTACTTTCTGCTGTGTGTTCAAGTTAACGTGATTTAGATTGTTCTAGTCCATTTTGTACATTAGTTGCATAAATTAGCATGGTTTAGATACAGTCGACTCTCGGTATTTCGAACTCGAAGGGATGTGATTAAAATTTCGAGATACCAAAAATTCGAAATATCGAAAATCTAGAAAAAAAATATTTGGATAAAAGTGAATCGTACAAAAAGGAATACCAAAAATAACTTACGATAATTTATATAAAATATCTATCTAAAACAGTTTGGTAAGCATTCGATGTTCTTTCGGCATCGAGAACATTTTCCAGATTTGCAATGGCTTGAAAAGTCTTTGTTGTCATGCCGGATCGGGATTCAATAAAAGCCCGCATAACATCCCTAGCATTCTCAGCTTCTTTAAAAGTTATCCTTTTTGAAGGGACAAACTCTTCATCGTCATTATCTTCTTCTTCTGAAGGGGATCGAATTTCTTCAAGGATTTCTTTATCCGTTAAATTTCCGCAAATTTCCACGTTGTTGTCTACATCAACAAAGTCCTGAAATGTTGTTCCAGAGTCCAAATGTAGAGAATTGGAAATCAAACGCCATTCTTCTTCCACATATTCCTTAAGGCTTTCGATTTCCTCTTCCTCATCAGGTTGGCCGGCTTCATCCTCTGCAATCACGAATCTTGCCTTTCTAAAACAATTTGCAATTGTCTTCTGTTCCACGCAATTCCATGCTTTATAGGCCATTCTCATGGCCTCCAATAAATTAACAGAGGGCTTGGTTCCTCCATCAATCTCGGCAATACATTTTTTGACAACTTCGTGCCGATACTTCACCTTAAAGTTTTGAATGATTCCCTGGTCTAAGGGCTGCAACTTCGAAGTTGTATTGGGCGCATAAACTCCACTCTTACAAACTTCAACTGTGAGGTGACAGTGCTGGGATGTGCTGTACAGTTATCTATAAACAGTACAATCTTGCGCTTTTGACGTTTCATTTTCTTTTCGAGTTCCTTTAACCATTTTTCAAAGAGTACCGCTGTCATCCAAGCCTTTTTGTTACATTCGTAGTCCATCGGAAACTATTTGATACCAGCGAAACACCTTGGCTTTTTTGATTTCCCTATCATAACAGGCTTCAGTTTTTCGCTTCCATCCATGTTTGAGCATAAAAGTAAAGTAACCCTTTCTTTGCTTCTTTTGCCTCCATGACAGGGTTCTCCTTTTATGGACATGGTTTTGTCTGGCAGACACTTGAAAAAAAGTCCAGTTTCATCAGCGTTAAATACGTTTTTAGGATCATATTGTTTCAGAATGGGGGACAATGTTTTGACCCATTCCTGGCACACATCTTCACTCACACTTCCACTTTCACCACAAATTTTGTGAAAACTGACGTTGTTCCTTTTTTTGAAATTTTCAAACCAGCCGCTGCTTGCTTTAAATTCCGTGTATCCCAATCGCTTTCCAAAATCCTCAGCTTTCTCTCTTAAGATGTTCCCTCCAAGTGGAAAGTTCTGGGTCCGGCACTGCGTCATCCATTTCATAAGACATTTCTCAATATCAGGATAATCGCCACTTCTCATCTTTTTTCTGTCTCCATGATGATCATCAAAGTTCTTGAGAATTGTGTCTTTATTTTTCAAAATTGTAGACAATGTGCTGTTTGGAATACCAAACTCCTTAGCAATTTCACTCTTTTTCTTTCCTCCCTTTTCTACAGCGTCTATGACTCGTTTTTTCTCTGCTATTGAAAGTGTAGTGCACTTACGTTTTGTAGCCATCTCTACGAAAAATTAACTTATGATGGTGTAACCAAAATCCGATGAGTTGTTAGCTAGTGACCTTTATTTGACCTTCGCTCTTCCGTATACCCTAGCCAATCAGAGTTGACACGTGTCTCTCAGCTAAACGCGATTTCTCGGAATTCTTTCTTAATTCATTTCTACCATTGGCTGCCGACAAGATATGTAACATCGAAGTGTGTGTTGCGGAGTATTCCAATAAAGCACAATAGGAACGGGAGAAAATATTCTTTAGGTTTTTCAAAATCGAAGGGAAAAAATTTGAGTTGCTTCCGAGAAAACTTCGAGTTACCAAGAAATAAGGAAGAAAAACCTCGAGTTAAAGAGATAAAATTGCTTTAAACAAGAAGTGAAGGTGCAGGGAAACTATTTTTTTTCGAGATATCAAAAAATTCGAGTTGTCGAAGTTCGAGCTACCGCGAGTCGACTGTATAACCTTTTTCTTACTCTCTTTTTTCTCAGTACCATTGTATATTTTTTCTTTTCTGCATTGAATTAAGTACTACTTTTTTCCTGACATTTTAAGTTTTACTCTAATTTTTATGCAACTATTTCTTGTAATGATGGTAGCTAAATTAACTTCTACAGTTCAAATTTTCTTTCTTGATGTGTTTCTATTCCACAAATGGGGATTGACTGTCTTCTAGCATATGATTAAAATTGAAGCTTACAAGTACTTACAAATTACAATAACAGCTGGCAGAATATCACAGAATTTTTTGATGTGTTATTGTAACTTGCACTTAAATTCATTTTTCCTTTCATTTTAAAATTCATATTCGGATTTTGCTAAATAACTTTGCTCTGTTTCAAAATTGTCATAATATTACATTCTTTATGGAAGTCCTAACTAGAAAGATAGTTCTCAAGCTGGATTGCCTTGAAATATTCTTAAGTCTTGCCCAGTTATATCAAAGAATTTTTATGGAGATGTTGTAAGGCAAAATGTCCCCAATGAAAAAAGTTTATGCATTTACATATTTTGTATGCTTTTTACTGAAGAATTGGGGAATCATTTGTAACCTATTTTGTACAATTACTTTGTAGATTACCCCATTGAAAAAAATAATGATTTAGAAGCTGAAGTTGTTTTACCTGCGGAAAAAAAACGGAGAATTAGAGATAAGCTTAGACATTTTTTTGTTAGACGACCAACCCAGGAAAGTCTGCGAGAAAAGGGTATTTTGTTAGGTAAGTTATTGGTAATTATGTGAGAACTATTGCATCTTGTGATAATGTATCTGTCTTAAGCTTCCTGATGTAATGATAATATTAGTATAAGCATTTGAATGTTTAGTCATGAATCTATAGTTGAATGGATTATTTTTTCTAATTTTTATAATAGTTATTTCATTTGAATAAGAATGTTTTAAATTTTAAACAGGTTTTTTTGCCATTAACAAAGGAGTTATAAATTAATTTTTGTTAAGTTACCAGTCTTTCACCCACAATTTTAAAAGTTGCTGTAAATATGCCTTTTTTACAATTTATCTTATTTCTCAAACATTCCCTGATAAAAATTTAGCAATGTGCAAATTATCTTATTCTCGGCATTCTGAAAGAAATTGGATTCAAATAAAACCAGTAGTTTCTAACATATCTGTAACATTTATAATATAAAACTACATACATATGCAACAAATATCAAAAATGACATGTATGCAACAAATTGATTTTGTGATTGTATAACCTCACATTAGCCATCTATCTCTTCTCAATAAATAGTACCTGAGTACTAGCACATCTTTTTAGCAAGTTTTTGCAACTTTAACAATAAAAAAAATAAAGATGATAAACAATGACTTTATCAAGCCATTCAATCTGCACAAATGTGGATGCGCTAAAGCTCATCAAGAACCCTTAATTTTCTAATTTTATATCACATTGCTATAGTGAAGATGTAAATAAAAAATTCCTGTAGATACGTTTTAGCCAGTATTTTTTTGCAGACTAATGAGTCTTCAATCAAAGAAGAAGAGATGAATTAAAAATGTATGTACTAATGGGCATTTTCTTCTGGCTTAACAGAAAGTTCTACAATTCCATTCTTATCCGCTAACGGCAAAGTAATTTGATATTTGAAAAGGTAATAGTGTACACTGTTAAACAGTGAAAGATATATAACATAGGAACCAGATAGATGAAAATGACCACAATTATTAACCAAAATTGACAATATTGTGCATGATTATCTGGAAAAAACTAACATTGGGCTAACACACATTCAGCACATATAATCGAAAATGAACTCCTATTTTGGTGCTTTCAGCCACAAAACATAATTAGAAAGAAGGGGGGAAAAAACTGGTACTCCCTAAGAGGAGTTGCTTGGACTGTCTCATCTCCAAAAAAATTTTCTTTAAAAAATCTGTTTTGCCAAACGGATCTGACAATTGTGTAATTTTGGCATGAGCTAAAAGTATTTGACACACTCCCTTACTTTGGATAACTTTACCAAGGTTGTCTCATTAGTACTCAAGTGCCCAAAAAGTAAATCTGAAAAGTATAGGATAAAACTTATTAAAAACATTTTTATAATTTTGTCCAGGATTTCCCTTGCTAGCAAATAAAGTTCAAGGTCTTCATACATTGGCTCACTTAATTTATGAGCCACTTACATTTTCTTTTTATGGTACATTATTTCCTAGCAGTTAATGACTATAAATCAAACACAAAAAACAGTTTTACATTAAAAAAAAGGGCAATAAGTTGGTACATTAAATTTATTTTTAATTTTTTTATACAGATGAACCAGTATTTGGCTGTCACCTGCAAAATTTATGTTCTAGAGAAAATAGAAAAGTCCCAAAGTTTGTTTCAACATGCATTGTAGTTATTGAAGAAAAAGGTATGTGATTTTTTTTTCTGAGTTTACTAATTTTCTCTGCTCCTGCTGATGTTACTTGCAACCAAGCTATGAATAGTTCAGACAATAGTTGCTTTTAAGCTAAGAAGTTGTTAAGAATTACTAATGGGATGCATAAAATGTTATAACTTTTTCACCTTTTTGCATTGTATTAGGAAGAAGTTATATTTTTAATGCCTTTGTAACTTTGCATATTTTTACAAAATTCTCAAATGAAAGTACAGTAAAAGCCCGATTATCCGGCATTCAATCAACCGGAAAGCTCAATCAACCGGAATTTTTTGAAAATGAAGTTTGGCGAGAAAATAGGCATTATTTTACCAAAAAACGGCGCTTAGTCGACAAATCTTTTTTTTTTTTCATTTGAGATTTCGAAGTTGAGTGCTTTTTTTCTCTTTATTTTTATGGTTTTAATTTGTAATGGCGAAATAGCTGAATTTGCACTAATTAGAAATAAATATATTATTATAAAAAGGGATTTTTTTTTAATACCGGTTTATCCGGAATGCCGAAGTTCTTATTCCAACAAATGTGAATTCTCAGCAAAAAACCTTAATATTCTTAATGAAAAATGTTTTTTTCCAGAATCTTTCTGGAATATATCCGGAAAAATAAATATACTGTGGTTATTTGCCGAATCTATAAACAAATCTAGCTTGTTTCAATTGTATAAAAAAGAGGGTTTCGTAATCGAAATTCCATTATCCACAGCATCGGGAAAACATTTTCCAGTAGATAATTTGGTTTATCCGGAATTGTAATAAAAAAAAAACTACACATTTTGCATCGATTTAATCTTGCTTCGTTTATTGCATAAAAATGTATATTCGTTTCTGGAATATGTGTAATTTGTATGTGCGGAATCTATAAATCTATGGACTACTGTTATCGTAATTATAACAAAGAAAGGTGATTTTCTACTTGAAATTACATTCTCAACCATATCCGGCAAAGAGTAATTAGGAAATTCAAAATTTGTTAATGGTTTGACCAAAACCCGGATAAAATTAATCATTCGGTTTGTAGGCTAATTTAATTTAATAAGGCTCACAAAATTTAAAATAATGTATAACGGATAACATTCTATTCCATACAGTATCGATGCATCCATAATTCATCCACAAAATGTGCAATTCGGCCGAATTTAACTATTCTAAACGTTTTATCACAAAATATCAGTTTCTCACGATCAATCAGAATAAAACCTAATTGCATCCATTTAAATGCATTCCCCCCTATAATCTCAATCAAAGTTTCGATTTGTAGGCTAGTTAACCATTTTGTACACAAAACGGAAAATGTTTATTTTCTTTTTTGTGTACAAAAAGTATGGGTTGTATTTAATTGTATACTATTAACGTGTTTTGCAATCAATTAAAAATTAAATCTGTTTCACTGTAATTTTATTTTAATAATATTTATTTTTAGATTAGCCAACAACCAGACAATCAAATTCAAAACTTAATAGTCCGTAAATTATCCGGAATTTCGGGGCGATTTGCATTACAATTCTTGTATTCCTTTTTTTTATACAACGTAATAGTCGATCTTTGAATACGAAGGTCGTTTGCCGGAGCATATTTTACTTTAGGGTACAAAGTAGATTGTGTGTGGGGAGGGGGGAAGACAATGGAATCATCGGGGTTTCCAAATGCAAAAGCTACTTTGCAAACTACTACTACAAACGCACACAAGAAAACTTTCCCTCCGATACTGAAATAGCGATAGTCCACTTTGTCCGCCCGGTAACCCTAAAATATAGGTTCGGTTAGAATCGGTACAATCAAGAGACCTCTCTATTTTTTCTATACATATTTTACAATGCTTATCTTCTATTTTTTTTTTTTTTACTGAATTTCTGAAATGGAAATTATTTAATTTTGGTAACATATTTCAATATGACGATAAAATATGACATTATTTTAACTAAAAAAGCTAAGTAGAATATTTTTTAAATATTCCGGTTATGACGATTTTAATGTTAGGTGCCATCACTAGCGTTATTTACCGTTTAAATTTGGCGAAAAAATGTTGACATTCAATTAACCGGAAAATTCGGTTATCCGGAAATCCTAATTTCCCGGCGATTCTGGATAATCGGGATTTTACTGTACTTCATTTATTTTTACTGTAACTACAAAACTGGCATTCATGAACTTTCATTCAGAAGTGAGCTTTTTGTAGAATTCACACCCTCATATGCTGTGGACACTAAATTCAATTCAGTTTATCCCAGCCAATTGTTTATTTTCCAATAAAAACCTCTTTTAATATGATTACTTTATATTGAAAGTAATAGCATATTATTTGTTACTACTTTGATAGAAAGTTTTCTTACTTAAACTTATGTTTTTAATTCTCTAATTAGAACTCACTGCTGATGGATTGTATAGAGCGAGTGGAAATCTTTCTCAAGTGCAGAAAATCCGAATTCATGTAAATCAAGGTATTTACTTTTACAAATTGTTGAATATTTTTAAGAGCTCTAAAAATACAATTAGTTTTATTAAAAGGCTTCGATATGTAATTTTTAATCACAACAGTATGATATATGAAGTGTAATTTTATGTACACACAGGGTTCCCACTGTCATTAAAAGGGCTTAATATTTTTTAACTTGTTTTCAAGGCCTTGAAAGTACTTGAAAATGCTTAGAAGTCCTTATTTTTTGCAGATGTGCCCAACTGCAAAATTTATAAAAATACAACTCTGACATGCTATCCACACTGTATCGGAATTCTCTTACATACTTGTATTACGCATGCGCCAACTTGTAACTTTTTTGGTAGAATATACTTTATTAAAAATTTATATATAGACATGATGCCTGAAAACTAATTTACAAAGGTCCTTAATAACATTATTTAGTTCCTTAAAAGTCATTGATTTTCATTCTGTGATTTAAGTGGAAATCCTGTACAGAACATGTACTTTATTTAATACTAGCTCAAGTGTCAGACTCAAACAGTGTGGTCTGGTTGAAATTAGCACAATTCATTGTAAGTTATAAACCCTTTAACCTCCTAACCTTGATATCACCACCTTAATAATAGCTAAACATCACAATGAAATTGTTTTCCCAATGACCTGGATTACTCAAGATATCTGTAGAAAAAAACTTGTTCTAGTTGATGACTGACAATTTTTTGACACCTAGTTAAAATTGTTCGGGCAACTTTCTTTTTTTTAGCTACATGTAAATTACTGTAAGTGTAAGTTAGCAAAAAATATGCGCATTTGCTATATTTTCAATTCTAATGTAACATGTTTACAATTGATGTGGAAAGATTATTTATAGCACCATCAACTTAGTTTTTAAACTATAAACCCATCTGGAAGGTATCTTACATTTTTCTGGTTTATGTACAGTTTCCCAGACATCCCGTTCCTCAAAATATATTATTTCGTCATTCATGGGTTTCTCCCACTGGTCACAAAATTAAGATTCTTTTATATCTCGCAAATTTTGTGGAACATCAACAAAATAAGCCATGTATTCTACTTCCTCGTCAGAGGTAGGCTCATCTCCTTGAGATTCGATTTTCTCTTGTCCTGTAGGTTTGAAATTAAACAAATCCGCAATAACAGAAATTCCTATTTGCTCCTCACACTTTTTCACATCTTTCTTGGATCTACAACGCTTTCCATCCGTTGCATAATAATAAACATCTACCCATGAACTTATAGTTCTTTTAACTTCCTTTCACATCTAATCATTAATATCAGTTGCATCTTTTGAAGGGTTCCTCAGGCTTAAAAGATTCGAATTTTACACTTTCTACTGAATCGAAATGAGTCATTTAAGTCATTCGAAAAATCCTCAAATTCTTAACAACCTGTCTTTTTATAGAACTTTTAGTTTTAACTTTCTCAATCCTCAAAACTGAGTTGTCCGTTTTAACATGTTTAGATTCAATTACGGCATTTGAAATAGGATCATAAATACGATAACCTTTCGTACTTGCACTATAACCTACAAATACACCCTGAGTTGATTTGGTTTGTAACTTCGTATGTTTTATTTTGGGAACATGTTAAAAATGCTAAGGCCCAAGTATGCGGAAGTGATTAATGTTAGGTTTCCTTCAGAAACACTCATAAGGAGTTGCGCTCGGATCCACCGAATGGCGCTCTCAGTTTCTTGCATGAGTATAATATTGGAGAGCTTCTACTCAAAATACAGCATTTAACTTAGATGTTATACAGCGTCCATTGCATCCCCATTTATTTTCTCAACTGTACCCATCATTTCCGTGGTGTAGCATAGCCAACATTGGCTCTTGTGCTATAAAAAATCACTTAACCAACCATCATTTCTGGAGAATAAGTGTTGGATAGTTCATGCTTTATACCATCCTAACTTATATAACACTGAATTTAATTTACATATTCGAATTCGGGATCTGTGAGTATTTTAACAACTTTTGTACCCAATTCTCTCTCAGAAGAATTAATAAAATTTTGAATAACATCTGGTGCATCATTTTTATTCTTCAATGATATTGTAACTAGGTCCCATGAATAATCATCTACAATGCCTAAAAAGTATCTAGTACCACCACTACTAGTTACGGGAGATGGTCCCCATAGATCAGTATACAACAATTGGAAATGTCTGTTTGTAAATATACCCTTTACACATTTGAATGGGCCTCTTTTTAATTTACCTAAAATACATTCATGACCAATAATATTTTCCTGTTTTACTTTAGGAACACCACAAACGAGTTTACTATTAATAGTTTTAAAGACAGCACCAGCATTAATATGAACACACTTCTTGTGCCATAATTCTAAGGAACTCTTATCTACAGATTTAATAAAACTATTATTAGCTTCAAAATCATCAGTTTTAATTATGATAGCAAGATAAAGACAATTTTTATTGTGAATATTTAAGAACAGTTTACCATTTGAATCAAAAATATTTAAATAACCGCTTTTATCTTCATACACAAAACTGCTTTGCTCCATTGCACCAATGCTAAATAAATTACTATTCATTTCCTGCTCATACAATACATTTTCAACATTAACCTTAACAAAATCATTGTAATTTTCTAACACTACAGATATTGTTCTTATACCTAATGTTTCGAGTTCACCTTTACCTTGTTTAACATTCTTTTTAATGTCTTTGAATTTCATGAAAAATTTACAATCATGACAAAAATAATTAGATACGCCACTATCAAACAAAAATTCACTTGCATTATCATTTTGCATTAATAAAAAATCGGACTACAGAATTATCAGAATCGTAAATTGTATCAAATTAACTTTCATGAACACATGAATTCACATTACTTTTTCTATTAGAAACTGTAATCTTTCTCTTAAATGGTAATTTACAATCCCCAAAATAATGACCCATTTGGTTACAATTATAACACCTAATTTTTGCTACGTTTCTCGTAACATTTTACTAATATTTAAACTTTGATTGTTTAACATGCACTTTCACTTACATAAATAGATAAACTTTGAACACAATTAAAGTTCTGAAGCAAATCATGCTGGTTTTGAAATCTAGCTTCTTTGACTAAAAGTGCTTTGGACACTTTTAGAGAAGTTAAATCTTTATCTTCTAATTGATATACTTGTTGCACAATTAGATCACTTACTTTGTAAGATTGTGACTTGATTTAAAGTTGATCTGAGTTGTTAATTTGGATATTGAAACTGATAAGATAGAGTATCTAATAATGCTTTATGTTAATTTTTGTTGCCCGGTCATGTGACCGTTTTCAAGTATATATATATAGTGTGTTGATCGAACTCTAATCCCTCTTAGCCTGAAGTTCGAAGCCGACCAAAAGGTATAGTGGTTAGCCTGATAGCTTCTAGACCGCGAGGTTGCGGGTTCGAGTCCCGTGTTAGGCATGGGTGTTTGTAAATGTATATTGGCTTGTCTAATGACGAATGTTTCGGCGCATTATAGCCCTTGTGTTGCTGACGGCGCCAGATAATCTGAAAACAATCAACCTGAAGTTCGAACTCGCCACGAGTGACCTTTATTCAGTCATGCACTTAGTGGCTCGATTCTTTTCGTGTGCGGGCCGCAAAGTTGTGATAGGATGTTTTTTTAATTTAAAGCTTTCATTTATGTAAATAAATTTTAATAGTTTTTTTAAAGTACCGTCTCCAAGTCCTTTTCTCAAAAGTTTGTTTCACTGTGATATCAATCTGCATAAATCTTTGGTTAGGTGAAGACCTTTAAGCCCTCAACTAACAACAAAAGCCCGTAATTTACAACTACATTAAACTGGGATCTACTTTAGATTTCAATACTTTTCACGGCCATAGTTTTGAAGAACTTGGCGCCTTTTCACAGAGATGTTTTTGTTGGGATTTCACTTTTTTTTTTACAGGACTCATTTGAAATTTATTACTTATTTGTACACAGATAGCTAGTACAAAACTTTTTTAGCATGAATGATTTTGAAAATAAATTTGTGTAACATTCCTATGTGAAATATGTAATATAGTCCTATATGGAATTGAAAAGGCTCTAGGTTACTATGAATTAGTATATCATTTGCTATCACGACAGGTTTATGTACACCAGCACCCATTAGGGTTCTTACACAGTAGAGCCGGAATGGGTAAAATTAAACCATGCATCTCTATGGGGACGTTCACAGTGAAGACTGGTTGGTTTACCTGGAATACTCGCATGAATCCAGGTAGATTTTTCACGGATGGATGCTTACTCGCATAGTACGAGGTAAAATTAAACCATGCTACTCTATGGGGACGTACACAGTGGAGAATGGTAGGTTACCTGGATGGGCGCATGAAGCCAGGTAGAAATAGAGAAGAATTGTTACATGGATCTATGTGGGGGTACTCAGTGCGCATGTGCAACTTTGATCCGTTGCTGTTTTATATCGAAGACTTTTCTAAAATTGAGATCATTAGTGTTAATAATTATGTGTTTTGCATATAGATACTGCGTATAGTTATTACACATGTGTACTGCAAATAGGTATTGTACATGTATATTGCAAATGCTTGTTGCAACTATGTATTGCACATGAGTATTACGAATAGGTATTGCACATATATATTGCGAATATTTATTGCACATGTGTATGCTATAAAGTAGGTATTTCACATGAGTATTGCAAGTTAGTATTGCATATATGTATTCCAAATAGGTATTGCACATGAGTATTCCAAATGGGTATTGTACATAAGTATTGCAAGTAGATATAGGACATGAGTAGAGCAAATAGGTATTGCACTTTCCAATCCTGACATTTTTTCGAATATTTTTCAGTCCATTTGTCGCTTCTTAAAGAAAAACAACAATTCCATGCTTTGACTAACTCTTTTTTACCTCAAAAACTAGACAGAACGCATTGTCATCGACAACTAGTCTATATGCCAAGTTTTAGATCGATTGATTGACCGTAAGTGGGTTAATTTGTCCCCCACAGCAGTAATAGAGTATCGCGTGTAAAAGTGGCCTTTTAGTGACAGCCACAAAATGTCAATGGAATGCATTCATATCGACAACGAATTTACCTGGCAAGTTTCAACTCTATTGGATGACAGTAAGTAGATTATTTAGTCCTCGTATGCTGAATTGGAAACACCCACCTGATATCTGTGTGGTTAGTGCTCTAGTCCCGCATGCCAAAAGTGCTGGGTTCGATTCCTATGCTTGTTGTGGTTCAGAATCCACGTTAAGCTATCAGTCTTTTGTTTGATTAGCCATCATTTTGCATAAATTAGTCCTTGAGCGTACAAACCAACCAACCGAAATGGAAGCTTGTGTAAAAGCGACCTTTTAGTGACAGCCCAAAAACCTTAATATAATGCATTTTCATTGGCAACTAATATAACTGCCAAGTTTTAACTCGATTGGATGACGGCAAGAGGGTTAATTAGTTCTTCAAAACTGTAATTAAAACGTAGCGTGTATAAAAATGGTCTTATAGTAACATTTGCGAAAACTTGATAGACTGCAGTCTCATCGATAGATAATCTATCTGTCAAATTTCAGTTCGACTAAATGACAGAAAGTGGTTTAATTAGTCCTCAGAAGCTGAAATTGAAGCCTGTGTAAAAGCTGCCTTTTAGTGACAGCTCCCAAACCCATATAGAATACCTACTCATCGACACCGAATATACATGCCAAGTTTCAGCCCAATCGGTTGACAACAAGTGGGTTAATTGGGTCTCAGCAGATTTGCCCGGCATCAGGCACACACACAAAATCAAAGTTAATATAAAATATTTAAAAATAACCCCTAAAAAAAAAATTTAATATCAACCTTTTATATGCATTGATAATTTTCATGTGTCAATTGCAATTTATTGAACTGTGATAGTATTGATAGGGTTTGACAACGACTAAGAAAACATCCACTTCGAACTATTTACTAATTTATTTTTTTGCACCAAAACTTGATTGAATGCATCATCATCCACAACAAGTCTATTTGCCAAGATTTACGCTGTGCGAAGATCTTGCTCATCAAATTTATTAGGGGAAGGTTTCATTCATTAAAAATTGCCAAATTGAACATGTTTGAATAGAGCTTAGTATCTGGATGATACAACGTGAGTACGTTCTATTATAAAAAACGTAATACGTAAAAGCTTACAGGTCTGAAGTAAGGAAATAGAAAGTGTGTAAAAGTTGCATTTATGTAACTGTCCCAAAACTTTATGCGAAAAAATAATCATAGACAACGAGTGTACCATCCAAGTTTCAGTTCGATTGGATGACGGGAAGTAAGTTTATTAGTAATCCAAGCCCGAATTAAATTGTGTGCAAAAGCGGCCTATTATTGACAGTGGTAACCCCCAAAATTTCATAGAATGCAATCTTACAAAGAATGTCTTTCTCAAATTTTAACACAATTGCTTCCTTCCAAGTTGGTTTATTCATATTTCAAAACGGTTTAAAAACGCCTGTGTAAAAGTGGCCTTTTAGTGACAGTCACACTCACCAAAACTTGATATAGTGCAACCGTATCGACAACTAATCTACCTATCCAATTTCAGCTTAATTGGATACCGGCAAGTTGGTTTATTCGTATTCCGAAGCAATAATAGAAAACGCATGTAAAAGCGGTCTGTTAGTGACAGTGACAACTCCAAAACTTGATAGATTGCAGCCTTATTGGCAACAAATAAATTTGTTAAGTTTCAGAGTGATTGGATGACAACAAGTTGGTTTATTAGTATCCTGAAGATAGAAGCGTGTGTGAAAGCGACCATTTAGTGACAGTGCAAACCCGTAAAACTTGATACATTCGCTGTCAATAAGATTGCATTCCATCTGCAAAATGCTGGAGTGATTGAATGACGACAAGTTGATTTATTAATATCCCGATAGAAAAAGTAGTGTAAAAGCAATCTTTTAGTAACAGTGTTGTTATCAACATCGAATCTATCTGTCAAGTTTCAAAGCGATTGAATGATGGCAAGTTAGTTAATTAGGCTTCACCAGATTTCCCTGGTAGGCACAAACATACACACACACCCCTCCCCACATACACAAAATCGAAGTTAATATAAAAGATTTAATAAAAAGCTGATGATTAAACTTTGTCCTTTGACTTTTTTCTATATTAGCCAAACAAAATGCACAACTGCATTCTGTAATAAAAGTTCCATTACCTAAAACTTGTGTACACTTTCACTGTATCTAAAAACCAATTTCGTAGCAAATTTTTTTATTAAAGTTCTGATTCTATTATTTTTTCGAAACTTGGCGCTTTTGTTTTCTTCAGAAATCTTTGCTACACGTGGTTGCTAAGAAAATCATGTGGTTTACATAGGAGTGATCAAGGGACTGTGCGAGTATAACCTGCCAGGTAAACTGTCCAGTATGTGAGTAAGCACCCATCCCGGCTCCAATGTGTAAGAACCCTCGGGTACACACCAATATTTGGCTTACCGAGGACTGAACGCACAATCCTCCAATCATGAACTCGGTACTCTAACCACTGGGCTATCAGAGCCTCTTAATTTACTTCTGTAAATACAGATATAATTTTATACTGGAAAACAGAACCTGCCAACTGAGCCATATTAAAAATACTGCTCAATTAAATCAATAACTGTACTTGCCATGTATGTAATAAATTCGCACAGTAGAACTGTTTTAAGATGACGCACGAGTGGAGAATTACTCGAGATTATCGAGTTTCAATTTATCGGACAACAATCTATGAAGTATTTATGCATTCAATGTGAAGGATAACAATATAAAATTATTTTAAATAAATAGTTTATTCATATATGCAAAAAAAAGTTGGCAAAGAGGAAAAGAAATTTACAATTGGCAATCATTTCTTGGGTGATAAAATATCGCCAATAGTTGATTTTATGTTGCCAAGTACCCTATTTTATTATTTCTTGATTTTGGAGGCTTTGCTGCATGTGGCGAGTTTTTCCTCTGTTTGTATATGCTAATAGCTACTAGTATGCTAAGTTTTATAATTCTAGCCCCAATAGAAACGTATTAGAATTGAGATTCAAATTTTTCGAATATTGCTTCTTTCAGGGGATTCGAAAGGGGAAAAATTTTGATTTTTATATTTTTTCTTTTGTATAGGTGTTAAACCTTACAAGTATACAAAATTTCATAGTTCTAGCTGTACTAGAAGTACCTTAGTAATTTGATGATCAGTGAGTGAGTTTGTAGGTGGATCTCAAAATATGTCGTTTTCTGCTGATTTCGAATTTGATTATCTCGACAACCAATAAAAATTAGAGACTTGAAACTTATGGGTCTTACTAAAGTGGCTAACAGCTACCCGTAAAAAAAATTCATCTCTCAAGCATGCTGTAGTACATAGATATGAGAGGTCAAAATATCTCTGAGTAGCTTCGGTAAAAGATGGCTGGCAGTGAACTTGGCACCTAGATATGCTTGGCAATTTATATTTTCCATTTTAATCTTCAATTACAGTCAACAAACGCACAACTTTTAGGCAGAAAGCTTTAGCAGGGTTGATCGCATTTTGTAGTTGCAGTGCAAAAGAAACATATTGTAAGCTACATATCATGTGAACAGCAACGCGTGAAGGTAAGGCAATTAATCAGCCATAGTGTTAAAATCAAAAACAGTTTATTCATCGAAACACTACCAAACATAATTCACATGTTCAAAGCATACATGAATAGAAATAAAAAAAACATCAGGTTAAATAGTAACTAGTTTGGCATGACAAATGTAAAATCACTCCAGTTCACACAAAAAATATCGCGCACTTGCGCAGCATTACACAAGAGGCACTGCATCCAACTATGATTTAACATCAGCGATCTACGAAAAAGGTAACAGATTTTTGACCAACAAAAAATTTCTATATTACCACTGTGATTTGTGCCGTTATGCATGCAATATTGCTGAGATTTACAATGTTGTGATTTTCGTTAAATGTTACACCGATACAATAGCGCTATTGTATGGTACATGATGATACATATGCCCTATTAAGCATTAGCGCTATTGTGCGAATTTCTCCAGTATATTCTGCTCCAACTTTGATACTTCCAAAATTTGCACCAATATTACCAAGAAAATATCGGTATTACCGAGTTTTGTGCTAATACAGTGGAAGCTATCACCGATATGTACGATGAGATGGCCATTTTTGCAGATACTTTGATTTTTTGCCAGTATTATAAGTGCCATTACTCTTACTTTCGTTAGAGTGATGGTTATTTTTGCTGAGATTTACACTGATGTACCAGCTATTACCGAGATTTGTAACACCATTTTGTAGCCATTCGTCTAGGCTTCTGTTAATGTGATAGCCTCTATATTCGTGATTAGTGCCTGTTTAAGGATTGATTTCATCGTTTGATTTGAATCAATGCAGAATTACTAAACTTTTGATGTAATTTTGTACCTGAAAATCGGTCCCAATTGTCATTTTTCTAAATAATCCGTGTTTAAAATTGTAATTTGAAATGCAATTGTATGTAAAATTGTTTGTTGCTTTTTATTTTATTGGAGAAGCTTAAAGATATAAATAATAGTTTAAATTAAAGTTATTTTTTTCAGTACTTAAATACAATTTAAAAATGTAGAAAGCTTGGTTTTTAATTAAATTTGCTTGTTTGTCAATATGGTTCAATTGTTTAAAGTTATTTGACTTGTTGAAAATTTGAAGTTTTTTTGCCGATTTTGATTGCTTTTGCATGAATTTCGGCTCTTTTTTTTTTGCTTTAGAGCTATACCATGTCTGATGACAGCACAAAGTATATCCCTATGTCTAGGTGCCTGTATTTTAAACCATTTTTGTTCACGGACAGACAGAAATAGTGCTGTGTTATAAATGCACATGGAAACAATATTTTAAGTATAGCTTAAAATGTGTTTTACACATAAAGATGTGTAAACACAAATGTGCTTTACACAGGATTTTTGTTTTCAACTGTTTGGTATTTTACCTAACTCATCCCTGAATTTTGTTATTTTTAGTGGGCTTTATAGAGCTTTATCAAACTAAATTTGCCTAAACCCCACTTATAAATTTTTTGGCTGCACCACTGTTCTGTATGCACACAATTATATTGTTATTCAACTATTTTTGTAGTTCAAAATAAAGCTGCATATATTTTTATACTTTGACTGTTTTCACCCCTGATGTGCTCGGTGCCTTTACACACAAGACCACTGACGCCCCCTCAATACATTAAACAATGTTTATGGGCCTATCAATATGATTTCGTTTGAAAAAAGCCCCTTATTTATATTCAATTGTTATAGAATAAATTGTTTCTGAATGAGTTCTGAATCCTATCACTATTTCTAAGTATGAATGAGCCAAGATCTATATTTATGAGCTTGTATGAAAATAACCATTTGGTGATTGTGAGAGATGGTAAAAGGTTCTAGAACAATTTCCTCAGAAACAATTTATCATATGTATAATCATTGGATATAAATAAATAGTGACTGGAACAAAACGTCTTATCTACCTAACTTGTCAAGTGGAAATTTTTACAAGGATTTGTTGAGTTCTACTGGTTTCATAATGCTTTTTATAACTTTTTCAATATTTTAATGGAAAATTACCCCTTGCTCTTTCTTTTGAGAGAGAGTTGACCCTTTTATGACAATTTTTGAATGTTAGTAACATGCCATAAATAATGAATTTTTAATACTATCTGTATGATACTTATGAGGAAAAATTTTGTCACAAACTTGAAGAATTGACAAATAACCATCCTTCTTTCTTTTAGGAGGGTGTTAATACTTTTGTGAAATTTTTTAATATTATTTGGTATCATTATTATAAAAATTTAAAATTTTAACTCAATCTTAAAATTTTATAGCACACAAACATTTTTCTTTTTATCATTTTTCAAACATTTTAACAGCAAATGATTCCCTTTTACTTCCTTCTAATTGGGTGTTGACCCTTTAATGACAATTTTGAAATGTTAGCGACATCATGATAACACAAATTATAAATTATTAATACATTCTACAAATTTTTGTCGCAAACTTGAAAATTTTGCTTTTAATCCCATTTTGGCCATTTTAAAAGAAAATCCCCTTCCTTCTAGAAGTTCATTGACCCTTTCATGAAATTTACCTTTTCTCAATGCGTACATTATACAGATATTAACTGATTTAAAAAAACAATTTGCATTGTTTTTGTTTTTCATTTAACAACTTTTCTGCACCATTTTGAAATTCAACACACTCTATTAAGCATATTCAGTTCTTCTTCCTCTTAATTTTGTCTTGTAATCAAGAAAGGCTGTTAAATTTGCTGTTATGATGAATAATACGAAAGATACTTTGTGCAATGATCTATGTGCATTTTTATTTATTTTTTATTTTTGCAGTGTACTGGAAAATTATATACATAAAAACAATGGGTTGTACTTAATTCTTTTCATTTGTACTTGTTAGAGGAGAGAGGGGTAGTCCTCCCCCTGCCATTAGTTGCTACTGTGTAGTTCATGCCAAAATGGGCGCCTTGTGGGATGGTGGACTACCACCCTCTAAGGTGACCCAAACTGGACCTGCCCACATCCCTGGCTTAATATGCAATTTACCCATTTCTAAAATTTCACTACTGTTCTGAAAATAGGCTTATGATTTATTTTGAAAGTAATAGGGATTATCAAGCAATGTTTAATTTATTTGTTTTGATTTCTTATATAGCTCTCATATTTAAGTTATTCTTTATATTGGTCATATTTGGATAACAAACATCAGAATGAAAAGATATTTCAATGGGTCAAATCAATAACACTTGATTTTTGTTCTTGATTAGATTCAAATAAAAGAAATTACCAGCTTCCGTACATTTCTTATATTGTATATCTATTGCATTAAAATAAGTTAAATTAAACCGAAATATTGTAAATTTAATTTGTTTTATACTATCACTGTTATTTTCAAAAAATTACTTGATTTTATTTTAAAAAGTATCCAAACAATGTAAAATGAGTTTACTTTGTTTCCCAGTTATGTATATCATAAGGTTCTCATTTTAGATGACTACTCCTGTCTTAATGAAGAAGAAGATGTTCATGTCTTAACAGGGGCTTTAAAAATGTTTTTCAGAGAAATGAAAGAGCCCCTTTTTCCCTTTAACATGTTTGAAAGATTCTTGAATGCCATTGGTATGTAGCATATATATTTATCCAGCAAGGAAATTTTTAAACAGCCTTATTGATAACACTCAATTTTAAAAGAAACAACTCAATATTAAAAATTTTGAAAAATGTACAATAGAAATAGATTTAAATTATGATTACCAGAAACTATATTTTTAAATTTTTAACATGATGCTTGGTATAAGTATAAGGAATTGTGATATATCAAAGGGCTATTAGACTGCTTTATTTAACTAGTTTTCTCAAGTTCTGTGCAGTAAAGGTACCAGATTTGTCCTCAGAACATGAAATTAGCATTAAGAAAATAAGATTGTGATTTTGAAGTTGATTTTCATTTTTACAAATACATTTTAATAGTTTGCTTGTATTTGGAATTTTCTGGTGCAAGAGCTACAAGAGGATGCAAAACATCTTAATGGATCAATGTTTGCGTAAAAGGGAAATACTTTTCTGGGTATCTTTTAAAGAGACATTGTTCTGCATTGTTTCTCTCCCCAACAAACAGCTAGATAACTGATGTAGCACTATGTGTCATGATCAGCACTGTGTCTACTCGCATTGAAGAGAGACTGTTGTGGGCTGGCCCTTTGAAGTTGAATTGCATAACCTCTTGTATGCTAGCTGCATATTCTACCTCCCATCTGTGACAGGGGTATATTTTAATAGGTTTCTTTAAGTTTTAACACATTTTCTGTTTTGAAGTAATGCTCCTTCAACAAACCGCTATTCAAATATACTAAATTAGTAATTTTAAAATTAATAAGACAGCAAGGCCAATCCTAAGCAAAATTTATGACTCAACCAAATCTCATTTGGTGAAAAGTAACACTTGTTAATGCATAGTGCCCTGTTTTCTGTTATTTATATTATGAGGTTCATTTTGAATTATTTTTGAGAGCTCAATGATATTTATACAGCATGTTTTTTAAGGACATGTATGTATGAAAAAAAATTATTCTCATCTCACTAGGGTAGCTTTTAAAAATGGCAGATTTTGGATTTTAAAAGAGGCATACATAATGTATATCAATCATGATGTCCTTATTAACAAAATTGGTTATAAATATAAAAAAATTATTTCAGCTTTATTATATTATGTAGAGGAAGCAATATATAAGTTTATAAATTCAAATTAGCTATATCTACAAATTACTGTGTTAATTTTTTTAAAAATAGTTTCAAACTTTTTAAATATTTTTTCTCTTTGAACTGCAAGGAAAAAGCCCACCTTTCAGACAACTTCTTATCTGCCCCTTCACATCTCTTGTTTTATGAAAAAATAAATAATTTCGATTTTTGCCTATAATAATATGAAACATATAACATACTTTTTCTTTTAATTTATAAATCAATTTGCTTTAATGATCTTTTTTATTGTGAGATATTAAATGTTACAGACTGCTACTTTCAAAGAGAGTGACACTTTAAAATACCACACCTATACTCTACACCAGCATTCATCGCTATGTTGCCTGCAAGGGCTTTATTGGCCTTTGAGTTTCTTTACTTAATTAAAATATAACTCAGCAAAAAGGGTTTGAAAATATTTGATTTTTCCTTCTTGATCCTCATTTTCAAAAGTCAATTGAGCAATAAAGATTTCTTTAAAATAAGATATTTTTTATTTATTATGACAGCCCACCCTAACCCATGTAAAGATCTTGATTATATTAAAATCTCACTAAAACATTTTTGACTTCTAACTTATTAAAACCACATTAACCAAACTGGGAAATTAGCTGGTAACTTATCTTGGCTTATTTATATTGGTGTGTGTAGTGTAAAATAAAATAGTTGTGGAACATTATCACCCTAATTCGACTGGAAATTTAGTTTGAAAGTGAATAAATTTTGGTCTTCTAACAAAATGGCATTAGTATGTTGTTCCACAGCTTTCTTTCTCCACTGCAACTTTTGTAATTAGGCAGTTCAGTTTAAGAATCAATCGCTGAAGAAGTTTTCTTGGTGTCTATCTAGAGACATTCTACCCTATGAGTTGTTAATATGCAAGTGGAGGTAATAGGTTTTGCTCAGTTAAAACTGGCTATAAATTGATACATAATGATTGTTCCGAACTAAGGTCCCTATAAGTGGGAAATGATTCGTTAACTATTTATTATCTAATGGTTGACACAGCTTAATGCTCATGTAAAACTCTGTCATCTTCCACAGCTCAGCATATTAAGTTAAACTGAAATTTTTCAGAATGTTGTATTATTCCTTGCTGTAATGATTCAAATCATGAAAATTTTATTTTTCTCTCATTATATCTAAATTAAACAAAATATTGAAAAGTGAGTTTCGCATTTGGCGGCGTAAAAAAAAAATGTGCTTTTGCTTAAATATTTTAGGAACATCAATTGTATTTGGTGAAACAAATACAGTGAATGTTTTAAAGCTGTTTCAAAATTTCATTTCTTTATTCTAATATCAGCTTCCCTTTTTTATGAATAATAATTTCATAGATATATAACAATTCAAACCCGTTTGAATCAATACTCACAATGCTTAAATCTTCAATTTGCAAGAAAACACTATTAAAGATAAAAGGTTCATATTGTTCTGGCTCTGAAAAGCCTCTAATTTGACCTCTAAAATTTGGAACTAAAATTTTAATTAATTATACATATTCCCATAAAAATTGTCTAAATGATTTAAAAATTTTCTAATACGAGAATAAAAAACTGGAATTATGTTTGTCTTCTTCCAATGAACACATTTAATTAATTTTGTAAATGATTAAATAGTTTCACCTGAACAAATATTATTATAATTAAGTTTTTAGAGTCTTTCGAATTTAATTACTATAACTACATTTTCACTCTGGTACTAAGATGAATTAGAGCAATTTCATCAAGAGTGTAACTAGACTTTCACTTCAGGGGGGGGGGGGGGGGAGATGGATTGAAAATATTTTTTATCCCTTTAAGGGAAGTATATAAAATACGTCATGCAAATTTTTTATTTTTATTTTATCCCTCCCTTAGGGATGAAAGTTTTCCTCCTTTTGAAGGATTTCCTCCTTTTTTATTTTTATGTAACATTTTTCTTCTCTTTCTCCCCGTTTCAAGGATCCACATTTTTCTGATATGAACCAGTGTTTCCTGCTAAAAGTATACTTTTCCTCATGTCTAAACAAAAGTTTTTCCCTCTTAGTTCCCCTTTCCTCACAGATTACATCAGAAACTCCTAATATTTTAAATGTAATTATTGTATCTTTAAAATTATTGAATCGTCCTTCTTGCATACTTTTTTGTTGAATTTTTGTGTATCCCATTTGCGAACTTTTTAACGAATTTTTGGATTTCTTCCTTTTTGCTCTCTGATTACTCATTGCCACCTCCTCCATTTAATGCTCAGTCCCATTTGATCCCCCTCCCTCCCCCCAAAAAAATTACCTCACATTTCTGCCACCCTCCTTCCTTTCTAAAAATTAATTTCTCTATTTTTGCAATCTCCCTCCATTTCTAAAATTTAAAAAAAAATAATAATTATTTAAAGCAGTTTTAAAATGAAATCAGATTAAATGAAGTCCAGCTCATTACAGTTTAACTTTGATTAATGTGCTCCTTAGTCAAATGATCGATACAATGATTGAAACTAAATTTTTTTAAACTTCAAATTTCAAAAAAACTGGATTAAATTTTCCCAGTAAAAGTGAATTTGTTTTTTCATACAAGTAATTACCCCCAACCCTGCCCCCGCTCCATGTTACGATTCATCATATTGCCCTTCTCTTTCAGTGTGTGAAGTAATTTTTGCATGGCTCCTTACATAAAAATGGAGAAAGTTCTGTAAAACCAACCAGTCATTTCCCATTGTTTTTATCAAGAAGTTCAATTTGATGTATGCAGTTTAATGTATAATATATTATAGAAAATATTTTTTTTTTTTGGGGGGGGGTGCCATATAATAAACCCCTCCCCTGGATATGGCTTTGAATTACAAGTTAAATAGCAACCCATAGTTCAAGAAATGTGTTCCAAAAACAACCTGATATTATGGATGAAATGAAATGGATTGAAAATATTTTTTATCCCTTTAAGGGAAGTATATAAAATACGTCATGCAAATTTTTTATTTTTATTTTATCCCTCCCTTAGGGATGAAAGTTTTCCTCCTTTTGAAGGATTTCCTCCTTTTTTATTTTTATGTAACATTTTTCTTCTCTTTCTCCCCGTTTCAAGGATCCACATTTTTCTGATATGAACCAGTGTTTCCTGCTAAAAGTATACTTTTCCTCATGTCTAAACAAAAGTTTTTCCCTCTTAGTTCCCCTTTCCTCACAGATTACATCAGAAACTCCTAATATTTTAAATGTAATTATTGTATCTTTAAAATTATTGAATCGTCCTTCTTGCATACTTTTTTGTTGAATTTTTGTGTATTCCATTTGCGAACTTTTTAACGAATTTTTGGATTTCTTCCTTTTTGCTCTCTGATTACTCATTGCCACCTCCTCCATTTAATGCTCAGTCCCATTTGATCCCCCTCCCTCCCCCCAAAAAAATTACCTCACATTTCTGCCACCCTCCTTCCTTTCTAAAAATTAATTTCTCTATTTTTGCAATCTCCCTCCATTTCTAAAATTTAAAAAAAAATAATAATTATTTAAAGCAGTTTTAAAATGAAATCAGATTAAATGAAGTCCAGCTCATTACAGTTTAACTTTGATTAATGTGCTCCTTAGTCAAATGATCGATACAATGATTGAAACTAAATTTTTTTAAACTTCAAATTTCAAAAAAACTGGATTAAATTTTCCCAGTAAAAGTGAATTTGTTTTTTCATACAAGTAATTACCCCCAACCCTGCCCCCGCTCCATGTTACGATTCATCATATTGCCCTTCTCTTTCAGTGTGTGAAGTAATTTTTGCATGGCTCCTTACATAAAAATGGAGAAAGTTCTGTAAAACCAACCAGTCATTTCCCATTGTTTTTATCAAGAAGTTCAATTTGATGTATGCAGTTTAATGTATAATATATTATAGAAAATATTTTTTTTTGGGGGGGGGGGTGCCATATAATAAACCCCTCCCCTGGATATGGCTTTGAATTACAAGTTAAATAGCAACCCATAGTTCAAGAAATGTGTTCCAAAAACAACCTGATATTAAAAATATTGTACGAGAAAACTTGCATTCAAACAATTCAAAACCACGTTAAAACATGCATTGCGGCAACCCTTATAATGCAAGATGGCATGCGATCCAGCCTCCTTGTTTTACTTGAGTTCTATTTTAAATTTTTGCTTGGCACTATAAAAGGAAAGGTTACCTGCATAAGTACAGCTACATTAGGCATTGGTGCTGAACCTTACAGTACCATTAGTGTGAACGTTTTTGTTTGGTGAAAGTAGTCAACTCAATAAAGAGTGTAACAGCTGGTTTATATAATGTTTTAAGTTTCAGCTTCAAATAAAATTACTAAAAATGTACAGCTGCATTTAAAAAACATTTTCAAACCAATAGTAGGATTGTCACTTCACTTTTAACAAATATCTTAATATCCTGAAATTATACATTTGTATAGTACATCTCCTAAGAAAGATAAATACTGATTATTGGAGTAGCTCTGCAAAGCCAATGAAAGTGTCATAATTCACTTTCAAAAACTCAAATGTAGTAGATGTATCCTTGTTGATTTGTAAGGAACGGTTCAGACTGCGTTTTCTTTTACAAACCCTCAAATTTCTATAAAATGCTCGAGTAACATGAAAATGAGTTATGTCACTGTTAATGCCTTAGAAACTGTGATTTGCCTGTCACAACATTGCCGAAAATATTATCCTCAAAATAAAATGCCAAACCAAACCACACTCAATTTTTTAGTAAGAACATATAGAACCATTTTGAATCAATTCAAAATAGTTATATTCACATCTGAAGCATGCATGTCACTCGGATCTAAAATGTTTAAGCAACACTCTGTAGACATTCAAATTATTGAAAATCACTGCTATAATAATTGCAATGCTGAAAAATATTGCAATTAATTTTTTTTTTCTTTTTTTTGCTATTCTAGTTCATTTTGGTACATATACATTACAATCCTTTTCTCAAATGACAACCTTGATCATAAAAAACAGTTGCATAGTTTAGGAGGAATAAGTGTGACAAAAATAACTTGCCTATTAAAAACATAGATTTTATTGATTGTTTTATAGTAGTAAGTATTATAAGACATCACATAAATGTGGACAAAAATGTCTAGATATTTACATAATATTCTAGATATGTACATAGATAATATACATATAATGTATGTAAATCATCAGAAGAACACACATGGTGTTACGACTAATATGTCAGTATATTTTTAATATTTGAAATGTTCAAACTTGTGTTTATGGAATTTTATGCTATAAGATTTTAACTTGATATCAAGCATATTTGTCACTAACAATTTTGCTAATAATATTTTATATCCAAAATACAGCTTGCAAGTTCATTGATGATTTTTATTTTTATAGTGTTAAAATTTTTATTTTAGCTTTACCAGATGTTAGCAGCAAATTAGAAGCCTTGAAAAAACTTGTTTTAAAAATGCCAGAAGAAAATTATGAAACTTTAAAAGTTTTATTGAAACATCTTTTAAGGTATATGTTTTTTTACATAAATACATATAATTCTTGACTTGAAATTGTATGACATAACAAAGAGCAAAACACCTTAATTCATCTACAAAAGAAATTGTTACCCAACTTTTGATGAAACAAGTGCCTATATATGTACTTACTGAAAAATATGATAAGTTCTTAGACTTCTGGGACAACTTTTAAAACCTTTTCATTATAACCAGATGAGACTTTTTGTGTCACAGTTTAGATTCTTCTAAATACAAAAATTAATAATTATTCTTCATTCTCAATCCTTCATATAATACTAAATTTTTTTCATATTTCTCCTATATCTTATTTCCAATAAATTAAATAAAGACAAATAACATTTATTAAAAATAATATCTCCTCTTACTCTGACTAATACAATCCTCAATAATACAACCTTCCAGTATACTTCTAAAAAACACAGAAATATATCTAAAATAATACAATTACACTGCATGTCGTTTTCCAAAAAATATTTTATAAAATGCTCATATTGAGCACTTAACCATTCAATAATTTACAATGATAATAACACAAATTCACAGTAATAATAACACAATTAATAACATAAGTAACAAAATAGTAATACAGTGCAGAACCTTTAATCCGGACATCGCAGGACTTAAGCCTTTCCGGATTAGGGAATTTTCTGGATTATGTGTTAACTACCTAATTTTTCCTGAATTCCGAAAATTGGAACGTTTAGAGGAATCACGTGATAAATGCCCTAGCATATGAATACATTTAATGCTAGTTTAAAAGTCCGATTAAATTATAAATTGAACTTAATTTTGAAAAGATAATGAGAAAATTCACCTACAACATATTTATTTAGTAGAAGATTTCACAAACATATCATGCAGTGAATAACTGTTTTAACAAGTTAGGTTTTTCACTGTTCAGTTTTTCTTTAATCTTGTACACAGTCATTAGTTCATGTTCTGAAATAAACTCCCCCTGCTCCAAGCCTTTAATGGCACGATTAAATGTTTTGATCAGTTCGTCGATAGGCATCTTTTTTTTCTGGAACACACTCATCTGACTCATCTTCGGAATTTTCGCTCTCCCCTTCTCCGCCGTTTAAAACAATTTCGCAAATTTCCTCATCCGTGAGTTGGTTGACAATCGGACCGTTGTCGTTCACGTGCATTACTTCTGCGATGTCCTCCTCATCCAGCCCCTTTCTTGCGTATTATAAAAGTTCAGTTCTTAAAATTTCGGACGCAGATATCCTAAAACCTGTAAAAGCTCGGGGAGTCGGGGAGTTTTTTTAACTGGAGCCATTCTTCAGCAGCTGCTAATCCTTTGTTTCAAACTTTCAAAAAACAAATCCACATTTTATATTATTTACTTGGATCTTGACCACATATGTGTTTACTTAAAATTTGTAAACATCACTTAAAATGTCCTGCATTTGTTAGCAATCGAATACTTTTCTTCGATAATATAATATCGAGAACTTTTTTTTACTACTCAATTTACTTGGTCATATAATGGTTAAAGTTTGACTGTAATTCATGTAATTGATTCTTTTACTAATTGTATCATATTTTATAATAAGATTCTTTAGTTTCTAAAATATGTTGAGTTTGGAGGGAAATAACCACTGATTTGAACAAATGGTGTGCCCACCATTCAGTGATTGGAAACTTTTTGCTGAGGGTTGTGTTAAATAGTACATTAGATACTCAAGTTAAATACCCAATTCTTTTACTTTTTATTCTTTTAAATAAAAAATATTCCAATTCTATAAACAAAAGCAGATTTTTTGCCATTGTGACCTTGTTTTACAATTTTTAAAATTAAATTTTCTTGACTACTCTTACTGGCCAATGATTACGAACAAGGGGTTATTTATGCAAAATTTTTGTTATGAAAAATTGAAGTATAACATGTAACCAAATTATTAGTATAAATACGCTGTGCGTGTTCATTTTACAAGAAACTCGTCAAAATGATGAAAATGACACTTTTCACTACTAAAAAAGAATTTGGGGACCCTGTAAGGTTTTTACCGTTTTAAGATTTAAGAGAAAAATTGCCTAATCATATAATTTTTGTAGTAAGTACCAAGGGTTTAATTTACCTGAACACCAGTAATTCTATATAAGTAACATGCAAAACAATCGAATTCAATCCATAAATAAGGGACATGTAAAACAGTATTGCCAAGAGGAAAAAATTTAAAATTTATTACTATGAGAAAACAAAGAAAGGTTTATAATCAATTGAACTAGTATAGTAAAATATGTTTTAAAAAAAAGCAACCCACTAGGCTTATCAAAATAAGAGTCTAAAACTACCATTAAGCAATACCAGTAAATTTAGTTAGAAATAGTTGAAAATTCGGTTAATTAAAATTCTAGGGTTGACCAAAAAAGGTACAACATCTTAGAATGTTGATTGGAATTTAGAAAGTAAGTAAAAACCTGTGGTAGACTCCCAAGTCAGTGGGGTTGGATGACCCAATTTCATCAGTTCAATGATTCTGTAGCCCTTACTCCAGGAAAGTGAAGCAACCCCACAACAGGTGGTGGCCATCATACTGGGAAAAGGCCTTGGGCTGTAGCTGACACAGCAGTCATTTAAATTATGTAATTTGCACCTGCTGTTCTGGCAGGGGGTTGAAAGACGAAACCCTGTTGTTCAATCACAAAGCCTGGAGCAGTGATAGGTGAAGTTGGAAGGGAAAAAAATTACACTCAGGAACTAGGGCAACCTTATAAACAAACCTTGTAATCACCTTACCATGGTGTTGCACCAAAATTGTCGTCATTTTTAGGTTTTTCAAATTACTGCATTAGATTAATACGGATCTTCACTTCTCAAACTCCAGTCAAAAAGGGTTAAAAAATAGTGGTTTTCTCTGCGCTGCTTCACCAATCAGATGCCTGTGTCACCAAGAACAGTAGAATTAAGCCAAAATGTAACTTGATATCATAGAAAACCTCCTAATGGGGATGAATACATAGTTTATTTTTTTAAATCGTGCCAGTCTTGTGATGGTACCAAGAGAAAATGAGAAATTATGGTTGTAACCTTACTAAAAAACACAAATTCACTCCCAAAGGAATCGGACATCCCCTTACAAATAAGTTAAACTACTTTAAATAAAGTTAAATAAATTTAAGAAGTGTGAAAAGGTATCATTTAACTGACAAAATCATTAGTCAAGTTTAAAAAAATATGTTAATACAATTTGCTTTATACAATGGTTTATTAAGGGTGGGGAATGGTAGACAGAACTAAAAATTTGATCCATAACAACAAGACCAAATAAAAATCTGTGCTTTTGAAAGTTTTGATTGTGGCTATAAAAACTGGAAACAATACCCATAGACTTTGTCGAAAAACGATTAAGTGAATAGAAAGTCATTCTTCAAGACTGTTAACCCCATTATCATAGATAGAATTTTAAATAATGGTGCCTGCAACCTATATTTGCATAAATGTTCATGGGTTTCTAACTCATTGGAAAGTGTATATAGCTAAAATTAATATTGCCCGTAGTATTTTTATAAATAGCATGTTTAATAATTTTATAAATAACATTTGTAAATTATTCTTTCAGGGTAACTGAATACCATAAGCAAAATAGAATGCAGGTGCAAAATTTAGCCATAGTTTTTGGACCAACTCTTATGTGGCCTGAACAAGTATCTACTAATATAGCTCTTGACATGATGCATCAGAATAGAATTGTAGAGTTCCTTTTATTAGAATTCAATGCAATTTTTTTCTAAAAATTTTATTTATTAGTATATGCGTAAAGTATTAATTTAGGTTGTACAATATTTATAACTTCATTTTTTATGGTTGCATGTCTGAACCTATTATATGTAAATTATGCTTATGATACATATTTAGTATTATGTTTATATTATTTGTATATTAATACTTCTATGTATATTGGTATTTCTGAAACTTTTTTTTGTTTCAAAATAAATTTTGTGATTTTGCCAATGTTCCTAGTAAAACAATATAATTCTAATTGTTTTCTAATATAAGTAAATCCAATAAGGATGCCTAGAGCTATTGTATGGTTTTGTTTAAATGATGCTTTTGTGCAACATCCTTTTGTCTTTCACATGTACAATCTAAAATAAGTCATCTCATTTGTAGGAGGTAATCAGTATTTTAAAGCAGAATTATATTTTTATCAAAATCCAAATGTACCTAAGTTGTTAAAATATCTTTGTTGTTTTGGAGTTATTATAACAGACCTTAGGGATTGTTTTAAAGTTTTTCTATTGTTAAATTTTCTTCATAGTACACTATGGCAAGTACAGAGTATCGCAAAGCATACCTACAAAAATTAAAGCTTCATTATGAGCATGTACATAGAGGAATAGACTGGTTATAATTAGGAGATTACAATGTACATAACCTGCCATTTACATAACCATATTTTCAGTATGTTTGCTATCCACCTCAATGATTGTTTGCATGTGGATAACAAAAAATTTCACCACCTTCATGAGCACGTCTGTCAGGATGGTCAATATTTCATGCTTAATACTCATTTTCAGGTCAAATCAAGTTGTTGGATTCTCTCCTAGCCCATGTCTCTCAACTGACCCCACAAATAAAATCCAATGGGTTCAAGTCTGGGAATTAAGGGACCTGTCTAATCCACATCCATAGTGTTTTGGGTAATCAAGTGCAAGGACATTCCCACAAAAGTGTTAATGAAAAAATAGAAATAGACATGTTTAAGAAAAAGCTGTAATGTCCTTGTACATATCCCCAAAAAATCGCCCCCATTACACTTGGTATTACCAAACAAAATTCTTTGATCCTTAGTAGGTATATTTTGGGACACTCTGTATTCTACAGTTTTTTGTTAATTAATAAAGATAAGCAAACTGCTAATTTTTTATTAATGGCCTAATTGTTTAGTATTATTTTACTAGTTAAATTATAAAAAAAATTATTAGAAATTAAAAAATATATATATATTTTTAATTATAAAAAATACCTTTATATATTTTTATTTAGTTTTTGAAAGCAAATCTTATTCCATATGTAAATTATCAAAGATTCCAAAGCTATTACTTGTATAAAGTATAAGCTTTTCTATTTAAATGTTTAAATTAATATTAATATTATTCAATGAGTTATTGTGATAAAGACTACAAAATGTTTGTTCCAAATTATGATCTACTGCATGCTTATGTAATAATAAAACAAATATACTTTTAGTTTAATAAAATATCTACTTTGGTTGCAAGAATCTTTACTATTTAGTTATTATTAATAGATGTTTATTAATTTTAAAGGCCTTCTTCTCTCTCTTTTTTTACTATTTTTAATTTCAGAATTGCATTTCAAATTAAACAAATGTCATAAGGATTTATGAATTTATAATGGTTACTAAAATAGTAATTTTTTATAATATTTACCAAAAATTCCCTCAAATTAGTGCATTTGAAGAATCTGTACACAATATTGCTATTAGAAAAAATCACAATCTATATAAGTTTTCATGAATATTATGATGTTTTACCTTGCTAAAAGTATGCTTCTTCAGTATATAACTTAGTAATTAAATTGTGTAAAAGATTTTCAAACTAAAGAACTAGTAAATGAATTTTTGTACAATAGAAAAATTAAGTTTTAAACTGCATTTAAAGTTCTAGAATTTTGCTATTAACAATCATTGAATTATTTTGCCTGAAATCTTTTTGGGCCTAAATTTAAAATTACCTAAAATGTATTATTCTGAAAGCATTTTCTTATAATGTGTTTTAGTTATTGTATTATATAATTTTTTACACTTGTGTTTACTTCACATTATAAAATGTTGTTTGAAACAGAAAAATTCCAAATAAAATTCTGAAATGTATAAATTATATTTTTTGAATAATTATGTTGCAACGTGTATGAATTAATTTTAATTTAAGAAATATTTATCGCTTAAAAGTAAATTCAAAATTAATTATTCTAGAAAGTAATAAAGTGTAAATTTGAGGGATATGCTTGAAATAAATTTGTTAAAAAAAAATAGAAAAGAAATTCTGCATCTGTGATGCTTTTGTTAATGTTTACATACACTTTTTGTACTCAATCCTAATGGGACGATTTAACATCTAGGTTGATTTTTTTAAAAATTGCAGTTTATTGCCTGTGTTTATAGTTTTGAGAGGAACTTAAGTCTGGAATTCGCTATTGAGCTTCGTACCCGAGTTTGAATCGTCTCGAAGTGTTGAAACTGTTGGGGGAAGCGTATATACAGAGCTTCCTACAATATGCGGTTCAGGATGAGTAAAGACCAGGCAATTGACGACATGATAACATTTAATATTTACAACTTTCTATAGGCAAAATATAGTTATAAGCATAATTAACCTCTGCTGTATATAACAGCACTAATGAGGAAAAGATACATACGTGCATGGTCTTCTCGCTATATAAATTCATAGAACATGACAAGAAGGAAAATAAAGTCAAAACAAAGTTATGTTGTCCTGGCAATGCGTAGCTTCCATCCAGGAGCAAGAAATAAACTTTGATGCGTGTGATTTTATTAACCTCGTGCACCACAAAACCTCTAAAAGTTATGTCAACTATCAATAAGTATACTCTTATACTTTATTGTAACAAAATGCTAGGCACAGAATTTTAGAATTATTAAGTATACTTAATATAGCATGTATTATCTTAGAGAAGAAAACATAGCATAGTTTGTGTCTATAATCTTATCTTGTACTTCATGAGATATACGTACGTTGCATTTTTGGAGTGGGAAATTTGGAGGTATGGATTGTGAATTCAAGCTTCTTTTTTTTTTCTTTTTTTTTTTGAGAATTCAAGCATTTTTTCAAGTTTTCTTGCAAAATTATTCTTTTTATCTTAATTTAATAACTTGATAACATTTTATTCCATCAAGTTTTGGGGGCTGTCACTATAACAAAAGGCCACTTTTACACATGTTGCTATTGCCTTATGTCAGAATTATTAGCTTTTACTCATGTTCTATTATCCAAATACTAAGCTTAATTTAAGGATGTTCAATTTGGCAATATTTAATGACTGAACCCTTCACTGACTTCAGAGACTGACGAGGCAAAATCTTTGGAGGCTAATTAACCAAATTTCCGTCAATTGATGGAGCTGAATCTTGGGAAATATACGTTTGGATGACATTTTATTCAATCAAGTTTTGGGGGCATTTCGAACTATAATTACTATATATAATTCGGAATGGATCTTTTGTGCATAGTGGTCAAACTATATGAAAACTCGATCCGAGCTCTAGGAGTTGCATAAAAATTGACAATCTATATAAAGGTAAATTGACAATGTAAAGTAGTAAAGAGTTAAGCAGCATTCAAGTAAAAAAAATTTAATAAAAAGCAACTTTTTTAAGATTTTTGTCGAGTTTTTAGATTATATCCATAACTGTATGCGTTTAAATAAAAGTTTTGCAGAACGATAAATATACTACATTTTATATAAAAAGTTATTTTATAGGACTAATAACAATATAGATATTTAAATAAAAGTATAAATAAAAAGTAGAAATATTATAATAATCGATATATCTTCAAATAATAATGGTAATATCAATAAAGCTTACAATTTAGAATACTTACAACTTCCTACATTTAGTTTGGTTTGGCCTGGAAAGCTCGGCTTCTTCTCCTCCTTTATATCTTCAAATAAGAGTTCCGTTAGGTTGTCTTCCTCATTGTCACCAATTATGAATATGATGTCCACTGTATTGTCACAAGTTTGTCCATGACAGTTTTTACATATTATGGAGCACTTGAGATCGGCTTTTCTACAATTAATTATTGTAATTATTATATCATTAAAAATATATATTAAAATTTTATTAATGATTATCTCGAAAATATTAACCAATATAAATCTAAAATCACCTGGATGATTGCATGTCTCGATATGCCCGTGTTTTTCTAATCTTCTTCCCCTCTGGCAAATTTCAATCAGCAGCATTGGAGTTTTTGCTGTATTCTATTCTCAAAAAGAATTCTTTTTCACGTCACATATGCCACCCTACTTGAGATGTTTCGACCTCATCTTAAAAGATCTCTACCCCATGTGTGTATAGAATCAGCCATTTGAATGCAGCTTATTTCTTATTGCTATTTTAGAATGCAGTGGGTTATTGACACCAAAAATGATAAATTTGTAATACCATTATTACATATGATCCAACAGAACTCTTAATTAAAGAAGTAGAGGAGGAACTTGCCTATCCTTTGACACCAAACAAAACTAAATGTAGGAAGTTACTAAATTGTAAGCTTTATTGGTATTACCATTATTATATAGAGATATATAGACCATAATATTTCTTCTATTTATTTTACATTGCTATTATTATAATACCTACATTGTTTAATTTTTTATTCAAGTTGTCAGTCTTTGCAGTAAGGAAATATTTTTACATCCTCCCTCCCTTCAACTACCTATACATAAATTATCACAGGTTATTATCTCATAAACCTTCAAAGCAGAGTAACTCCTTTATTGTTATAGTCCTATAAAATAACTTTTTATATGAAACGTAGCAAATGTATGGTTCTGCAACATTTAATTAATATAATTTTTACGTCATACTGTTATGGACATAATCTAAAAACTCGACAAGGTTATTTTTAAAGTGCATTTTTATGAAAAAGTTTGTACTTTGATGTTATGTAACTCCTTACATAATAGTTCTACAAAAGAACTTTTACAAAATTTGTAGAAAATTTAATATTCTACAACTTTTAAATGTAATGTTTGTTTCTAAGATGCACTGGCAAAGAATTATGATCTATAAACTGTAAAACGTCTTGGTTTTTGTATATCATAAAAAATGCACAAGAGTTAGGAAGTCGAAAACCTAGATTTTTAACCACGAGACTAACCTTAATTAAAAAAAATTAGAACTGCATAATATTTTGCAAGGCAAGACTCTTTTTCAGTCTCTATTCCTTGGACTAATATTGATAAAGCGCTTTCCTGAAGAGTAACATCTCCAATTATTAATGAATTCAATCAAAGAACCTCAAGTTGCTGCATTCCAAGTTACCAAGGTTGAAGTTCTTTTTTGTTTAGGTTTAGTTTAGTCGTTGATTTTTGTTTGAAGTTGATAGTTGGTTTACTTTATCCAAATTTGCACTGTTGTTTGAATTGTCTTCACTAAAGCATTTATCTGCTTGCAATTCACACTAACTTTTCAAGTCATTAATGCAGGAGTTGTTGAAAAGAATGTTGGGATGAATTGTTGGATCATCATCACTATTATCAGAAAAGTCACTGCCACTGGAATATGCATTCCAGTTTTCTTCAATCAATAATTTTTCTTCCCATCTTTGTCCTTGAAATACTCATTCAACTTGTTGCTTTTTATACAAATATTTTAACGATATACAACACCTAAAACTGCACCAATTGAGAATTCAAACAAATGTACAAATGAGGTAAAAAATGTAACTCTAGTTCATGATGTTGCCAAATGGAAACATTTATAAAATCTGATGTGCACAGTTATTATTGAAAAATATCTTATAAAATAGCAATAAAAACGGTTTAAAAATATCCTCTCAACATAAACATATTTTTTTTTTCAACAAAATAATAAATTATTCACATTTAATTAGCAATTTTTGGGGCTTGACACTAATCTAAATCTTGCAAAAATTGCTAGCACAAAAATAGCACTTTGATTCTCACTGAAATATTGTTACTGCAACCTAGGACTTTTTTTGTCTACTAAACTAGACTAAATTAAAGAGAAACAAAATAATGTATAGATTATTATCCAACATTACAAAAATAATGTATAGATTCCCAACCACACTATAAAAAAAATTTTAAAACGTTGCTAACACCCATAGGAGGGTTCACACATATTCCAAATAGAACTTTTCATAATATGTTTTGAAATTGTGATTGATAATATGACATAGCCTTCTATTGGCCAAAAAGTGCTTGCTGATGTTAAATAGGGGGTGCCCATCTGATACATATTTTTTGTTTATCTTTAAGGTAACTATAGCTACAAAGTTGAAATGACCTCACAAGAGTTTTGTAAAATCAATGTCTTATCATAATCATTTAAATTATTTCGACTTCTAATACTGTTTGAGATAACATAAGAAAAAAAAACATCCCATTTATCTAATTATTCAGGAATGGATATGCTTTAGGGATGAATTTAGTGTGAATTATGCTGGTTCATTGAGAGGCTCAATAAAAACCTTACAGTATCTGACACAGAAAAGGAAAAAATGAGGTTACATATATATTAAGGGCAGAGAAGGACTTTACATAATATGAAAGTACTTACCAGTAAGGCTTTTACTGTTTGTAAAATATATGGAAAACTTAGGTTTCAGAGGAAATATACAAGTATAAAATTAGTAACATGTGATACAACATTAGGTTGTGTGATATGTTGAACTTAAAGACTTTAAACTTTTGAAAATATAGATAATATTAAGCTGTGATAAAATTGAAATAATCCAAAACAAAGAGAAAGGACAGTTTAAACTTTATTAGATTTGACTTTATTAGATAAATATAAAACTTTATTAGATAAATATAAAAATATTAAATTTATTGTTCATTACAAACAACAGATACATTAAGATATCTCCACATATGTAAACAAAACCTATAATGACTTTTAAGTCAAAACCCCTTTTCTTAACTTTAATGATTTTGCACCAAGTACAACTTTGAATACATTCATGTTAAATATACCAGCTCCCTTGACATTTGTTACACTATAAATTATATTGATTAAAAAACAAATGCATAGTTTTGTTTTTATGGAAGTAAAGTTGCATCAAACATTGATATCATTCAGATACAGAGTGCCTGGATAAAATGCCTTTCAACTATCCATAAACAATATCTTGAAATAAAAAAATTCAATGTGAAAAAGCTGCTAAAACTATTAAAATTGTACACTACTTTTAAATTCAACAAGAAGTGACAGCGGAAAATTATATACCAAAATAGTTTAAACAAAAATATTGATTTGTAAAAGGTCAAACGATAGATTATATTACTTCTAAGAAGAAAACAAAATGAAGTACTGACTATAGAAGAAAACAAAATGAAGTACTGACTATAGAAGAAAACAAAATGAAGTACTGACTATAGAAGAAAAAAGAAACACCACAGTAAAAGTTGAAAAGAAAAGCATGTTGCATTCTGGAGCAAAATTTACCAATATACTGTATTTTTCCATAGAGTACTAAACTACAAGTGACAATTTTCTTTGGTTTGTTTTGAAAAATAATGGAAACAATGAAATGGTTTAGTTGATCGTTATTAAATTAGTGAAGAATTGAAGAGTTTTAGTTTGTATTTTGATAAATACATGGAATTAATTGTGGACTTCAATATTGTGTTCTCTGGACATTCTGATTCTGGTGCATTGTGGAATACTACCATGGAGATCAGTTCCTTCAGATTCTAGAAGCACCTTTGCCAAGAATAGGCCTATCAACTCTCTTTCTTTTCTCCATGTTACTGACTGGTTTCTGAGATATTTCAGACAATTTTCAAAGAATAAATGGAAAGTGTGACACCTATGTGTGTATATGTGGACAATACCACCGGACTGAACTAATAACGTCATCTATGGACATGGTGCAGACCTACTTAGAGTAGGCAATTTAGCTCCATCACTCAAACAGTAAACATGCAAGGTGAGGAATTCCCCCCAGAATTGTATATGTTCCCAGTATAATTGTATCAATGTTTATTTTGTGGTGTGTGTGTGACTTATAAATAATTATTTTGTGTTTATACATTATTAAACTTTTAACATCACACCATTGATGGATATTATTTTGAGTCCCCATTCACCATAATTGGCTCCCAACATGTTAATTGTTCAATTTGGGGATAAGCTCAATTTTACTTTCAGCCCAAAATTATCCAACCCTTACGGATAAGTGGTTCTTGGAAGATTCTTCACTTCAAACAAATCACGGATTTTACCAGATAAGTGAATTTTGATTTGATATAACTTTTGTTTTGATAACATAAGTCAACCTGACTTTAATCTGTAAACATAATAATTCTATTTCAGTTATTCTTGCAATTAATGTTTTCGTTATTTTAAAGTTGTTTAAGTTGTAAACAATTTTAATAATTGTATTATATTTGTGTAGTCAAATGGTTCATATAACGTATTTCAAAAGCATAACTTTTAGCTAGTATTACTGTGTATGTAAATAAATATAATAAATATTATAAATGTAATGTGTTCACATATCTTGAATTGAAATATAGTCTTTTCGATAAATCACATCCTCGTGTGCTATGAAAGTATATGATATTTTATTGTAAGAACGTTCTATGCTTAGGCGGGAAGGCACCCAGTTTATAGATGACCTTGAGTTCAAATTGAAAGAGAGTAGCTCTATATTTTCTCGTACTGCTTTGCTTTTTATTTTATTTCCTATGTTCGGAATAAGGTTTTACATCAAATTATGCATTGGGAGCTGTTCTTCTTCAGGGACATGGTCCAGAAGAACATCCACTAGAGTATGCAAGTCGTTTGCTAACCTCAGCAGAACGAAATTATTCCCCCACTGAAAGAGAAGCACTTGAAGTGGTCTGGGCCTTGGAAAAGTTTCGAGGATATATCGAAGGAGCAGAAATTACATTGGCATCTGACCACCACCCTTGAAATGGCTGCTGAACCTTAAATCCCCTACTGGTCGGCTTGCAAAATGGGCATTGCAACTACAGTCCTATAACTTAAAAGTGGAATACATCCCTGGTAAGGCGAATGTCATTGCGGATATGCTCTCTCATCCTAATTGTTTGCATGAAAAAGTAACCTGCGAGACTTGCACAGTCATCGTTGATTTACCATCTAAAAGCGCCAGTGATGTTTGATCTGAACTGTTAAAGGATGAAGATGTTAAGAAAATAATAGACAACTTGGAAAGTGGTTCAAGAGACGAAAATTTTGCAAATTGGAATAAAAGAGGTTACATTATGAATCAAGGTGTCCTATACTGTTATGTCCCAGATTCTGATTCAGAAGAAGCGCAATTAGTGGTTCCATTCACAAGCGCTAAAGGGTGATGAAGGGACATCATGATGCCCCAACTGCAGGACATTATGGTGCAGAAGGCATGTTTCACAGAATTTCAACCAGATATTACTTCCATGGAATGTGCAAATACTTCACCGATTATGTGAAACACTGTCCCGTTCGCAACAGATTTAAGCCAAGCAATCAAAAACCTGCAGGACTGTTGAGAACCCCAGTATACTCTCAACGTTTTGAAACACTGGCCATCGACTTGTTTGGTCCCCTGCCTGAATCATTGAATGGAGAAAAATGGATATTCATCGTCGAAGATACCTCTACAAAATGGGTAGAACTCTTTGCTCTCTGAAAAGCCACAGCAAAGGAATGTGCTATAGTTTTAATGGAAGAAGTATTCTTGAGGTACGGAATTCCAAGAAGAATCATCAGCTGCAATGGCCCACAGTTTGTAAGTACTGTACTCCAGCAGGTATGCCATCTTCTTGACATAAAACAAGTTCTTACTCCAGTTTATTACCCCCAAGCAAATCCCGTGGAGAGATAAAACAGAGATCTCAAATCGAGATTAGCAATTTTGGTTGGTGATAATCACACGGAATGGGCACAGAAACTATCAACAATCTGTTTTGCATTAAACACCTCAAGATGTGTCTCCACAGAACACAAAGCTGCTTTCCTACAGTTCGGAAGAGAACTTCAAACCCCGGATGACATACAACATGATTTACAAACAATAATAAGTAATGACAACTTCGTTGCTGAAATTACTCTTTATTTAAAAAACTTTGCTAATATCTCAAAAGAAATCAAGGACATTGTCGAACAGAAGCAGGATCAATGAAAGAAGTATGCGGATCAGGAAAGATGAAAGAGTCCCCAGTACGCACCTGGAGATCGAGTGTGGGAAAGCTTACACAGCAACAAAGCCAAGAAGATAACAGCCAAGTTCGCACCTCATCGAGATGGACCTTATGTCATACTCACTCAACGTTCCCCAACAAGCTATGAAATAACCAACCTCAAAACTCCACACTTTTCTCTTGGAGCCTTTCATACATCTGCCCTGCGTCCTTGCCAGGAAGCCCTCCAAGCAATAAATGTGCCAATGAATCCTATCAGGAGAAGGAGTCAACCATCAAAGACCTCTACAGCAAACAAACTATCTAATGGCAGTGGTCCACCATCCACCGTTTCTCCTGGCTGGTCACTGAGACAGCTTCGCAGCCAGAGGGGGAGCCTGTGACACCTATGTGTGTATATATGGACCATACCACCAGACTGTACTACTAACGTCATCTATGGACATGGTGAAGACCTACTTAGAGTAGGCAATAAGGCAGTTTAGCTCCATCACTCGAACAGTAAACATGTAAGGTGAGGAATTCCCTCCAGAATTGTATATGTTCCCAGTAAAATTGTATTTATGTTTATTTTGTGGTGTGTGTGTGACTTGTAAATAATTATTTTGTGTTTATATCTTATTAAACTTTTAACATCACACCATTGATGGATATTATTTTGAGTCACCCATTCACCATAAAAGCATTAAAAAATATACATGGCTCTCATAAAAATTACTTATCACAATAAAATGATTTTGAATTTCAAAAAGGAAGAAATTGCTAGGTGGTACCAACCCAAAATGCCACACACCTGTAGTTATAGGCCTAAGGTTTTCAGAATTCATTTAGGGATGAAAATGTTAGCTAAACATATATCTCTAGTTACATGTATAATGTCAATGTCAAGTTCCATAAGATGCTCCCATTCACCAAATAGTACAACTATATTTTCTTTTCACATACAAGCTCAATGGCTTGTAGCATGTGTATGTGTTAATAACCCATTCCACAGGTCTAACATCTTAGAAACATGTCTTTTAAATGGAGCTTCTTATGAGTTCTTAAGACGCTTCTGTACTTGAAACGCTTTGGACAAACATCACAGGCAAATGGTCTCTCATTGTTGTGAGTGACCATGTGTCGGTTGAGAGATCCCTTCTGAGTGAAAGCCTTGTTACACAGGTGGCATTTGAAGGGATACATTTTAACGTTTTTTTCTTCAACTTGTAAGGAACCATCTTTTTTTCTGCAATTTGACTGCTTTTGCAATTGATAGTAATCTACCATCCACTCGTTGAATATTAAACCACTAGATCTTCGGACATGTTCTGCAATAATGAAAATAATTATAGAAAATCATGCAGGTATTATTTAACTAATGAATTTTAAAACACAATGGAAACCAACTATTATAAATTTTAAAATGACCACTGTGTTATATTTTTATTTATAAGCCATTTCCTACTTCGAGAGTAAAATGTGTCAGTACTGATAACTTAACGATATTGGTCTTCAAGCCAGTAAACACATTGAAAGCAAAGTTGATGCCTTATTGTTTTGTTTATACAGCTTCATTACATGACTTGGACAGTTTATATTTACATACTTTTTTACAAAAATATTTATAACTAATTCATTATGTGGTTGAATCAACAACATTTTATATATAACACATACAATTTAATATATATATAACATAAATGACCATATTTATTTTGTGCTTATATTGCAACCAAATACAATATTTTGCTAAACAGCTAAAAAAAAATCGTAATGACCTACTTTCAGACTATTTTCTTATGTAATGTGGTTGACTTAGTCTAAAAAGCTATTAAAATCATAATTTTTTTTTTCATAATAGTAGAACATGTTAAAATATTTCTTATTATATAATTTTAACTCTAAATATAAACACATACCCATATTATTTTTCTGTTTGCAATACAAATAACTGTGTTTAAATTAAATTCAGTATATTCAATAGACTAGAAATTAATAATTTTATTAGTAATAATGGATTTATAATTTAATATCAAATATATACTAATAAAATACACTAATATTGAATATGAGTTAGATTTCAAAGATGTAGAGTGATTAATTTAATACTTTTATTTCAAAATGTGTTATGATACATGAATCATTTACATTAAGAATTAAGTCAAAAGGAAATTGAATGCAAGTGTACAATTTTAGTGTAAAGTTTTCAATTTTATATTTAAAAAAAAATTATGTTTACTTACACAAACATAATGCTGCTCATTTAATAATACCGACAATTTTAACTTAATTTTAATTACAGTAAATCTTACTTGTAATTACCTTACACTAAATAAAACTATACTTCCAAATTAAAAGACAAATACACACCTCTAATACATTTGAATTTCAATAGAATTATTAACCAATATCTAATTTATGTATCATACACAGGGGTCTATGCAGAAGGAAATTTGGGTTCATTTACGGGCCCTTCACAAAATTCCATGTCTGAATAATGGACCCTTTATAAAATTCCATACCCAACAAACAAACCTTTCACAAAATTCCATGTCAAAAAATGTGTGTTGATATATATGTTGAGATATTTAAATTATCTAGGATTAAGGATATCAATGTAAATATTTGGAAGTACCTACTCAAGATTAAAAAATAAAAATTGTTTTTATTATTGCATGAAAGTTTCACAAAAATATATAAAATTGGAAATTATTCACAAAATTAAAAAAAAAAAAATCCACAAATACACACTGCAAAAATAAAACATGGATAGACCCCTGATGTTATCATCATTATATTTTCTTGTCTTGAACCCTATTGTCAACTTATGAAACAAGATACAACAACTAAAAAACAAATAAAATGATATTTCAATAATAAAAATATACTTCCATATTTAAAAACAAATACACAATCAAGAATTTTCATGGTTTTTTTTGGGTTTTATTTTTAAATAAAAGTAGGGAAAAAATCATGAAAAACAATACCATTCTTTTAAAAATTTGAGTTCGGATAGATAGTTAAAAAAATATTTAGTTTTTCGCTTTGCGATTTGGCGGGAACAAGCTACTTTTGCTTGTGACGTCAATGCGTAGATGATGAACCAGTCTAAAACCTGTTTTAGACAAGGAGAGAGAGAGATTCCACCTCGGATTTTGAGTTTTGCTTTGATTTCAGCTAATTTCAAACTCGATTTTTTATTAATTGAAAGCATAAAAATAAAAAAATAATTGCACTGCTCAAATATATTCGTTGGATAACACTAGAAAATACAAAAAATATTCATTTTCCTCACTTGTGCAAGTTCCTCATTCTAATCTTTTTGATTTTCACTAGAATTTTATAACCAATATCTTATTTATGTATCATACATTTATATATGTTATCATAGTTATACTTTTGTAATGTGTGTGTGAACTCTATTATCAACTAATGAAACAAGCAACAATGAGTATGAAGCAATAGGTATGCAAAATTCATCTAAAATTTACAAAATTTTAATAATTATAAATAAGATTGAATTTTATCTTTGAAAATTTTCATAGAATTTTAAGAACAAGTAATAAAAGAAATTTTTGATAAGAACTTTTTTATATCAATTCAATATAATATTAAATGAATATAACTAACCATAAAGGCAATTTATGTTACCTATAAAAAAAAAAAAAAAAAAAAAAAGAACTGAGAGAAATAAAATGATTTTATTCAAACAGCATCATTTGTAGAAGGCCTTCATAGCAGAATATTTCATATGTTCAGATAGATTGATACCTTATCTAATGAAGTATAAAGTAAAGCTTCTCAAAGGGTGAGAACGAGGTATAATATAAGCAAAATGTATAGCTTTTCATTTTAAATAATATCATTTTAATGATAAGAAACTGCCTAAAACGTATTTTAAGTATTGTAAGAAGAGTTAAAAAATACAGAAAAATGGATAAAATAACTTTTACAAACACTTAAGGGATTGATTAATATTTATTATTCAAAAGAAGTAATATTGTTTGAAGTTGTTATTTTTTACAGCAAAGATTTGGATAATTTTAAACAAGAAGATAAAAATAGAGGACACTGATAGGTTAAGTAATGTATTACTACAATTTAATACATTGAGTCATATAATGCAAGAAAAGTAACAGCTAAAACATTTATTTTGTTTCCCAAGTAATGCCTAAAAAGAAAAGGAAAAATAAATTAAGTTTACAAAACCTATAAAAATAGCAAAGGCTAAACTATAACCATATTTGAAAAACACATTAATTTGATTATAGAAAAGAAATAAGAGATATTATAAGTATATAACTATAAAGATTTGCCACATTTTCATTTTATAAAGTATTTTTTTAGTTATATTTAAAACATGTATAATAAGTCAATAAAATGATGTCAAATAATCAGTTTACATAAATAAGACCCATCTAAGTACTTTAGAAATTAAATTGGAAACTTAAAAATTATTTATTATAGAGAGTATTCTCAAAATGAAAGTTACAGAAGCATAAAGAAAAACAATATATGTTTATAATCATCAAATGATAGAATAAATGTGAATAAATTGAATTTAAGATTAAAACTAATTATGACAACTGTTTTGAAATTTTGATCCTGTAAAATATAAAATTATTACTAACAATATTACTATGCCACTAATGTGGTGAAGGATTTTTTCAATAATTCAGTTTTCAGGAGAAAAAACTAAACAGGCGACAGAACTATTCATTTTCTGGTTACGGGTATGTATAGCCAAATAAAGTTATACCTTAAGTATTGTAGAAGACATATTAACTTAATTTTGTCAAAAAATGGGCATGTAAGGTTTTTATTGTATTGCAATAGTGAAATATGTAATAGAAGTTGGGTTAAAATTAATAATTTTGTTAAAAATTATAAAAATAAAAAACTTCAACTACAATTTATAGTTTTTTTTTTTTTTTTTTTTAAATTTCATTAAAAGTTTTTATTGAAGTTATTACAAACTTATACACTTTCTTTCACTATGATTTATTAACAGATTTGTAATGTATAAATTAATTTAATGAAATATATAACGTTATAGAGATGAAAACAAATAAATGGAATAGGTTCTATGCACAATTTCTTTTAATTTTGAAATTTTTTTTAAGTTCCAATTACTAACACAAAATTTTTATATTTAACTTAAACACACATAAAATTAATGTTATTATATTTTACCATTAATAATAAAATTAATGGTAAAAATATGATAACATTTGTTAAATTTTTTTAAAATTTCAACAATTGTTTGTTAAAATTATAATATTAAGTAATTAGTAATTGCACCCATGGAGCAGATAAACAGTTTTCGATATTTACAGATGTAATTCTCTATTTTTTATAATTCAAAAAATAAACACCTATATATATATATATATAATTGCATTATTCAAAATAATATCTACAAATTTTATATGATTTCAAATTCTGACTTGTTGTTGAGGATAATTAACAACTGCATCACAAATAAGGAGTTTTTGCACAAAATATTTCAACCCGTTGAACTTTAACCATTAATTACTAGCAGATAAAAATACCTTTTAAGATCTGTAAGGGCAATTTATGTCCTTCTTTGAGAAATAGCACAATTTTAAATACATTTGTAAAATGATAATGAATATCTAGCTGTTGAATTCATATTTCTATTTTAAACTGATACACAGTATCAGTAGAAGGCAATAAATTTGAGCTAGACCTTACTGATATTAGCTGGAAACAAATTAAAATACTACTTGATGTTTTTCCAATCAATATTTAAACTTTAAGGCTGGATTCTGAATTGAGGAGCAATAATATTGCACCTAAATATTTAGGTTTCAAATCTTCAGCAAGATAGTATTTGGTAACACTTGAAATAAAAAAGTTATTATATATTTGTCCATAAATAATGAATATAATCAAAATATGTAAATGTTATTTTTTAAGCTTCAAATATTTAACTAATTATATCACTGTAGAATTATTTGAGGATAAGTTTATTTCGAAATATATTTGCTGGAAGTTAAAGTAAAATGTAGCTGAACATGCAAAAATAAAATTTGTAGTGAATTGTTTATTTTACATTGCAATACTAAATTATGAAAATAAACTAGTTCTAAAATACAAAACATGGATATGATTGCAATTCCATTATTAAAGATAGTCAGGTTACTTACTACACAGCACATTACCACCACAAAATTACTCCTAATGAGTCAGTAATTCTAAAAAAGACAAATTAAAATTGAAAATTATCAATATCTAAAACAAGATTAATATTTTTCAATATTTCTTAGTCATATGCAAAAATTTTCATGAAAAGGTTCACAAGTATGAAATTTGTTAAAAAAGCCAATTCTAAATAGATTCTCGGAAATAAAGAAAATTTTCATAATATATGTAAAGTAAGGGAAAATATATCATAATACAATTGAATTTAACAAGAACCAATGCATATTATTTGAGTAAGATAACTATAGTTAGGAAAAAATAATTAATTGAAAATTTTAACACCTTGTTTAAAGGCTGTGTAATGAATCATATGGGACATTTTATTGATTTACTTATCATTACCTTATTTTAAAGATTACAATCCTATTTATTTAACAAAGTATACAAGGATAAAGCATTAAAATTATAAGACTGTAAAAAAGTAATGTCCAACCATGATTGTATAAAGAGCTACAAATCTGTATACGTATAGCTTAGTTTAAATTATATGTAATTTATGCAATTAAAATATAACAAGGTTATTCAAGTGTGAATCAATTATTAAAAAAATTATTAAGTTGAGCATTATATTTATACATAGAACAAGACATTTATGAATATATTGCTTTTTGCATGACAGAGAAAAGTATTTCTGAGAAAAAAATTGCATATGTATTTTTAGCAATTTGTTCAACTTGCTGTGCAATATAAACTTTTCAATCTTCATTTATTTCCTTCAAACAGATTACTAATAAAATATAAATTTATTTTAAAATTTTTACTAAAGATTGAGTAATGAAATGAATATCTTTTATCAACATATTAATCTTTTACTTACAATTAACAACAAAAGTCCATAAACTTCAAACATCCACAGTGATAAATTGTAATAGGAAACGAAAATGTTTTTCTCTCAATTTATTACTCTTTCCCTTATCCTTAATTGTTATGAGCTTTCCAAGATGCATACTAGACGTGTTATGTAATTACATTAGGCTATAGTGTTTGGTTTCTCGTGTTAAATTTTATTTGACAAATTTGTTGCACTATGTGGGTCACAGTTTGTAATGCACCCTGTCTTATTAAGTTGATAAATTAAACAAGTACAAAGTTATTGTCAGAATACAAGCATCAATATTTATTGCTATAAGTGTTTAAACAGAAACTGGGCTAACACTGGGGACCAAGCAGGGATAACTTGAGAAGGAAAAATGTATAATCTAGCTTACCATACAGGAACAAACTGCAACAAAACAACACATTTTCTCTGCTTGTCTGACCTTGTAGCAAGTCACGTAAGCTAACAGGGCATCCTAGATAGGTTACCGCTGGCTGCATCTACTCCTCAAGCTCCAACTCAGAGTGGTCACAGCCGAGGACTGCGTAGATTTAAAGTGTATTTAGTGCCCTAAATCCACAGGACTGCAGCTTACGTGTTAGGCACAGGCCAATCAGAGTGGAGATGACCTAAAACATTATTTTTATTTCATTTTAATTCTCAATTGATGCATGTTGAAAACAGGATATCACAAGCTTAAAGAGCAGATATGAAAAATTACTCTTTTTTTTTCCTTTTATCTGAAACAGATACATTTAATTCAAATGAAACGATAAAACCTTAATTTTTTTCAAAAGTGAGGCTTTTTCTTAAATAATTTTAAAAATTCTAAGGCTCTTCTTAATGGGGGGGGGGGGGGCTGAGTCATATTTTCTAATTATTCGAGGGGTTTGGGTCTAAGTGCCCAATGAAATTTAGCAATATGCTAGAGAAAGTGACATTCTAGTCTGATCAATTTCCTAAAACTATCAGTTGTGCTTTTTGTAACTGCCAGAGAGATCTATAACACGCTTCTCCAAAATATTTAACAGCCATATGCATGTCATATTATTTGTATAGATATAAAATTAATCAGCCTTCCTTTGAGAGCTATTTTCTAGTTCCGCTTTTGAAAGTTGCTGCATATAATCTGCTTAAAATAGAATATACAAATAAAATAAACTTACAACTTTTTTAACAACTAAACATAAAAAGACAAATAACCAATCAGTAAATCATTATCACAGGTACACATCTATTTTTTTATATTTCTATAGCCTTAGAAATAGATAGGATACTTGTGAATAAATTAAATTCAGATTTATATTTATCCCAAACAAGCTCAAAAAGATTCATGCATTTGTATGATAATTTATAAAGTTGCATTAGATTTCCCCTAAAACTTAATTTACAATGATTTTCCAAAAGTATGTGATTGATAGATTCCCCATAGATAAATATGTGCATGATTTCCAAAATGACATCAATTAATGCAGATAAAAATCACACTCATATACTATTATGCAACATAAAAAACTACATACTCATAATAAAACATAGTGGAAGTTGCATTAAGAAGAAATTTAATTGATATTAATATAAAAATAAGTTGTTATACAGTTTTGTCATTTTAATAGCTACACAGAGCTGAACTAAAAGAAGTATGCCCAAGTAAATGAAATATTAATTGTTAGTTTTACAATTCTGCTATCTTTATTTGAAAATGACAACCTGGTATTATCTCTGAGTGAGAATGCTTGTTTATGCTACACACATTAAGTCATGTTTTTGTCCAGTTATGTTGTCGTGTTATTCTGTTCAATAAAAGTAACCAATGAACAGTATAAAAAAAGAAATCTGAACAAATGTTATATCTTCAGTTCTAAAAGTCGTAGAAAGTGTTTTGTTTAGCCAAAGTGTTTTGTTTATGATTTTTTTTTTGTGTATGGTACAAACTTTTTTCTGGAGAAAGGGGGGGGTTACTAAGAAAATTTAACTCTAACTTTGAAAATTTCAATACAAACCCATAGTTTTTATCTTTTTATTCAATTTAGAATACTTTGTTTACCCTAAATACTAAATTTCAGTTTATTATATTGAAAAACACATCACTTATAAGGGAAAAATTTTTGGCAGATCATCAAGGAAAACCTCAATATTAAAAAGTAGTATTTTAAAGGTCCAACATTAAAGTTGGGAGCGAACAAGTGCATGTTTCAGGACGCTATAAAAATACAGGTATTAGTCTAAAATTACACAGTATCTACTTGGATTTATAGTGTCTTGTTTAAAAACAGATTAATATAAAATCAGTAAAGTAACTCAAAAGTAAAAATTTTTATAAGGTTAAAGATGTCCAACTTCACATGAAGTAAATTAAACATCGGAAACTATCCTTATAGAAGTATAACATATGCTACTGTTGATTATATAATTGACAAATACAAAATTTAGGCATTTGTAAGCAGCCTTAAACAAAGTGTAATTATTATTTTATTTTTTTTAATTTTACACTATAAACACAAATGCAATACAGATGTTGAAATTGTTTATTAAATGTAAATTAATTCCTAGCATACATGTTTTTAGAACGCATGAAACCGTCGTATCATTCCAACAATCTTTGTCAATAATTTTTGGAAATATTAGACTAACTTTTAGCAAATAATAAAACTTGTTTTTAATTAATATAGTTAAATATAATTAATATCTATCAATACAAAATTATTAGGTTACTATAGTATTATCTGACAATGTTGATATATGTTAATTAGATCACACTTATTTTTTTCTCCGTTTCACTTATGTTACATTGATTACACTCATGTTGGGTGAATCATTTTTCATCATTAAAACTTATTTTTTTAAACTTTATGTATATTTTTCAACTTAATGGAATGTTACATAGGAATACAAACGTGTTAAATCGGTATATTACCTGATGTTAATGAAACGTTTTATGTAAATCCAGTCCCATCTCATACTCATTCATCATGCATATACTTAAGATTGGTAATCTATGTAATAATTGTCGTGTGTGTTTTTACAACTTTCTGAAATGTCCTTAAGTTTCTCGATGACCCATGAGGTTGAGTTTTTATAACTGTATTATGGTTTTGAACTCATGTTGGTTTTATTGCTCTTTTTCGTTACTTAAAAAGATCTAAATGAAGGATATACAACACCAAAAAAAAAAAATACTGGTCAGAATGACCTGAAATTTGATCTGTATTTATTTGAAAAAGGGGGAAATGATAAGACATGAGAAAAAACTGTTTTGAACAATTTTTTCCTATGCCATACCATAGCTTTTTGAAAGCCATGATCTGCCATAAGAAAAAATGCCATTCTTTTGAAATCATGCTTTTTGAAAGTTGAATATTAATTATCATCACCCCAGGGTGATGATAATAAAAATTCAACGTTTAATAAGCTGTAAAAAAAAAAAAACATTCATCAGAATGTGATCCAAAATTTTACTTTAATATATGCAAATAGGGAAAAAATGGTATGTTATAAAAAATATTGTTCGAAATAGCTTATTATTTCTTATGTCATAAGAAGAATTCTTTGAATATACACAGGTCAAATTTTAGGTCATTTTGACCAGTGTTTTTTTTTTAATAGCTTTCTGAAAGCTAAACTTTAATTGTGGAACCCTATACGTTTGTGAGGATTTGAATATATAAATTATTAAGTTTGCTACCTATGTTCCAAACACTTTGTAAAAATAAAATGACTGCTTAAAAAAATTTACATTGAAATATTTTTTATTTCAATTAAACTTTAATTTTAAATGTAATCTAGTATACAGTCCCTTAAAGTAAGCATTTATATATTTTTGCCAAAATATTGAAAACTAAAAGTCAAAAGGAAAAAATTCTGGGAATGAGGGGGTTTTGAACATGATAAACCTAATCAAAGCAGAACAAATATGTTTTTCTATTTAAAAAACTGTTTTATAAATCAATAATTAAAAAACTGTTCGATTCTAAAATTGCATGCGTTTTACTTTTGTCTTTTAACAAACTATTGATTGAAACAAAAATTACTAAAATATATGAAGTATTTGTTATTTCCTTGACATCATTTAAATTAATGGAAGATTACGAAATTTATATTTAGACTTTTTCTTTGGATGTTAAATTTAAATATGGCATAATATTATGGGATAGCTATTGAACTGTATAAAGTTTGATTTAGTTTTAACGCGTAGGTGACCCCTTACAACAGCAAAAAACTATATGCAATAATTAAAACCTTCTAAAACTTACAACAGCACTTTTATATTTTTTTATTTAATCAATTAGAATACAAGGTATAGCCATTGCTCAGCTTTTTTTGCATACTGTACATATCTGCATACCAGGGGCGTAGCCAGGATTTTTTTTCGGGAGGGGCTGAGAAATTATAAATGTCAACTTCGGAAACAATATTTATCATTCAATAATTTACAAATCAAAATTAATCAAACTAAAAAACAAATAAACACTTTTTGGGATTGTAATACTTTTAGCACATATAGCGTTCACTGGAAAGAAAATTTATTCGTTAAATGTAGTAATAATCAAATGACCCTTTCTTTTCACAATCGTGACATTAAGTATTAACCCTTTGCACTCCAGTGGCGCCTCTCAGGCGCCACACGATTGGATGCCAAACCACTAGAGGACCATTAGGTGTGATGCGGAAGGTGTGATGCCAATGACTGTGTTTAGTTTCTATGAAGCAAATCCATAAACACCAGCCGAACCTAAAATGTCTCGAGTTGCTGATTCCTCCGCGCGAAAATGGCCTGGAGTGCAAAGGGTAAATATGAATGAATAATACTTGATTAAGAATGCTTTAATGAAACACAATAAAAATGCTTTTTAAAATAAGGAAATGAGAAGAAATATCACATTTAAAATAAAGTTTAATAATGGGACAATTGTATTTAATTAAGAGGCATTACAAAGTTAAATTGAATTTTCTAACAGTTCCACTGCTGGCAAATTTGTTGAGGACCATCTCGTCTGAAACTGAGCATTGCCTATGGATATTCAGAAAAGCCAGTCCAGTTAAGCGATTTTCGCTTGTCGTACTTCTAAGATAAGTTTTCAATCTCCGAAGAGTAGAAAAACTTCTCTCAGCTGTGGCGGCTGACACTGGCAGAATGGATAGGATTTTGAGCAAAACGTATACGCTGGGGAAGATGTTTTGGTCGCATTCATACAGCGACCAAATCGCTGAGTTTGGTAACATTTCGACCGACATCCACTTTCTTTTCCACAGCTCCCATCCACCTTCAATCACATCTTTGTAAGTAGGAAGATCATCTTCATAAAAGGAGATGCATGGTTCAATATCTTGAAAACTCTTCCCAACAGCGTGTTACGGAATAAGGTTTTGCAAGGAAGAAATTGTTTCTTTATGAGGCAAAAAGAGCTCATTTAATGAAGATATCATATCATCTAAGTAGGGCGTAAAAATTGTTATTCTATAGTATTCTTCAGTTGTTTTGTAGGCTATATTTGGGCGATTCTTTTCGATTTTACACAATCTTTGTGTTTTGACTTCTATATTATGTTTTTCAGCTAAGGTTTCAGCTTCATTATATATAGAATTAAACTTATCCACATGGTTGTTTCTCATTTATTGCAACATCGTCGTTATGTTGCTGACTTCACCCAAAGCACTGGCCAAGTCAATGTTAGTACTTTGCAGATACTCGGATAGGTTGTATGTGCAACCGAGCAGTTTACTGGCGATGCACAAACATACTAGAAAAGAAAACTGGCATGTGCTTTGCAACAAAATGTTTGGCTTTTTGGACGAATCGTCTGTTGCGAGGCCCTCGATTTCCTCTAACGAAGCGATGATTGGCTCTAAAAACTCCTTGAACATTAAAATGGCTTCATGACGTAAAATCCAACGAATTTCACATAACGTCTTAAGTTTCGTCTGTTTTGTGTTGGGTTTCAAGTCTTTAATATTCTTTTTCAGAATATTTGTTCGTTTTGTAGATTTATGAAAGAAACTGCAAATTTCTGAAATTGCACCAAAGGCGTTTCGGATGCCCTGAACTTCCGTTGCGTCAGATATGCAGAGATTGAGAGAGTGAGATACTCAATGGGTATATACAGCTTTCGGGTATTTTTCTCTCACCATAGCTTGAACACCACGAAATTGCCTACGCATGTTTGACGCCCCGTCGTATCCTTGGCCACGTAGCTTCTTTAAATCAAAGCCAAGTTTTAGAAAGTCTTCTACAATTGTAGCTGTAAGACCTGCACCAGTTAAATCAGTGACAGGAATAAACGCAAGGAAACCTTCTCTAGTTTGTACAGTTGCTTCATCAATATACCTTATGCATAAAGACAGTTGTTCTATTTGAGAAATATCTGTTGTTTCGTCGGCAATGATGGAAAAAAACTCTGAATTTGATACTTTTTTTAACTATTTCGGATTGTATGAGCTCTCCAAAAATACTTATGATTTCGTTTTGAATTGATGGGCTTATATACAATTTCAAAAAATTAGAAAATAACGAAAACTTGTGTTATTTTCAAATTTTAATTATCCAAGCATAAATAGATCTATTTCTGACTTTCGAGGTTTGAAAATTTCGGGGGGGGCTGCAGCCCCATCAGCCACCCCCTGGCTACGCGCCTGCTGCATACTGTGGTTACTCTTTTATTTCTAAACCATGCAGTTTAATAAGTTATGGGCACAGATACAAATTAAACAATTAAATTGATAAGCTGGTGTTTTTAGCAGATTGTCCTTCTGTTTTAGTGAAAATTAGGCATTATTAACTAAAAAATTGATCCAGTCATAAGTTCTGCATTCTTTCCACACTTCTGCTTGAACTATGGTAAACAACTTGTTAAGCAGCATTTCTCTTCTTTCTCCCCTTTCTCCGGTTGCAGGAACAAACCTCTCTTCTTAGTCCCCCCCCCCCCTTCCCCAAGTGGCGGCACGTGGTCAAAACTGTTAGTGCAGCCCGAAACTTGCAACTCAACCCCCCTCCCCAACCACACACACACTTTGTACAATCACACTTGAACTTTTTTTAATTTATCATGTTAAAAATTGGATTTTTTGCAATTAAAAGTACATAATTAGTAATGATGTTTACAAGAAAAAAAAATCAGTTTTATTCAAAAATTAATTAACATTTAATTCTTTATAATTAGCATATTTTTGAACAATGATTACTCGAGTTTTATGGGGCAAGAAAAGAAATTATGTTTGGAAATTGTTCGTAATATCATTCTTAATGTTATGAGCTTCAATCTAGTTTCTAGAATATATATATTTTTTAGTAGAATTTTTTTATCAATGAAAGTAGAAAAAATCAAAAAATTTCTAAAATTTTATACATTTAAAAATCTAGCAAAATTCATTTTCTTTTCCAATCAATTTGACTGAGGTTCAAAACATCTATTGTCTGCAGATTTTAATTCTCAAATAATTTTCAAAAGATTATATCAAAATCAATTAATCACTGTTTAAATGAAGTTTTATGTGCTAAAAACACGATTTTTTAGATAATGCGTATAAAATATTCAAATTTATTTCCAGAACAAAATAGTACTTCAGACTAATAAAATAATTCTTGAGCCTTCAGATGATACCATTATCTTGCAAAAATTCCATCTAGAGACTATTTTAAAGCAGAAAAACTATAAACACATTTGACTTATTTTTGCGATATTTCAAGTGTGTACATCAAATAAAAATTCATGCAACTTCTTTAATACTCAAATCCAAGTTTTGTTTCAATTTTTACAAAATAATAACATTTATAACATAACAGTATAAAATAAAAACAATTAATCAAATCATTCTGTATAGTTTTGATCAAAAAAACATATCCCTCGTTTTGGCCTCTAAATGTAAGTTCTTTTTTACTTAAAAACAATACTGCTTTGAAGAGTAATTGCATGAAGTATCTATTCAAAGAGCTACCTTTTTGTTTAATCAACTATATCCAGCAACTATTTCAATCGCTCTTTTTAATTCTAACAATCAAACATGGCCAACCAAAAAATTTTTGTAAATAAACAAGTAAAAAGTTCATACCTTGCTTTTATGTAGGGTTGGAACAGGGCTTTTATGTAGGAATCCATATTTCAAAATGTCATTTGATTTGGAGGGATATTTTTTAAACCGTTCACTTTCACAAAAGCTGATTTTCAAGCTTTACTAATCAGCTCATAGAATTCTCAAGGGCAGCCAAAGTAGGAATAAAGTCTGATCTGACAGCCCAGTTAATATATTAAGCAGAGGGAAAGCTAAATTGCTTTCCATTGGTTACTATGGCAACGTCACAGCCTGAAACGCGTTTCCAAGACACACAGCTGCCGTTCGGAGGAAGATCACTTTGATTGGACGCAGTTTTTTTTTCTCGAGAATTATTCAGGCAAGAAGGTTGCTGTTTATCGGATTTTTTCACTTACTGTTGAAATAGGATCTTCATTTTAGAAAATTGTAAAATATATAATTTTAGTTTTGAACTAAATATGCAGCATTGCACGAGCCGCTACTGCCCCGCTCCCCTCTCCCTAGTTCTAGGAATCCATTAATTTAAGCAGATGTTTTTTCAAGAGTAATTAAAAGTTTTGTAAAAATTGCATATTCTGTAAAAAAGAGAGCATTTTCAACAGAAGATAAGATTAAAATTGTCAAACATGAACAACATGGAATACACCATCTCTCTTTTGGAAGCAATCCTTTGTTGGAAAAGTCATGAAGTCAGGTTACATCAGCAACATTATGCAACTGTTTCCGATATGCTGGTCTTTCAAAGGATGTTGCAAGGAAAAAACGCTACAGTAGAGGACGAAGACGATAAAGAAAACCTACCAATAGCTCTGTAGCTGTATAAAAGTATGGTATGAACATTTTCCCAGGGAAAATTCCGGAACAATAAAAACTTAGAAATAAAGATACTAATTTATCTGTCAAATACCATGGTTATGTTGGCTATATGTGTAGATATTGAGTTATAAGGATTCAGGTGGAAAATCCATAAACAAATTAAGACTCTAGGGATGTAAGTAGTAATAAAGAAATAACATTTCATGGAAACACAAATTTTTCAAAAAAGATAGTAACAGAGAGATTTATTAATCTTAACAACACAAATTTGTAGTTTGTTTACATTGAAATGAAAAAAGATGGTAAGTCTAAAAAATTGAAATGAGATGTCTCACTAGAGCCCATTCGATGACCCCAAAAAGTATTTTTATACTTAGCCTTTATGAATTTTTATTCAAAACACCAAAGTACACATATCTTCAGATGGTCCTTTGAAGGTACATTTCTGGAAAAATGTGTGATTTTAAAAAAACATTTGCAGTTATAAAAACTATCAACTTGTATCTAAGGGCTACATATAGTTTTTGTTTAGTTGACTGAATTTAATTTTTTAATGTATTTTGGTTTTGAATCATATCCTCACCCCTCCCTCTAAATGTATTTCCTTACGATAACACAATAAGCCAAATATATAGTATTCCAAGTGACTTTTAACTTCCTAAAATATAGAGAAAGTAAGATGAGTTTAATAACAATCTCATTCTTTTCAGATTGGTTCACAAATTAAGTGAATATTTTATTACTTTATCAATATTCATAAATAAAGCAAAGTATAGTGCATCTTACTGAGACATATGTTGGAAAATATCTAACATGAAATAGCATTGATTATTTATAGTTCCTTTTTAGATTTAAGAGTGAAATATTTAAATAGCAAGAGTTCACATTACAAAATACTGTTAAATTTACCTGTGAAACTAAATTCAATATAGTTACGATCTGAAATTGTAGCTTTCTTAGATATTCTCCAATCCATGATTGAACGAGTCAACAGATTCAAGATAAGAGCAAAATCTGTCTCCTTTTTTCTTATTATATGTCTTAAAAGATCTAGATCTTCGAATTAGAATTTGGAGATCTGCCTTCACAGCATACTTTTCATGAGGGTATTAACATTTAAATTGCATAGTGAGCCCCAATGTTGGGATGTAAATTTGCATAACAGTTGAACAGAGAAAGTTTATCTGTCTATCACTTTGAGATTCAATTTTATGTATTTTTTTTCCTAAAATTTTTTTTGCTGTGTCTTTAAGAAGTAGGTTAAAAAAAAGTAATTTTAAATGCATACATACATTATCTTTTTTAACTAAAGAAGACATTTTAGAGAGGCACATAAATAAGAAGCCTAGGGAAGGCCCGTCATGAAGTAGGATAAAGTCATGGAAAGTAATGAGTCGATCTTTGTTCAGACAGTCATGCACAAAGTTTACATAGAACAACGCAGCACCACTCATCTAGATACGATGAAAGGTAGAAATCAAGTGCCAGAGAAATTTGAATTACTGGAGCATAAGGAAAGATTGACATTATGAGTCTGGGGATCTCTAATATTGAATAGGTATAAGCGAAAAAATCATCCCTATACTAGGAAAACACAAGCATGAAAACAAACACATCAGCAAATTTTAATAAAAACGGGAGAATTAATGAGGTCTCTATTATGTGGGAATGGTTTCAACTCTTGAGTGATTGTGGTCCAAAAATAGCTTGAGAAGGAAGTGAATATTCATAGTAACTATTAGGTGGTGCGATAAAAAATTATTACAGATATCCTAATTCCCATTTCTCTGACATTTCATTTCTGCCTCTCACAGTGATGGCTTGTGGAGTACAGCCGGGCTGCATTTCAATTATTAGTTTAAAACTAAAGTTTACTAAGTATGTAACTTTGATTATTTATTTTACAAGTAAACTTTGATTATTTATTTTACTAATTTTCTTAAATGTATATTAGAATCGCAAATGAAGATGAAATTTCTATGGTAAGTACAAAAATCTCCGATAAATAGCAAACCTGCTGAGCAATGCACATTTGAGGTAAAAAAACCCCTCTCAAATCAATTAAGTCTGATGATGGTCGAACGAGTACAACTAGTTCCAAAAAGGCATTGCCATAGAAACAACTGCTAGCAAGGAATCTCCCTCCACGCTAAATGTATATGGTATGGTGCCAAATGCAGCCCTTATGAATTTCGCAACATTGACTCTACTTGTAAATTCGATGTACTGATTGGCTAGTGAGTGAGGATGTGTGGGTGGGAGAGAAAAGAGCATTTCTTAGAATTTTTTTCACCAAACGGAAATAGTTGTCGTGATAAATATGTGTTTTCTTGCTACATCTTAAGTAATACTAAAACTTATAATTGAACTATTTTTTAAACATGGAGCCCTGTTATAAGTAGGTTAAAATAATTTTTTTTTTATTTTCTTTCTCGTATAATTTTTTAAATATTGAAAAAAACTTTGTTGAGTTTGTTATAAAATTTCCATTCATGAATGAATGGGGGAAGTGGGGGGAAGTCACTGTTCCGGCTGCACTAAAATTTTTGACCTCGGGCCACCACTGACCTCTCATAGTATCCAGATGTGCATTGTTGTATTGTAGTAAATAAACTTCATACATGGCTGTTTAAACAAGGATTGACTCATCATTTTCCACGACTTTCTCCACCTTTGTGATACGCCTTTCTTGGGCTCATTACATATATGTCCCATTGAGTTCTAAAGTGTTAATTATGCGCTGCTGTGTTTAAAAATTGTTTAGTGCGGTTCATTGTATCTCATTCAAAGATTATAGGAATTCTGGCCTTAGATTGATGACTATCAACATCAGCACAACAAAGATAAAGATATCTAAAAGGTGAACTACAAATTTTGCTATGGAAGAATTGAAGGGAGCTGCCATCAAATGCCCATGCAATGTCTATAAAGAATTGCTTGAATTGAGTCTCAATTTCCTATGGGAGCTTTTGACTACTAATGGTATCCATTTTCCTTTTCCCCTGTGTTTCTCACCAAAGTTTTGTATGCATTGAAAATATTTTTTGCTTCAGAACCAATTTAAACTCCCAAAATGTGAAAGCCAGTCTTACCTCAAATTTGCTTTATTCGTTTCTATGATGTGCGTAAAATTTTGTAGTATATCTTATCCGAGCCCTTATGGTGCTTTCATTCATGGTTTTAATCATGCTAAAATGATTAATGAATACAAGCATCAAGATTAGCAATCTTTGAGGCTGCTTCCACAGATATTGATTGGCATCAGTGGCAAGAACTGCTACTACTTTGTTCCTTGTCAAATTTGATTACTTAAGATGCCAAATTAACTCTTGTTACACAATTTAATATCGTGAGAAAAAAAATGAAAAGGAATGTAAAGCTGATATTATAAACAAAACACTTGCTTTGTGCTCTTGCTCCCACAGTTCCTCATTGGAAGATGTTACTAAATAGGGAAAAAATTCAGTTTTTAAATACAAAAAAAAATGGGTAGTTTCTTTAATAATATGCAACTTTTTCACTTTTTGTAATTATTGCTATTCAACAGAATTATGAATAATCTGACATTTAAGTATTTTGTCAAAACATTATTCCAGATTTTAGTATTTTTTATTAAAGAACCATTTTTCTCGGCTTAAACCCTGTTACAGCAACAAGGTCTCCAATGTACAGTCAAGGTAAAAAGTTTAAGGCAGCAAATTTTAAGTTCTATAATTTATATAAAAGTTGAAAACTAAACTGTATGCAAATTCAGTTATGAAGTCATTGTTGATGACACTATTGGTTGAATGTTTGCTACATTCAATTATTAGGTTGAGATACAGCAAATGGTAGGTTTGTTACAGATTAGAGAATAAAGGCCAGAGTTAAAAAATTGTCTGTGAATAGTACAAGAAATTTTGTTGATTTAAAGCTTTTTATGAACTAGGGGTGCTTGAACATTAATGCAACTACTTGATGGAGTTTGGAGCTATTTAAACACCAAAAGAAAAAAGCTGGAATCATAATACCATTCAAACCGCATGAATGTGGATACGTTGTAGGCTCCACATCATTCCTCAATTTTCTACCATTTCGCATTGCATAAACATAGCAAAGATGTAAACAAAACGTTACCATTCCTGAAGGTACATTTCCATTAATTTTTTTACAAAGCAAAACTTGTCAATTGTAAATAACAACGCACACTCGTAGCATTTTCTTCCGACATTCATGGAAAATTCCACAATTAAGGAATAAATGGAGGAATAATTTAAAAATATTATTGTGTATGATGCTGAACCTTGATAAATATATAACATATGAACAAAATGGGCATATTTACCAATCAAAAGTGAGAATCATGCACAGGGTCATCTGGGGAATACTAGAGTCAGGCTAACCAAGTCGACATGTTCTCTGCATTTTTAAACTAAAATTAATAATCGTATATCACCAGCTTCAGTCTCCTTACAATAAAAAATAAGTGATTGACCTCCTTAGAGAAGTTGTTAGAAGTGTCTTACCCAACCCCAACAAAATAGATACCCTTCTTAAAAATTGCAGTTTTGCCAAACAAAACTGAGAATCGTGTAAAACTGGCAATGGGCGAATAGAATTTTGCCTGCTCTCATATTTTGGCGACATTCACCAAGGCAGTTGTATTAGTACTCATGTACTGAAAAGGAATAAGTAAATAACAATTTGAAGGTATACAAAGTCTGACTGTTGTTAAAAATAGAAAATAAGCATTTAACAATTCAAGTGAGTTATGTAGATGAGGAGCTAATAAAAATCACAGATTGATGAGGGTGGTAGATAATTTGCAATACAAAATGAATTAACAAAGTTCAAGTACTTAAAGAATCCTAAAGAATATGGGAAAATAAACAATGTAGCAAATGTCAACTATGAGTGAACAAAGATCAACAAATTCCAACTGCAATAAAAAAATGAGCTTGACAAAATTGCTAATGAAATATCATTGAGTCAATATTTAACTAAGCAAAATTGTTTCCAAAATGAACCAAATTAAGTTTAGGCAAAGAAACTGCCTTTTAGAAAAAAGCACAACATAGCTTTTTTATAGTTTGCTAAAAAGCATACTTACTATTAATAGTTCATATAAAAAGAAAAGTATTTTGCTATTAAAAATGAAATGCAAAACAAAAATTAGTTTAAGTGACATTATTGTGAACATTAGTTTTAGCCCCTGCTAGTCTTTTAGTATGAAAGTGAAATCACCTAAAAATTTAATACATTAAAGTTTAATTAATTAATGTATTAAATTTTAGGTTTCAGAATTGCACAGCAGCAAGGCGATTTGAATAAGTTATCAGACTGAGAAGTCAAATAGGTAATGCCTTTTAATATTGGAAAATATCAAGTCATATACTTCAGTCACAGGAATACGGATGCTACCTTTTAGCAGCAAGACGGTAAAATCAGTGAGGTTACTAATGACCTAAGGGTGTCGATAAATGGAACAAGTTTAAGCTTTATTGTGGAGTAGTAAAGCTAATGGGATGTTATGATTCATCAGAAAGACTATCTCATCTAAATCTAGGGATATTATTTTGGCACTTTATAGAAAAGTGGTTGGGCCCATCGTGAATATGCAGTGCAATTCTAGGCACCTCATCTTTGAAAGTATGGCGATTTGTAAAAAAAAGGTTTAGCATAAAGGAACAAAAACAATAAAGAGAACCACAAATTAGGATTACAGCACTAAACTGGGAAACCTAAACATTTATATATAGCAGGAAATAAAGTCTAGAAGTGATTTAATTCAGTTGTTTAAATTATCAAACAGGGAGATTTCAAGGGTTTAGTGTACAATGCAGGCAGTGTAGATAGAACAAGAGGTCATGCTTATAAGTTTTAAAAATCTCATTTTAACTTAGGCAATAGCAAGCATTTATTTTACAATAGATTGGTTGATGAATGCAACAGTCTGCCAAACCACACCGTAAATTGTACGGGGTTGAATACTTTTAAAAGAAAGACAGGTAGATCTGCAATGAGGGATTCTTGAGAAGGGTTGACCTGGACCAACATATATATGCTTAATGACTGTCGTTATTTTTGCATTTGTATAGTTGTCAAAAGAGGTGAGGGGGGGGGGGACACATTTTCTCATAATTTTATTACCTTCTAAAATGTTAAACAAAGTTAGTTTTTTATAACTTTTGCTGCTTCACGGAACAGAGTTAGAAAGTTTTCTCAACTTGTTTGGTAAAAAATGGCTGTATTACTCCCGAGCAGATCAGTTTTGAAAAAAGTGATAAGTACGAAAACGTGAAGTAAACATTAACCTGAGCTACTGGTGTTGAGCATTTAAAGAAATTTTTTTTAGGTATATTTCAGACATTTACTTTTAAAAGCGAATATATTTATCGCTGAAACTGTTTCAAATACGATATTTTCATGTTCTAAGGTTGAGTTTATGGAAAAAATATATGATTTTAATTTCTTAAACAAATTTTTTAGTTCATTAGAAATATATTTAATTATATACACAAATTTCTACAGTATATTACAATTACAGTAGGCAACGCTTTAAAATGTAAACAAACCCATAGAGTACGGAGCGATCGACAGTGAAGGAAAAGGGGACGTTTAGCTCCTCCCAACTGGTAACCGATGAGGACCACCTCGCTTTGGACAACCTCGTCAAAGTGGTGGTGGACCCTCTACATTAAAGGGCTGGGATAGATATCTAAAGGCCTGGATATAGATGGGCAATTCATCTTCAAGATAGATAGATATTTTCCTTTAAATTTCAGGAATTTCACGTTAATGATTTCATTGTATTATTTTATTTTTCGTTTGGAATCTGTTTTTTTGTGCTTTAAAATGTGTTTTATAATGAAATGACAATTAATTAACAACGGAAATTTTTGTTTAAAATACGTTTAAAGGATTCTCTCCTTGAAACGTATTTTAAACAAAAATGGGGTTTGATAAATATGTATATTACTTCTATTTTAATATAAATTTAGCTATACTTCGCTAAAAAGCATCGTGACGACATCTCGCTCTTACTGAATCACCACATCTGGAATGCCTTTTGAGAGGTCTTTTACGGAGATCTGCTCATATTTGCTTTTTTAATAATAAAAGACTGGAATTTCCTACCAATATGCTCTTCATTTGTCGCAGAGCATATCTACTGCAATCACTATAGTGGTTATTTTTTTTTACAGCAGTACATAGTGTCGGAGCTAAGAATTGAATATTCTACTGGTCCTGTTAAAGCCCTAATTCACTTATCACTACTTTTCTCCAATTCTCATACAACCAAAACTTTAAAACTTAGAACAAATGCTAACACAAAAGTAAAACAGATAATGATAAAGCCATTCCAATCTCAAGTAACTTATTTTAAAGGTTTTAATATCTTAAAACACCAATTTCCTACTTCCCATTAAATATGGTTATATGTACTGCAAATTAAAAATGAAAATACCAATAAATGTGATCGCTTACATATGCTTTTGAGAACGCTTACATATGCTTTTAAATTTAGACTCTGGCTATAATAGATTATAGCCAGAGTCTCAATTTAATTAGAATTCACTCTGAAAACCCGTACACACATTCTTAAAGCCATAAAAAGCGACACTAAACAATTACAATTTCAACTAACCTCAATTGGAACAGCTATAGAATAAAATATTGCAAATTTTTACTATCCCAAAGCCCTACTTCAAATCTAATAATCAGTTGTGAGCTGAAAATATTAGTATACGTTTCCATAGCTGTACATAAGACAAAAATGGAATTGTAGATAAAGAGATAAAAACATTCCACTTATGGAATATTTTAATGTCTACTTTCCATAAAGCTGAAAATAGTTTCAATTTCGTGGCGGAAGCTCGGGTATTCAGCAAGAAAAATAACGTTCTTTAGTTTAGTTTCTCTACGTATATGAAAGAAAATATGCATATGCAAATATGGTTATATGTACTACAAATTTAAAATGAAAATACCAATAAATGTGATCGCTTACATGTGCTTTGAGAATCTATTATAGCCAGAGTCCTAATTTAGTTAGAATCTCAGTGATCAATCACCTATCCCTTCCTCTTTCGAAGTTTAGTTCTATAATTTTTCAATTTTAACCCAGGCATGTAATGGAAAAAATAAAATATACTGAGCATTTTTCGGATCTTGTGTATCAGAACATTTGTTATAAGTATCCATGAACACTAATGAGTTAAAAATCTACTAAATATAGAATTCCAGCTTAGAACATAGTAAATATAGGATATCCTGTATTCTCTCTTAAGTCCAATCATACCAGCTCCCTATGTGTAGGGGCAAGCTCTTTAAGAGGCAGAGGGCCATATATACATTTTTTTTTATTTAATTGAGGATTTTGTAACTTTAATTCACATTTGCCTGGGAAAATGTTAATTAAGTTGTTCCCCTCCCCCACCATTGGGTAACAAAATGTTATAAAAAATTATTTTTCCAAAACATAGATATTTTCGAGTTCAATGAAATTAAAATTTTAACTCAACCTGCATTAAACTCTTACTATTCAATAATTGCCAACTTTTAAGTCTGTTTTTCTTAGTAATACTTTCATCATCTTGCGAACTTTGAATCGATATAACTCTAGAACAGTTTGTTATAAACGCACGAAATTTTCATAAATACTTTTCGGGATTTAAATTACTTTTAGAAAGTGATGATGACTTTTGAAAAAACTTATGGGCCTTACTATTTGAAATTTTGGATTTAAACTCTAAAAATATACTGAAAGTGTGTGATAATCAAAATATAAATTGGAAAAAAAATATTCTGTTTTATATGAAAAAAAATTAAAACAATCAGAATACAGATATTTTTAAAATAAAAATCGTCTCTAAAAGTTGTTTTTCTAACTACAATAATTATTACGCTCCCAGAAATCTCAAAATTCCTTTAAAAATTTGCATCTTATATCCCATTAAATTAATAAGTATTTCCACTATTGGTGATTAGAATTTATATCCAAATATTCCATGATAAAAATTTTCTCATAGGAGTGAATGTTTTAAAGGTAAGGAGTTAAAATTGTTCATCCATATCAATCGGGCAAAAAAAAAAAAAAAAAAAGATGAATAAAGAATCAATTTTAAGAAATGCAGCTTTTTCTGATTTCCTGTATAACCACATTCTACTAAATTGAAATGAATATTTTGGTTGCCAATAAATGCATATTGTTTTCTTTTGGAAATTTTCCAATCAATTTAAGGAGAACATAATTTTTTGTTAACCTAAATCAATGTAACTTACTATAAAAGTAAAAAAAATCATCTTTTGAATTTCACAAGTGTACAATATTTGGAGCTTGTTTAAAAAAACTTTGGAACTATTGATAATATATTATAGAAATAATAATAAATTTTAGAAAATATATTACTATTTGTTTAAGGAGTCAATTTACCATGCTGAATTTGATAAGAGTTTCCAGTGCTCTTATGTTTGATGGTTTTAATTAACCAGTAAGAGGTGGTCTGAATATATTTGTTACACACTAAATAATAGGCAACAACTGGTAATATTGAGCTATATAATTTGCACATTACAAAAATAATTATGAAGTTTATAGCATACGCTAATGAATATAATCACAAAGCATCTTTTATTTAAGAATTTTATTATTTAAAATAAAAAACAATATACACAAAATTCAAACTCTTGTAATGTATGCATATGCGTATCAATAATACACATGTTCTCTCTAAATGGTGATCCAGATATCTAGAAATGGTCCTTGATTAAGCTTCTTTTACGCTGTTGAATAAATAAAACAAACATAAGTAATTTGACACAATAAAGTAGCTTCATTTTATTTCTAATTTTTGTACAGTGTTATCAATTAATTCAAGTGATGATTCTATCAAGAGAAATGAGAACACATTCTGATAAAAAAAATTACAGGAGAGCTTTTAACATGGAATAAAATTAAAATAATAATTTAATTAAATTAATCTTTAATGTTGAAATGGTGAGCAAGCACAATGTTGCTGTTAAAATTATTTTAAAAATGAAATATCTATTTAAAGGAGTCACACTAAAAAACTTTAATTATGCATATTAATATTTTGGATTAGGCTTTTGACGGCATTATTGGCTGACACCTGCGGGTAATCTTATTGCATAAGTATGACTGAACAGGGGTTTAGTTTTTAACTCAGGTGCCAGCCTCTTCCCTGCAAGACTTATGCAATATAACCATTACTACATAATGTACTTACTTGCTTTAAAAATGTACTTACTTAATTAACATAGGTGTAAATTACTAACACATACATAAAACATTTTCATCACGACAAACCCACTATGTTTTTATACACATATTCCCTAAAACGATAAGTATTAAATTCTTTGGTTAATGAGGCGTTTTTAATTATTTGTTCAGCATAATAACATATAAACAGACCACAATTAAAATTATCTGTTTGTTGAACATGCCGAGGACAATTAACTGACCACTTAGATGAAATGCCTAACAAATCATTTAGAAACAAAACACACTTACTTATAATACTCATGAAATCTCTAGTAATCTGCTTACTCAATGGATCAAAAAATTGAAATTCACACTTTTTAATGTAAGCAAGTAGCAACACCTAATGAGAATTTATCTTAATAGGAATTAATAAAAGCTCAATTTCTTTTAGATCATTTCCCAGATTTTTATAAGCAAATTTGTTCTAATGAAAGTACAGAATTCATAGATTTATGCTTGAATTGTGCTTAATTATATTATAAATAAATACATCAATTACTGAATTATACAACTAACCCTTTTTAAAGCAAGGGGAAGCTAATTTTAAAATTCTCTCTTCATTAGAAGTAGGGAAAGGATCTACAGATTTAAGCATATATTGAGTAATTGTGATACCATTTATGGTGATTACATGATTCGAGACATTATCTTCATTTATTTTTCTGAATTGAGAAACTATAGAGCTATTTTGGTTGGGTTACATTGGATTGAGAAACTTCATGTTGAATGTTATCAGAACAAATGTAATTTTCATCATTACTAAACTTCAACGGAACTGCACTCAGCAAAGCATAATACATATATGACCTAAACGTGTGTGGATTGAAGGACTTGGATAAATTACATCCATGCATTATTTGATGTACATAATAACATACACACCACAAATTATATAATCTTGCTGAACTATATGAGGTGAAGTTATGGTCCATTCATGTAAATTCTTTATGCCCACTTTTGCCAAAGAACTTTTAAAATGATTAAAATACCCCTGGTAATTGTTGTTAGGCTTTGGGTCATAGTTTAATAACTTTATTTACCTTATTTAAAACTATTAAAACCCAATGATCAGTGAAGCAAACAGGAAAAAATATAACTGGTGTTGCAAGATCAAAATCGCACAGTTGTTTCCTAAACACATAACCAAAGAAAAACTTGATGTAATGCATGAAAATTCACAGTTATCGTTGCACAACAAGAGTATAAAAGAATCAACAATTTCATCATACAGCCATCCTTTAACAAATTGGGGAGTTAAGCATTTTTAAGTTATCATCTATAGAATTATCAAGAGATTTAAGGGAAATGTAACTCATACTAAATGTCTATATTTTATTGACAATCTATTTCTCTTAAACTAACAGAAAAAGACCTAGAAACGTCTTCTATAGTATATGAGAAGGGAGATTGAATTACATCACTTGAAGATTTAAATAGTTTGAGTGGAGGCAAACCACAATAATAAGCATCATCAATGTTTTCTGAACTAAAACATCTTTTTAAGCTGTACTTTTTTGGAATTTAAGGTTTTTGTTTTCAGTTTTCTTTTGTTTGCTTTTTAAAAAAATCAATTTAATTTGACGCGTAAGCATTTGATTAGGTGCCAACTTGGAATGAAGAATGCCATTTGAAGAAATTGTAATACTTTTTATACTTAAAGTACCTTTGCAACTTGAAACTAATTAATTTAATATCTTGAGTACATTTATTAGCACAAACTCCAGTAACTGTTTACTTTGGACTAAGTTTGATAGTTCTTCACATATTGTATCGCATTTGGCTGATCTTAGTTCATTTGTACATGGAATACAAGTTGCATCAACATGTTTATCAGAATGAAAACTTGTTTGAGTGTTATTATTATCCATTTCTTCCAACAACGTTGTAGCATGTAAATTACTTACAGAGGTTACTTGATTTTTTTCGAATTAACATAGAATGAACTTTGTGAATGTGTTTGCATAAATTGTTTTTGGAAGGACATGCACAATTATATACATGACTGCATAATGTTTGACAAATTACTTCATTGCCTTTATAATAGCAGTGGTCAATTATGGGACACTCTTTACAGACTTGTATAATGTTTATCTTTGTTTGATTGATGGGAAGCAATCAGAACATTACTATGCACTTTAGAAAAATGAGACACAAAATACAATTATAAAAAAGATAAAATTATAAAGCAAATAAAATGTACAAAAGAAAAACTCAAGCAATTTTGAAACGCAAGTAAACAACAAAGTAAGGATACGCTGTAAAAGTCCACAAAAATGTAAATAACCTATATAAATAGGTACACTTTAAATTCATATAGTAACGGAAAACTCACAAATAAGAGTGATAAATCACAAGAAAGCAAGCACTAAATAAATTTCCTTAAAAGAAAATAACCACGTTGGAATTTCCACCACGTTTTTCAAAGAGCATTCACAGAGTCAACAACAAATTTACAGTCGCGCTCGCGGGTTTGGAAGAGCGGGAGCAGGGCTGCCAACTCTCAGATAGCCTGAATCGCCAACAGCCTATTAAAAAATCGCCAAAAATCGCCAGATCTCAAAATTAAGAAAATCGCCAAAATATAGCCAAAAATCGCCAAATGAGAAAATAATTCGCCAAAAAAACTAATTATCTTAGAAAAAAAATGTGTTTATCAATAGTATTGCCTTTCCAGCCAAGCCAATTGGCGGATAAATACCTGGTTTTTTCAACGCTGGAGGGTAATTTGAAAATGAGGATATCTTCGGGTTTTTTTTTTCCCCCAAAAAGAATGTATTTTTTTTTACTACGGAGATGTCATTTTTTCGAGTAATCTGATAAGTTCAAGGCATGGATTAAATAAACAAGGGTCATTACTATACGAGTAGGCGACAAAACACGAGATCAATTTATTTTATCCCCTACCCGGTAGTGTTCGTCACTGTGGTGTTCGTTTCAAATTTCAATTAGTTTGCAGCCGTTTTTAGGGTTTCCTATCCCTCCCTATTGCCCCCCAGGAGTTCTCTTACAAAGAAACCTCGGCGCCTACTTGACAAATAATTAGATCGACTTGGCGGGCAAACTTAACGTAACCAAATGGTTGTGGAGAATCTCGTTTTAAGGCAGTTTAGCTTCTAGCCTCCAGCCTTCTTCTTTCCTTTTTTTTTTTTTTTTTTTTTTGTCTCGCATGCAGAATCAAATCGCGGCGAACAGAACAAAGGACCAAGGGGTACCCTGTTGTGTTTGTTAAAATACTAGTCGCACTGTCGGCGTGGGGAGGGGGGGGGGGGATGAAAAGTGCAGTGTCATTTCCTTTCCCTTGTTCCAATCTTGAGCCGAAACCGATTCTGGTTTGGCTTTTTTCCTTTCCATTTCTATCTATTAACTGGGCTGGAATTTAAGAAAGTTAAGCTGAAGACACACAGGAACAAATTCCACCCTCCTTAAGATTTCATTTCTCCACTTTCGACATTTATCAAAAGGAGGCTTGTATCCGCGCCGTGCCCGGCCTTTTAGTGAGGCCTGTGTGTCCCCAGTTTAGGCTGCCACGTATTATTCATTAAGTAAAAAAAAATTTCGTTGCTTTCGAAATAATATTGGAAATTTTTCTTGGATATTCATAGGTTATTTGCTTACGCTTGTCATTTAAAACTTAACAATAAGAATAATAAAAGATTGCAAATTATTATTTACTTTCAATTTGATTTTGTTCAAGGGAAGAAACAGTATAAATAGAAGAAAATACAACGAACCTGGAAATGATGAAGAAAATGGTAGATAAAAATGTAAATAGTACAGCTTTAACCACAATTATTTCTAAAAAGAGTTAATTAACTTTAGAGAGAAATGAAAAAAAAAAAAAATATTGACATAGTTAACATGACTGATTACAATGCTTTAATTGGATATAAAAATAAGAATTTATATTTTTGAATAAGAATTATTTGATTAGTTTTCTTAATAATCTTATGACTTTGGAAATTTTAATTTGTTAAAAATTTTAAACTTGTTTTTTTAACAGTTCAGATTGTTACTACATCAATAATCGGACATCTGTCACAATCCCTGTCGGGTCTACTTATATTTTGAAAATTGAGATCACCACAGAACTCCTTCACGCTATGGAAAATTTTGAAACAATATTTCATATTTTCTTAGTTACACGAACAGTTTTGCATTTCAATAATTTTATGCTTTTACATGGAACTAGATAAATTATTTTTATGAATTTCAATGATCCATTTGTTAAAACAAGGAAATAAAAGTATTGGTTTCGTAAAAAAAAAAAAAAAAAATCGATTTTTGCTTTTCTTCATGTTTTGGGATGTGCTCTGAGTTAAAAAAAATGGTCTAGAACAATGTCGGTGTACGTCCGTAGACCTAGTAAGCATAACTCCCGAACAGATTGATCTACGATATTCTATTTTGGGTCGCACTCATCAAATAAGCATTTTACCTTATTTGTAAAAGTATTACTTTCCCCACTAGTTGCATAAATAACTATTTCCTATGACATTTTTTTTTCAATTGGATCGGCTTAAATTAGAACTTCTCAATAGTCAAAAACTTCTCAAATCTATTGGTATCTCTTTGTTAATGTATTATATTTTGCTGTGAAAAATATGTGATACATTTTTGTAAATTATTTGAGAATTTCCGATTAGTTTGGTATGTGAACGAAACAAGTAACTTAAAATGAATGACTGGTGTTTGATCTAACATTTTAATTTTTAGTCTTTATTTTTGATGTTGACATTTTCAATTTTTTAAATTTTTTTTTATTAAACTTTTATCATTTTAAATAAGATACTCATTTCATAATACATGCTAAAAAGTTTTTAAAGTTGTTTCATTGACTTTGACTTCAGGGCCAAAAAATTAATTATTATAACTATTATAAGAAGTCAACGGATTTTCGGGGAATCGGTTGACTTCTTATAATAGTTACAATAATTAATAATTTTTTTTTTTTCTTTTTGTCGCTTTCCATGTGCCACCTACGTGGGAAGACTGCTTCTTCCTCTCGTTTTTTATTTCTGGGAACACCTTTAGATTAGATACGAATCAAGTTTCTTAATAAGTAAAAATCCTTTGCACGAAATAAGAAAACAATTTGTGATTAGTTGAAACGCACTTCGAATTCTTCCACCTCTTTTTATTTTACACTACAACACTTAGATTAAGTTCAATTGGATTACAGTAAGTGGGTTAATTAGTTCCTCCAAGTCAAATAGAAACGTGTGTAAAAGAGGCCTTTTAGTGACAGCCCTAAAACTTGATAGAATGCATTGCTATCGATATCGAAATCTATTTGCTAAGTTTCAGCTCGAATGGATAAAGCTAGGCAAGTGGATTAATTTGTCGTTATCATTTTCTCAGATTCGTAAGCCACACACAAAACCAAACAAAATCGAAGTTAGGATTTAGAAATACAACATACAAAATTCAAAGAAAATTGTTTCCCCAATGAAAATAAAATTAAAAAATAGGCCATATTCTAAATGAACAACCGAATTCTAAAAATAGATATCAATTAAGTACCATATTTAATGCCTAATAATCTACAAACAGCAAAGTATTTAAAAGTAAATGGTTGAGAACAAAACCGGAACAAAAAGTAAGCCAAAGTATTTTAATGATAGTGCAATAAATGTACCTTCTAACCAATCTTCAATAATTCAAGACAACAGGTGCCTGCATTTACCAGACAGTTACAAGGAAGGTTGACTAAGTCTGCTTTAAACAAAACAAAAAAAAATGTATATATATAAAAAAATAGCAAATATCCAGAAAATCACTGGAAAATCCGAAAATCGCCAAAAAAAAGTGGAAATTCGCCAGAATAATTTTTTTAAATCGCCAAAAAATCGCCAATCGCCAAACCCTAAAAACCTATCGCCAAACGCCTTCAAAAATCGCCAAATTGGCGAAAAATCGCCAGACCTGGCAGCGCTGAGCGGGAGCGGAGCGAGGTTGTCCAAGTCAAGGTGGTCCACGGTGTTACCAGTGGGAGGAGCCAAAAGCGTCACCTTTTCCTCGACTGTGGATACCTCATAGAGAGCGAGCAAGGAGGTTAGAAGAGAAGGAGGTGTGAGCAAGCTGGAAAACCATTCGAAACCGGTTGTACCTATGAAGCAGGTTTATCGCCGTTTTCGACAAGCAACTAAGCCCTTTTCGACGCCAAACTCCCAACTGCGCCAAGCTTAGTTGATTTTCTCCACCAGCGGTTCCTACCCCACGGACCGCGAGTAGCGTGGTACTGGGCCGTGGACGCTGGTAGAGAATCGCCGAGATAAATATTATCGGAGCTTCAGGGTTTAAGATGGAAACAATCGAGCCACTCGATTGTATTTTTCGATGTTGTAACGAGTGAATAACATCGATAGTGAATAATGCGTGAATTAAACAGCATGGCTAAGTTTTAATCTAGATATTGACTCTCTCATTGACGGGGGATAAACAATGTCAAAAATTCCGATGATTTTTTTTTTTAAACTTTGGTCACTTGTTTTTTAGTTTTCTAATTGTTGTAACAGCCAAGTGCAATAAAGTTCCTCACTTTATAAAAAAATATAATTTAATTTTTCGTGTACAGTATATTTTTTTCAAATATAGATAGTTGATCCGAACAACTAAAAAGGTTAGAAACCGCTGTTTTATACAATATAATTTTTCTCTTTGTCAAAGAGAACTTCTTCTGTCCCCCCCCCCCCCCCACCCCTTCTCTCAATTTGTTTGGGAAGTTGTTTTGCGGGAGAATCTGTGTTGAGTTAGTATTATTTTTGTAGCTTTTATTATTCTAAAACAATTATAAAATGGGCTTGTTTACTGTTTAACATTGCTTTATAAGTGTTTAACAGTGGCGTTATTGACTTGATGATACTTTTGTATCGATAAACAAAATTCTTCTAAAAATCATTAAATTTTTTTTTCTGAGAATAGCGATTTGACCATACAAGTATAATATACGAGAAGGTTGAAAAACAAATAATAAGATGCAGGTGCAAATTTGGAAATTATGGTAAGTCACAATATGTTTCAACTTATATCAAATGATTGTATTTCATTTGTTCTGACAGTTACTTACAAATTATAACCTTTTTTAAAAAATTGTTCATATAAATTTCGATTTTGTGTGTGTGTGTGACCTACAAATCTGCGAATGGCTAATTAACCCTCTTACCGTCATCCAATCAGGCTGACCAACCTGATGGCGGTGTGGTTAGCGCTCTGGCCACTCATGCCAAAGGCCGGGTTTGAATCCGGGTTTTGCCATGGATGTTCGCTGTGGTTCAGAATCCACGTTAAGCTGTAAATCCTGGCCTGATTAGCCGTTATTGTGCATAAAAATAGGTCGTTGAGCGAACCAACCAACCAATCGGGTGAAATTGGTCACATAGATTCGTTATCGATGACAATGCATTGTATTAAGTTTTGGGGGCTGTCACTAAAAGACCGCTATTGCAGACACTACATTGTCACTTCTAATGATTTTTTTTTATTAGCACCCGTTCTGTCATCCAGTCGAAATGAAACTTTGCAGATTGATTTGATATAGATTCTAATCCATTGTATCAAGTTTTGGGGGCTGTCACAGACACTCAAAAAGATCGCTTTAACACAGGCTTTTATTATCGTTTCTGAATGCTAATAAATCCACTTACCGTCATCCAATCGCGCTGAAATTTGATAGACAGATTCATTTTCGTTAAGAATGTATTATATCAAGTTTTGGGGACTGACACTATTATAAAAGAATGCTTTTACACAAGCAACTATCGTCGCTTCGGATGACATCACACTTCATCCAATTGGACTGAAACTTACCAGATAGACTCGCTGTGGATGAAAATGTATTCAAGCAAGTTTTGAAACTAGTAAATATTTCGGAATAGATGTTGTTTTTCCCCTTAGTGATCAAACATTATCAAAACTTGATCTGAGTTCAGTGACTTAACACATAAAACATATATATAAAGGATTTATATTAGAAACTTTGTTTTTATGAGTTATAATAGTAAAAAGACTTCTTGAATTTAAGATGTTAATGAGATAAATAATTAAATCATCGAACAGTTTTCTTTCTGTACTTCAGATATTTACCCTTTAATAAGATTACATTATTAAATAAAACAAAAGGTGGTTCCTCTAATCTGGAGCCGTAATTTCTGTGTAGTTTGTAAAAGTTTAGATAAATCTGTTAATTTTTAATTCTGAGTTTTATATGTAGGTTTATATAATAATGTCAATATAAACTGATGATAATAATTATTGTTAACCGTTTCAGTGCTTTTTGAAAGCTTTTTTTTTATTTGCGTTGAAGAATTTTCTCTTCTAATTGGTAAATAAATAAAAATTATAATATTATTTAGTACAGTGCATTATATTTTAAAGGATAGTGCTATGCATGAAAAAAGTTATTCATTACTGAACTGAGAATTTTATTATGAGTCTAATTTATGAATAGAAGAAAATTTATAACAAAAGATACATTGGAAAAAGTTTAAAGTGGCATCCGACAATGCCGCACAAATGTGACAAATCTTGCAGTAAAGAAATTGGCAGGATTTTTTTTTTTTTTTTTCATTACTCTTTTATCAATTTTTTCTTACAATATACGAGTTTAATATTGATTTCTGGCGAATTACAGTATTGAAATTATTCTTAATTAATTACTTTTGTGAGCATTTTTTATTGAATTCAGTATTTCAATCACGTAAAATATTCCAAAAACACATCAGGGCTTCATAAGTAATAATATAAATTAAACCAAAGTAACGTAGAGAATATCTGATTACCCATGATATTACAATAATCATGTTTTGTAAAACTATTTTAGTACAATTCGAATCGAAAAAAAGCATCCAAAGTTTTCAATAGAATCAAATTTTTGTCCATTATTCCTTTTCTTTTCAAACATAAAGTTCGAAATCCAAATACCTGAAGAACTAAAAAAAGAAGCCGCCTTGTTCATCGACAAGTCGTAAAACTTCGGCGTACAAGTCACAATAGCAGGGGGCTTTTCTCTGTTCCTATTCTTCCCTCAGGCCATGGAGTGATAATGGACTTGCTTTCGGACCCTTTTGTACCCTACTATACCCATCGTCCGTTACAAATTATCAAAGAGGGGCGACGCTGTTGTCACCCGCCACCAAGGGGGGAAAAACCTGCTCTCGCATCTCGTTTCATGCCCACCCACGGAGTTGACAGCGGAACCTCAATTGCCCTTTACAAATTAGCACCGAGAAGTCTTCAAAAGTATGTCATTGTAAAAGCTACGGTTTAGATTTCAGCGGACATTCGGAATTTGACGCACGGAAAACGAAATAATCAATCGAATTAAACAACCAAAAACTTTAATTAATATTTTTTAAGCTTTTTTTATAAAGTGATTTTAAATAAGGGTAAAGCTCTGAAATTTTTGGCATTAGTAGATCTTGCCTTCTAATTTTGATTTTCTTAAACAAAAAATGCTAACATTTTAATTTAATTTTTTTTCAAAGTTTTTAAAGTTTTTCTTTGTAAAGTGACTTCAAATAAGCGTAGAATACGAGTTTCAGTGAGCGAAGTGAACATATGCTTGCGCAATAATTAACCTTCCAGTGAACAAAACAAGCCTGTGCGGGCGTAGCAAAGAGCGAAGGGTGCTTGTATTTGCGTAGCAACTAACCTTTGAACGAGTGAAGCGAGCCAGTTCTTATGTGTCAATAAACTTTTCAGCCAGTGAAGCGAGCTGTTTTTATATTACAATTAAACTTCCAACAGGCGAAGTGAGCTTGTTTAGGGTGGCAATTTACCTCTCTGCGAGTAAAGCCCCAAAAGCTGAGATGAGACCTATACACCAATGATGGATATCCGCAACGAGGAACAACGCAGCGAGTGTAAAATATTTCCAATAGATTACGAAACGATTAAATTACGTAGTGTGCAAAGGTAAAAAAAATATTGTATCCATTTTTTAAAATATTGAATCCATTTTTAAAATTTTCATCCACAACGAGTCCATCTGCCAAGTCTCAGTTCAATTAGATGACGGCAAGTGGGTTAATTAGCCCTTTGAATATTTTTCCTCGGTAACTTTAATAGTAGAAGATTTCAGTCATTAAATATTGCTAAAATTGAACATGTTTGAATTAAGCTTTGTATCTGGATAATAGAACGTAATAAAGGCTACTGATAATTCTAACGTAAGGCAATAGAAACGTATGTAAAAACTGCCGTTGTCTGACAGTACCAAAACTTAATAGAAAGCATTGTCATAGACAACGAGTGCGTCAGCCAAGTTTAAATGTTTAATCTCATGATAGGAAATGGGTTTATAAGTAAACCAAAGCGTCAATAAAAAGAATCTTGTAAAAGTGGCCTTTTAGTGGTAGTGACTCGCCTAAAAATTTGGAATGTATTGTCATCCAAATTGAATCCATCTGCCAAGTTTCAGGTTGATGGGTGGATGGCAAGTGGGCTAATTAGTCCAATAGTAGCGTGTGTAAAAGCAGTCTTTTAGTGATAGTAATAGCCCCCAAAACTTAACTGAGTGCATTGTCATCAACATCGAATCAATCTGATAAGTTTTTTTCTCGATTGAATGACGGCAAATGTGTAATTAGCCCTCCATCGATTTGCACGTCTCATACAAAATCGAAGTTAGTGTGAGGGATTTAAAAACCGTTGAATATTGCTTAATTATTAGCTGTGAAGAGTAATACGCATACCATTTGATAGTTCAGGTCTTGAACTATAGCCTACAACCACAGAAATTGCTTTTTTAAAAACTATATTAAAAATTTGGCAGAATTTCAAAACCTACCCACGTTTTTTCCCGTAGAAGAGCGTACTAAAAAGTCGGTTTGTATAGGCTTAGTTCAAGTGAGAGTAGGGTTGCCAAAGTCTGCTTCTTCGCGCCAAGCTTGCTCGGACCTCCTCTCTCTTCTAACCTCCTTGAGTACGAGCGATCGACAGTGAAGGAAAAGGGGACGTTTAGCTCCTCCCAACTGGTAACCTACGAGGACCACCTCGTCAAAGTGGTGGTGGACCCCTTACATTAAGGGGCTGGGCAAATCCTGGATATAGATGGGCAAATTCATCTTCAAGATAGATAGATATTTTCCTTTAAATTTCAGGAACGTTAATGATTTCACTATATTATTTTATTTTTCGTTTGGAATCTGTTTTTTTGTGCTTTAAAATGTGTTTTATAATGAAATGACAATTAATTAACAACGGACATTTTGTTTAAAATACGTTTGAAGGATTCTCTCCTTGAAACGTATTTTAAACAAAAATGGGGTTTGATAAATATGTATATTACTTCTATTTTAATATAAATTTAGCTATACTTCGCTAAAGCATCGTGACGACATCTCGCTCTTACTGAATCACCACATCTGGAATGCCTTTTGAGAGGTCTTTTACGGAGATCTGCTCATATTTGCTTTTTTAATAATAAAAGACTGGAATTTCCTACTAATATGCTCTTCATTTGTCGCAGAGCATATCTGCTGCAATCACTATAGTGGTTACTTTTTTTTACAGTTGTACATAGTGTCGGCGCTAAGAATTGAATATTCTACTGGTCCTGTTAAAGCCCTAATTCACTTTTCACTACTTTTCTCCAATTCTCATACAACCAAAACTAAAAAAAAAAAAAATGCTAACACAAAAGTAAAACAGATAATGTTAAAGCCATTCCAATCTCAAGTAACTTATTTTAAAGGTTTTAATATCTTAAAACACCAATTTCCTACTTCCCATTAAATATGGTTATATGTACTGCAAATTAAAAATGAAAATACTAATAAATGTGATCGCTTACATATGCTTTTGAGAACGCTTACATATGGTTTTAAATTGAGACTCTGGCTATAATAGATTATAGCCAGAGTCTCAATTTAATTAGAATTCACTCTGAAAACCCGTACACACATTCTTAAAGCCATAAAAAGCGACACTAAACAATTACAATTTCAACTAACCTCAATTGGAACAGCTAATAGAATAAAATATTGCAAATTTTTACTATCCTAAAGCCCTACTTCAAATCTAATAATCAGTTGTGAGCTGAAAATATTAGTATACGTTTCCATAGCTGGTACATAAGACAAAAATGGACAAATATATATATATATATACATATATATCGAGCTCTTTAAGAGGCAGAGGGCCATATATATATTTTTATTTAATTAATTGAGGATTTTGTAACTCTCTCTCCTGTATGTATATATATATATATATATATATATATATAAAGAGTTCATAAAAAGATAAAAACATTCCACTTATGGAATATTTTAATGTCTACTTTCCATAAAGCTAAAAATAGTTTCAATTTCATGGCGGAAGCTAGGGTATTTAGCAAGAAAAATAACGTTCTTTAGTTTAGTTTGTCTAAGTATATGAAAGAAAATATGCATATGCAAATATGGTTATATGTACTACAAATTTAAAATGAAAATACCAATAAATGTGATCGCTTACATGTGCTTTGAGAATCTATTATGGCCAGAGTCCTAATTTAGTTAGAATCTCAGTGATCAATCACCTATCCATTCCTCTTTCGAAGTTTAGTTCTATAATTTTTCAATTTTAACGCAGGCAAGTAATGGAAAAAATAAAATATACTGAGCATTTTTCGGATCTTGTGTATCAGAACATTTATTATAAGTATCCATGAGCACTAATGAGTTAAAAATCTACTAAATATAGAATTCCAGCTTAGAACAGTGTAAATATAGGATATCATTTATTCTCTCTTAAGTCCAATCATACCAGCTCCCTAGGTGTAGGGGCAAGCTCTTTAAGAGGCAGAGGGCCATATATACATTTTTTTTATTTAATTGAGGATTTTGTAACTTTAATTCACATTTGCTTGGGAAAATGTTAATTAAGTTGTTCCCCTCCCTCACCATTGGGTAACAAAATGTCAAAACATAGATATTTTCGAGTTCAATGAAATTAAAATTTTAACTCAACCTGCATTAAACTCTTACTATTCAATAATTGCCAACTTTTAAGTCTGTTTTTCTTAGTAATATTTTCATCATCTTGCGAACTTTGAATCGATATAACTCTAGAACAGTTTGTTATAAACGCAAGAAATTTTCATAAATACTTTTCGTGATTTAAATTACTTTTAGAAAGTGATGATGACTTTTGAAAAAACTTATGGGCCTTACTATTTGAAATTTTGGATTTAAACTCTAAAAATATACTGAAAGTGTGTGATAATCAAAATATAAATTGGGAAAAAAAAATTCTGTTTTATATGAAAAAAAATTAAAACAATCAGAATACAGATATTTTTAAAATAAAAATCGTCTCTAAAAGTTGTTTTTCTAACTACAATAATTATTACGCTCCCAGAAATCTCAAAATTCCTTTAAAAATTTGCATCTTATATCCCATTAAATTAATAAGTATTTCCACTATTGGTGATTGGAATTTATATTCAAATATTCCATGATAAAATTTTTCTCATATGAGTGAATATTTTAAAGGTAAGGAGTTAAAATTGTTCATCCATAACAATCGGGCAAAAAAAAAAAAAAAAAGAATAAAGATTCAATTTTAAGAAATGCAGCTTTTTCTGATTTCCTGTATAACCACATTCTACTAAATTGAAATGAATATTTTGTTTGCCAATAAATGCATATTGCTTTCTTTTGGAAATTTTCCAATCAATTTAAGGATAAGATAATTTTTTGTTAACCTAAATCAATGCAACTTACTATAAAAGTAAAAAAATCATCTTTTGAATTTCACAAGTGTACAATATTTGGAGCTTGTTTAAAAAAACCTTGGAACTATTAATAATATATTATAGAAATAATAATAAATTTTAGAAAATATATTACTAATTGTTTAAGGAGTCAATTTACCATGCTGAATTTGATAGAGTTTCCAGTGCTCTTATGTTTGATGGTTTTAATTAACAAGTAAGAGGTGGTCTGAATATATTTGTTACACACTAAATAATAGACAACAACTGGTAATATTGAGCTATATAATTTGCACATTATAAAAATAATTATGAAGTTTATAGCATACGCTAGTGAATATAATCACAAAGCATCTTTTATTTAAGAATTTTATTATTTAAAATAAAAAACAATATACACAAAATTCAAACTCTTGTAATGTATGCATATGCGTATCAATAATACACATGTTCTCTCTAAATGGTGATCCAGATATCTAGAAATGGTACTTGATTAAGCTTCTTTTACGCTGTTGAATAAATAAAACAAACATAAGTAATTTGACACAATAAAGTAGATTCATTTTATTTCTAATTTTTGTGTGGCGTTATCAATTAATTCAAGTAATGATTCTATCAAGAGAAATGAGAACACATTGTGATAAAAAAAAATTACAGGAGAGCTTTTAACATGGTCCAACAAATTAATCTTCCAATGTTGAAATGGTGAGCAAGCACAATATTGCTGTTAAAATTATTTTAAAAATGAAATATCTATTTAAAGGAGTCACACTAAAAAACTTTAATTATGCATATTAATATTTTGGATTAGGCTTTTGACGGCATTATTGCCTGACACCTGCAGGTCCTCTTATTGCATAAGTATGACTGAACAGGGGTTTAGTTTTTAACTCAGGTGCCAGCCTCTTCCCTGCAAGACTTATGCAATATAACCATTACTACATAATGTACTTACTTGCTTTAAAAATGTACTTACTTAATTAACATAGGTGTAAATTACTAACACATACATAAAACATTTTCATCACGACAAACCCAATATGTTTTTATACACATATTTCTTAAAACGATAAGTATTAAATTCTTTGGTTAATGAGGCGTTTTTAATTATTTGTTCAGCATAATAACATATAAACAGACCACAATTAAAATTATCTGTTTGTTGAACATGCCGAGGACAATTAACTGACCACTTAGATGAAATGCCTAGCAAATCATTTAGAAACAAAACACACTTACTTATAATACTCATGAAATCTCTAGTAATCTGCTTACTCAATGGATCAAAAAATTGAAATTCACACTTTTTAATGTAAGCAAGTAGCAACACCTAATGAGAATTTATCTTAATAGGAATTAATAAAAGCTCAATTTCTTTTAGATCATTTCCCAGATTTTTATAAGAAATTTGTTTAGCATTTCTAATGAAAGTACAGAATTCATAGATTTATGCTTGAATTGTGCTTAATTATATTATAAATAAATACATCAATTACTGAATTATACAACTAACTCTTTTTAAAGCAAGGGGAAGCTAATTTTAAAATTCTCTCTTCATTAGAAGTAGGGAAAGGATCTACAGATTTAAGCATATATTGAGTAATTGTGATACCATTTATGGTGATTACATGATTCGAGACATTATCTTCATTTATTTTTTTGAATTGAGAAACTATAGAGCTATTTTGGTTGGGTTACATTGGATTGAGAAACTTCATGTTGAATGTTATCAGAACAAATGTAATTTTCATCATTACTAAACTTCAACGGAACTTCTCTCAGCAAAGCATAATACATATATGACCTAAACGTGTGTGGATTGAAGGACTTGGAAAAATTAAATCCATGCATTATTTGATGTACATAATAACATACACACCACAAATGATATAATCTTGCTGAACTATATGAGGTGAAGTTATGGTCCATTCATGTAAATTTTTTATGCCCACTTTTGCCAAAGAACTTTTAAAATTATTAAAATACACCTGGTAATTGTTGTTAGGCTTTGGGTTATAGTTTAATAACTTTATTTAAAACTATTAAAACCCAATGATCAGTGAAGCAAACAGGAAAAAATATAACTGGTGTTGCAAGATCAAAATCGCACAGGTTGTTTCCTAAACACATAACCAAAGAAAAACTTGATGTAATGCATGAATATTCACAGTTATCGTTGCACAACAAGAGTATAAAAGAATCAACAATTTCATCATACAGCCATCCTTTAACAAATTGGGGAGTTAAGCATTTTTAAGTTATCATCTATAGAATTATCAAGAGATTTAAGGGAAATGTAACTCATACTATAAATGTCTAAATTTTATTGACAATCTATTTCTCTTAAACTAACAGAAAAAGACCTAGAAACGATTTCTATACTATATGAGAAGGGAGATTGAATTACATCACTTGAAGATTTAAATAGTTTGAGTAGAGGCAAACCACAATAATAAACATCATCAATGTTTCCTGAACTAAAACATCTTTTTAAGCTGTACTTTTTTGGAATTTAAGGCTTTTGTTTTCAGTTTTCTTTTTAAAAAAATCAATTTAATTTGACGCGTAAGCATTTGATTAGGTGCTAACTTGGAATGAAGAATGTCATTTGAAGAAATTGTAATACTTTTTATACTTAAAGTACCTTTGCAACTTGAAACTAATTAATTTAATATCTCGAGTACATTTATTAGCACAAACTCCAGTAACTGTTTACTTTGGACTAAGTTTGATAGTTCTTCACATATTGTATCGCATTTGGCTGATCTTAGTTCATTTGTACATGGAATACAAGTTGCATCAACATGTTTATCAGAATGAAAACTTGTGTGTTATTATTATCCATTTCTTCCAACAACGTTGTAGCATGTAAATTACTTACAGAGGTTACTTGATTTTTTCGAATTAACATAGAATGAACTTTGTGAATGTGTTTGCTTAAATTGTTTTTGGAAGGACATGCACAATTATATATATGACTGCATAATGTTTGACAAATTACTTCATTGCCTTTATAATAGCAGTGGTCAATTATGGGACACTCTTTACAGACTTGTTTAACAGTATTAATGTTTATCTTTGTTTGATTGATGGGAAGCAATCGGAACATTACTATGCACTTTAGAAAAATGAGACACGAAATACAATTATAAAAAAGATAAAATTATAAAGCAAATAAAATGTACAAAAGAAGAACTCAAGCAATTTTAAAACGTAAGTAAACAACAAAGTAAGGATATGCTGTAAACGTCCACAAGAATGTAAATAACCTATATAAATAGGTACACTTTAAATTCAAATAGTAACGGAAAACTCACAAATAAGAGTGATACATCACAAGAAAGCAAGCACTAAATATATTTCCTTAAAAGAAAATAACCACGTTGGAATTTCCACCACGTTTTTCAAAGAGCATTCGCAGAGTCAACAACAAATTTACAGTCGCGCCCGCGGGTTTGGAAGAGCGGGAGCGGAGCGAGGTTGTCCAAGTCAAGGTGGTCCACGGTGTTACCAGTGGGAGGAGCCAAAAGCGTCACCTTTTCCTCAACTGTGGATACCTCATAGAGAGCAGCACCGTATTGGTTGTATTCAGATTATCTGGCGCCGTCAGCAACACGAGGGCTATAATGCGCCGAAACTTTCGTCATTAGACAAGCCAACATACATTTACAAACACCCATGCCAACACGGGACTCGAACCCGCAACCTCGCGGTCTAGAAGATAGTACGCTAACCACTATACCGTTTGGTCGGCGGAGCAGCACCGTAAAATGAGGAGAATCGGAACGAAACTTCATGAAATTATAAAGAAATTATTATTTTACACAAATAAAGCAGTTTTATTAATTATATATTTTTTTTTATTTCGCTAACATTTTTGGAATCTTGGAACATGTTTTGTGAGGTTTTCAACACTGTCCTTTTTTTATAAAAAAATTCTGAAACAGCGTCATATAATCCAACGAGTTTTAACCTCTCCAAAACTTATCCCGTAATTAATAACATGTACCATATATAGACATAACTAATATAATTTTAGGTAAGTATAAACATCCACAACAGCATGCCATACTTAATTTAACTTGGTTTTAAAAACTTTTTATTTTACGAATTTTTATGTTTTGCCTCGTCTCGATTTTGAGATTTGCGGGGTGAATCGGAACACTTGAAAAGTGATATTAAAAAGCTGTTTTTGGCAAGATTATGTTCCACAGAAGATTCAACGACTCAAGAAGAGTCTAATTACTCTCTTCAAGACAGTAATCAAGATTGCAGGCTTGAATAAATGTCAGAAGAGAAGCCTAGTTTCCGCATGGCAGAAAACCCGAATTATTCCAGTGGTTTTTTTCTCTAAATGACTTGGTTATCTTTAAGTAATATGGAAAAAATGTATGAAGACTATGTGAGAAAAGTTTTACACCCACAAGATTATTGCTATATAAGAATGTTTTACAAAAAGCGTTTATGAACGAAGAGATTTTCTGAAACAAATGAGGATGCTTTTCTCCTTTCTCAAGATATTTTATAAAATGTACAGTCATACTACACTCAAACTGAAAGTAGATGAAAAAGTATTTTTAATTTTAACGACTATTTGGATGAGTTATAGGAGAGTTATATAAGAGTTGATACGCTTTCAAACCTATGATTTGTTTTGACAATAATTAACAAACACAAATTTTATCCGGCATATTAAATGATTTTTTTATGATAATTTTGTGTTCCTATTTACCACAATGCATTATTATTTGTTTTTTTGGCACCCTGTAAACATTTAAATAAGATCAGACATAAATTGTAACGATTGTAACCGATTCACCCCGCAGAAATGGGTGAATCGGAACACCATGAAAAAATTCAAAATAAATTAAAGTCCTAGTTTTTACAAAAATTTTTGGGTTGATTCTCAAAGAAGAAGGTAAGACCCAAGTTTCTATGTCAAAAATATGTTCCTTAACGATCTTATTACAACCGATTATTACTTTGAAAGTTGAAAAGTGTTCCGATTCACCCCATTTTACGGTACAAACCAAAGATAATCGTGTTTTGTGGGTCGAGTGGAAGCAGGAAAAATAATTATTTTCGCTTTTATGACAACCATTCGCCTTTTTTTTTTATCATTCCGTTTTCTTTCAAGCAATAATATATGGGATTACAGTGGTGTTTACCGTAAAAAGTTATATGAAGATGGGACTGTATCTTTTGCCAAAATAGGAAGAGTTATGAAGTTGTACTTTTTACTGTTAAAATTGTTAAAAATTTATGATTTGGTTCAAATGCTCAATAGGGTTTGAAAATTTTTATTAACTTGCCTTAGATTTATTGAAGATAAATATCCTCGAATTATAATCCATTTTGCTCTCTAAAGAGTTTTACGACATCCCTAAATAGTGTTCAGTTGTTTAATTTTGGCTCCGGACAAAATTGCCAAAAATCGTTAGGACTCTAGTGCATCTGTAGCTTTTATTTTTATGTTTCATTCCAGAGGTCAGTTATATCAGGCCACTTCTGTTTCTTGTGTTCAGCAATGATGTTGCCAAATACAATAGGAAAGGTCAGTATTTTTGCAGATGAATTCAAGATGTTTTTAAATGTAAATTGTAAGGGACAATTGCTATGCTTTATGAAGATTTTTGGCAAGGTATCAGCTAAGCATTTAAATGGAATATATCTTTTAATATTGACAAATATCCAGCCTTACACTTAGACCACATGTCCATAAAGTCTACCTATTATCTACATCAACATTAGCCACTAAGCAGTCTGCGGCAGATTTTTCTGCAGCCTGCCGGCAACACAGAAGAACTAAAACAAAGCTTCATGGTATGAACTTGTCTTTTTTAATTTTTACAGATTAGTATGTGTTTATGTAGAACAGAGTTCTCCACTACCTGACCGAAGAAACTTTCAACAAGATAGTTTTCATCAATTATAAATATCGGAATAACTTAATAGAATCTCATTTGAACGATTTTTTAAGATTGGCTGCAACAAATAGCAATTCTATCATAAAATAAACTGAACGTTTTTTACCATCGTCGTCTCATAATTGATACCAACTAAATCGTAGGAATCTGGAGGTATGGTTAGAATAAATTTTTTTAATGTTAGGTCTAGTCAAATTGTTGGAACAAACGATTTGCTTTTTTTTAACTCTGATTTACTTAATAATGAAAATTACTATTTTTTAATTATTTAATAAAATAGAATGAAATCTCAATTGTAATTTTAGTTAGATAAAAAATATTTCAATATTTTTTTCAGTTTTCAGAAATGCTTGTTATTGTTAAATTCAGGGATGAGAGTTTTCCTCCTTTTTTGTTTTTTATGTAACATTTTCCTTTTCTTTGTCCCTGTTTTGAGGATCCACATTTTTCTGATCTGAATCAGTTTTTCCTCATGTCTAAACAAATGATTTTCCCTCTTAGCTCCCCTTTCCTCACAGATTACTTCAGAAACTCCTAGTATTTGAAATGTAATAATTGTATCTTTAAAATTATTGATTTCATCCGTCCTGTATTCTTTTTTGTTGAATTTTTGTGTATTCCTTTGATGCATTTTTTTAACGAATTTTTTGATTTCCTAATTTTTTCTCTCTGATCACTCCCATCCCTGTAAATTGATAATAATTAAATATAAATACATTGGCGTATTCGATATAAAGCTGTGGCCCGCGAAAAGCTACAACATGTCATAAGAAATAGCTGAAAGTTAGTGGTGAATGCTGATCTACATGGAGGCATTTGCATACACTTATCACTACATTCTTATTCCACTACATCCTTATCCAATTTAAGGCCTATAAAACATTTTTGCAGAAATAAATTGTATATCTTGTTAAAAAGTTTAACTTTAAATAGCGTAACATCTATTAAACTGTTTAAATTTTCAGTTTTAAATAAGCAGACTAATTGTAATAGCCTGTGAACTTTCTCCTAAGCAAGCTATTTAGCAACCAAATTTATTCACAATTCAGAAACTAAAGCTATGATGAAAAAAAAAAGAATTATCTATTCAATTGTATTGTTATTTACAGTGGAGAATATTAACATGAGTCCAATATAAATAGACTTGCCTTTAAAAACATCTCAAATTTAAAATTCTATTTAAAAAACATTCTTCATTCTTGCAAACAATGCATCAATTATTGATGAAGTTATTAATACACAAAACACATAGATAATGTAATTTTTTTTTTTTTTTGCATTTTTTAAAACCTTTTTCATGCAATTTTTTTAATTTTTTTTTACGAGCATCTAAAATCCAGTAATCTGCCCACCCATTTGTTTCAGGTAACATTTATTTAATTGTGATTGGGCAACATTTATTTAATTGCATTAAACTTTTTTAGCTCAGTTCTATCATTGAAGGTGATTATTTGTTAATATGCTAATACTTTGCAGATTATGTGAAAACTATTCATTTAGACATATGTTTAATTTTTTTTTGTATGCAAGAGTATGTAAGAGCTGAATGTTTTGTAATATGCAAGAATATTTACATTTATTATTTTGTCTTTCACTTTTTTGAGGTGCTGTAACTGTGTTCTTCTAAGATTGACCAAAAAGGTATTCTCTCAATAGAAAGAGAATTTAATTGTTTACAAATAAACTAATCATGATGCCTAAACCTTTTACTCTGCGGAGGCTGGTTATTTGCCATCCGCTTTTGTAAAAGCTCCTATCATTTCTAGTGTTATTAATTACTATTGATTAGGACAATACATATTCTTTAGACGTAACACTTTTTATTCTAGGTTAAATGTAACATTTTGCTCTCCGCGGAGCTTAGTACATGTCATTCATCCAGCGCACGAATCCGAGTCAGAATCCCTGGAATCACATTTTTAGCGTCCTTCTTCGAGAGTCCTGGAACAAGTTTTGTTGTTCTTGCAGGTGGCGCTAGCAGCCGGTGGCTCTGAACTAGCGCCGCCGCAACTCTATGGATGCAAAAAAAAAAAAATATGACAATTTTGTAAAGTATATTTTTTTTTATCCTAATGCAGGTGCAAAAATGACAAACTAAAATTTTAATGACTACTCAAACCTCTGCAACTTTCACACCCAGTCTCTTGAGTTATAGTTGTCAACTAAATCGTGCATGTACATACAGTTTTTCTTAAAATTACAATTTCTAATTTTTAGCACATTTATTAGGTTCTGCCCTAAGTTTTGTGAATATCTAAAAAGTTATCGAAATCCTTTCTTACGGAATTATCATGCAATTTATGTAAAGACAGGGAATTGCGATGTGTGAAACATATGTTTCGTTAAATACTGTACAAGAATATTTTGCTGTGATTTTTCTTTGTTTTCTAATTTTGAGGTTTCCTACCTATTGTAAAATATTAATTCATTAGTCATTGTTTTACTAATGGAATCGGCATTAGATTTAGCCGATTTATCCTGCATGAAATATGCAATAAAGTGTAAAATTCCTGTTATATACATGGTCTTCACATCGTGCAATTAGGCTGCCATTATCACCATCTCTAATTGTAATATTTTTATAACCATGTGATAAAACTGTTTTTATGGGAAGAAGTTCAGAACTATTTTCTAGCTCATAGGCAATTTCTTACCTCCTTTTGAGAATTCAAAAAAATAGTCAGAAATAATTTACTGTTTATTTCAGCTCTTGTGATAGTTGCAGCATGCTTTTCTGAATCTCCCATCTTTTCTATTAACTTTGCATACATTTGTAAAGCCTCTGTTACCAACTTATTATGAAAGGCAGCTTGATAATAGCAAGAAAATAAGAAATAAATTCAAGTAAAATTTTATACAATCATAATATTGAATTGTTACAAATCTGAAAAGTTTTTAATTCACAACCATCACCAGAGGGATTTTTTTTCATAATTTTCTTTAACCCTTTTCACAATGCAGTAGTTACAATGTACATGGTACTGCTACCATCACTACTGGTTTGAGGTAGATCAAATGAGCCTTCTCTTTTCCTTTTGTACAGGGTGATCATAAATGAGGTGAAGGCACATATACCAAAGAAAATTCCTACACTCTGGAATGTCTTGTGATATCCTATGAAGTAGAATCCATAGCCGGTAATCATGTTGCCTATAGGGCCTGATTCTGATCTCCAGGCGAGTCGAGCAGAAAAGTCGAGTAGCCCGTTCGCGGGATGGAGCCCATTTCCCGTCCTGTAGAAGAAGGGTGATTCTGATCTCTCCTTTTCTCGACATCGAAGAATTGACTACTCTACCATGACTCTACTCTTTAAAAAGATGCGTAGTCGAATGCGCAGAGGGTTCAATCTGTTCAATGCGCTAAGGGATTGCGCAGAAGGTTTTTCAAAAATGTTTATTTTTTGCGGATTTGAAAAGCGCGTGTTCATGTTTATAAAACGTTAATATATCTTGTTCTTATTTTTCACTGATGTGATGTGTCAGTTTGTATAGAAACTTAATGAATAATATGTAACGATTGGTTAAAAAAAAACTTTTAATTTCAGAAATAAATTTTGCAATGCGATCTTTTAATTTTTTGAAACACTGAAGACGTTTTTGCAGCATATTTTTATGCTGCAATTTTAATAATAATAAAAAAAATCTCAGAATCGTTAAGCATGTTTCATTCATTAGTATATACGACTTTTTACTCTTCGTAATGTTTTAATATATTTTCACTTAATGATCTTACACAGTCTTAAAAATCAGAATAAATCAATCCAAAAGTTCTCATACTGATATAAGTAGTTCTAATTTTATTGGATATTGAAGATTTAGTATTCCTTATACATCAAAAAAAGGTATTACATCAACAATTTGTGTGTTCAGTTTCATGAAAAAAATCCCTTAAGAATTTTTAAAATATAAAAATATTTTCTTTCAAATACATACAAAATACAATATTTTAAGAGATAATAAAAAATAAAACACTGTTTTATGATTCTAACTAAAACTATATGGGTAAAAGATTACTTATGACAAGAAAAATGTTGATTGTCAGGCTGCCTGATCAGTTGTTCCAGGTTTACTCCCATACGGAATACAAATGCAAGACTGTTTTCTCTTGACAAATCAAATGGAAAGATTTCACTCTTTTACACTTAAATTATTATTGCATGCATCTTGCTGTTATGATGTTCCGACACAAGATATTTACACTTAATGATCTTACACAGTCTTATAAATCAAAATGAATCAATCCAAAAGTTCTCATCTCATACTGATACAAGTATTTCTAGTTTTACGGGATATTGAAAATCTAGTATTCCTTATATATAAAAAAAGGTATTACATCAACAATTTGTGTGTTTAGTTTCATAAAAAAAAATCCCTTAAGAATTTTTAAAATATATAAATATTTTCTTTCAAACACATACAAACTACAACATTTTAAGAAATAATAATAAAAAAAACACACTGTTTTATGATTCTAACTTAAAACTATATGGGTAAAAAATCACTTATGACAAGAAAATGTTGATTGTCAGGCTTTCTGGGGAGTTGTTCGAGGTATACTCCCATGTAGAAAACAAAGGCAGGACTGTTTTCTCTTGACAAATCACCCAGAAAGATTTCACTCCTTTACATTTAAATTATTTATTATTGCTGTAATGATGTTTCGACACAAGATAGCTTTCGTATACTTTCTGTAAAAGAAAATATCCAATTTTAACTTTAATCATACAAGATTGAGTCAGGAAACTACCATAACACCTGCGTTTAAAAACCACCAAAGCCTCAATGTCATGTTGTGAAAGTGAGAAGTGCTAGCTCGAGTGTCAGTGCAATCAAAACCTAGTTCAAAATTGTGAGGCATGATTATAGATGTTATAATGTTATAGCGCAGCATGGATGTTGTGTAACCATTGCACCTGAAAACTCCAAACAATATCTCGCTCATTGAATGCCTTTCAAGGGGAATTGCTATACATTTGAGACTAACAAACTGTTATTAATTAATTAACAAATAGAGTACTGACTAATAAATAATAGACTAAACTGACTAACAAATTGAGGTAAATTAACAGTGATAGATAATTTGTCACAATTGCTATTGTGTCTATTAATTTTTTTAATAGATTTAAAAGTGCCACAATTCAAGAAATTAAATCCATGCCTCGATACATAGTTTAATCTCTACGCCACTAGTTAAGCTAACATTCAATAGAATTCTGCGATTATTAACTTTTTTCAAACATTGCTGATTAAAAGTTATTTAAAAACAATATGTTATTCCTGCACAACAACAATTAGTTTGAAAGCAGAAGTACCAAGGTACCATCTCGCATGTACATAAACATTATTTTAATCTCAAAAATGACTGTAAAAATTATTAAATAAGGATTCTATACTACAGTGAATATGCAAAAAAAAACAAAACATTTGTTTTAAAAATTAATATTCTAAAGAGTGAGGGGGTCTAAGCCTTATTTTTATTCACCATTAATTCCCCCACACCAGCTATTGCATTTAAAATTCAACCCTGTGCTACAGTATCCACTGGTTCAAATGTGTTACATGGTGGCAAAGATAATTCGCCAATCCTAGGAAACTGGTAAGATTTGCAAAGATAAAACATGTGATCATCAAAACTTACCGACATCCAATGCTGAACTTGTCGGTGCGAAAAGTCGAATCGAGACTTGTACTTTTGTATAAACTGCTAAACCAAAGGGTGAATTATCTCCGAGAAGATTTATTGAAACTCCTTCTCAGGAGCAAAGCACCATTTAGTAAATAAACTGTGTAGAACCTAATAGCAAAAATCAGAAAAGACACATTTTACCAAGACTGTAATAATTTATCTGCTAGGAGAGCAGTCAATATTATATACATAAGGAATATAGGTGTTTTTTTTATTTCAGAAAAAAATATTTTTAAATTGCTTATGTTGTTTTCATTAATCGGTACTCTTCTATAAGCCGGGTACCAGATAAAAACCACCAAACTGCAGCAATAACTCATTCACACTAACAACCTTTAATCATTCATAGTTCCTTAAACAATGTAAACATTAAGGCCCGGCGACACATTTACGCTTCATGTAAACAATCACACTTGGCTCTAACTGGTGGTCGGCTACCAGAAGCGTACTTATTAATCCTTTCCACTCTTACAACAAAACAGATTCACATTTATTTTTTCTATATTTCCCAAAGAAAACAGCTTCTAATAGAGTAAAAATCATCATAAATAACTTTTCATCTGTCGACAGTTAACTTAAAAATCTCATTGTAGCAAATTTGTAAGAAAAAAACACACCCTCATCAAATTCATTTAGAAAAAAACTTTTTTATTTTAGAATAATACTTTTGTTAAACAATTGATGTTTGCAATAAAATAATTTTTGCCGGCATATGCATTAGTGAAGCGGCATATATTGGTTTTTGTAACTATTCTTTTTCATTAAAATGAGCCGAGTTTATTAAATCAAATTATAACTATACACATGGCTTTCAATGACAGATTGCACCAATATTTTTAAATAGAGTTTATGGTTAGCATAGCTAATGTGGCCATTCGACTACTCAAATAGAAAAAGTGGATTTCCGAGAAAGTATGCTTTAAGCGAACAACCTACATGTACATTTTCTCACAGTAACTTATTTTCCTTGAAAACCTTGTCTTACTTATCGGTTAGGTTTAACACGATTTCACTAATAATTATACCATTAAAATATTCAGGTACAGATGCATTATGAAACCAGGTAATTTGACCCACATTTTGAGACAAAAGTATATGGTCAAACACTACTAATTGTAATTATAAAACTCGTTAGAAAATGAAAATGTGGAAGGGTGACAATCTAAAACTATTCACTTTTCAAAAAGTAAATTTATTAAACATAGTTGTCTAAAGTGCCCTGTAATGATATTTACTTCATTTTAGCTAAAGAAAGTACTTAGTAAGTTAAAATGCCATCTTCGAAATGTAAGAGTTTTCAAAGTCGTTTTTGGTTTTGACCATCATGGTAAAATATAAAATATTTTTGACTTAAAAATTCGATAAAATATAAAGGGTTACCCTATACTACACTTTTAGTCAAGTCTTTTTTTAGCTTAACACTATTGGTAAGATCAAGTAAATTAAAGCTTGAATGCTTTTTACTTGCAGAAATAGTGAGTGACTAGTAAGTCGTCTATATTCAATAAATTTAGAAAAACATGACATTTACCTTTTGCTCAGGACTCATTCTTTACTGTTTAATCTGTTAACATACCATACCACTGGTTTTGACAGATTAAACATTTGTAAAATGTGTACTGTGACTGTCAAACAGATTGGATTTGTCCAGCAAAAAAATCTCCATTGCATTAAGGATAAATGTTGTGTAAAAATTGAACGATCAAAGTAATAACAAGCTCCATTTTGTTTAAACCTAATGTCAACTTAAACTACACAACTAGCACACAGGGTATGGAATATGTCCCTTCACATCGCTCACATAAAAGTACACAAATACAAAAAGGACGATCAAATTCAGACTCTTGACTTATCAAAATAAAATTTAACGACATGAATCATCATCATCATAAAAAAAAAAGAAAAAGGGTAGGGTACAAAGTTATGGAAATGTTTGAACAATAAATTGCTACAACTTTACTTGATAGAGACGAAATAATAGAGGATACAAAATAAATTGTTCTTACGATAAAATTTAAAGTGTACGTTTTTGTTATCGAACACAACATTTTATTATATACATAGTCGAAACGCACAAATATGCACTATAGGACCCTAAGGATTTTTTTTTGCTTAAAAATTAAATACTTTCAAATGGAAACCCTTTAATTCCTTCTTTTCAAAGAGAATTGGATCAATCGTAACAAGGAATTTTCTGTATTTCTAATATATTTACTAAATAAAATATCTCGCTAGCTAAACTATTCACTTCATCAATGAATAATAATGAATTACTCAAGTTACAAATAAAATATTACGAAAAGAATATTTACCCTGTTTTTCCCAAATTTGCTTCAAGAAATTATGAGAACTTGCAAATCTGTTATAGTATTTCATTCGACATTCTATTTAAAAAAAATAACCCCGGGTAATTCGCAAAGAACCAATCAAAAATCATTTCTTCCGAGATTCCGACAGTAGTTTGGCTACTCGCCTACTCCATACTAGCCGAGTAGTATTCCGTAAAGTCGAATAGCCCGTCAAACGGAATTTTGAGATCAGAATCGCAAAAAGTCGAAATGTCTCCAACTATCCTCGATTACGCCTTTTATTCCGACTCGCCCTGACATCAGAATCAGGCCCTATGCCACAACCTATAAAGAGTACATATATTTTAATTGATCTATATAGTTACTTTTCATATTTTAATCTTGTATTCTTATTTAAAGTTTTGATATTTCCATAATTTGTTATTATTTAATAACCCATTCTCTCTAATGTCTATCACCACTAGACAAGTGAAAATTTCTAATTAGGTGATACAGTGGTTTTAATGGCCCAATGATATAGTATATGCAAGAAGCCTAAAATTTAAGTCACAATTTTCATGATAAGGTATTGAGATTGACTTATGCACAAACCCGTAAATAAAATTCTCCCTGCTTTCTGAAAATGCATTACTAAATGCCACAAATTGAGCAAATAGTTGTGGGGAGAAAAATAATTGAAGTTGTTTAATTGTGCATTTTCCAATTCAATTGCAATGTGAGACATCTCCTCAACTTTGTAGATATCTGGGAATTTCTTTATTACTTTCGACTAATTAACAACTTATTAACTGTTTATCTTCTAGCTGCAAAGAAAAGTGCTATTTTTGGCTAATATCTTGTTTGCCTGTTCAAATATCTCGCAACATGCATTTTTCAATGCCTAGGCATTCTACAGAATGCCTCATTTCACACTTTACCGGTAACATATATATAAGTATATAAGAAAAGAATTTAAATTTTCTTTTAATGGCACCATGGTTGAAGATGAGAAGGGAGATAAGATACGCCTGAACAAATCAGTTATTAAGTTGTAAATATCCATCAATAAACCCACCCCATAAAAATTCATTATTTATGTCCATTAGAGTAGTCCTTATTTTTCAAACTTCTTTTTTCTCACCCCCCTCACCCACATTTTTCCTCTTTGGCTTTAAAAATATTACTATGACCAATTTTTTTAAAATTAAAAGTGATTAACCTGTAGAGCAACAAGTTTGAAGTTGATATCCTGAGGCCACATTTTACTCTATTGCACTGTGTCGCTGACCCTGTCACTAGTACGTCATGTAAACACGGTCAGCTATCAAGTAATTAGAAATTATTGTAGAATGGAATAACTTTACTCAGAAAATGGTTTTTAAGAGGCTCTCTCTTGAAGGAAGGAGGCAGAAATGTAGGAGCGCACTCTCTCGCCCTCCCATATTTAATTTAGTGTTGATTTTAATTTGAAGTTGTCGTTATTCTTTGGATAAAATATGGTGAGTAGTTTAAAATATAATACCTGTTACATTTATTTAATTGGTAAAGTTCATCAGCTGACTATCTGAGAACGTCTTATTCAAATTAATCACACCTAGAATGTTTAATATTTTGATATTCCCATAGCTTTTATTGCTAACTGATTGATTTCACATGGAACAACTAGCTAAAAAAGAAATATTGCACTTCCGTTGTAAAGTCATTACATAAGGTGTGGGTGCTTAAGAGTGAACTAGCTAAAGTCACAAGCAGTCCAAACATCAAGCATTAAACACTAAGGATAAAATAGAACTATTTCCAAAAGAAAAAATTTCAGGATGCAAAAACATATTTACATGAGGCTTCCAATAACCAAGAAATTGAAGAAATTGTTATTTTTTTTAAAGAACAAGAGCAAAGAAAATAGGGATAAATGTTAACTCAAAAATAAAACCAAATGAAGCCACAAACCACTGGGAGACCTTGCTACGTGGTATTTTCCCTCTCGTTCTAAAATACTACACTTTCAAAGCTTATATAGATTATAGATAAATTATAGAAAACCTCACATGCGAGTTTTCTTATGCACCAATTGTGTCAGTGAGTTATCTCTGATTAAAATCACCTTATTGGTTTATAGTAGAGTTTTTTTTTTAAACCAGTGCCAACACCTTTGTGCTTAAAGATGGTCATGATTTTGTATTTGTAATATTTTAAAATACATTATTTGTGACATACATCACTATTGCTGGGGTAATAAAAAAAATGATTTAAAAGTGAGACACATATTTGTAAATTTTAATCTTGTCCTAAATGAAATACCAAAATAGATTTTTATAAAGAATAAAAATCTGCACATATGATAATCTTGCATAAATAAACCATTTGATAATTTTAATGTATTCATCATTTTAGATTAGAAAATTGTCTAGTTTGTATAAGTCAATTGCTTGAATCTGTTTAAGAAACTTAAAATCGGATTTTTAAATGTAATGCCCACTTTTTTGAAAACAAAAATTTCTTATAAACATGTCAAACATAAATTTAAAAAAAATCTCCATGTAGTAAATTATACTAGAAAAAGGACTAAAGTTAATAAAAAACATAGAAATGTCTCTCTTGATAAAAATCAAAACATAAACAAGTACGTTTTGCGACTTATGGACGGTCGCTGCAAACATTATGCTAAAATGTCTTTAACAATACCAATTTTTTTTTTGTATTAACATTAGATTTCCTTTATTTGTTATATCGTATTAATATTTTGCAACTTTCTATTTTATTTAAGGGAATATAAATTTTGGACCATTTTTTTTTTTTTTTTTTGTTTAAACTATTTTGTTCATTTTTTCCAATTCTGTATTCATTTTTAGCTCTTTCAATATTTTTGTCATCTTTTCAACAACTTCAGGCTTCAGGCTCGTTGCTGCAGGTGTTAATATTAATTTATTGGAATGAAATTTGGCACACTGTCAAAATAAGTCAAAAAGAAAAAAATGTATTGATGAGAGTTAAAATCAGATTAAATTAAATTTTTTACCCCCTATAAGGACCACTTTAATGTCCATGAGTGATAATAATATAAAATCCACCCAGTGTTTAAATTTGATTGAGTTAGAGGAATATAAATACTAATAGAAGAATTTTTGGGGTTTGTTAACTTAAATATCAAACTCGTATAATTATACAAGATTAATATTCCAAGTCAAAAATAATAACCAACCTGCTTATTTATTTTCTTATAATGGCATTAAAAGCTTCTTATTTAATTTTTTTAGCTAAATTTTAACTTCCTATTTATATATTTTTTATGATTACAAAAACTTTCACTTTTATGCTTCAAACCTCTTTTTGGAAAATTTTTGTTTATAAAAAATGAAAATTGCTACTTACCTAAACCATCATAAGTGGCTGAAACCACAGCTTGAGTTGTAGCTTCAGTTCCAAATTTAGAACTTTTCTTGGCATAAGAAACCATAGCTGTATAGAAGAGTCCATATGCCAATCCGTGTAGCCACTCAACAGGAAGCACCAGCCATGGGTTGTATATTATGCTGTAGGTTACAAATCGAAGGAAATATGCCAGAAATGCAAGTGATAAAATCATTGTAAAACCTAGTTTTTTCTCCAAATAACTTGAAAAAAACATGAAAGGGAGTTCTCCTCCAAAACACTGCGTTGCTTGAACAAGTCCGCATAGGAGTTCAGATCCACCGAGTGCTGTGACAAACCAAATTAGGTAGAACCATGTAACGCCCATCCCTACTCCAGATATTATAACTCCAAACTCAAAGAATAAGATTTCTTTCGATTTTATTACTTTTCCTATGTCCATCTTAATATTTGTACTAAATTGGGGCTTGGACATCTCCACTTTGTGGATATTAAATATGAGAAAAATTGATAGGACAATGAAAACAATGCTTGATGCATAGTAGCTATTCGTGTAATCATTTAGGTAACCACCAATGGAAGCAAACAAGCCCCATCCGATTGCTCCCCACAAACGCTGATGGCCAAAATCTGCTCCTGTCTTCTGTATGCTCTCGTAGCAGGCTGTGTCTGAAAGAGTCAGCACAGTATTGCCTGCTACATCTATTATAATGAAAGCTGCTGCTGCAAACATCCAATATTCAGATGTCTTAAAATCACTCCAAATGCTGTGGTTGTTTGTTGTGGACATATAGTTAGTCGTTGCATACAATACATGTTTGTTTGTTGTGTTATTGATTTGCAGCATGCTGTTGCATAATCTAGATTCATTTGTTATGATGCTAAATCCAGTTTTGGTTGTTGATCCTTCGAAAATCGTTGGAGTACATTTGGTGGGATTGTTAGTTTTATTAAAATGTTCAGTTTCATGAGGAATGGGTGGTACAGTACCCAAAAAAAAACAAAAAACAGAACGATGGCTATATCTTCGGTTCTAATTATCGTAGAATCTTACGGTTTGCACCAAAATGTTTTGCTTACGATTTTCTATATATCTGATGCAATTTTTTTTCTTGAGGGACCGTATACTAAGTAAAAGTAACACTATCTTCGAAAATTTCAATGCGAACCCCTATTTTTTATCATTTCATTCGATTCAGAATACATCATTTACCCTTAATACCAAATTTCAATGCATTATGTTGAAAAACACGTCACTTATGAGCGAAAATATTTCGACCATTTTTTGACCGATCTTCAGGGAGAATTTCCATAAAACGAAAGATATTTTTAAGGTTCTTCACAGCGGGAGAAATAGAACTGTTAATGTGGCGCGTTTCACGAAGATTAAAAAATACAAGTATTAGTCTAAAATTGCATAGAAAGTACTTGGATTTATAGTGTCATGTTTAAGATTAATACAAAAATAGCAAGTAAACACAAAAGTAACATAATTTATTTACAACATTAAAGATGTGCATTCTTCACACGAAATAAATAAAATATCGAAAACTGTAATTGCAGAAATATAACGAATACTACTGATAATTAGAAAATTAATAAATATTAAATGTAGGTATTAGTAAACAGTATTTAGCAAAGCATGAATATTTTACAGAAATATTTCACTATATACACAAATGTAACTAGATCGTTGAAATTATTTATAAAATGAAAAAGTCACATGATTCAGTAAAATTTTTAAAGGATAACTTTTTGTAATTGCTTAAAAAATGTTGTTTTAAATAAGTGGAATTTAAGAAAGCAAATTAAAAAAAAAATTGATAGTTTACAGAAAAAATAATTAATAATTTAAAAAACTAAAAAACACGCTTTAATAGAAAATCAAACTAAAAAGTAGAAAATAATCAATAGATTAAAAAACTAAGAAACACGCTTTAATAGAAAAGTGAACTAAAAAGTAGAAGATAATTTTAAATAAGTTTGAAATAAGAATAGAGTGATTAACAAGAAATATTTATTTTATCGTAAAAAAGCGTGGGGTGCTTTTTAAGATATTTTCATAATGGTTTTACTTTTACCAATATCTGTCATTAAATAATTACAAAAATTGACATCAAGCACCCCACGCTTTTTTACGATAAAATAAATATTTCTTGTTAATCACTCTATTCTTATTTAAAACTATCTTCTACTTTTTAGTTCACTTTCCTATTAAAGCGTGTTTCTTAGTTTTTAAACTATTGGTTATACGATAATTGAACGTTATGCGATTTTCCACACCTCTAGTTTACCTTGAATTAATCTTTGATAGCTTTCAAAAGTCGTCTACTATACGGTCCCTTAAAGTGAGCGTTTTTTACATTTTCTCTAAAAAATCGAGAACTAACAGTCAAAATGGAAAGAAAAAAATTATGGGGGGGGGGGTTAGACCATGTTAAATCTAATGAAAGCAAAAAAAATATGTTTCTATTCAAAAAAAATTTAATTGCTTTATTAATTAATAATTAATTATTAAAAAAGAAATTGATTCAAAAGCTGATTGCTATTTATGTTTGGCCATTTACAAACTACCTTTTGAAAAAAAAATTACTGAAATATATTAATTATTTAAGTATTTATGGCCAAAAAACCAACTTTTTTTTTTAACATTAATTTATCATTTTCTTTTTATCATTTAAATTACAAACCATTCATTAGAAAATTACGAATTTTTGTATTTCGCATTCTTTTTTAATGCTGAATCCAAATATGGAATAATATTATGAGGTTGCTATTGAACTTTTTAAAGTTTGGTTCTGTTTTAATATGTAGATGACCCCTCATGATAAAAAAAAAAACCTACATACAATTATTAAAAACCTTTCACGATTTACAACGGTACCTTTTGTTTGTTATTTCAACAATTAGAACAAAAGATATAGCCATCGTTCTGTTTTTTTTTTTTTTTTTGGGGGTACTGTACAAGCAGGCAGGCTCGGCCTGGCCCACCGGGATACCGGGACATATCCCGTTGCGCCCTCTCCAGAACCTTGGCACGGCGCCCTCCGAGAACAGTGGAACAAATTTCAAATAAATATAGATTTTAAATTTAAATAATTAAGTTTTTGATTTTAAAGGGAGTTAATCTGTATCTTTGAAGAGGAACTAACTTACACGATTTATTTATTTTAAACTACACAAGCGCGGTTATCAAGAAACCACTAAATGTGTGGAGGTATCCACAGTCGAGGAAAAGGTGACGCTTTTGGCTCCTCCCACTGGTAACACCGTGGACCACCTTGACTTGGACAACCTCGCTCCGCTCCCGCTCTTCCAAACCCGCGAGCGCGAGTAAATTTGTTGTTGACTCTGTGAATGCTCTTTGAAAAACGTGGTGGAAATTCCAACGTGGTTATTTTCTTTTAAGGAAATTTATTTAGTGCTTGCTTTCTTGTGATTTATCACTCTTATTTGTGAGTTTTCCGTTACTATATGAATTTAAAGTGTACCTATTTATATAGGTTATTTACATTTTTGTGGACTTTTACAGCGTATCCTTACTTTGTTGTTTACTTGCGTTTCAAAATTGCTTGAGTTTTTCTTTTGTACATTTTATTTGCTTTATAATTTTATCTTTTTTATAATTGTATTTTGTGTCTCATTTTTCTAAAGTGCATAGTAATGTTCCGATTGCTTCCCATCAATCAAACAAAGATAAACATTATACAAGTCTGTAAAGAGTGTCCCATAATTGACCACTGCTATTATAAAGGCAATGAAGTAATTTGTCAAACATTATGCAGTCATGTATATAATTGTGCATGTCCTTCCAAAAACAATTTATGCAAACACATTCACAAAGTTCATTCTATGTTAATTCGAAAAAATCAAGTAACCTCTGTAAGTAATTTACATGCTACAACGTTGTAGGAAGAAATGGATAATAATAACACTCAAACAAGTTTTCATTCTGATAAACATGTTGATGCAACTTGTATTCCATGTACAAATGAACTAAGATCAGCCAAATGCGATACAATATGTGAAGAACTATCAAACTTAGTCCAAAGTAAACAGTTACTGGAGTTTGTGCTAATAAATGTACTCAAGATATTAAATTAATTAGTTTCAAGTTGCAAAGGTACTTTAAGTATAAAAAGTATTACAATTTCTTCAAATGGCATTCTTCATTCCTAGTTGGCACCTAATCAAATGCTTACGCGTCAAATTAAATTGATTTTTTTAAAAAGCAAACAAAAGAAAACTGAAAACAAAAACCTTAAATTCCAAAAAAGTACAGCTTAAAAAGATGTTTTAGTTCAGAAAACATTGATGATGCTTATTATTGTGGTTTGCCTCCACTCAAACTATTTAAATCTTCAAGTGATGTAATTCAATCTCCCTTCTCATATACTATAGAAGACGTTTCTAGGTCTTTTTCTGTTAGTTTAAGAGAAATAGAATGTCAATAAAATATAGACATTTATTAGTATGAGTTACATTTCCCTTAAATCTCTTGATAATTCTATAGATGATAACTTAAAAATGCTTAACTCCCCAATTTGTTAAAGGATGGCTGTATGATGAAATTGTTGATTCTTTTATACTCTTGTTGTGCAACGATAACTGTGAATTTTCATGCATTACATCAAGTTTTTCTTTGGTTATGTGTTTAGGAAACAACTGTGCGATTTTGATCTTGCAACACCAGTTATATTTTTTCCTGTTTGCTTCACTGATCATTGGGTTTTAATAGTTTTAAATAAGGTAAATAAAGTTATTAAACTATGACCCAAAGCCTAACAACAATTACCAGGGGTATTTTAATCATTTTAAAAGTTCTTTGGCAAAAATGGGCATAAAGAATTTACATGAATGGACCATAACTTCACCTCATATAGTTCAGCAAGATTATATAATTTGTGGTGTGTATGTTATTATGTACATCAAATAATGCATGGATGTAATTTATCCAAGTCCTTCAATCCACACACGTTTAGGTCATATATGTATTATGCTTTGCTGAGTGCAGTTCCGTTGAAGTTTAGTAATGATGAAAATTACATTTGTTCTGATAACATTCAACATGAAGTTTCTCAATCCAATGTAACCCAACCAAAATAGCTCTATAGTTTCTCAATTCAGAAAAATAAATGAAGATAATGTCTCGAATCATGTAATCACCATAAATGGTATCACAATTACTCAATATATGCTTAAATCTGTAGATCCTTTCCCTACTTCTAATGAAGAGAGAATTTTAAAATTAGCTTCCCCTTGCTTTAAAAAGGGTTAGTTGTATAATTCAGTAATTGATGTATTTATTTATAATATAATTAAGCACAATTCAAGCATAAATCTATGAATTCTGTACTTTCATTAGAACAAATTTGCTTATAAAAATCTGGGAAATGATCTAAAAGAAATTGAGCTTTTATTAATTCCTATTAAGATAAATTCTCATTAGGTGTTGCTACTTGCTTACATTAAAAAGTGTGAATTTCAATTTTTTGATCCATTGAGTAAGCAGATTACTAGAGATTTCATGAGTATTATAAGTAAGTGTGTTTTGTTTCTAAATGATTTGTTAGGCATTTCATCTAAGTGGTCAGTTAATTGTCCTCGGCATGTTCAACAAACAGATAATTTTAATTGTGGTCTGTTTATATGTTATTATGCTGAACAAATAATTAAAAACGCCTCATTAACCAAAGAATTTAATACTTATCGTTTTAGGGAATATGTGTATAAAAACATAGTGGGTTTGTCGTGATGAAAATGTTTTATGTATGTGTTAGTAATTTACACCTATGTTAATTAAGTAAGTACATTTTTAAAGCAAGTAAGTACATTATGTAGTAATGGTTATATTGCATAAGTCTTGCAGGGAAGAGGCTGGCACCTGAGTTAAAAACTAAACCCCTGTTCAGTCATACTTATGCAATAAGATTACCCGCAGGTGTCAGCCAATAATGCCGTCAAAAGCCTAATCCAAAATATTAATATGCATAATTAAAGTTTTTTAGTGTGACTCCTTTAAATAGATATTTCATTTTTAAAATAATTTTAACAGCAACATTGTACTTGCTCACCATTTCAACATTAAAGATTAATTTAATTAAATTATTATTTTAATTTTATTCGATGTTAAAAGCTCTCCTGTAATTTTTTTTATCAGAATGTGTTCTCATTTCTCTTGATAGAATCATCACTTGAATTAATTGATAACACCACACAAAAATTAGAAATAAAATGAAGCTACTTTATTGTGTCAAATTACTTATGTTTGTTTTATTTATTCAACAGCGTAAAAGAAGCTTAATCAAGGACCATTTCTAGATATCTGGATCACCATTTAGAGAGAACATGTGTATTATTGATACGCATATGCATACATTACAAGAGTTTGAATTTTGTGTACATTGTTTTTTATTTTAAATAATAAAATTCTTAAATAAAAGATGCTTTGTGATTATATTCATTAGCGTATGCTATAAACTTCATAATTATTTTTGTAATGTGCAAATTATATAGCTCAATATTACCAGTTGTTGCCTATTATTTAGTGTGTAACAAATATATTCAGACCACCTCTTACTGGTTAATTAAAACCATCAAACATAAGAGCACTGGAAACTCTTATCAAATTCAGCATGGTAAATTGACTCCTTAAACAAATAGTAATATATTTTCTAAAATTTATTATTATTTCTATAATATATTATCAATAGTTCCAAAGTTTTTTTAAACAAGCTCCAAATATTGTACACTTGTGAAATTCAAAAGATGATTTTTTTTACTTTTATAGTAAGTTACATTGATTTAGGTTAACAAAAAATTATGTTCTCCTTAAATTGATTGGAAAATTTCCAAAAGAAAACAATATGCATTTATTGGCAAACAAAATATTCATTTCAATTTAGTAGAATGTGGTTATACAGGAAATCAGAAAAAGCTGCATTTCTTAAAATTGATTCTTTATTCATTTTTTTTTTTTTTTTTTGCCCGATTGATATGGATGAACAATTTTAACTCCTTACCTTTAAAACATTCACTCCTATGAGAAAATTTTTATCATGGAATATTTGGATATAAATTCTAATCACCAATAGGGGAAATACTTATTAATTTAATGGGATATAAGATGCAAATTTTTAAAGGAATTTTGAGATTTCTGGGAGCATAATAATTATTGTAGTTAGAAAAACAACTTTTAGAGACTATTTTTATTTTAAAAATATCTGTATTCTGATTGTTTTAATTTTTTTTCATATAAAACAGAATATTTTTTTTTCCAATTTATATTTTGATTATCACACACTTTCAGTATATTTTTAGAGTTTAAATCCAAAATTTCAAATAGTAAGGCCCATAAGTTTTTTCAAAAGTCATCTTCACTTTCTAAAAGTAATTTAAATCACGAAAAGTATTTATGAAAATTTCGTGCGTTTATAACAAACTGTTCTAGAGTTATATCGATTCAAAGTTCGCAAGATGATGAAAATATTACTAAGAAAAACACACTTAAAAGTTGGCAATTATTGAATAGTAAGAGTTTAATGCAGGTTGAGTTAAAATTTTAATTTCATTGAACTCGAAAATATCAATATGTTTTGGAAAAATAATTTTTTATAACATTTTGTTACCCAATGGTGGGGGAGGGGAACAACTTAATTAACATTTTCCCAGGCAAATGTGAATTAAAGTTACAAAATCCTCAATTAAATAAAAAAAATGTATATATGGCCCTCTGCCTCTTAAAGAGCTTGCCCCTACACATAGGGAGCTGGTATGATTGGACTTAAGAGAGAATACAGGATATCCTATATTTACTATGTTCTAAGCTGGAATTCTATATTTAGTAGATTTTTAACTCATTAGTGTTCATGGATACTTATAATAAATGTTCTGATACACAAGATCCGAAAAATGCTCAGTATATTTTATTTTTTCCATTACATGCCTGGGTTAAAATTGAAAAATTATAGAACTAAACTTCGAAAGAGGAAGGGATAGGTGATTGATCACTGAGATTCTAACTAAATTAGGACTCTGGCTATAATAGATTCTCAAAGCACATGTAAGCGATCACATTTATTGGTATTTTAAATTTGTAGTACATATAACCATATTTGCATATGCATATTTTCTTTCATATACGTAGAGAAACTAAACTAAAGAACGTTATTTTTCTTGCTGAATACCCGAGCTTCCGCCACGAAATTGAAACTATTTTCAGCTTTATGGAAAGTAGACATTAAAATATTCCATAAGTGGAATGTTTTTATCTCTTTATCTGCAATTCCATTTTTGTCTTATGTACAGCTATGGAAACGTATACTAATATTTTCAGCTCACAACTGATTATTAGATTTGAAGTAGGGCTTTGGGATAGTAAAAATTTGCAATATTTTATTCTATAGCTGTTCCAATTGAAGTTAGTTGAAATTGTAATTGTTTAGTGTCGCTTTTTATGGCTTTAAGAATGTGTGTACGGGTTTTCAGAGTGAATTCTAATTAAATTGAGACTCTGGCTATAATCTATTATAGCCAGAGTCTAAATTTAAAAGCATATGTAAGCGTTCTCAAAAGCATATGTAAGCGATCACATTTATTGGTATTTTCATTTTTAATTTGCAGTACATATATAACCATATTTAATGGGAAGTAGGAAATTGGTGTTTTAAGATATTAAAACCTTTAAAATAAGTTACTTGAGATTGGAATGGCTTTATCATTATCTGTTTTACTTTTGTGTTAGCATTTGTTCTAAGTTTTAAAGTTTTGGTTGTCTGAGAATTGGAGAAAAGTAGTGATAAGTGAATTAGGGCTTTAACAGGACCAGTAGAATATTCAATTCTTAGCTCCGACACTATGTACTGCTGTAAAAAAAAATAACCACTATAGTGATTGCAGTAGATATGCTCTGCGACAAATGAAGAGCATATTGGTAGGAAATTCCAGTCTTTTATTATTAAAAAAGCAAATATGAGCAGATCTCCGTAAAAGACCTCTCAAAAGGCATTCCAGATGTGGTGATTCAGTAAGAGCGAGATGTTGTCACGATGCTTTTTAGCGAAGTATAGCTAAATTTATATTAAAATAGAAGTAATATACATATTTATCAAACCCCATTTTTGTTTAAAATACGTTTCAAGGAGAGAATCCTTTAAACGTATTTTAAACAAAAATTTCCGTTGTTAATTAATTGTCATTTCATTATAAAACACATTTTAAAGCACAAAAAAACAGATTCCAAACGAAAAATAAAATAATACAATGAAATCATTAACGTGAAATTCCTGAAATTTAAAGGAAAATATCTATCTATCTTGAAGATGAATTGCCCATCTATATCCAGGCCTTTAGATATCTATCCCAGCCCTTTAATGTAGGGGGTCCACCACCACTTTGACGAGGTTGTCCAAAGCGAGGTGGTCCTCATCGGTTACCAGTTGGGAGGAGCTAAACGTCCCCTTTTCCTTCACTGTCGATCGCTCAAATGTGTGAGCTGGGAGAGGAGTTAGATAGGCCTAAAGCAACACTTCCTAAGCAAAAGCAACACTTCCACTTCCCGCGTGGGATTGCCACGGGCGATGCAACCGTCCCACTGTGTGCAAAACCGTGCTTTCTTTTCTTGTGTTATCGACTAGACTGGCGACACTTGCAAATTTTTTTTGGGGGGGGGGGGGGGGAAGGGGGGTGGCATACAAAGAGAAGAGTCGTCGTATGAGTTCTATTTAGAGAGAGGAGCAGAAAAGCGGGAGCTACTTTTATTGGAACCAAGACCGAAAAAGAAAGAAAGAAAGAAAGAAAGAAAGAAAGAAAGAAAGAAAGAAAGAAAGAAAGAAAGAAAGAAAGAAAGAAAGAAAGAAAGAAAGAAAGAAAGAAAGAAAGAAAGAAAGAAAGAAAGAAAGAAAGAAAGAAAGAAAGAAAGAAAGAAAGAAAGAAAGAAAGAAAGAAAGAAAGAAAGAAAGAAAGAAAGAAAGAAAGAAAGAAAGAAAGAAAGAAAGAAAGAAAGAAAGAAAGAAAGAAAGAAAGAAAGAAAGAAAGAAAGAAAGAAAGAAAGAAAGAAAGAAAGAAAGAAAGAAAGAAAGAAAGAAAGAAAGAAAGAAAGAAAGAAAGAAAGAAAGAAAGAAAGAAAGAAAGAAAGAAAGAAAGAAAGAAAGAAAGAAAGAAAGAAAGAAAGAAAGAAAGAAAGAAAGAAAGAAAGAAAGAAAGAAAGAAAGAAAGAAAGAAAGAAAGAAAGAAAGAAAGAAAGAAAGAAAGAAAGAAAGAAAGAAAGAAAGAAAGAAAGAAAGAAAGAAAGAAAGAAAGAAAGAAAGAAAGAAAGAAAGAAAGAAAGAAAGAAAGAAAGAAAGAAAGAAAGAAAGAAAGAAAGAAAGAAAGAAAGAAAGAAAGAAAGAAAGAAAGAAAGAAAGAAAGAAAGAAAGAAAGAAAGAAAGAAAGAAAGAAAGAAAGAAAGAAAGAAAGAAAGAAAGAAAGAAAGAAAGAAAGAAAGAAAGAAAGAAAGAAAGAAAGAAAGAAAGAAAGAAAGAAAGAAAGAAAGAAAGAAAGAAAGAAAGAAAGAAAGAAAAAAGCTTTAGTGACCATTGCTGTTTGGCTTGTTGACAAAATTATTTGGATTTTTACTGAACAAAACGTGTAGTAAACTCCTTCTTAATCTGCAAAATTATTCAGTCGTTGCTTTTCAAACACATAAATTATATAGACCGAATTTTCATGCAGATCATATTATGAGCAAGTAAGTCAATTGTTTGTCAAATTATTATTGCTTGAAGTCCTAAGAAGGACAGATAAAAATAATGTTTTTTGACATGAAAACATTAATTTTCTTTTAATATAATTACATTTATCTCGTCTTTAAATTTTTTCACCTCAATTCCTATGAGATCGTGTAACATAATGCAGATTTCTTGAACAATAAATCATTAAATGCATCAAAAAAGTGTGACGGAAAGAGTGGGAGGGTGACTGTTCCCTTTAGCTCCTTAATCGCCATCCCTGGGTTTATCCGTTAAAAAAAATATTTTAAGTTTAAATTATTTGCCCTTGAAAGGGAAAAAAATCTGTAATAATTTAATGTCAACGTACCGATTGAAATGCTGAGCATAAAGTGTAAACAATACGTTAATCTAAATTATTCTGTTGTAATGTTTAATGTAACATTCACTTTGTATAGTTTAGTTTTTCTCTAATTTTAACTGCAATTTTCTTTTACGATTTATTTTTACACTAAGTTAAACTTCAAACGAAATTTCATCAATTTAAAGTTGAATAACTATACGAAATAATTAAAACAATGTAAATATAAATATTTAAATTATGTTAAACATTAAAATCAGAGGTTTGAATATAAAAATAGCAACGAAAGACGTAAAACAGCAAAATGACAAAGATAAAGTGTCAAAGTAAAATAACCTTGGTAAGATTTAAAAACTAAGACATACAATTAAAATATAATGAAAAGTAAAATCAGTTTGACATAGCGAATGGCAAAACTCAAGGGTTTATTAAATAAAAGTGGATGTCCTAGTTAGGACTTATAACTTTAAAATGCTATGGAGTAAAATTATAGGTAAAACTGTATAAATACATTTATTTGTTTTACAAATAATACAAAACTGTTGACTTTTGGAAGCAGGTATTCAAAAAATTACACAAGGTATTCAGTGCAATGTTTTTTTTTTTTTTTTTTTTTCTTTTTTTTCTTCAATTTTTTTTGTTTTTTTTCATAAAATTTCTTTTAAACTATTTAGGCATTTGTGAATTTAAGAAAAGAACTTTTTTTTAACTTAGGTTCATCGTAGCATAAGAGTTAAAATTTAAAAAAAACATGCGAGTACTCCCATATTCAAACCAAGTTTATAGCTACACTCGTCGATGTTTCTTCAATTAGTATGGATAATGCATAAGCACCTAGTTCTTCTACTGATATATCATCTTTCAACAAGAAAAATCTGTCAGTCAGACGATTTAGTAGATAGTGTACCATAGGAAAAATTGAATTTGACTTAAAATTTTTAAGGTTTGTTCAACAATCCAAAATTTTGAAATTGCAGTATAAAAACTTAAAATTAAGAAAAGGAGGGGGGGGGGGTTCTAAAGAATTTTAGTCAAGTTTCATATATCATTATCGGAACAGAACACGACATATATTGATCAAACGATTTGGTTTTTCTTTTCCCGATGAAATGAAACTGAATATGTAACGTAATTTCCAGCTGCATTTTTTTATAAAAAATTGAGGCTGTTTGGAGTGGGATAAAAGCCAAATAATAATTAAAAAAAACCGGGGAAATGCGTAATGTTACTTTACGCAAATGTAAATTAATACTTTTTTTTTATCAAATAATTACATAATTTTTCTCTCTCAAGCACTACTTGCTTTTCGACGGGAAATGTAGCAAGAAATTGGAAATTACAGACAAAAATTGATATGATGTGTAATATGGTGACACGAAGCGTCTTTTTTATTTTTTAAGACGGATTTTTTTTCGTATTGAGTCATCACTTGGGAAATATTTTTCAGATTAAGAAGACGCTGGGTTAAAAAAATAGTATATCGGAAACCATATTAACTTTATCGGCAGTAAAAAATTTTTTACCTTTGTACATGAGCGTCACATTATAGTAATTTTGTTAACAAAGTGTTTTAAATAATTTTTAAATCAATTTCAGTTATTATAAAAAATAATAAGATTCATATTTAAATCTTGTAGTTATTTCATTTCGGGAGGTCAAAATCACTGAAAATGACAACTTCTCACCTCGCTCTGCGAATTTTTTTACTAATACATTAATTTCTTCATCAGTATCAAAATCAGTTATAACCTTTTGCTATATTTTTCTTTTTTGAGCTATTAATTAAAGTCTGTGGTACACACTATTTTAAGACAATATCAACTATTCATAAAGCTCTTTCATTTCGTAACGATAAACGTATTCTACGTAAAAAGCTAAATGATCATTAAAAATCTGCATCAATTGTAAATTATAAATATATCGTGCTTTAACCCTTTGTTAGTTTGCGTGGTTGACAAATGTCCCCTACAATCAATTTATCAATCTATTGATAAATAGATTGATAGCCCATGACAGTCCATGATCAAAGCATTCGTACAATTTTTTTCAAGTTATTTCAAAAATATTTTTTAATTCTTACTTTATTCTGTTCAATAATGATGTGTTTTTAATTAAAATACCCACTTACATTGATATTTAGTCGTAAATTTAATGGTATGCACGAAAATTTGAATTTGGGGGACATTTGTCCCCCACACGACTAACCGCAATACAAAAGATCGCGCGTCTAACCAAGGGTTAATTTGGAGAAAAAAATATTCATTGTAACATTCTGCTCTCTCTCTCGTTTCTAGAGAGAGATCTCTTGTATCTTTCTTTGTCATCATTATGAGCAATTTGTGTTTTGTATTGTAACTTGGAATTTTATACATAAAAACAAAGGCTTTCACGCAATTCTGTTCATTTCTATACGTCTGGGAATGTGCCACATTGCGGCATCATGGGTAGTCCTAATTAACAGTGATGCCGCAGTGCCTCATTCAAAATGAGTAAGTTTATTCATTGGTGTGGGACAGGGCCGTAGACAGGAAGGGAATCCCCCGGGACCCCCCCTCCCCCCGAAATTGTGTGAAATCTTATTTTACCACTTCCCCTTCTTTTTTATTTGTGTAACTTGTTATGTGTATTTAATTAAATCTTCGACCATACCCCCCCTCCCCCTGAAAAGAAAACCTGACTACAAGCTTGGTGTGAGAAGGAGTAATAAGGCGCCCTTTCGAATGTTGGTCCACCGCCCTCAGAGGTGACCCAGGCCGACCCTGCAAGCAGGAGTGCAAAGAAGGCAATTCCTTGAATCAGGATTAGAACTAGTATAATTGCTTTAAGTCGATTGAAATAGTCTGTTAGCATTCCAAGAATCGGTTTAATTAAGAGAAATTCAACTTGTTCCATACATAATGCTGTTGAAAATGATGATGATGCAACCATAATTTTATTCTTTGCAATAACTGCTATGCAGGATGAAATTACAGCAAAAGCTGTAAGAAAGAGACATTTTTAGTAAAATAAGTCTGTTAATTAAGTGTGTGCACTCTATTTTAAGTAAAAAAGTTTGTATAAACATGCATAAAAAATATATGTTTGGGTCTCATGATTTACTATGGATTTATTTGTATTAAAAACATTGAATCAGTTCTATTTTGGTAGAAAACATTTGAGTTTGTATATATTTTATTTTTTTAAATTACAAAGCATATATGCTACACTACTCACTAGAGGGTTAAGTAGTAGGAAACATCAGCTAAACTCATGGTTCGAAGGTATAATCACCTAGCATGCCGGAGGACTTGAGTTACGTTCCCATAATTGATGGAATGCATTCTGCAATCTCTGTTTTGAAAAACAATTAGACTCAGCAGTGATTGCAACTTATGGGCTTGTGTCGATTATAAGGTAGTCCCCTTTGAAGAACCTCCATGGAAGCATTCTCTTCTTGATATTCCAACTACTCTTAGCAGTCAATCTAACATTTTTATAAAGTTTTAGAACAACACAGTTTTTACATGGCTCTTGCGCCATAAAAAGCCAGTACTATCACACTAAAACATAGTTTTAAATTTATTACAAAATATGGATTGACAGCCAAACCCTAATGAACAACTAAATTATTTTGTTAATGCCTAGACAATCTTCAAGTCTAAAAGGGGGAAAAACAATTTTTGATTATTCTTTTTCTATTTTATACTCAAAATATAGTTATTTGGTTAGTGACACTAGAGGGATAATACTATTCAATTTACAATAATGAACGAATAAAGTATGTTTAAAGTATTAATAAAATCTTTCTTTAAACGCTAAAAAATTCCTTATGCCAGAAAACAGCAAAGGTAGTAGGAATACAATACAAAGTATGCTTTAAACATTTAAATTAAAATAAAATGCAAAATCCCATCAATTTCAAAAGAAATATTTTATCTAAATTAATGCTTCTGTCTTTTTATACTCAACTTGTATATTTGATTTCTATTTAATATATACTTAATTATTTGGTTGTTTGAATGGAATTTTCTTGTGCAAAGACTACAAAGAGGCCATACTTATACCGTAAGAACGTTACAACAGCAATATCTAAAATTATGCCTCATAATTTAATCATTGTCAAATAATGGGGCACCAATACTTTGCTCTCCACATCTACACAACACCAACTAACTAGTATTTAGTGTATGTATTGTGTATTAAGGCTGTCCAACATATTTATAAAGCTGTATTATTTTATAGTATTCATGACATTGTTAGAATTTTAGCTAAGTGACAAAAATCTATTTCTAATTTCAAAGAGTAGGGCATGTTGGATATATGGCCTACTTACGCAATCTAAATCTCATCTGTAGGATCTTAAACTCAAAATAAGCCAAGTAAAAAAAAATGTACAAGCTTTTATCCTAATCTGATGGCAGGGATGCAGAATGTATGTCTGCTAGCATACATGATGTCTGCCGACCAAACGGTATAGTGGTTAGCGTGCTAGCTTCTAGACCACGAGGTTGCGGGTTCGAGTCCCGTGTTAGGCATGGGTGTTTGTAAATGTATGTTGGCTTGTCTAATGACGAATGTTTCGGCGCATTATAGCCCTTGTGTTGCTGACTGCGACAGATAATCTGAAAACAACCAACCAACCATACATGAAGTCTCTTGATCAAACCACCACAGTGTGTGACAGTCTCGTTTAGATTTTTGTACTGCCTAATGAATTTTACAGGTTTTCTTCATTTGAGATGCAAATGTGGGGTGGTATGTCTTTGAAAGACCTCCCGGAAACTGTTCCCTCTTCACACAAATCTTGCTCTAAATGAAATTTTAGCGGAATATAACCCTAGTGTAGCTCTTTGCCTGACAATTACCAATGCAACTAGCTCAACTAATCTGGTCGAAAACAAAATTGACATTTCATGATTTTATTTGTTACATTAATAAAAGAAAATCAGACTCCCCCCCCCCCCCCATTCAACTACAATTATCATCTCATTTTTTCTTTAAAAACAGCTTCTCTCTTAACGACACTCAAATAGTAATTAATTAATTATATAATTAAAATTTGAGCTTTCATTAATAGACGAACTGTTATGAACAAATTTAGATCATGAAAAAAAAGAAGGGAGTTGACATGTGATGAAGGTTTGTTTGACTGAAAATTCAACATTAGTACACAAACTTAAAAGCATGTTGTATAACGAATGTCAATAGCTGGTGGATAAATTTCACAATTTAAGTAAATTTTTAACTTTAAAATATTTAACATTTTGGAAAGCCCTAAAGGTAGGGCTTGTTTTAGCATATGTTGATTGCATTATGATAAATCTTTACTTGTATTCTATCCATCCAGTAAAATATATCGGTAAATTTTTAGTAAAGAGGGCTTATTGCGACTCCAAATTTGACGCTGTGTAAAAATTTAACTTTTCCTCTTGAATAGTGTTTCACCAATATAGTTAATGAGATCTCAGTAATACTAATAAAAATCCTTATACTCTCACCTCCGGTTAAAAGAGTATAATGTATTTTGTAACTGAGGATCTCTCTGTTTATGGACCACCACTTACTCTTTTCCGCTGGCAGGTTAGAGATCTCCATCCTATGTCCGGATCGACTTCAAGGGAGTACAACGCGAACTTAAACAAGCAATGATATGAATGATTTTTGTTTATGCGAAACAATTTATATCTTGGATGACGGCTCAAGCTAACGGTTTGCTCAAATCATTCCACGAAACGGCCGACCAAACGGTATAGTGGTTAGCGTGCTAGCTTCTAGACCGCGAGGTTGCGGGTTCGAGTCCCGTGATAGGCATGGGTGTTTGTAAAAGTATGTTGGCTTGTCTAATGACGAATGTTTCGGCGCATTATAGCCCTTGTGTTGCTGACTGCGACAGATAATCTGAAAACAACCAACCAACCATACATGAAGTCTCTTGATCAAACCACCACAGTGTGTGACAGTCTCGTTTAGATTTTTGTACTGCCTAATGAATTTTACAGGTTTTCTTCATTTGAGATGCAAATGTGGGGTGGTATGTCTTTGAAAGACCTCCCGGAAACTGTTCCCTCTTCACACAAATCTTGCTCTAAATGAAATTTTAGCGGAATATAACCCTAGTGTAGCTCTTTGCCTGACAATTACCAATGCAACTAGCTCAACTAATCTGGTCGAAAACAAAATTGACATTTCATGATTTTATTTGTTACATTAATAAAAGAAAATCAGACTCCCCCCCCCCTCCCCCATTCAACTACAATTATCATCTCATTTTTTCTTTAAAAACAGCTTCTCTCTTAACGACACTCAAATAGTAATTAATTAATTATATAATTAAAATTTGAGCTTTCATTAATAGACGAACTGTTATGAACAAATTTAGATCATGAAAAAAAAGAAGGGAGTTGACATGTGATGAAGGTTTGTTTGACTGAAAATTCAACATTAGTACACAAACTTAAAAGCATGTTGTATAACGAATGTCAATAGCTGGTGGATAAATTTCACAATTTAAGTAAATTTTTAACTTTAAAATATTTAACATTTTGGAAAGCCCTAAAGGTAGGGCTTGTTTTAGCATATGTTGATTGCATTATGATAAATCTTTACTTGTATTCTATCCATCCAGTAAAATATATCGGTAAATTTTTAGTAAAGAGGGCTTATTGCGACTCCAAATTTGACGCTGTGTAAAAATTTAACTTTTCCTCTTGAATAGTGTTTCACCAATATAGTTAATGAGATCTCAGTAATACTAATAAAAATCCTTATACTCTCACCTCCGGTTAAAAGAGTATAATGTATTTTGTAACTGAGGATCTCTCTGTTTATGGACCACCACTTACTCTTTTCCGCTGGCAGGTTAGAGATCTCCATCCTATGTCCGGATCGACTTCAAGGGAGTACAACGCGAACTTAAACAAGCAATGATATGAATGATTTTTGTTTATGCGAAACAATTTATATCTTGGATGACGGCTCAAGCTAACGGTTTGCTCAAATCATTCCACGAAACGGCCGACCAAACGGTATAGTGGTTAGCGTGCTAGCTTCTAGACCGCGAGGTTGCGGGTTCGAGTCCCGTGATAGGCATGGGTGTTTGTAAATGTATGTTGGCTTGTCTAATGACGAATGTTTCGGCGCATTATAGCCCTCGTGTTGCTGACGGCGCCAGATAATCTGAAAACAACCAACCATTCCACGAACCGAAATTCGTTTCGGGACGTCTGCAGACGAAATACTCCAAAAGAAAATAGGATATCAAAACTCACGCCACCGCGTTGTAATAACAAAAACACACCTGGGATGAATTAATTCTTGGAATACTAAGGATAATATCTGGTTAACTCATTTATATTCATTCTTCAAAACTTTTAGCTAGAGTATCTTTTTTGTCAAGATCATAAGTAGACTTTCACAGAAGGGGGAGGGGGGTTGAAAATATATTTTTACCCCTCATCATAAAAATGGAAAAAGTTGGCAAAAACCAACCAGTCAATTGAACTCTGTTTCCTCCTTCCTTTAAGGCGTCTTCTCACTTTAGGCACCTCGAAAATAGGCTATTTTCGCGATTTTTTTCTAGGATTTTTGCAAACAATTATGGGATAAAATGGATCCTATATAATAAACACATCTTTCAAGTACAAGAAATTTTTATTTTTTATTTTTTTGAACAATTATTATAATAAAACAGTAGCATCAAAAAACCCGTGTAGAAATGTAATGTTCGTGGCTTGTTGATGAAATTTCGGAAACTATCTGGCCGATTGTCATGAAATTTGAATGACATATTCTTCATAGTTATGGCTATAGCGCATATCATCAGATTTTTGATATTCGCTAAAATAACAAAATGGCGCACGTTTTTCGAAAAAGTAAAAAAAAAAACGCGTTTTTTTGCAGTTTTTTTGTAAAAAAAAAATACTTCAAATCAAAATTTCAAAAATCTGATGATATGCGCTATAGCCATAACAATGAAGAATATGTCATTCAAATTTCATGACAATCGGCCGGATAGTTTCCGAAATTTCACCAACAAGCCACATTTCTACACGGGTTTTTCGATGCTACTGTTTTATTATAATAATTGTTCAAAAAAATAAAAAAATAATTTTTTCTTGTACTTGAAAGATGTGTTTATTATATCGGATCCATTTTATCCCATAATTGTTTGCAAAAATCCTCGAAAAAAAATCGCGAAAATAGCCTATTTTCGAGGTGCCTAAAGTGAGAAGACGCCTTAATACATGCGACTATTTAAAAAAAATAGAATTTTGATATGAAATATTTAATTCTTCAAACCTTGATGTAAAAAAAACGGGGATTTATAATTCCTTCACATTTATAAAATCTGCGACACAGAAGATATCAGTTTATTGGCCATGGTTGCACCAGTTATGGTATCTCAAGATTCAATTTGAATAAGTTATTTGAAAAACTAAATAAGTAATATGCTAGTAAGTTTGGAAAATTGAAAAAAACTTAACCCGCCGTTTGAATTTCATAAAATGCAAACTTCGAAGCCTTTGATGGTCTTATAAAGTGATCCAATTTTGTTACGCTATCTTTAATGTGGTTCTTTTTTACTCTTATGTATTAATATGTTGAAAACACAATTTTGCAAAATAATATTTATGGGATTTTTTTTTAACCGATTCCATTGGGAGCGCGAGAATTTTTCATCAATATGCGATAAGTGTATAAAAACACTTATGTTATAATCTAATTTATAAAGTCCTCAATTCTTCTTTCTATGGTTTTTAAATTAAGATGTTTTTTACTAATTGCAGGTTTAATGTATTAAATGGTTGTGTAAATAATTGGATAAAATTCTATACTAAATGGTTTGTTTAGTTGAATGTCTTACAATTAAAACAGTCTATTTATTTGAAATGAGTTTAACAAGTGCGCAGCCTGACCATTTAAGATTGCTTAGAGCAATGAATTTTTTGGAAGTTCATCAGAGTTGTATTGTCTATTGCTGACAAAAATAATGAAACTTGATTTGGAAAAGAGAACTCGGCACGGCTCGTGCAACTGGCTGGTCTGGAGATAAATCTTATCTCGTACATCTCTCCAGGGACGTCACGAACGGGGGGGCGTCTCACCCCACCCCCTCCCCCGTCCTTCAAAGTTTTAGAAAGTTGCACAGTCGACAAATTTTCTAAATTTTATCAAGTTCTTTCTGTTTTTAAAGTCGATCCATAATAAAATCGAATTGAATTATAATAATAAAAAAAATGTTGAACAAAAAATATTAAAGATATCGGAATGCAGCGTGCAGTTTGACGAATCGACATTTTTACACTAGATGTCTATTATAGGAGAGTCGGTAACTTTTTTACCGCCTTCATTGATAAACTGCAAACGCAAATGTCAAAGTTTTTAGAAAGGCTGATAGTCGGCAAATTTCCGAAATTTCATCCCTTCTTTTAAAAATACCTAGTGACGGATGTTTTAAAACATATTCAATGGAAAAAAGTACAAATAATTAAAATCATCGTTAGTATTACAATATTGTGATCACAATGCTGCCTAAGTTGACGGTTGGTAATTTTGAATTGGAGTAAGTATATCCTTTTTGACAGGAACATTACAATAATCATTAATATCTTCACTGACATTAGATGATGATATTTGATGTGCTACATTAGATGATATATTTGTGATACGTCAGATAACGCCTCAAAAATCATGATATACACATTAAACGTCATTTAAATAGAGTATGTAATGTAAGTCATATGAATTAAAGGTTTTATACACTATTTCAAAACTCCTAAATTTTTGTTTACGAAAATTTACCTGTATTTTACAAAATTATTGCAATTAATGTCAAGTAAAACTCCATAAATGATGTTATATACAGGGTGGTCATGAAGAAACTTTGCCGATATATGTGTAGCGGTCTCGTGTACAAAAGACAGATACAACACCTAGGCACTAGTAATTACTTATGCCTAATGGTTAGAACCTCTTCAGATCTGATAGTCCCGAATTCGACTCCCCGTTAGCGCACATTGCTACATGTAGACCTCTAGTGGCCCTCGTTCAACAGATCGAGATGAGATTTCAGGTATAGTTATTCAAAGGTACGAGATCGGGATTCTGTGAATTTTCAGCAAAATGGCGCTCACGGTATCAGTTATACTTACAGACACTCGAAATTTTCGAATGGCAACGCCTATTTTTTGTTGTTGTTATTGTTGCAAAATACTCAGTGCATGCGGAAACTCTAAAGAGCGTTGGAACGGTACGTGTATCACAAAAAATGCACGCACAAAAAAATGCTTTATGAATGGCCAACAGAAACATGATCAGGGCAATGGAGGTCGCTCGCCAAATATTCAACTTAGAAAACCGATAAAATTGCCAGTGATGACGCTCATGTGAACTTTGCCCTCTGTCAAATGCAAATTTCCAACGTGCGCCCAGATAGCGTTTTTGTTGGCCGTTCGCAGGGTTTCTTCTTTTTTTCTTTCTTTTTTTCCCGTACATGATGTATAACGCGTCCATTTTTTGTGATACACTACCGTTCCAACTTTCTCTAGGGATTTCGCATGCGCTTAACAATTTGCGACAGGAAAAAGTAGGCGTGCCGTTTGAAAATGTCGAGTGTCTATAACTATAACCATAACCGTGAGCGCCATTTTGCTGAAATTCACAGAATCCCGAGCTCATACCTCTGAATAACTATATCTGAAATCTCATCTCGATCTGTTGAACAGAACGGAAGCTAGAGGCTCATATATCGGCAAAGTTTTTTTATGACCACCCTGTACTTCATATATTGAAAATGCACTCCCAAAATAGTGCATGCCGCATGTAAACTGAAAGGCGATATCGTATTTACTCCAACAAAATAATCGGAAAAGTATTGAAAAGTTTATTATAATACTATCTAAAATTCATAATGTTTCCCGTGCACAAATTGATGTGGCTCGACATTTTCCTGTGCTAGATTTCACCACTTCATACTCTAAACAAACATCGGGAAAAAATTATCTTTCAGATAAACAAGAGTTTTTAATCAAAATGCCTTTAAAAATATTTCAAATTGGATCAATAAATCTCAAATTAGGATCATAACCATTGCATGTGGGTAAGGGAAATGGGGGAGGGTTTTTGGAAATTTCATGTTGACAGTGACTTGCTTTGAAGATCAAATGTGCAAATTGTTCTTCCTCAAGATCGGAATAAAACTGTAGATTTGAATAACTCACCCCCTTTCCAAAAAAAACCACAGGTTTGGATTTTTGAGCTAAAAATTATTATGTGCTTTTTTATAGCTCTGAATATTTTGTCACTAAATTCGAAGTTCAGTTAGTTGCGAATAATTTACCTTTCTGAATATAAAGTATATTATAGTTCGGTTTAATGCTAAAGCAATCCATTTCATTTTTAATCCCGCTTAGAAAAAAAACTAGCATTTTCAAGTTTACTTCTTGAACAAATGATTATTGTTCAAAAAGCGAGTAATATTTGCAGAAATTATTTCTGAAAGACAACACCATATCAATGAAAAATCACAAAAATATCCTTAAATTAAATCCAGCAATTTTGGTAAAAGTATGTTCTCGTAGTAACTACTTTTATGAAGTAAGTTTCTGCATTGAATTGATAACAAAAAATTAAGTTTTACTATTTACATACTTTTCAAGAAAAAGCAAAATCTTTTCTTTTTTAGTTAGGAAAATGTGTTAAAAAGTATTTAAAAATTAAATAATTAGCAAAACGTTTTTAATAATTATTGCCTTTTGCAATGCAATTATATTGTCCATGAGCGCTTACAGGATTATTTGCGGGGAGGTGTAAAGCGACAAAAGTTTTTGTTCAATCCTTGATTTTTCGAAAATGGGAATTAGATGTCCTAATTGGATGTTAGTTAATTAACTGTGCATTAATGTTCTGTTAAAATTGATAAATTAATACCTATATATTTTTTTCTTGTAAATTTTCCCACTTTTTTTCCCACATTACTTTATTTTTCGAAAGGTAGAGGGGATGGAGTGCAAGTGCATGTTTCTTATAAGTCGCTGACATTATATCTATTATAAAAATTGCAGTGCTTCGCGTAGGTAATTTTCTGTAATAGCAATAGACCGCCAGAATTTTAAAAAGAAGAATTTTTCCAGAATTGTTTTTTTGGTCAATGTTTATACAATTCTATATTAAAAAGTCGCCTATTAAGATTGTCATGAAAAATTATATCTGCAAGTTATAAATGTCTTCCCCTCTCTCCCCTGGCCACCAAATAAAAACGCTTCCAAAAATAATCTCCTTTGTTCGGAGAGGAAGAGGTAATTTACTAAGAAGAAATGAAAAATTAAATGAATTTGAAGGAACTTTAACTAAAGTGTGATGGGAATTTACTTAAAATTTGACATTAATTACGTATTAATAAAATGCCATGAAATATTAAAAATTGTTTAGACGGTAATTTAAAAGTAATTAAAATAAATTGAACATTTAATAAAATAATTCACAATTAAAAAAAAATGTATTAAAAATTAGTTTTAAATTAATAAAAATTAGTTAACAATTTATTAACACTTAAAAATTTATATTTTCTACATTTACACCTTGATATCAGTCGGCTAAAGGATGTCTACGCCCCCCCCCCCCCCCAACCGAAATTCTTAGCGACGGCCATGCATCCCTCATATAGTATCTGATGGAACTTTTTTAAAGTTTAAATTCGATTTATCAACAAGAGGAGAACTACATTTTCAAAAATGTAAATCATTTATTCTAATTTAAAGTACGACGGGAAAATACGAGATTATCCGCATCCGCTACATAGAGTTGTGTCGTAGAGTACCAAAATATCCTCCGTAGAGTAAATAGTGTTATGAATTTTTCCACAGAGGCAATGATGGCACAGTTTTTATGGTATAAAAATATTTATTCTCTCTTCAAGAGCTCACAAAAGTTATTCAAAGAACAGTGCAATCACTATTAATCTTCAATACAATCTTCAATAAAAACAACTCCGAATTCAGCGATTATACAAGTTCACTCCAATAAGTAAACAAAGCATTCAACTTTCATCGGGATCCGAAGTCACACTGAAAACTTTCCAGTTCTCCAGTCTTATTTATTCAAGCGCGAAAGAACATTCTCGAAATATCCAGCCAATTCGTCGAAAAAAATACTTCTCGAAATTTCTCGATTGCCTTAGGAGTTGCCACCTTTTTCTAACCTGTATTATCGCTCTTAATAAATAAGATAAAATAAATTACAATAGAATTTTAAAATAATACGTCACTATTTACAACTTTATACAGACAATTTGTGCAACATTTCCCCCTTCTTAAAGACTGCACGTCCCGGGCAGTGAAGTCCTTAAGAGGAAAGGTCATTCAATCATTACTACCTTGATATGGGACTAGCCTATTGTAATGTACAACTCTAGGTTTACATGAAGGTGTCCGTTGAATCCTTACCACGACGTCGTTGATCTTCTTAAGGACCATATACGGCCCTTCCCAGTTCGTCTGGAGCTTAGGGGAGAGTCCTTTCCGACGTTTAGGATTCCATAACCACACCTTGTCACCTTCCTGGAATGAACGTTCCGTGGCCTTGGTATCGTAGCGGACCTTCATGCGCTCCGTCATGATGTTAATTCTTTTTCTGGCGAACCGATGTACGGCTTCCAAACGTGCCTGGAAATCATCTAGATACTGGACAGGCGAGGAAGGAGTGTCCGGTGGTCGTCCAAAGAGGAGGTTACCGGGGAGCCTAAGGTCTCTTCCAAACATCTTTAGAAATGGAGAAAATCCGATGATTTCGTGAGTGGCACTCCCGTATGCCAACAGAAGCGGTGAAATTTTCTGATCCCCATCTTGCTGGTTACATGATTTTGAGATTGGTTTTTGATAAGAGAACTCGGGTGTTCCAAATTTGAACTCCGTTTTAGATGAACGTCGTCTGCGCTCCGGACATGAACTTCCGGAAAGAGCGTTCCCATTCCCGTTCAACCGAACATCATCTTCCGTAAGTTTATCTGTGATTGCTTCGGAATCATCCGCGGGTGCAGCTGATAGATCCCGGGACCTCTGTTGGATGCTTGTAACAGGAGCACGGGTGCCGATTCCCTCTTCACTAACGTTGTCCATTCCCACACGAACCACTTCCTGAGAGGGTTTCATCAACGTTGTTTTCTTCGGTTCAATTTCCGGGGCTGGGGAGGTACTTTTCATAGATGTGGACTCTGTCTCTCAAATCTGGAGATTCTAGCGAACTCTTCAGCATTCTCTATGACATTGTCTTCATGAGCCATAATTCGAAATACGCACAGCTCTTTCATGTCTAGATCGTCCAAAGGAACTTTGCCTCTCCATGTTTGCAGCTTGCCTTTCTCAAAATTCAGCGTAATTTCATTTTTCTTCAAAAAGTCTAATCCGAGAATGCACGGATCTACAACTTCAACAACATAAACGGTGGGTGTGCTTGTAGGTGTGAAATCCAAAGGCAATGTCCACTTCCAATTTCCCGTGGACGGAGATACTGCCACCAGACACAGTTTGTAGCGAAACAGAGGGCGCTGTGTAGAGGAGTCGGCTGTTGTTCAGGCGACGAGCCACGTCCGTCCTTACGATTTTTACGTTCGCTCCCGAATCGACGATTAGACGACATGGAGTTCCATTGATCTCCTCCTTCACGAATAAACCCTGGTTTCCTCCTTGACGGGATGAAACGTGGAAACGGCTGGTCAGGCCTCCACCTGTTCTACATTGCAGCTTCTGTCCTGCGAGATGGCATCTTCTTAGATTCAATTGTTGAGATTCCGTGATAGTGACTTCTCTTTTTTAAATCAAGGCAGTTACGTCGTAGATGCCCTTCCCGTTTGCAGTGCCAGCAAAAGACTCTTGTCTTTCGATCCCTGGCTCCGGGATAGCTTCCATCATTCTATCAATTTTGCTTTCCAGTTCTCGAAGCTTACTGGTGACAAGGTCAAAAGAATCCACGGCTGATGCACCACACACATATCGTCGGTCTTTTCTTGACGAATTCTGGGCCGCCTGTACTCGCATGGCGTATACGAGGTCACTCTTGAGATCTTTACTGTCCGCCATTCTAACGGCTTGGGAGATGTCAACGTCCTTCAAGTCATATACAAAATATTGTTGGGATAAATTATCCCTCACATCCGCAGGGCGATCCGGGAAAGCTAGCAGTGACAACCTTTCAATCTCAGAAGCAAACTCCTGGAGTGTTTCCCCGGTCTTCTGCTCCCTTGTTCTGAGTTGTTGCCTGCTATAATCTTTCAGATGTTTTTCACCGAACCGCAACTCCAGAGCAGATGTTATGGCAGCTAAATCTTCTCTTTTGTCCTTTGGAAGTATTTGTCAGCAGCTTCTTCGCGGAGTGACGCAGCGAGGTGAAATGCTTTTGTAGTGTCGTCCCATCCATTTGCAGATGCAATCATCTCAAACTGCGTTTGATAAACGCGCCAGGAAGACTTTCCATCAAAAGTGGCCACTTTGATATTGAAACGTGGCGCAATGAAGGGAGTGGAAACATTATCCTATTTAGGCGTTGCAACGGTCATAGCTTTCCCGTTTTAATTTTCCGTAGCCTTTCTTCAACAGCGTCATGAAACTTTTCCTGTTCCTCTTTCATGGTGGAAACCTTTTCTTCGATTTCATTCCTCACAGTCACAAGATCTTCTTTCACGGTAAAAACCTTTTCTCCCAAGCAGTCAACTTTCCCATTAACCGCCTCAAAATTCTCACTGATTTCTTTTCTTACTTCATTCAAAACCTCTTCTTTTACCGATTGTAGAACACTTGTAGTATTCTATTATCGTAGATTCCACCATTAGAGCTAGCTCGGATTTCATTTCTTCTTTACTCCCAATTATAGCTGCTGATGTGGATTCTCGGCAGGCTTTCATTTCCGTAGCCGCAGATTCTTGGCCGGTGGCGAGTTCGGCGTTAGTCGTTTCTTGACGGGCTTGTACGGCTTTCATTTCAGCGGAGGTGGACTCTTGGCTGGCTTTTGTTTCGGCGGCGGTGGTTTCCTGTCGGGCCTTCATTCCAGCAATCATTTCCATCTGTTGCTTCATTTGGTCTTCCATCATTCCTCTGGTAATCGGCATTCGAAATTATGAAATCCCACTTCTGACACCACTGTTATGAATTTTTCCACAGTGGCAATGATGGCACAGTTTTTATGGTATAAAAATATTTATTCTCTCTTCAAGAGCTCACAAAAGTTATTCAAAGAACAGTGCAATCACTATTAATCTTCAATACAAGCTTCAATAAAAACAACTCCGAATTCAGCGATTATACAAGCTCACTCCAATAGGTAAACACAGCGTTCAGCTTTCATCGGGATCCGAAGTCACACTGAAAACTTTCCCGTTCTCCAGTCTTATTTATACAGGCGCGAAAGAACATTCTCGAAATATCCAGCCAATTCGTCGAAAAAGATACTTCTCGAAATTTCTCGATTGCCTTAGGAGTTGCCACCTTTTTCTAACCTGTATTATCGCTCTTAATAAATAAGATAAAATAAATTACAATAGAATTTTAAAATAATACGTCACTATTTACAACTTTATGCAGACAATTTGTGCAACAATAGTCATCCATAGAATCCAGGGGTGTGGTGGAGTGGGAACGGCGATCCTTTACATTTTTATGATGAACGGCGTTCCCTCACCTAAAATTTTTGTTAATTTATATTTTATACATTCCTTTTATTTACGTGACACTTAAGCTCAAAAATAAGAAAACGAAAAAGTATTTTCGTGAGAACTAGGCTTTTGTTTGCGATCATCAACTTCAGAGCTGAGCAAACAAGTTCAAGTGTTTGCAAAACATTTAAGAGATGCGGCAACCCGCACATTCTATCAACAATCCGACAATCCGACACATGCATTAGACTCTTTTCCCCCATCACCTCTCCTACCTAAATGGTGTTGAAATGTATTAAGTGGTCTTTCAACGATTCAGTGCTCCTTCATGAGAAATGAGCTGACATATGTTTACATCCAAATGATTCATACAGTACCAATTAGCTTATTCAGCCAATGATCTGTGTTTGTGGATGAATTTCAGACGTCAAATATGTTTGACTCGTCATGAATACAAATTAAAACTTTCATACACAAATTCACGCCAACTATCTGAACTCCATTTTTAAAGAACAAAACTGTGGTCTGGCACCATTGAACTATACTATACTGCGATACTATATATATAATGTCTTTCACATACAGTTCTTTGCGCCCTTTCCTTGAAGAATGTTTCTCCTCCTTTAATTTTTCAGGAACGTTAACCGATTTATCAACAAAAGTGGTATGGCATGTAACTTTTTTTTAATATTTATATCACCTATTTATTAATATACTTGTAAACCTCGCGCCTTACCTAAGTAATAAATTCGTTCAAGAGGAAAAAACAAATAAAAAAGATGCATTTTTGTATAATCCAAAAAAAAGCAAAGCAACCCTGCAATTCTGACAAAATAAACTGGTTGGTGCTAAGAATCCAGATGAAAGGGAAGTGTAGAACGTTGATATTTTGTATTAACTTTTAGGGTGTTTCGAGATCACGGAATTAAATATATTGATATTGGCTTTCCAGATATTGGGAAAATAAAATTGATTCGTTGTTTGAACACGATAAAATATATTCAAGAAAGTTTTGATTTTTAACTCTTACTTACTTTAACTCAGTACGTAAAAATAATGGAAATAGGGTAGGATGCTTGCATTCCGCTAGTTGCTTAATTTTTTTTTATAAAAGTGTAGATAAGGGCAAAATTCACCGGTAAAAAATTAATGTGTTTCATTTAATAATAGATTTTATATTTCTCATTGTGAAAAGAAAAATTGTTTTGAAAAATCAAGGCGTGAAAAAAAGTTTCCTTGCAACCTCCTACAAATAATGCTGCCAGCATACAAGCTAATAAATCTGTTCTTTTCCTAAAAGTGAAGGTATTCACATTCGCTTATATTTCATTTTCTTTAATATATAACTGCTGATGGTTTTGTAAATGGGACAATACATGGAAATTGGGCTGTGAAATAGTATGAACGCAATTCAAATGTATTTTAAAATGCAAAAGTAAATTGCTTTTTGGTTTGAGAATGGAAAAGCTTACATTTACAGTTATTTCAGAGTTTATCCCAAAAAATGTAGCAGCTGTTCTTAAAAAAATATTTTTCTTTACACATATTAATATTTTAAATCGACTGATGGATTTAAACTTTCCAATTAATACTCTTCTAGTTGTTAATTTCATTTTATTAACAGAAAAAAATTGAAAAGGAAGGGTTTATCAAGCAAAATTTACTTCTCTACATTTTCCTCTCGAGAAGGAGAAAAACCATAAAACTCTCAATCGACATCTCCAACAATCGCAATCTTTTTCATTCATTTTTGAAAACAGATTCCGAGGAAGTGCAAAATCTGGGAATTTATACGGACCCATTGCTTGTAAGGCATCTCTGAAATTCTGGAAGTCAGATGATCATGTTAAATATAGGCTCCGAAAACCTGGATCAGCTGATGACCCTATTTGGGTGCGTTGTAAGTCGAACGTGTCTGAATCGTAATTCAATCTCATATGGAAATTTTTCTGAATGAAAATTGTTAAAAAAAATCATGTAAATAATCTGTTTAAAAATTGTTGCAAAAAATCTGTTTAAAAATTTGTGTCAATAATATGTTAGAAAATTTCTTATAACATATTTATAAATTGTGAAACAATCTCTTAAAATGGCTTGAGCAAAGTAAATTGTTTAAAAATCCATATAACTTAATGGTTTAAAAAATTAATTTAAATAAAAAAAAGTTTAAAAGCGCATTTTCTTTTTTTTTAATTTTTGAAGTGCTCATTACGAGTTTTGAGATTATTAAAGTAATATTATTACATTTATTCTTAGCTGTCATTTTCACTCCCCAACCCCATAAAAAATATATACAGTGGGTAAAAAAAGTCTCCGTACGGAAGCCAAAGTTACAAATAAATTAGCATAATTTCTAATCTTTTGCTTCATATCTTCAGTAAATACTGAAATATGTTTAATTTGATTGTTTAAAATAAGTTTATAATAAATGTCTGTTTTTACAATACGCAGCAAGTATTTAAATTTAAATATTAAGGAAATGTTGCTAAGTGCCATGCAAAAAAAGTTTCCGTATGCCATATGAAAATTAATTCTGACGTCTACCACAACAGACTTGCAGTAAATTTTTAAACAGAAGTGTACGCAAGTGTCATGAAGACAAGATAGCAACAATTGTTTAATTTTAGCTTGTAGCTAATTGTCTTAAAATGGAGTTCCTAAATCTATTCGTAATTGGCGATTCAGTTATGAAATGTTGGATTATCTATGAAATTTTTTTTCGAAATCTTCAATATATTGAAGTCTATAGTACAATATATTATTGAAAGACACCATGAGCTTCAAACTTTTGAGGATAGAGTTTGATCCGGAAGATCTTTAAAGCTAAAACGCTTGCATAAAATAAATATCCTATTGTAAGGTTCAAAATAATCCGCGAATAAGTGCACCTCAAGTCGAACATGGCTTAAGATTTGATAAAAACATTGAAGACAAATCTCAATTGACAATTTATGTGCACTGGTTAAGACATTTTACATTGGAATTTCAAGATACACGTACCTATGCTTATTTCCTTCCACTTAAATTACCAACAGCATCTGCTCTCATGCACCCCCAAACCATAACGCCTCCTTCACCGTGTTTGACAGTTCCAGATAAATTATAAGTTAACCTTTGTTAGTTTCGTTTTCTCCTGACCATAAATCGATTATCTGATCCTTGGATATATAATTTTAATTCATCACTAAAAAAAACTCTGCAAAATCGATGCTCTTTTTCTGTGTTATGTACTTATATAATAGGGCGTATCGAAAAAAAATCGAAATTTTTCAAATCTTTTAGCGGTAGTGCGGAAAATTTGTGGACACCCATCACTAATACGTGTGTGAAATTTTAAAACTCTGGGTTAATATCTTCTGTTGCCTCAATAGCTCGAAAGTTCCGAAATTTGGGCTAAAAGTGATTAAAATTCAAAAATTCATAAAAAATTCCAAATTTCGCTGTAAGTTTAAGGATGGTGCTTACTAGTTACTATTTTTGACAAAAACAACTATAATTTTTTTTATAATTATAGGTTAATATCTTCTGCTACCTCAGCAACACCAAATTTTGGAAAATAAAAGGCTAAATTTCAAAAAAATAAATAAAAAATGCACGTCACACTTACCTCATTTTAAAGGGATCAGAAATTTTATTGCCTTACAAATATACAATTGACGATAGCATTACTACTTGTAATCCTTTTTTGTCTCGAATTTCGACATGTGTTTTCTGGATTCTAGAGTAGCTCTTATGAATTTATCCCTGTTTTCAGGCCCAACTGTTTTCTCGGAGGCTGCCGTGACAAGTTTCACAATACGCTCGACTGCTTGTGTATGTGAAGGAAATTGTATGAAATGCCAGCAGGCCTTCGGCATACCATCCTCTGTCATTTTCAAAAGATCTTGAGAACTTATCTCTCGGAGAACTGGCGGCGATGTCACAAAACAATTTTTCCAGTCAATGAGATCAATGTAGTCTTCAGCATCAAAATTTATATCAGGAATAACGAATCTGCGTACACCTCGGCTAATTTATCTTGCCTTTATTATTCTTCAAGCTGCAATGATTCTGATATGACATCTTTCATCAGTCAACATGGCCAAAAGCATGTTTTCTGGAGCAGCAAAATAAGCGTTTCGAGAAATAACTGGATCGATTACGTCACAATACTTCTTAGGCAAGTACCGAGATGAGCTTATGAAATGCTACAGATGTCTAGGACCGTCTTTTATGGAGTGATTAATCTTAATTCGGAATCATGAGGGTGCGTAAACTCTTAGAATGAATTCAACTAAAGTTAGTAACTTATTTGATGGGTCTGATGTAGATATATATAACCTCAGTATTCGATTTGCAGTTGTTAGCCAGCGGGCCAAATTCAACGTTCCCGGTTCTCGGTTAGCTAGATCTAAACTACAAATGCCAGAACTAATGGCAGTGCAAATGTCGAATAAGTATTTCTGATCTGAACTGAGTAATCTATCAATGTGTGGCAACTCGCATTTAATATTATTAAAAGCAACGACTGAAAGTTTTTCACATCCTTTAAGTTTTCGTCCAATGTCTCCAGTGTAAGATGAAGGGCCAGAAGACTTGCCGTCTATTGACTGGAATAAGTGTCGTAATGGCAACTCATTAAAATGAAGTAAGCAGACAATCCATTGGAGTGGTCTCTGAAGTTTCATTTCAAGCCTGCGAATTACACCAGTAAACATTCTTGTGTTCACCACAGTGCCGTCACACCCGACAACTATGAGCTTGCTAAAATCATCCAAAAAAGTACTTGTTACGTATTCGTAAATGCTGTTCGATACATGAAGACTACATCCACTTTCAGGTGTAACATGCTCCACGTACGAAGAACCAGGCTCCGATACAATACAGTAATGCGCTTCTGTAATTGTTCTTTGGAACTGCTTTCCCTCGAGTGTTTCTGATGTTAAAGTTTTGTCATGCCGGCCATCAAAATAAAGGCCAGATAGATTAGAACGATTTTCATTTAATTTTGATACCATTTGCTTGTAAACTCTTGATTTTTCCCTCCATACTTTGTTTTTGTCTGTGACGAGACTGGAATTCGATTCCGATATTAAACCCAAATCTTTCATAACACTCGATGCAATAGCAGCCGTGGCTCTATTAGAAACACCATATCTTTGACTGACAATAATTGTGTTCTCCAATTTTACACGCATCTGAAGACTATTTGAATCCTGCTGAAGAAACGGTGTGTAGGGCGAGTCTTTAGTATCCACCTCCACCTCCATCATATCTTCATTTTCCAGAGTAAAGCTTGAAACAGAAGCAGGAGTCGCCTTTTTTTTTACTTTGCACAGCATTTTGTTGTACTCGCATTTGACGTTTCTGAAGTCGTTTTGTTTCGGGTACATCAACACATCCAATGAACATTTTTCTTTCCGTTCTTTGGTCATTGAGGAACGCCTGCTCATTTGGCGGAACTTTGCTCTCTTTTGGACAGATACACTCCTTAAAAATAGCGCATTTACAGGAAGATATGTCGAATAGTTTCTTTGCTTCCGTTTTAAAGTTCTCAACATTTTTAAGAGCAGTCTTGCTTCTTCCCACACGTTTTATATTTTTCATGATTGAACGATATTTTTTATGGTAAGCGTGTATCATATCACAAACACGCTTATGTGAAACAGAAGGAATGGATGAATCGACGTATAAACTTTCAATTTTCAAAGCAACAGTTTCTGCAATAACAGAGAAGCATGGTTCTTTATTTCCATCAGTTTCATTACCAATACGCCATCTCTCATAGGCGCAACATCTTATGATGTCTTCATGTGTTGGCAGCATGCGTGAAAAATCCTTCGGTGTTCCAAAAATGGGGCATTTCAACATTTGTCGACTTGAAAACTTTGAATGCGATGATTCTTGCATTTCTAATATTTACCAATATCTTTTACTAACAAATGACTACGACACTAAGCTACGAGTAAAAAAATTCCTTAAAAAGAAACGACTACATTGCTACAAATATGTTTGATATGAAGATCGAAACTAATTGAAAGAAAATATTCTAGAGATAGACTAAATACTAAAAAAAATGAAAATAATCACTTGATTTATTGGTCGTTCGGATTTGTTTCTCGAGGTGAAAATAGGGGTGTTCCACTTTACTTTTCTGGCAGTACGCCAAACCCAGTGTGGTAGAAGATATTAACCAATAATTCTTGCATACTTTTTGTTGTTGGAAAAAGTAATTTTTATTACGAGCTACCTCAAAACGATCAACGAAATCTGCGACTGCTGATTTAATATTGAATTGTATTCCTTTTTATTCAAATTTTCAGAATTTCCGGTTCACTGAGGCGACAGAAGATATTAACCTATAATTTTTTAAAAAATTATAGTTGTTGCTGTTAAACAATACTAACATTTAACCACTACCCCCGATCGCTAAATGAAATATGGGAATTTTTAGGAATTTTTGAATTTTAAACACTTTTAGCCCAATTTTCGGAATTTTGGGGCCCATTGAGGCGACAGAAGATATTAACCCAGAGTTTTAAAATTTCACACACTTATTACTGATGAGTGTCCACAAATTTTCCGCACTACCGCTAAGAGATTTGATAAACTTCGATTTTTTCGATACGCCCTATTATATAATGCTTCTCACGGGCTGCAAGTCCATTCAGACCTGCTTTTTTAATAACATTTCTCACCGTTTGAGACGTCACTTCAATGTTTTTATCAATTTTTAAGCCATGTGCGACTTAAGGTGCACTTATTCGCTGACTATCTTGAACCATACTATACGATATTTCTTTTATTCAAGCTTTTTAGCTTCGAAGATTTTCCGGATCAAACTCTATCCTCAAAAGTTTGAAGCTCATGGTGACTTTCAATAATATATTGTACTATAGACTTCAATATATTAAATATTTCGTCCTTTTCTTCATAATTAATACATCATTTCATAACTGAATCGCCAATTCACGAATAGATTTAGGAACTCCATTTTAAGACAATTAGCTACAAGCTAAAATTAAACAATTGTTGCTATCTTGTCTTCATGACACTTGCGTACACTTCTGTTTTGAAAATTTACTGCAAGTCTGTTGTGGTAGACGTCAGAATTAATTTTCATATGGCGTACGGAAACTTTTTTTGCATGGCACTTAGCAACATCTCCTTAATATTTCAATTTAAATACTTTCTGCGTATTGTAAAAACAGACATTGATTAAAAACTTATTTTAAAGAATCAAATTAAATATATTTCAATAGTCACTGACAACATGAAGCAAAAGATTAGAAATTATGCTAATTTATTTGTAACTTTGGCTTCCGTACGGAGACTTTTTTTACCCACTGTATATACTTTTGTAACGACTTGACATAGCGTTCCCACCCCATTTAATTTACACTACACCCCTAACAGAGTCGCTCTTCATTGAATATCTAAATACCTTCTACATAGAGTCCCTTCCTATAGAGTACCAAAAATTTAAAAAAAAAAAAAAACTTCCACTTTCAAACAAACAACATAGTGTGCATTAAACTATTCGTCAGAGGTGGAGGTTTTAGTCTTTAAATTGGTATATCATTTATCAATTTTGCTTTGTATAAAGGAAAAAAAAGGGATCGTCACAAAAATAGTCCAGATATAATCTTTAATATTTTGGTGATTCATGTATCATTTTTAAAATGTCAACGTAAATCTTACTATTTATAAAGTTTTTTTACTACATAATAGCGCAAAAACATATGATTTTTTTAACCCTTAACATCGAATCCTTCCAATTTCAATAGCATCAATACGTGTCTCCGCTGCGGATTAAGAGTGCTATTAACATTACATCAATTTAACATTTAATCAAAAAATTTATCAAGAGTTTTAGTGATTTCATTTGCATGCCGATTGGTGCGGGGGAGTCATAATGTTATTATGAAATTTCTATTAAAAATATTGCTTTTTTTAAGCATTTGATTCTCGCTGCTCACTTTTGCCAAATTGTGGGTGGAGCAACATTTTCCTTGCTGCAACATGTATTCAATATGTTGAAACCATTATTATTTTTATTTCTTCAGGACCACAGAGGACTAGTTTGTCTAATATCTTGTTTTCAGTCCAGATACGGCATCTGCTGTGATGATCTGCTGACTTTTATTAGAGTTTTGCATTTTTTGGCCAAATTTTTTTATGGTTACTAGATGGTTCTCTGTAATTTGTTTTACATGATAGTGAAGTTTAATGGTCTTACATCTGCAAGGGAAATATTTGGAAAGCAATATATATTAGCATCATCTACACTATGTAATGTGAAACTCTTAAACTTTAAACTCTCATTTCGATCTCGGTTACCGAATGTAAAATATATGTCAAAGAGCCGATTGCTAAATTATTTTTGTTGAAACTCCAAAAAATTCAATACAAAGCCTTATATTTTCACAATTTTCATTTGATCTGAAATACTTCCTAAGTTTACTTCATAAAATTACATACGTTAAATTGGAGCACACACACACACCCAAAGCACTAATTTCAACGAAACTTAATTTTTTTTAAAATTAGAGCTATGTTGAGACCAAGCTTAGAAATTATATTTAAACTTTTTATAACTTATATTTAGATTAAAACAATTTAGTACTAAAGATAAGTGTCGGGATCCCCCTACTGAGCCAAAATATATTGTTTTTTGTAAGAAATGAACGTGAGCCTTCCTCGATATTTGTGCTGTCTTCCTTGCTCCTCCTTAGATCAATTTTGAATGAAGGATGAGCCACCTTTGATACACAGTCAAATCTCATTAACATGAAGTCGATGGGGAGGCCGAAAATTTTCGCGTCAACCGAATTTCTAGTTAACCGTTTAAAAGCTTTTTCTTCTACTTAATACAGATTTGAACTACCAGCTATATGTGTATCTAATACATTTGTTTTTATTTCACGTCTTAGTTTTTCCTTGCAGATTCAAATTGATTTACAACATAAGCCACTTCAATCCTTTCCCGATTTTCTTATAATTGTTGATTGAGTGATGTTGTCGATTCTAGACTTGGCCGCATTTTCGTATTTTTTTTTAAAGAATTTAGTATCAATTTCTCTTCTAATTTTTTGCTTTGTTCCGAACGATAATGATTGTTGCTTCCAAATCATATTGAAAAGATTTAGCATGCAAATGCGCGCGACTGAGTTTAGTTTCTAAACTTACTGTTGGATACAGGAGAGTTACGAGACGCCACAAAATCAGTTTACGGAGTGATGCTATCTAAATTACTACGGAAATCAGTTCATTTCACAGCGATTTTTTTTTTTTTTTTTTAATGTTATTACTCGGGCATTTTCCTGGTTCATAGGGTTTCAACTTGAGGAATGTTTTCGTAGCACCCAGGCGCGTAGCCAGGGGGTGAGATATATCCCTTCCCAAAAGTTTTCTGTTTGTTATAAGAACTCAAAAATCATAGGATTCATCTTGTTTAAAATGGTAAATTTATTAAAAACGATTTTAAATGTCTACACATAAGTTAAAAAAAACCTATTGATTACTAATCACAGGCAGCACTAATAACAAAATAAAATTGCTATGATTTATTAACTTAAAATTTCATATCCACTCCGAAAAAAATCTCTGGCACGTCACTGGTAACACCTTTAAATTTCGTTTCAAATAATGAAGACTAACTAAAAAAAGTCTTTGAAGAACAATTTTTTCCCGTCTCAAGTGGGCAGGATTTTCCACTTTGTCGTTGCCGGAAAACATCATTCTCTGGGATTTCAACTAAAAAGAGAAAATTTGTACGATTGAAAAATTAATAACAGCATTTTAGTACTGTTTTTGTGTTTATTATCCAAAACACAGACTAAAAGAATATTCCAAGTTACTATTTCAATGATGAAGCTTTATTTTAGAAGCAATCCTTTTAAGTTTTTTTTTAGCTAATTTACTTTTTTCGAATAGTAGTTTCTTGTTCATGGTTCAAATTATAAAAAATAGTTATATTTATGATCTAAATATATTTCTAATATTTTTTTTTATACTTCAACATTAAAATTCAAATAAATATATATATTTTAAAAATATTTTAACGAGATTTTCAAAGATTTAATAAGTATGCAGGCAAACTTGTTTCCATTTGTTTCTCAAATATTTCAACTAAAATAAATTAAAAGTAAAAAATAAACTGTGGCTTATATTAATAAATTAAAGATATATATAAAAAAAATTACTAGTTCTAAAAATATCTGGCCTTTTTTAAAGACCAGACCTTTTTTACGCCAGATGCGATATTTACTGCACAAAGTTGCTTTAAGTCCTGAGCATTTTAAAAAAAAATAAGCATTTATAAAGTTGTGCATGATTCATTTGTTGAATTTTTAAATTGCAATGTGCACCTAATACCCAGAATAAACGAAACTCACGTTAAGTTCTTGTTCTAAATATTTATTTGAGCTTTGTTTGCTTTCAATTGCACTGTAATTTTAATTCAATATTTTTCTGTTATTAGTTTTATAAATATACGACGGATTTGATAACTTAATGAAATATTCACAATAAATTTAATAAATTAAAACTGTTTTCTGGAAAAAATGCAGAAATGCATAGTTAAAAAATAAATGAAATAATTGATATTATTTAAATAAAATCCATAAATTAAACACTTACGAAATTATGGAATCCTTTTCTTGGTATAATTCTTTGTTTTATTAAAATATACAGGAGGATTCCTAATATCCTTTTAAGCCCTTTAAATTTAAAACAGCGTCTCGTATAGTCAGGGAAGTAACGTATACCTACAGTGGCGGCTAGTGAGTAAAAAAAGTGAGGGGGCCCAAATTAACAATGACATGTTTTTATTTATGGAAGGGAGGGGGGGGGGGGGGTAGGGTTAGTGCAGATTTCAAAGTAAAAAAAATTCCATGTAATTAAATAAATGTTATTCAAATGCACATACACATAAAACTATAAGAAAAATTAAACAATTTATTAAAATAAATTTAAATAAAATATATATTTTAATAAAAAGAATGATTATAACAATTTGCAGCATTTCGTTTGAACCAATGACTTTCGAAAATTAAAAATGGAGCGAAGAAAAGTGGGGAAATTTTCAGAAAAAGTAGAGTGTGAGTTTTAAATTATTACTTTTTTAAAAATAAAATTAATGCATATTGATTAATTATTATTTTAGTCCGAAATTTTATTACTCAACAAATAAATATTTTCAATCTTATATTTTTACTGCTTAAAAATTTTGGTTGTTTAGTTTGAAGCCCTTTTGTCACTTGTGGAGTGTACCAAAAAAAATTCGTTTATTCCTTATAAAGGGATATTTCAGACAACTGGATGAGTTAAAGATAGTTAATGTTCCAGTACACCAAGGCTAAGATTTTTTAAAAATTCAATTCAACAAAATTCTTCGTTAGATGCAAAATTGAATTAAAAATTAAACAAATCAATCTCATTCACAATTTTATCAATGCTTTTATCTAAATTTAAAATTAAATTGGGACCAAGGGCTTAATGTTACTCATTGGAATAAAATGGGGATCCAGCGTTTGTTTTTTGGAGGCGACTGTAAAGCTTTAAAAATTGAGATTGCTAATATGTTTTATTTGTAAATATTAGGTCACGAAGAAGCCTTTTCTTCACCTTCATATTTTTTACCTCAAATAATTTGAAATCAAATGGAAAAAAGTTCATCAAGAATCAAATCCTATAAAGTAATTTAAAACTATTTTTCTATTCTATGTTTAAATAATTGAATATTTCGATCATAAATATAAATGACTAACATAAAATGTTATTTAAATAATGAGTTTTAGTTTTGGTAGAAAATAAATTCGCCAAAACTTTCAAGAGAACTAAAACGAAGCTTCATTATTTAAATAATAACATACTTGGAATATTTTGCGTTGGGGATGGCGAACATATTTATATGGATTGAAATATTTTAAATAATTTTTCAATTGTAAAAAAAAAAATAAAAAAAAATCTTGTTTTGTGCTACCCATAAAATAAGGTTTCATTGCTATGCCAAAGTATAAAAAGATGCAGATGGTATAGTGGATCATATGTCTGCATACTCAGAAGCGGATTTAGAAGTCAGTCAAGGGAGAGGAAAGGTTGCTACAATCCCCAACATAGTTGTAAAGGTGGTGAAACAGGATGAGAAGGGGAGGGGGTGGGGGGAACAGCCTAATTTTGTTTTCTGTATATACCTAATTATCTCTAAAATCGAATTAATTAAAAAGAAAAATGATATTTTTATGATAATTAAGATTAAAAAAAATATATAACCAATTGAGCTTTTCCATTCGAAGAGACCTGGTATCATCCGAACAAAATGCGTCTTCAAATATTTTTTGAAAAATCACGATTCTGTTTAAAAATTTATTTATGGAGAAAAACTTGCTTTTATATTTGAAAAATAAAGGGTAAAATTAAATGTTCTTACTGAGACTTTTTGTTAAAAAATTAGTGTCCTTTCGCCACTTATAATTGTAGTTTTCTATACATTTTCTCTGGCTCAAAATTCAATTCCCTGTCATTATCTTGTACGCTTACACTGCAGCAAATTCCAACACTGCTTGGGACAGTTCAAGCTCGACTACTGACTGTAGAGTATTACTTTTTCACAACACACAAAGTGGAACATTCCTTATAGAATTTGATACCCATGAACAAGGAGAAAGTGACCCCTCCCTCCCTTAAAAACACAGGAAGTGAAAGACCTGGCTGCAAGCTTTTCTATGTTCCTTTCAAGGTCTCCGAGAAAGGGGTCGTTTCCCCCAATATTCTTCAAGGTCATTATGATGGAGTCTTATTAGAGAGATGGGCGGTGTGCGTTTTTATTGACATTTTCGCGAGTTCGTGGCAAGAAAGCTGTTGCACCACTTACAATAGTCAATATTGTGAAGTTAATAACCGCTTTCATTTGACTTGAATTTTTTAAATATAATTTTACAGAAATTACACAACAAAATAATATTATCAAGCCTATACATAAGTGGGAACACTGTCCAAAAAAGTGAGGGGGCCCTGGCCCCTTGCACCAGCCGCCACTGTATACCTATAATAAAGTGACTATGCTAAATATTTCGAGATAGCTTACAGCGGCGATTTATGGAAGCTACAAAAAATAACTAAAGGAAACAGGCAAAAAAGTGCATTTAGAAGAATGTTCACTATAATATGACAAAACCACAGGAAAAAGTTTCATCAAGTTACCTAAGGAAATATTCGTGGTTTAAAATATGGACTGTTCGAAACTTCAAAATGGGCCCGTCCTGAAATTAAGAAACGTATTCTCCTACAGCTGTATGATAACATCGGTCGGGGAACAAGTTTCTCTATTCAGGACGAGTCAATTTTTCAAGTCGGGAATAGTCCATAATTTCAACCACTCAATAAATGTAACATGATTTGAGTTATGAGCAGATTTTTGTACGAACTCTCTATATTTTGAAAAACATCAAGTATTAAAAATAACAATCGGCTCATTCACGTTGTCCATAGATAAATTTATTGGAGTTTTCTTGAAATTTCACAGACAATATTTCCATTAACCAAGTATGAAAAAAATTAGAACAAAAAAGTTATTTTTAAACACAAATAAAAATATGCACATAATACGTAACAATGCAGCAATTGAAATGTGGCAAAATACAACAAATAAATACTGAAAGTTTATTTTATTCTAAATATTTAAATAGCTTAATTTTGTCCTTGGAGATTACTAAATTAACAGGGCCGATCCTATGGGTGTGAGTCGTGCGGAGGTTGTTTTTTCAGATTATCTGGCGCCGTCAGCAACACGAGGGCTATAATGCGCCGAAACTTTCGTCATTAGACAAGCCAACATACATTTACAAACACCCATGCCAACACGGGACTCGAACCCGCAACCTCGCGGTCTAGAAGCTAGCACGCTAACCACTATACCGTTTGGTTCAAGAGTCGTGCGGAGGAGAGAGCCTCTCCCCTTCCCATACCTTGTCAGTCGACAAATCGTGACTAGATCGTCAAATATACCAAAACATTTGTAATTGTAAATCAGTTGTTTTAAAAAAAATACCCTCGTGCGATAAGCAATCAACTCCACAAAAGGGTCTCTTTAATCGGCTTTAAAAGTGTTAGGTAAGTTTATCTGTAATTTTCTTCCTCCTTTTTCGGTACAGAACGTCGCATGCAAATTAAACTAGTTGACAACTTTAAAATGCAATAGAACTCTAAAAATGTAACTTCAGCTCAAGAAAGTGGTAGCATTTCTGATAGCCAAATATTCTAATTTTGGTTGTATAGTTTTTTAGATCTATGTTTTCCTTTAGGTTCCGTATTTCAAGAGACTGAGATGTCTGTGAGTAGTTAGAAAGTGGGGCTCCTGAGCCATGGCGGAGCAGCGGAGCAGGTATGGTATGGGGGCGTGACCGGATACGACGTCACAGGAAGTGATATCACCGGATATGACGTCACCGGAAATCACGTGACCGGAAGTGGAGTGGAGTTGTTTCCTTCCTGCTGCTGTTTTAGTTTCGGTTTCATTATAAGCTGTTTGTGTATGACGTCACAGTAGGTATGACGTCACAATTTGTTTTATATTAAAGTTTAGAGCGATGGCAACACTTTTTAGTTTCGATTTATCTAGCAGATGGAGTTGAGTTGTTCTAGGACTGCTTCTTAGTGAATAAGTTAGAGTGATAGGCTTTTATTGCGTGACGTCACAGTAGATATGACGTCATAATTTGTTTTATATCAAAGTTTTGAGCGGTGGCAACACTTTTTAGTTTTTGTTTCCAGTTAACTGGAGTTGAGTTGTTCTAGGGCTGCTTCTTAACGAATAAGTTAGAGTGATAGGCTTTTATTGCGTGACGTCACAGTGAGTATGACGTCATAACTTGCTTAACGTTAAAAGTTTTGAGCGGTGGCAACACTTTTTAGTTTTGATTTACCTTTAAGGCGGAGTTGAGTTGTTCTAGGGCTGCTTCTAAGTGAATAAGTTAGAGTTATAGGTATTTTTTACTAGTGACGTCACAGTGGGTATGACGTCATTCATGATTTTACAAAACTTACCTTTAAGACGATGGCAGCAATAGAGATATGCTAAGTTTTAGGCGGGATGGAGTTGAGTTGTTTTAGGGCTACTTTTAAGTGAATAACTTAGAGTGATAGGCTGTTTTACCAGTGACGTCACAGTGTTAATGTAGTGGGGATGACGTCACGATTTGCTTTATATCAAAGTTTAAGGAATGGCAACATCTTGTATCCTGATATATAGCTAAGTCTCCTTTGATTGGTTGAAATAAAAGCTCACTTCTGATTGGTTAGAATATGTCACGTGATTTCAAATGCTCTTCTCATTGACTATACAGTTTAGTAAGACAGTTTTCTACTAAGTTTAATGTAATTGCGGCGCCATCTAGTGGTAGGAAGGAATATAAATTACATAGTTTATAACTTTTCATGCTTAACCATTAAAAACTTCAAATACATGCAAAGATAATATACTAACACAAATGCGTAAAGTTTCGGATTGAGTGGATTTTTTATTTTCTATAAGTGCTTAACACATTTAAACTAATGTTGAGAGATATAATCGCAAGACACTTTTAAGGAATCAGGTTTAATCAATGTTAGACACATAAAGTCTCATTATTTTCTCAATAACAGTATGAAATGTAAATATAAATTAAAATTTATGAGAAAAAAAAAATTTAAACTTTGATATCTTAACGTGAAAATTTCTTTTACAGAGCTTAACATGTCATTAAAAAGTTTTTTTCTTTTATTGTCATAGTTTTTGAGGGATTGAATACACAACAAAAGAACTCAGACTAGAATTAATTTTCAATATTCAGCAACTGAAACCCATTATGGAAGTTAAAGCAATGATTTTACAATTATTTTTAGGTTGAGTTAGTCTGACCCTGTTGAAGGAATTAGTAGTTGTAGTGTGTTCACACGTGAGTTTGCAATACAATATTAGTAATATACATTTCCAAAAAAACGAAATATTTATCACTTTGAATAGAAAAATGACGATTTTTTTTTATTTATGTAAGTATTATTCTCAATTTTGTAAATTTTAAATGTATTATCCATATTTTATTGAAGAATTTATATTTTTTTTCTTCTTCTTTCAGAATGGTTTAGGAAAAACATTTCATTTTAGTCAGAACAATGTTTTCAAAGAGATGGAAATACGCAACTTTTCGATATATCAACCTTCAAATATTTTGAAATTGATTCTATTTGTTACAACCGGTTGTAATTTAAAGCTATACTGTACTATGCGAGCGATATTATATATCTTAGCTACTTACTGTCTATGTTAAAATTTATATTACCATTAAACTTGTTAGAAATTAATATGTCTATGTTAGTTATATTAATCAAGATAGTTTTTATTGTACAATGATACTTACTTAAGTTGATGAATGGCAACACAGAACTAGCTGCTAATGCTGAATAGATATGTGATAACTGATTTTGGATACTCTAATGTTTAAATAAGAGAGAAAAAGTAACATACTTGAACATCTTACAACTAAGAATTCAAAAGTGAACATGAAAATTTACTTTACGAATAAATATCATGTCTTTAAAATGTGTACGAATATCACTAAATAAGAGAAAAAAGTAACATACTTAAACTCTTTACGACAAATAACTTTAAAATTAACGAAAAAAAACTTACTTTACACATAAAAATCACTTTAAAATGTGTAAAAATATCGCTAAATAAGAGAAAAAAAGTAACTTACTTAAAATTTCTAAGATAAATATTTAACCTTTACGCGAAAATTCCCTTCATGTATAAAAATCACGACTTTAAAATATAACATGCAAGAGAAAAGTAACGTACTTAAACTTTCTACGACAAATAACTTTAACATTAACGTAAAATTTTACTTTACACATAAAAATCCCGATATTAAAATATGTAGAAATATCGCTAAATAAAAGAAAAAAAGTAACACACTTAAACTTTGTACGACAAATAACTTTGACATTAACGTAAAAAATGTTCTTCACATATAAAAATCACGACTTTAAATTTGAAATGTAGGATGAAAGTATAACATACCTATAATTTCTACGACAAAGAATTCAAACATTGCCGTTCATGTCTTTAAAATGTATAATGACAACTCTAACTTTTAGAAAAAAGAAACACTAAAAATTTACAAGGCAAAGAATTTAAAATTGAACGTTAAAATTAACTTTACATGTACTATCATACTCTTATATCAACGATAAATAAGATAAAAAAAAAGAAACTCTAAAAATTTATAAGGCAAAGAATTCAAATAATACGCGAAAATTTACCTCACATATAAAAATTATGTCTTTCAAATGTGTAAGAATAACGCTAAATTAGAGAAAAAGAAATATTAAAAATTTATAAGGTAAGGAATTGAAACAATACGCGAAAATTTATTTCACACATAACATTTTTATCTTTAAAATGTGAAAGAATAATGCTAAATTAGAGAAGAAAAAAAATAACATACTTAAACTTTCTTCGACAACAATTTAAACAATACGCGAAAATTTCGTACACAATTATTTTCTTAGGTTAATGTTAAATAATGGGAAATTTAACAGAATAAAAATTTCAAAGATAAAGAATTTTAACCTTTACACGAAAATTTACTTCACATATAAATATCATGTCTTTAAACTTTAACGTGACAATTTACTTCTCATATACAATTAAACTCTTAGGTTAATGTTAAATAAAAGAAAAAGTAACATACTCAAAAATTTCTAAGATAAGCATAACGTAAAAATTTCATATCATGTGTTTAAAATGTAACATATAAGAGAAAAAAAATAACATACTTGAACTTTCTATAGCAAAGAATTTAAGCGTTAGGGTAAAAATTTACTTTACATATAAAATTCACGTCTTTAAACGGGATGATAAGCATGTGACGGTAATTAGCCAATCAGGTTAGTGGTAGGTGATACGCCACTTGCCGGCATTTTTAGACCGGAGGATGAGTCACGCTAAAACTTGTTCAAACAGGTCGGGAGACTTGTACAGCAAGAACAACAGCATCGACGCGCAAGCAGCGGGTGATGCTGCGGTGTGTCAGCAGGTCTTCGAGATTATCGTTTTCCTACTTTTCCCTTTTCATAATGAAATGTTTGTGAAAACTTGGAATGAATGAAGTGGATTTCAAAGACACATTAGTAAGTGAAGGTAGAATTCGCATGGACTTTCTTCCAAAAAGTATGATTCACTTGGAGAATTTAAGATCATTTCTATTTGAAAACTTTTCTATTGTCTAAAACATTGAATATTGCTCAAACTCAGTGAGATTATATGCTACAATACGGGTAAAACTTAACAAAATTGTTACATAGAAGAAAAATAGTAAGAGATTTAAAATAAATACTAGTTATAGATACTCCAAGGAAAAAAATTCACCTCTACTTTTCAATCGGAAATCAATGCAAGTTGGAAATTTATGTTACTTCAAGAAAGACTTAGACAATTTACTTTGTAATAATATACGTTAAGGTGTCGTATTAACTCGTGCAATACATGCTGACTAAGGTTTATTTTACTTATCTAAGAAAGGTGAATTGGGGGAAAATATTAAATAAATTGTAGATATTAAATACATTGTAGATATGCATTTAAGTTTTGAAAATCACCTGCAAGACTTTTAAAACATCTTAAGATAAATTGAAAGAAACTTGCGAATTATATGTAAACTATATAACTTTTTATACTCTGAAAGGAAATCACAAGTAATTTAGTTAACTTTCTTCATGGTAACACTCATATTCAACGACATATTTTTAAAATTTAACCTTCTTTACATGATAATAGTTATAAATTTTTTCAATCTCAGATGCGATATACTATTATTTCTAACATATATGTTACGAATTGTGTAAAGTTTTTAAAACTGTATATGCAAATCACCAATCAGAAACATAAAAATCTAACATCAATCAAACAAACTAAAATAATAAGATATTTTCCTTAGTGGAAATAGTTAACTACTCATGTGATGGAATATACTTAGAAAATTTAAATACTGAAAAAAGTTTGCTAGGCAAACTTAAAGAATATTTTTTTTTCTTGTGAAAAACTAGCATAAATTTGGAAAATGTAGAGTTTGTTACTACGTAAAATTGAACATCATCTGGACAAACTAAATTATACATGAATTTTTTTATTTTATTTGAGAGGTGCTGACAATATATCATTAATATAGAGATTTTTAACTTCCACCCATAATTTCTAAATAACTTATACATAAATTTCAGAAAAACTGAAACGGAATGTGTTTTACAAATGGCTTATTTTGTAAGATGAATATTCAATATTAATATAACTGAGCAAAGTTCATTCCGGAAAAAACTTGTAAAAGATACTTATATTTTGAAAATAGTTTGAAATATCCTTTTAAATTTATGAATGCTCGCTTTCGAAAGACACAAATAAAACTGATATTACTCATGATAATTAACACATACATAACATTAGTCAAACAAAGTGAAATTTTTATTGCTTGTGACCGATAACTTGTCAGTGAAGCAAAACTTACATAGGAAATTTGTGCAAACTTTTTCAACTTTTAAACCAAGTATCATGTAAAATTATAAATTACGATAGGAAATAGCATACTTCAGAATCGGAACAAGTCTTGTAGTTAAGCTAAATGTATTTCTCAAGGAATTGAAAGCATACCAGAGAAGTCCTTATCATTTCGCTTCTTTTCTCATGTTGCAAGAAGACATACTTTGTAAAAGATCGTCTTAGCACTTAACAAAAATCAGTAAAAATAAATATATTTTCTATGGCAAAGATAAAACTTCACAACTTAATTACTTAAATTTAGCTAAGTTGCATATGGTTTATTCACATAACTCGCATGTGCTTTGAATGTTGAAATATATTTGTCAGTTGAAATCAAACTCATCGAAAATAAATTCTATCTACATTTTCAAGTCGGAAATTACTATTAAATAAACTTTACATGTAAGACATTATCATGTTAAAAAGAAAAATCTACAAAAATGTAAATGATAATTTTACTGTTGGTACATAAATGATGAATAATTTATGATTTTATTCTAGGCAAACGTTTTATTGTCTAACAGAGAACTTAAACTTTAGCAGAAAAACGAAAAAATACAATTTTTGTATCCTATCATGCTTGCCGAAAATTGAATTTATTAGCTGTTGTAATAGATTTTTATTGTCCAAATTTCTATAGTTCTTCCCAGTGCAATAATATTAAGTTCATGTGTAATGAGTAGGTTTTTTTTTTGTTGAATCTTATAAATTTAGAAATTATTATGACCTAAGAGATTGAGTGAACTGAATAAATCAATGACGTAAATTTAAACAGTGACTTGAACTGATATACATACTATAACTGTAAAGAAGTATGACAAAGTGATAGATGAAGTGAAAATAGAAGTTGAGTGAAATGTGTTGAAAAAAATTGAAGACTACAAGAAATTCATAAATGAGAATTATCATTGACTTATATTAACTTCGTTTTTCTTGCTTATGACAAGAAAATACACTCTTGTTTATTAAGAACCAACTTGATATCTTATCATAGAATGACAATGATGAAATATCTATACATTAAAAAAAAAATACCAAACTTAGACATAGCAAATTTCTTGAAATTCATGTATAATGTGAGAAGTTTTACTGGAAATATAGAAGATACAACATTGAAAGATGTGAATGTTTCGAAGTACTTTATCAGAAATAAAAAAAAAATGCGCTGAGGTCCACTATAAAATTTTTTAGGAGAAAGTTTAAACAAAATTTAAAATCAAACATGCTTTTAAGTGGGAACACATATATTAAAACTATAGCACATTTAACAATTTATATTATGTCATCTCAGTTGGTATCAAACTGAATAATATGAAAAACAACCACAAACTGAATAAACATGAAAATTATCAATATATGTGGAAAAGTTTCCTTTTTTCACATATAAAAAAAAAAATAACACATTGACATACGTTAAGATCACGAAACATGCGTAATCATATACCGATAAGAGCAGCCAATGTTGCGGGGAGATATTCACGTGATGGACAATATCCCATGAATAAATTGAGTGATTTAATTTCTAATGCTAATTCCAATAGTATTCCACGTAACTTCAACTTTATATGTTACACTATAGATATATTTATTTTTCAAATATATTGACTTTGGAAAAATCATCCTTCAATATAAGAATGATCATAGTAAGAATAAAAGAAAAGATACTAAGCATTGATTTAAAGTGTATTTATTTCAACTTAGCAACAAATCATATGCGTGAAACGAAAATTGCCTCGAACCAAAGTATAACTATCTAATTTCATTGATTCCTACAAGGAAATTTTTCTCATCTAGTAATTGAATTTTTTTTTTCTCGTACACATTATAAGTGTTGTCCAATCAGGTGTAGAATAGCTGAAGATATCCGACCTCTTTCTAAATATTAATAAGTCACTGTTGAAAAACTTATAAAAATTTCAATTTACACTTAAAGTTTTTTTATATATATATATTTCAAAGAATTTTTTCAAATCAATATGTATATTTAAATACTGAAACTTATTCACTTCAATAAATGTATGTTTAAGTTATAAAACTTGTCGTATGTATTGAAAAATTGTAACTTTTCGTCTTCGTATAAATCGATAACTTATACACTAGTTCTTCATCAATTAATCTTCTAAGTAAATCTTTCAAAGGTAAAAACATACCTATAGCTTTGCATTTGTAACAAGTTAGATTGTACATGTTTCATGTGAAAGTTACAAAATTTTATATATTTTCATGAAAAACATATAAAATTTTGTAACTTTCACATGAAACATGTACAATCTAACTTGTTACAAATGCAAAGCTATAGGTATGTTTTTACCTTTGAAAGATTTACTTAGAAGATTAATTGATGAAGAACTAGTGTATAAGTTAACGATTTATACGAAGACGAAAAGTTACAATTTTTCAATACATACGACAAGTTTTATAACTTAAACATACATTTATTGAAGTGAATAAGTTTCAGTATTTAAATATACATATTGATTTGAAAAAATTCTTTGAAATATATATATATAAAAAAACTTTAAGTGTAAATTGAAATTTTTATAAGTTTTTCAACAGTGACTTATTAATATTTAGAAAGAGGTCGGATATCTTCAGCTATTCTACACCTGATTGGACAACACTTATAATGTGTACGAGAAAAAAAAAATTCAATTACTAGATGAGAAAAATTTCCTTGTAGGAATCAATGAAATTGGATAGTTATACTTTGGTTCGAGGCAATTTTCGTTTCACGCATATGATTTGTTGCTAAGTTGAAATAAATACACTTTAAATCAATGCTTAGTATCTTTTCTTTTATTCTTACTATGATCATTCTTATATTGAAGGATGATTTTTCCAAAGTCAATATATTTGAAAAATAAATATATCTATAGTGTAACATATAAAGTTGAAGTTACGTGGAATACTATTGGAATTAGCATTAGAAATTAAATCACTCAATTTATTCATGGGATATTGTCCATCACGTGAATATCTCCCCGCAACATTGGCTGCTCTTATCGGTGTATGATTACGCATGTTTCGTGATCTTAACGTATGTCAATGTGTTATTTTTTTTTTATATGTGAAAAAAGGAAACTTTTCCACATATATTGATAATTTTCATGTTTATTCAGTTTGTGGTTGTTTTTCATATTATTCAGTTTGATACCAACTGAGATGACATAATATAAATTGTTAAATGTGCTATAGTTTTAATATATGTGTTCCCACTTAAAAGCATGTTTGATTTTAAATTTTGTTTAAACTTTCTCCTAAAAAATTTTATAGCGGACCTCAGCGCATTTTTTTTTTTATTTTTGATAAAGTACTTCGAAACATTCATATCTTTCAATGTTGTATCTTCTATATTTCCAGTAAAACTTCTCACATTATACATGAATTTCAAGAAATTTGCTATGTCTAAGTTTGGTATTTTTTTTTAATGTATAGATATTTCATCATTGTCATTCTATGATAAGATATCAAGTTGGTTCTTAATAAACAAGAGTGTATTTTCATGTCATAAGCAAGAAAAACGAAGTTAATATAAGTCAATGATAATTCTCATTTATGAATTTCTTGTAGTCTTCAATTTTTTTCAACACATTTCACTCAACTTCTATTTTCACTTCATCTATCACTTTGTCATACTTCTTTACAGTTATAGTATGTATATCAGTTCAAGTCACTGTTTAAATTTACGTCATTGATTTATTCAGTTCACTCAATCTCTTAGGTCATAATAATTTCTAAATTTATAAGATTCAACAAAAAAAACCCTACTCATTACACATGAACTTAATATTATTGCACTGGGAAGAACTATAGAAATTTGGACAATAAAAATCTATTACAACAGCTAATAAATTCAATTTTCGGCAAGCATGATAGGATACAAAAATTGTATTTTTTCGTTTTTCTGCTAAAGTTTAAGTTCTCTGTTAGACAATAAAACGTTTGCCTAGAATAAAATCATAAATTATTCATCATTTATGTACCAACAGTAAAATTATCATTTACATTTTTGTAGATTTTTCTTTTTAACATGATAATGTCTTACATGTAAAGTTTATTTAATAGTAATTTCCGACTTGAAAATGTAGATAGCATTTATTTTCGATGAGTTTGATTTCAACTGACAAATATATTTCAACATTCAAAGCACATGCGAGTTATGTGAATAAACCATATGCAACTTAGCTAAATTTAAGTAATTAAGTTGTGAAGTTTTATCTTTGCCATAGAAAATATATTTATTTTTACTGATTTTTGTTAAGTGCTAAGACGATCTTTTACAAAGTATGTCTTCTTGCAACATGAGAAAAGAAACGAAATGATAAGGACTTCTCTGGTATGCTTTCAATTCCTTGAGAAATACATTTAGCTTAACTACAAGACTTGTTCCGATTCTGAAGTATGCTATTTCCTATCGTAATTTATAATTTTACATGATACTTGGTTTAAAAGTTGAAAAAGTTTGCACAAATTTCCTATGTAAGTTTTGCTTCACTGACAAGTTATCGGTCACAAGCAATAAAAATTTCACTTTGTTTGACTAATGTTATGTATGTGTTAATTATCATGAGTAATATCAGTTTTATTTGTGTCTTTCGAAAGCGAGCATTCATAAATTTAAAAGGATATTTCAAACTATTTTCAAAATATAAGTATCTTTTACAAGTTTTTTCCGGAATGAACTTTGCTCAGTTATATTAATATTGAATATTCATCTTACAAAATAAGCCATTTGTAAAACACATTCCGTTTCAGTTTTTCTGAAATTTATGTATAAGTTATTTAGAAATTATGGGTGGAAGTTAAAAATCTCTATATTAATGATATATTGTCAGCACCTCTCAAATAAAATAAAAAAATTCATGTATAATTTAGTTTGTCCAGATGATGTTCAATTTTACGTAGTAACAAACTCTACATTTTCCAAATTTATGCTAGTTTTTCACAAGAAAAAAAAATATTCTTTAAGTTTGCCTAGCAAACTTTTTTCAGTATTTAAATTTTCTAAGTATATTCCATCACATGAGTAGTTAACTATTTCCACTAAGGAAAATATCTTATTATTTTAGTTTGTTTGATTGATGTTAGATTTTTATGTTTCTGATTGGTGATTTGCATATACAGTTTTAAAAACTTTACACAATTCGTAACATATATGTTAGAAATAATAGTATATCGCATCTGAGATTGAAAAAATTTATAACTATTATCATGTAAAGAAGGTTAAATTTTAAAAATATGTCGTTGAATATGAGTGTTACCATGAAGAAAGTTAACTAAATTACTTGTGATTTCCTTTCAGAGTATAAAAAGTTATATAGTTTACATATAATTCGCAAGTTTCTTTCAATTTATCTTAAGATGTTTTAAAAGTCTTGCAGGTGATTTTCAAAACTTAAATGCATATCTACAATGTATTTAATATCTACAATTTATTTAATATTTTCCCCCAATTCACCTTTCTTAGATAAGTAAAATAAACCTTAGTCAGCATGTATTGCACGAGTTAATACGACACCTTAACGTATATTATTACAAAGTAAATTGTCTAAGTCTTTCTTGAAGTAACATAAATTTCCAACTTGCATTGATTTCCGATTGAAAAGTAGAGGTGAATTTTTTTCCTTGGAGTATCTATAACTAGTATTTATTTTAAATCTCTTACTATTTTTCTTCTATGTAACAATTTTGTTAAGTTTTACCCGTATTGTAGCATATAATCTCACTGAGTTTGAGCAATATTCAATGTTTTAGACAATAGAAAAGTTTTCAAATAGAAATGATCTTAAATTCTCCAAGTGAATCATACTTTTTGGAAGAAAGTCCATGCGAATTCTACCTTCACTTACTAATGTGTCTTTGAAATCCACTTCATTCATTCCAAGTTTTCACAAACATTTCATTATGAAAAGGGAAAAGTAGGAAAACGATAATCTCGAAGACCTGCTGACACACCGCAGCATCACCCGCTGCTTGCGCGTCGATGCTGTTGTTCTTGCTGTACAAGTCTCCCGACCTGTTTGAACAAGTTTTAGCGTGACTCATCCTCCGGTCTAAAAATGCCGGCAAGTGGCGTATCACCTACCACTAACCTGATTGGCTAATTACCGTCACATGCTTATCATCCCGTTTAAAGACGTGAATTTTATATGTAAAGTAAATTTTTACCCTAACGCTTAAATTCTTTGCTATAGAAAGTTCAAGTATGTTATTTTTTTTCTCTTATATGTTACATTTTAAACACATGATATGAAATTTTTACGTTATGCTTATCTTAGAAATTTTTGAGTATGTTACTTTTTCTTTTATTTAACATTAACCTAAGAGTTTAATTGTATATGAGAAGTAAATTGTCACGTTAAAGTTTAAAGACATGATATTTATATGTGAAGTAAATTTTCGTGTAAAGGTTAAAATTCTTTATCTTTGAAATTTTTATTCTGTTAAATTTCCCATTATTTAACATTAACCTAAGAAAATAATTGTGTACGAAATTTTCGCGTATTGTTTAAATTGTTGTCGAAGAAAGTTTAAGTATGTTATTTTTTTTCTTCTCTAATTTAGCATTATTCTTTCACATTTTAAAGATAAAAATGTTATGTGTGAAATAAATTTTCGCGTATTGTTTCAATTCCTTACCTTATAAATTTTTAATATTTCTTTTTCTCTAATTTAGCGTTATTCTTACACATTTGAAAGACATAATTTTTATATGTGAGGTAAATTTTCGCGTATTATTTGAATTCTTTGCCTTATAAATTTTTAGAGTTTCTTTTTTTTTATCTTATTTATCGTTGATATAAGAGTATGATAGTACATGTAAAGTTAATTTTAACGTTCAATTTTAAATTCTTTGCCTTGTAAATTTTTAGTGTTTCTTTTTTCTAAAAGTTAGAGTTGTCATTATACATTTTAAAGACATGAACGGCAATGTTTGAATTCTTTGTCGTAGAAATTATAGGTATGTTATACTTTCATCCTACATTTCAAATTTAAAGTCGTGATTTTTATATGTGAAGAACATTTTTTACGTTAATGTCAAAGTTATTTGTCGTACAAAGTTTAAGTGTGTTACTTTTTTTCTTTTATTTAGCGATATTTCTACATATTTTAATATCGGGATTTTTATGTGTAAAGTAAAATTTTACGTTAATGTTAAAGTTATTTGTCGTAGAAAGTTTAAGTACGTTACTTTTCTCTTGCATGTTATATTTTAAAGTCGTGATTTTTATACATGAAGGGAATTTTCGCGTAAAGGTTAAATATTTATCTTAGAAATTTTAAGTAAGTTACTTTTTTTCTCTTATTTAGCGATATTTTTACACATTTTAAAGTGATTTTTATGTGTAAAGTAAGTTTTTTTTCGTTAATTTTAAAGTTATTTGTCGTAAAGAGTTTAAGTATGTTACTTTTTTCTCTTATTTAGTGATATTCGTACACATTTTAAAGACATGATATTTATTCGTAAAGTAAATTTTCATGTTCACTTTTGAATTCTTAGTTGTAAGATGTTCAAGTATGTTACTTTTTCTCTCTTATTTAAACATTAGAGTATCCAAAATCAGTTATCACATATCTATTCAGCATTAGCAGCTAGTTCTGTGTTGCCATTCATCAACTTAAGTAAGTATCATTGTACAATAAAAACTATCTTGATTAATATAACTAACATAGACATATTAATTTCTAACAAGTTTAATGGTAATATAAATTTTAACATAGACAGTAAGTAGCTAAGATATATAATATCGCTCGCATAGTACAGTATAGCTTTAAATTACAACCGGTTGTAACAAATAGAATCAATTTCAAAATATTTGAAGGTTGATATATCGAAAAGTTGCGTATTTCCATCTCTTTGAAAACATTGTTCTGACTAAAATGAAATGTTTTTCCTAAACCATTCTGAAAGAAGAAGAAAAAAAATATAAATTCTTCAATAAAATATGGATAATACATTTAAAATTTACAAAATTGAGAATAATACTTACATAAATAAAAAAAAAATCGTCATTTTTCTATTCAAAGTGATAAATATTTCGTTTTTTTGGAAATGTATATTACTAATATTGTATTGCAAACTCACGTGTGAACACACTACAACTACTAATTCCTTCAACAGGGTCAGACTAACTCAACCTAAAAATAATTGTAAAATCATTGCTTTAACTTCCATAATGGGTTTCAGTTGCTGAATATTGAAAATTAATTCTAGTCTGAGTTCTTTTGTTGTGTATTCAATCCCTCAAAAACTATGACAATAAAAGAAAAAAACTTTTTAATGACATGTTAAGCTCTGTAAAAGAAATTTTCACGTTAAGATATCAAAGTTTAAATTTTTTTTTTCTCATAAATTTTAATTTATATTTACATTTCATACTGTTATTGAGAAAATAATGAGACTTTATGTGTCTAACATTGATTAAACCTGATTCCTTAAAAGTGTCTTGCGATTATATCTCTCAACATTAGTTTAAATGTGTTAAGCACTTATAGAAAATAAAAAATCCACTCAATCCGAAACTTTACGCATTTGTGTTAGTATATTATCTTTGCATGTATTTGAAGTTTTTAATGGTTAAGCATGAAAAGTTATAAACTATGTAATTTATATTCCTTCCTACCACTAGATGGCGCCGCAATTACATTAAACTTAGTAGAAAACTGTCTTACTAAACTGTATAGTCAATGAGAAGAGCATTTGAAATCACGTGACATATTCTAACCAATCAGAAGTGAGCTTTTATTTCAACCAATCAAAGGAGACTTAGCTATATATCAGGATACAAGATGTTGCCATTCCTTAAACTTTGATATAAAGCAAATCGTGACGTCATCCCCACTACATTAACACTGTGACGTCACTGGTAAAACAGCCTATCACTCTAAGTTATTCACTTAAAAGTAGCCCTAAAACAACTCAACTCCATCCCGCCTAAAACTTAGCATATCTCTATTGCTGCCATCGTCTTAAAGGTAAGTTTTGTAAAATCATGAATGACGTCATACCCACTGTGACGTCACTAGTAAAAAATACCTATAACTCTAACTTATTCACTTAGAAGCAGCCCTAGAACAACTCAACTCCGCCTTAAAGGTAAATCAAAACTAAAAAGTGTTGCCACCGCTCAAAACTTTTAACGTTAAGCAAGTTATGACGTCATACTCACTGTGACGTCACGCAATAAAAGCCTATCACTCTAACTTATTCGTTAAGAAGCAGCCCTAGAACAACTCAACTCCAGTTAACTGGAAACAAAAACTAAAAAGTGTTGCCACCGCTCAAAACTTTGATATAAAACAAATTATGACGTCATATCTACTGTGACGTCACGCAATAAAAGCCTATCACTCTAACTTATTCACTAAGAAGCAGTCCTAGAACAACTCAACTCCGTCTGCTAGATAAATCGAAACTAAAAAGTGTTGCCATCGCTCTAAACTTTAATATAAAACAAATTATGACGTCATACCTACTGTGACGTCATACACAAACAGCTTATAATGAAACCGAAACTAAAACAGCAGCAGGAAGGAAACAACTCCACTCCACTTCCGGTCACGTGATTTCCGGTGACGTCATATCCGGTGATATCACTTCCTGTGACGTCGTATCCGGTCACGCCCCCATACCATACCTGCTCCGCTGCTCCGCCATGGCTCAGGAGCCCCAGTTTCTAACTACTTCTGTGTCCCTCCAAAATAGAAAAAGTTGAATAACGTGAGAACTGTTGGAATGATCTAGGTGAAAATTGTTACACAGATAGTAAGTATACATAAATATCCAACATAGACAATTAAAAAAAAATAAAAAAAAATCACAAATTATTTTTTCGGTTCTGCAATTTTATTTTTAAAGTTGGAGAAAACTTTTTTTCTTCAATTCGATCGTGTTTAGTATCAAATGAAAGCTGCAGATGAAAGATTGTAAAAATATTAAACAGTTGTGGATTTCTATACAAAAATATGACAATAAACTATATGAATAACTTCCATCACTTCTTGGTTTATGAAAATGTCGTAGATTCAAGAAAATAAATCGAAACGTATTTAATGTGCGAACTGATCTTACATGACTACCTTATAAAAAAAATATGTTTTTTTTAACGTTACTGCTCTCATGAGTATACAGGCTTAATTACTATGGTACTAACTGGTTTATTATTCAAACGGAGAGGGCTTGAATCCCGGCATGTTGATTTAGCAAGAAAAATAGCTTTTTTTTTTTTAATAAACTGCCTAACCGATTGCTACGAATATGTCTAGAAAAAGAGCATGTACGAGTGCTCAAGCGCTCAGCATTCGGTTAAAAAACCCTCGACGTGAGATTATTTTCACTTGACATTTTTTTTAACAGGCAAGCAAATATTTTTGTTAAATTTTTGTTCTCAAGTTTTACTAAAGTTTATAATACTAGCATATATATAGAAAGTTATTTCAAATAGGTGTAGAGTTCTGGAATTTTCAACATAAGTAGTTTTGGCCTTCTAATTTGACTTTTGACAAACATAATGTTAAATTTTTAATTAGTTTTTTTAATTAATTTTAATTCTTTTTTTATAAAATAACTTCTAATAGGGGTACAGCTCTGAAATTTTCAACATAAGTAGTTTTGGCCTTCTAATTGATCGGACTTTTGAAAAACAGTTTTAAAATTTAAATTTTTTTTAACAATGCGACATCTAATAGGAATAGAGCTCTGAAATTTTCAATATAAGTAGTTTTGATCTTATTTGACTTTTGACAAACAGAATAATAAAATCCTAATTAGTTTTTTAATTAATTTTTTCAAGAAGCGACTTCTAATAGGTATACAGCTCTGAAATTTCAAACGTAAGTAGTTTTGGCCTTCTAATTTTGCTTTTCATAATCACAATGTTAAAATATTCTCAGACGGATGAGGGGGTTGTATTATATTGTATTAACAGGGAAAAAATTTGTGTTTCTTCGACAGGAAAGGCAGTTCTAATATTAAGAGTTTACGTAGCAATTAATTTTGAGTTAGTGAAGCAAGGTTATGCTTGCGCAGCAATAAATCTTCCAGCAAGCGAAGCGAGCCCGTGCTTGCCCAACAATGAACCTTCCAGCAAGCCTGCGCAGCAATGAACCTTTCAACAAGGGAAGTGTCAATGAACTTTTCAGCAAGCTTGGTTTTACATTGCAACGATCCTTTCTGCGAGTGAAGCACCAGAAGCTGGGACTTATATACAGTACATGCCAATACCACTCTAGCAATTATTTTATAAGTTAAAAAAAAGGAAAATATATTTAATTTTTTAATGTGAGTTACCACAGTTTTAAGCAAATATAAAAGCGAAATACAAAAACTATTGTCATACTGAAAAAATTGTAAAAAAAAACTTTGAAAATTCATCCTCAGCGCAATGCTACATGAAAATAGAATAATCAAATCTGAAATATCAAATTTAAAGTTAGATAATTGTACATTTTCATTAAATAAAAGATTAAATTAAGAAATCCCGACTAGATCTTGTTATCAAGAGGCTCGAACCCAGCCGGGATTTTGGGGATGCGTTTCTGGAGGATGGATGATGGATCAGTTATAAATACCAATCTATCCTCAAACCTCGATGCATCCCACAGCAAGACAGAAAGTCATACATATTTAAAGATTTACTTGCATTTATAAGATCAAAAAAGCAACAAATCTCTCCACTCAGAAATAGCAAACTGCTACCAGACTTTCATCAAACCACATTCATAAACCAAAAGAAAAACAATCCCGCACTTTTAAAAAACCAAAAACAATAACACTGCCATCCATGATCAAAAACAGGTACCAGTTAGGGCTATTTAACTGGGAGTTTCAATATTGCCCGAAATGTGGATAAAACCCCCTAAAAAACGTTGAAATTACAAAAGCATCGTGGAAATCCATTTAATCTTAAGTTGTTTTTAAATATTTTCAAAGCACTATCCAAATCATTCCTATTATTGAAAATGCCAATTATTCTATGAAGTTGAGAAATAAAGATTTTGCTAATTAAATTACTATCAAAATTGGATAGAATAGTAACATATTTAAAATCAGATTTTTTTTCATAGACACCAATGTTAACACAATCTTCTTCTATTTTGATATCCAAGTCCAAATAATGTGCTCTTTTATTATAATCGTTAGTTTTTTTTAACACCAATTCCTTAGGCGGTGTTATTGTTTTTGGTTTTTCTTTTAAGTGCAAGGTTATTTTGGGTTTTTTAAAAGTGCGGGATTGTTTTAATTTTGGTTTATAAATGTGGTTTGATGAAAGTCTGGTAGCAGTTTGCTATTTCTGAATGGAGAGATTTGTTGCTTTTTTGATCTTATAAATGTAAGTAAATCTTTAAATATTTATGACTTTCTGTTTTGCAATGGGATGCGTCGGGGTTCGAGGATGGATTGGTATTTATTACAGATCCATCCTTCAGAAACGCATCCCTGAAATCTCGGCTATGTTCGAGCCACTTGATAACGAGATCCAGTCGGGATTTCTTAATTTAACCTTTTATTTAATGAAAATGTACAATTATCTAATTTTAAATTTGATATTACCACAGTTTTTTTTAATAATGAAATTTTTTTTTTGCGAGCACTAGCCATTGAACTAAAATTTTTAATTATATCTAGATATTACTGTAAAAGTAAAATCTATCCTAACTTGAGGTTCTATACATATACAGTGGGTAAAAAAAGTTTCCGTACGAAAGCCAAAGTTACAAATAAATTAGCATAATTTCTACTCTTTTACTTCATATCTTCAGTAACTATTGAAATATGTTTAATTTAGTTATTAAAAATAAGTTTATAATAAATGTCTGGTTTTACAAAACGCAGCAAGTATTTAAATTGAAATATTTAGGAGATGTTGCTAAGTGCCATGCCAAAAAAGTTTCCATATGTCCTATGAAAATTCATTCTGACGTCTACCGCAATAGACTTGCAGTAAATTTTTAAAACTGAAGTGTACGCAAGTGTCATGAAGACATGATAGCAGCAATTTTTTAATTTTAACTTGTAGCTGATTGTTTTAAAACGGAGTTCTTAAACCTATTCTTGAATTGTTGATTCAGTTATGAAATGTTGGATTACCTATGAAAAAAATTGGCAAAATCTTTAAGATATTGAGGTATATAGTACAATATATTATTGAAAGACACCGTGAGCTTCAAACTTTTGAGGATAGAGATCGATCCAGTAGATCTTCAAAGCTAAAACGCTTTCATAAAAGAAATATTCTATTGCAATGTTCAAGATGATCCGCGAATAAGTGCACCTCAAGTCGCACATGGCTTAAAAATTGACAAAAACATTGAAGTGACATCTCAAATGGTGAGAAATGTTATTAAAAAAGCTGGTCTGAATGGACTCGCAGCCCGTAAGAAGCCTTATATAAGTACCTGTAACAGAAAAAAGCGCATCGATATTACAAAGTCTTTTTTAGTGATGAATTAAAATTAAATATCCAAGGGTCAGATAATCGAGTTATGATCAGGAAAAAACTAAATCAACAAATGTGAACTTATAATTTATGTGGAACTGTCAAACACGGTGGAGGAGGCGTTATGGTGTGGGGGTGTATGAGAGCTGCTGGTGTAGGCAATTTACGTTATGTAGAATGAAATAATTCTAGGTACGTGTATCTTGAAATTCCAAAGCAAAATGTCTTAACCAGTGCACATAAATTGTCACTTGGGAATTGTCTTCAATGTTTTTATCAATTCTTAAGCCATGTGCGACGTCAGGTGCACTTACTCGCGGATTATATTGAACCTTACAATAGTATATTTCTTTTATGCAAGCGTTTTAGCTTTGAAGATCTTCCGAATCAAACTCTATCCTCAAAAGTGTGAAGCTCACGGTGTCTTTCAATAATATATTGTACTATATACTTCAATTATCTTAAAGATTTTGCCAATTTTTTTCATAGATAATCCAACATTTCATAACTGAATCACCAATTCAAGAATAGGTTTAGGAACTCCGTTTTAAAACAATCAGCTACAAGTTAAAATTAAAGAATTGCTGCTATCATGTCTTCATGACACTTGCGTACACTTCAGTTTTAAAAATTTACTGCAAGTCTATTGCGGAAGATGTCAGAATTAATTTTCATAGGACGTACGGAAACTTTTTTGGCATGGCACTTAGCAACATCTCCTAAATATTTCAATTTAAATACTTGCTGCGTTTTGTAAAACCAGACATTTATTATAAACTTATTTTAAATAACTAAATTAAACATATTTCAGTAGTTACTGAAGATATGAAGTAAAAGAGTAGAAATTATGCTAATTTATTTGTAACTTTGGCTTTCGTACGGAAACTTTTTTTACCCACTGTATATACTTGTAATAATTTTGATACAGTTAACTATGTGTTTTGTTTAAAGAATTTTCTATAATATTATACAGTTATACTATACTATATAATATAGTTCATTTGAAGAGAGTCTGCCACAATTCCAAAGTTTAGCTGTAGAATTTAGCTCTATTATTGTTTAGAATTCATTCAACCAACGAATGATTCGGAATAGTTTGTTTGTGTCATTAAATACTCTTATTTCATTAAATATTTTGTATTAATTGTTCGAAAATCTTTAATATGTCTTGATGAAAATATAAATTCATTCTTTCTCATAAAGGCATAAAATCAAATTAAGGCATAACATCAAATTCAGTGATTTTAGATTTATGCTGGCATAAATTTTCAATATAATCATTAATCAAATTTTAATAATTGTTGTTAATAATGAAATGATTCCATTAATTACTTTATTTTATTAATTAAATATTTTAAATAATTAAAATATTTTATTATTTAAATATTTATATTTAATACTAATTAAAAACCACAGAAAAATAAAATTTAAATATTTTATAAAACAACACACTTAAATAAGAAAATTTTTGTTACATAATTTTATGTATGAATTAGGTAAATTCATTTTATCATCATAAAAATTTATTTTTAGGATTTGAATACATTTAGCATTAAAAAAATGTTAAGGAAGGCAACTATTTATATTAAAAAAAAAAAAAAAAAACCTCTCATGCTGGACCAGCCTATTCTGTTCATCGATATAGATAAACAACTAGATAGACTGCTTAACGGTGGAGAAACGAGCCTTTGCCACCGCAGAAGCGAGATGTTTGGATGGAGGAATTTGTATTGCCGATGTGGATTTTCTTCGATCTTTATGGTGTATTCGCGTTACTTTTGATATTTGGCAAGCAAAAAACAAATTAAGAATAAAATATATTTGAAGAAAATAGTTTAACCAATAAATATAACTGATCAAAATAATTCTAAGTATAGGATTTGTATATTTAGAACAAACATTTGAGATTAGTTACTGTCGATATCTGTAAACGTGTTTCATCTTTATTGATCCGAATTTAATTCTTTAAATTCTAAATTACATGAATTAAATGTTTTAAAAATAAATTATTATGTACAAGTTATGAGAATACAGTAAACAAATGAAAGTAGACTTTTAAATTAGATTTATTTTAGAAGTAGAAATTAAAATTAATTGAAGAAATACAGTAAACCAGTTGAAAATATGTAATAATAAGATTGCAAAATACAAATTCATACATTGAATACACCAATTCAAAGAACAATTTAAGTTTCAAAGGCAAACTATTATACTAATTTTTTTATACTCAATATTATTATATAACTTATGATTTTAAATATATAAGTTTTGAAACTTGTTTATTGCAAGTCAAACACATATATTTATTTGGTCCTATAATTCTGAAATGAGAAAAATGTAGAAAACTTTACCAAAACTAAATAAGTTCAGGCATTGTTCATAATAATATTACAGAAAATTGTTTTTGAGGATTTCAAGTTAAAAATCAAATAAATTACATAGTTTAATAAAAAAAAATTTAAATGGAGAAAAAATTTAAAAAGTAGTCGGGGAGTTTTTCCCAAGAAAAAAAACTATTTTGTAGTTAATCCAGATCTAAACATTGTTAAAAAGGACCAACTTATTCAATTTATGAATGATGGTAGTTTTGTTTTTTTGATGATCAAGTGTTACTCTCTTGGCATTCGAAAAAAATCTAATGTTGTCATAAGTTCTGGCAAATTAGTTTTATTAATTGCGTTTGGTGGAGACTCTCCACAACAAATTCACCTTCAGTTGAATGTATAAAACCCATAGTATTTAATTTTTTGACAATGTTACCCTGTGACAAATACTTAAAACAGAATTACCAATGTAATCTAAATGTTTTTAATTTTTTTTTTTTTTTTAATTTGCCACATAATGACGAAATAATTTTTCTGTTTGTTGCACAACAAACAATACTCCATCAGAAGCAAATTTTAATCCACCTTTAGCTACATTGCATGTAAACGATTTGGCATTTTGATGGTATTGCATACCATAAGTATGGCTATTGCAATGACCAATTTTTAATTTTGCTTTTGTTGTTAACAAACTTATACATTCTTTGCAGATTAGGTTTGTGCTAAGCTGTTTCACTACATAACCGGAAATATAATAAAGAATATTGTCAGCAACATCTGGCAAAGTGTTGGACTCTATTAGAAGTGATAACTCTTGAATGTTAGTATCTAATTCGCTACTGTCTTCAGTACCATCAATTAAAGTACGCTTACTGGAACGAAATTCAAATATTAAACATTGTGAACTGTAATCTAAGTTCAAACAATTTGCAGCATCTTATACATGAAAATAGCAATTCCACATGATCCTGAGATATCTTATACGTTAGGAAATATTTACTAGGGTTCTCAATTTCTATCATCAAATGCATGGCCAGCTTTTGAATGCTGTTTATGCATATTACAAAACCAAGTGCAAAGGTTTTACGGGGATGTTTGAAGACAGAAGTGATCGCTATTTTTAATGAAGAAATATAGCTCAAGGTTTCGTTTAAAAAAATTTCCCAGCTTGACTTATTTACAAGCCTTAAAGGTTGTTTAAAACCTGAGCTAAACGGATTGCGACCCTTAAACAATCAGAGTCTGTTAATTACTCTTATGAAATGAACAGTGGCTTTGCACCCATTAAAATTGGGATCGCTTTTCGACAAATACTCGATTGCATCAGCTACACTACCACATAAGGTTTGTGCAGCTAATAGTACATTCATTTTCTTATTTTTGTACATTATGTGAACCCCAGAAAGAGAATTAGCAAATTTAAGTTGTTCTTTTCTTTTTAAATCATTTAGTTTTATAATATAATCCAATTTTACAACGCTTATATTGGACATTATAAAACCCATTTCGGCTAAAATATTTCAGGCTAATTTCAACATCTGACAGAGATAAAAAAAATACAAAGACTTCTAACTCAGAAGCAGGATGTTTAAAAGAAGTTTTGAAATTGTTTCCTATTTCAAAATTACACCCTAAATCTGTCAATGTGCGAGTGTTAGTTTCGCTTTCATTTTCCATTTCTTTGCCAAATGCCCTTGAAAACACATAAAAACAAGGATTACATAAATATAAATCAAGTGTTTTATTCTAGATCATAATACTATTTGTTCTGAATTTAAAATAGATTATTTATGATATGAATTGCCACATAAGAGATCAACCATTAACCACGAGCGATCAATGTTAAAAGGGTCATTTTAGATATTTTTCAATAATAAATAATAAAAAAAAAATACATTTGCTTATTTGAATAACTATTTTTTATTTACCGGTGAAAACTCTTGTTTGTATTTTTTCGATTTGCGCTTTTGTTGCAATTATATGCAACACAGTAGTTAACCATGATTCAGGAAATCTTCCCACCAGTGGCAGTAAAAAAAATATTTCTGCCGGCGCGTTTTTCGCCCTGCGTTGCCATCGGAACAGTCTATCCAGTTGTTTATCTATATCGATGATTCTGTTAGACCAGCGTTCGCCACTAACTTTTAGAGACGGGCCGCATGACTTATGTTGGAACTTTCCGTGGGCCTCAGATTTAAACCGAATACGCCTATAAATATATTGCTTTACTACATATGTTCAATGTTAGAAATGTGATAATTACTAAAGGTTCAACAATATAAAACAATTTTGAAAACTGAAACAATAATTTAACTTTTTTATATTAATAAAATAACAATTTATATTTGATTCTTGTTTCAAATAATTAAAAAAATAATTTTCTTTACATCGTAAATCAAAGTCATAAAAGAAGTTAATCTTAAGTGACAATATTACAATGTGACTTGACATAAACTCATAATCAATAAAGATATTTAAACCATACTTCTTAAATCTTCAATTTTAGTCGATGTTAATTGCGAGACGATGACGGCCGGTCCGCTTTCACTATTTACTTTGTGTTTAAAACTAGTCTTCAGCGCCACTTTTGCACTGGAGTCATAGAGATCGCGATACTTCTTTTCACGTCAAAACAAAAGAGGTGCATTAAAACACCCAACTTCTGCCCATCACATTCAGAAAAGAGGAAACCGAATAGTGCCATTCACGAATCGAGAGGGTGGGGTATCATAAGTACAAAACTAAGCAATGCGTCATTGATAATAATTTCAAACTATTGCTTTTTTTATTTTTTTCTGGCAGTCTCAGAAATTTTTTTTTTTTTTTTTTCAGACTTACTGATACGGGCCACTTAGTAGAAAACGTGGTTTTTGGTATTAAACACATACTATTGTAGATAAATTGAAATTATTTCCGTAAAATTTGATTTTTGCTCTTCTGTACTACCGGCGGGCCGGAGAAAAAGCTTTCGCGGGCCGGATCCGGCCCGCGGGCCTCCTAGTGGCTGACGCTGTGTTAGACTCTGACCGACCCTGTAATTACATCAGAATTTTTTTAAATGTGCCAAAATGAGAATTCGCAAAAAATTATTTATCAAATGATAAAATCTGTAACATGGATAAAACTAGAATATTATTTCACAAGATTTGGAACTGTATTTTTATAGTAACATACTTTTTTGAAATTTTTTACACAGCAACTGCAAGAAAATATCATTTAGGTGAAACTATTTGAATTGCTTAATTATCAAATATTTAATTTTTTTTCCAGTTAGTATGGAAGTTATGCATATTATAATATGAACAATAAAAAAAAAAAAATAATAAAAACGTTGATTTGTGTTGGAAAAAAGTTCAATGTTTTTAATTTCTTTAAAAACTTTGTAAATTTAATAAAATAATAATTAATAGTTATCTGGTACTTTATAAACTTTTTAACAAAAAATTCGAAAGGCGTCGGCCAAATGATAGAGCGTAAACAAAAGTTTATAGCAGGTTACCAACGACTTGCACCTGATTTTTTCGGAATTGGTTAACATGAGGAGAATAAGAATGAAAAATAGAAAACACTTACCTTATTAATATTTTTTGAAAATGTGGTGTCGGTTCATTGACAGGTCTTGCTTGAATTTCTCACTACTTTCCATTTAGTACCAATTTGCAGCGAAACGGATTTGAAATTGGGAATAATATTCTCAACTATTGATAAGCAGTTTAAAAGTGTACTAAAAACTTGGTTAATTAAAATAGAACCAGGTATTTGAAACGCTAAAAATTAAAAGACTTGATATAAAATTAAACACACAAATGTAACCAACCAAAACTCTAATCATTAATTGAAAATAATTATAAAATATAATATAAATGGTGGGGCCTTGGCAAAAAAGAAAAGTAAAGAAAATGCTAGGGTACCTTGGGTTCCATAAGCCCATACTCGCAAGATGTGAGTCCCCGAAGGTGCCAGGTAACTAGCCTATCAGACATAAAACTTCTTAATTTTATTATTACTAATAATTTCTATTTCAAAAGTCTTAAATATGACCAATTTAAGGTTAAGTTAAAAGTCTTACAGTTTAGTAAAAACTTATAGTTGGAACATCAGATAGGTATTAAAGTCAAGAATGCTTTATCTTGTTATAAAAACATGGTTCAGTTACCCCATCCGACCTTACCATTAATTCGTTCTGTTACATAAAATTTCCCTTAATAAGAATAACAATATATAACAAATTTGGGGTACATTCCATAAGTGGAAAAAAGGGGACTCATCTGTGCATCCAAAGTTTTAATGAATTAAAAAAACAAGAATATGGCAATGCAAGTATACTAAGTTTCATGTGAACAAAACATTGTAAAGCGAGATAAAAATGTTATATAAAATATGACTGTAGAATGCAATTTAAATAAGTGCTTTAAGGATCAATCACTGTAATTTTGAGAGCAGATTGAAGTTCAAATTATTTCTAGGAAGTGATGCAAGACATTGCATTCAGGACATGCCATGAAGGATATAATATATTAGAAACTCATTTAAATGGAGAAGTACATCTAACAAAATGTTTGAAAGTTTTCTTTTAATATTAATTTTATGCAATGCACAAAAGTTATATTTAGTTTGAAAAGCTTTTGCTGTCAGCTTTGCTTTAAATTTTTTTAATTTAAAGCAAAGTGAAGCCGTCCAAAAGAAAGTTGGAAAACTTGGATAATTTCGAATGAAATGTACCATAATTATGCTATGTAAAATGTCAAATTAAAGTTAGCAGTTGGAATTTTACAAATACAGTAAGTGAAGGATTTATTAGACATTTATCGTACGAAAAACCTAAATAACCCTTCAAAACTCTATCTCTCCCTAGTTCTAAAGCCGGGCACACACGATCATTCCAAATCCAATACCCGCTCCACTCCAATGACGTCACAATTCCATTTGGACTGGTTTGAAAACAGGGGGTCACACACGATCACTCCATTTTTAACCCTCCACATCAATCTTGGAAGGTTGAAGTCCACGGGCAAAGCCGTTAAGCTATGGTTATTTCTTTTAAATTAGACAGCTTTTTGTCCAAGAAATTTGATTAGTTAATACTTCGAAAATATAATACAAATATATTTAAATAAAATGACGTAAAATTTTTGTTTCTATCATTAGTAGAACTTGAAATATTCAAGTTATTGTTACACAACAACAGTATCACGACTACGCTATTTCGAAACTTTGGAGCTGTTTTTCTCAAAAATAGTTTATTGTCCCTTTTTTTTTTAAATTGATATAATTTAAAAACTACTTCTTATAAATTTATGAAATTTTCCACAATTATTTCTTATATATATTTCTTTAATTTGTCTTCGGGAATTGTATACATTACTTTAAAAAGAGAAAAGGTTTTCAGAGCTTAACTTACTATGGGTTTTATACAGTTTTTTAAACAAAATATATTTTTACAAATTTTCTAAATACTTTATTGGAAAATCATGAAAACAATTTATAAAAGGAATTATAAGTAATTTAATGTAAAAATGAAGTGATAGCTTTAATTTATCATGATAAAAAGCGTTAGAAATCTTCTAAATGCATTGCAATTCTTTCTATATTTCAATTAACTGCGATGACAATATCACGGGTTGTGTTTCAGCTCATTGCGAGATGAATAAACACACCGGAATCATTTCCCCCATTTTTCCCAACCTGATTCCCTATCGCAGCACGACAGCTTCTTCCACACACGAGGGGTCCATTTGGAATGGATCTCTTGAAAGTTCAGCCATATGGAATTCCAAAAAATCGTTCCACTCCAATAATTTCGCATTGGGTTTCACACACACGGTGCGGTTTTGGTGGAATAGCGGGCCAATTGTCATGATGGATTGATAGTGTATTGCCAGCTTAAGGCATTCAAGTAGTGCAATCAGTTAAGGCATAGGGTTTATAATTGGGTCGACAGTTTTGACCAAACTAGTATCAGGACTGCTACACCTTACAGATGTTGTGGCCTCATGTTAGCTAGAGCTGGAGAGCTAGGTGATAGCTCAGCTGTCAGACTTGTTATTTGACAGAGATAAAACATTACTAAATGTATTTAAATGTGATTTTGGTGCAGTATGACCCTCATGCTAAAATTATGCCTCTATCTTGATTTTTACACTCAATAAATGACCAAGTTTGGTGGAAAATCAACTAGACAACAAATAATAAAAAATATAACTTTTATTGCATTCAACAATAATTTACAAGAACAAAAGACTAGAACTAAAATATGTTACTGACTAGATTAAGAAATCTACAAGGTGTTTTATACAGGAATGCCAACATTTTGTCCATTCACCTTCTTTCGAAGTACATTCACAAGTCTTTCTAACCTGAAAATAAAAGGCAAAATCTAAACTATTGATATACAGTGAAACCCTAATATTTTGTTTCCTGTTTTGTATGTTACCCCACTTCTTGCATCATTATTCATTGGTCCCTTTAAATAACCTATACCAATAATGTTTAAAAAATCCTGGTTAATATGTTATCTATTTATAAAAAATACTGCTTAATACATTTTTCTGTTGAACGGCCAAAATATATTTTTCTGCAATTTTTCATTTTAGAAAGGTCACATTCCTTACTTTTCATGTAACTGGTTCTTCCACATTCTTCAAAGACCACCTCCCCATTTTTTGACCAGTTTAGTTTCAATTTTGAATAGGGTGATTGAAATCATTGATTGTGCTGCTACCTATCAATACATTTTCAAATGGACTCAACCTTCTTGGACATCTAAAGTCTCACTATGAAATTCTTACTTGCTTTCATCTAGAAACAGGTCATCAAAAAGGCTAAAACACTGCACGGCACCAAAGTTGATTTATCGAAAACAATGGGTATTGTATATTTAACTCCACAAATTATCCTTAAACAAGAGGTTGTAGTCGAATCAAAATCCAAGAAACTCGGAAAGCTTTCGAAAACTCCTCTGTTTGATGAACTTGAAGCGACCTTACTAGAGGTTTAAGCAGTATGTGCAATCAAGATCCCTATTAAAGGTCCTATTATGAAGAAGATATATGATTGGAAATTTCTGCTCGACTTGGACTGCATCAATTCACAGTGTCAAATGGTTGGATTAACTAGTTTAAGAAACCGCACAACTTATATTTCAAGTCTATTTGTTGAGAATCTGATGATGTGAACGATGCTACAGTTAAAGCATAAAGTTGAAATTTGAAAATGGAAGAAATTAAATTAAATTGAAAACAGCAACAGAAAAGAGACTTAATCAAGGGGAAAACACTGAGTTGATGGTACAGGGGATTTTTTCTGTCAATGGCTAAGCAACGCTTAAAAATGAACACTGGTTCCCCAAAATTCTTTTGTTAGCCACAGGTAAAAGTCAAAATACAGTTATAAAAGATCTCAGACTACACAAATTTTAAGAAAAACAGAAGAACAAAAAGCACTTGCTAAACTTCAATCCAATAAAGTTAAAAAAAAAAAAAAAAAAAAAAAAAAAACTGAAATCATCTTCTTAAACTTAACAGTACAATCTCTACTCAACTTACATATAAAGTATTTGAACTTTAAAAACACCAAAAATAATTTTAGGCCTATAAGAATTAAAAAGCACTGAAATTGGTATGGTGAGTTAGATGCAAATCTATCACCTTGTAGAGTAAAGCAGTGACCAGGATTTAAACATATGTCTAAAGCCTAAGTCATTCCATTTACTACAGTAGAAATTTTCCAAAGAAGCTTAATAAATACAGCACTGCCTTTCAGTCATAGCCAAAACAGATTAAGAGTATTCATTAATTATCATCTACTATGATAAAATAGTGCATAATCATTCGGATTATTTATCTGACATTTTAAGTCGATAGGGCAATAGAAAACAAGTTAAAAAATATTTCAGGGTGACCACAAAATTCAGGAAAAAAGTTCCCTGTTTTCCCTGACAGATTTCTACAAAATTCCCCGATTTCACAGCAATTTTTTTTTTCGAATTCCCCCAATTTTTTAAAGGTTTTCTATACGTGTAGACACCCTGATCAAATAAAACATGTATGCTAAAGAGATAACATGCCAATTTTTAAAAAATAGTTTTGGTGGTAATGAAAAATTAAAATTATTCAGCAAATTAAACTTTGAACGATACCACCACAAATCTTTGGGTAAATGGCATCAAAATACAGATGAATGGGAAAACATGCCTCAAAATTTCCCTGATTTTCGTTCAATTTTAAAAAGTTCCTTGTCATTTCCCTGATTTTTTCCAGAATCAGAAAGCTCCCTGACATTTCCCTGATTTCCAGGTTCTGTGGTCACTCTGTATTTTCAAGATTTGATAACATAACAAGTCTTAAATCTAAAAACCATTCAGTTTATCAAAATAAAACTTAAGTGATACCAATATAAAATAGGACAATGCCTTAAGTAAGAAATATATCTTTAAAAAACCAATACAAAATCAATTTACCTTAAGCATTTTTCCTCTACACTTTCTCTTTTCTCTGCCTCCATTTCTAGAGCTTTGCTTAGAAACATTATTTCTCCTTTTAGCAGTCTTATTTCATCTGAAGTTGGATCTAAAAACTGCTCATATTTTTGGTCACAGTATGAAGACTGGAAATTTTTCTTAACTGCATTATTAATACCATCGTGCCTTTGGCAAAAAAACAATATTATTAATTCCTCAGTATAAAATATTTCTAAATTTGAAAATATCTTATGCTTTAATGTCATTGTTAAAGAAGAATTAGTTGACTTCTGAATGGTTCTAAAGATATATTTAACAATTTTAAACTGTTTGAATTTAGAACCAACTTTATTTTTAAAAAATGTTGCAAAACATCAGTAATAAATACTACCAAATTAAATTAATCTCATATTTCATCTTGTATAAGGAAAAGTTAAAACAAGAATTAATATTTCATTTTGCATGCCAAAGCCTTTGATGCAGCATAAAATCAGCAAGAGCAATGGTCATAAGAAAATGCTTTTTGAAAAGAAAAAAAGATTTTTCTTAAAAAAAGACTTATTATAGAATTCTTCAACTTTTTGCAAATGTAAGTAATATAAATATAATGTAAACATAACGGTGCAGAGCACTGCTAACAAATTGGTGTTACCAATGATTAACACAGAAAAACCCGATTATAAAAAGTAAAATAAAAAAAAACCTGACTAACCTGTAATTTACATGCTCCATATTTTGCATAACCTTGACTTGTGAAAGTGCCACATCTCGTTGCTGAATAACTTGACATAGAATTTTCTGAAAATTGAGGCATTTTTAAAGCATATCCAATTATTAAACAAGTTGGAATGTGACAGTAGCTGTCACTAAAAGACATCTTAAATTGAATTTTGGTCGTATTTTTGGTACTTCTAGTTGAATTTTAACATGGGAACTTATTTCTATGAGCTTTTTCACTTAACAATACCATATGTCTGTAGCATTAGTAGTTTTGTAAAGCAGAATTTTGAAAAGGGTTAGTAAACAAACACATTATTTCCTAAACTAAGCCTGACAAGCATTTTGATATTGTGCGTGTTTAAATGTGGTGTCTAAAATTCAAATTTAATTTGAAAAGTCAATAAAGGGACTAATGGAAGAATATATCACAATGTACTTTTGAAATCCTAAGATGATATAAAGCAAGTTTCATATGCACATAATATGAACAGTTGCCCGATTGTATTAGGATTTTTCATTGTAAGAACTGCACAAAGGTAATACTGCGTAACTACATGAAATAATGCTTAGCTTGAGTTTCCAAGGGAAACTGTCATTTATGCCTGCGATATATAAGATTAAACCTAGAAAACTATTTCCATTAGCAAAACATTTGATGTAAAACCATGTCGCATACATTGTCTTTTCTTTTTATTTAAGTAGAATTTTCAGTATACCAACATAATAAAAATTAAACCAAAGTCATTTTGTATGAATATAATTGACAAGAATACCTTAGAAATATTGGAAGTCAATTTTAATGATATAATTTTGCACTATTAATGGTACAGTAATGGATCCTTAATTCGATAACCAAAAAATCGGACCTCTTCCAAACCTAACAATTTTGAGCATCACATTGCAGCTAGTTTTGTAAGTACTGCAAGTCGCTCTACCAAAACGTAAAATGAAGACCCTTATGTGTCAGTTATATACTCTGTGGTTTTATATACCTGCTCTGAAGCTAGTTTTGTTCAATGAATTAGTTGATTTAATGCCATCATTCCAAATAGCTCCTTATGCGATTCATACTTTCATATGTATGTGAAGAAATTTGATCATCTCTATGCAAAATCTTTTTATCATTATTACAAGTGCTCAAGTAGAAATCTATGTCTATGCAATGCCAAAAGACCAAATGGATGATGATTAGGCTTTAATGGAATGGATACATTATTGGCACAACAAAAAAGTGCTGCTAAGTTCTAGTTAATTATGGCCCAAACCAAACTTAAATAGAACAGAAGACAATATGCATTGCAGTAGTATAACGTTAAGGAAGGAACTTTTATGAGCCATGAAGAAAAAGTCATCTTTTTTAAACATAATTTATATGTTTAAAAAAGAAAATGTAAATTTGAAAGATTAAAATGTAAAAGTATATGTAAATTTATAAAATTTAACATATACTTTTGAAAAGAAAAAAAAAAACATGGAACAATTCAAAATTAGGTAAAGGTTAAATGTGCCATTGATATTGTATTATTTTTTTGTGATAAGAAAGGAAGATCAGAGAAGAGGAGTTATTGAAGAGGAAAGGTGTTTTTAGTTACACTAAAACAGCTGCATAATTATTTATTGATCTAAATGGATGGGAAATCTGGGATGTTATCGGCCTAGAGCTTGCTGTTTAAAGTGCATGTCACTGTATTATAACATGCATTAGACATTTTGATCTATGTTTTGCACTAATTATTTATTGAAGTTTTAAAATTGAGAGGACTATAAAGGTTAGGTACTTCGATTCTTATATGCCCTCATAAAGTTGAATCTAAAAACAGTCATTTTCATATTTGCTTGAATAACTATTTTTCAAAAGAGTAACTGTGTTTAATACAAGTAAATCTTCTATGAAATTTGAAAAATGTTTACTCGTAGCTTAAGCTTTTACACTGTATTTTTTTCAAAAACCATATGAAAACAAAATTAGCAACAAGCATACGAACATATTGAATATATAATTACAACTACTTGAAACTCCTTTAAAGTAATAAAAATAGCAGCCTACTCATGAACATAATTAAATATATAAAGAAACTTCTTGAAATCCTATATCCATGTAAGTTTTACTTACAAGCAAATTATTTTCCCAGTGCTTGTTATCTGCATTCCAAACTTCACTACAAACTTGCTGACTTTTCAATTCTTCTTCCAAATATTTTACCTATTGAAATACAATTTCATACAAATGATTATCCTTCTAAAACATATAAAACAAAAATAGGACAACCTCTTCATTAGTAGTCTTCATAACTATCCCTTTATAATTAAAAAAAAAACTTTCTATCTAGAAAGATATCTGTTGTATTAAGAGGAAGTGAAAGATCTACCGTAATCTATGCGATTTTGAGGGATAATCAAATGATTCTCCTGACTTTAATTTTCAAAATTTTTGATAGCAATTTTTGCATTACACAATCTAAAATGTGTTCTACAACTTTACTACTTTATATTTGGATTTTACTCAGTTTTTTAAAAAAAGCAATTAAAAAACGGCCAAAGCAGACTAGATTTTTAAAAAAGACGAGAAAAATTAACAATTAATATATAAACTTGAAATACTATCATTTATCGTTTGAAACAAAAAATAGCTCAAAAACTTTATTTGGAACCAAGAAATCATAGTATTAGGCAAAAGTGATATTTCGTTGATTAGTGATTTTTTTTCCCGAAGAAGTGCACTCTGGACAAAGGCGCTATCTACCATTTCCCCTTTCATAGGGAAAATCCGCGACTTAATTATGGACCCACTCTCAATCTCTCCAGTTAGACCACTTAATAGACCCCCTGCTATTATAGGATGGGTCGGTTTTCGGTCTAGCATGTCCAAGGAAACCCTCCAAACACTGTCTTTGCTCAAAGAAAGGTTTCTACCAGCCATGTACTCTATGGTTTTTAACGATTTCAACTAAGGAGTTTTTTTGGATCAGTTGTTCAGTAAATTTGAAGCTACTTACCTCACAACGTTTCAAATCTAATTTCAGTGTTTGGTACTGGAATTGACACTTTATTTGTTCCTGAATATTTTTTTCAAAACCTATTTAAAATTCTACTTAGCCGGAAGTTTTTCTGCCCATACATTTTAAAGTTACGAAGGAGGGGGAGAGAGGTCAAGTATTTTCTATCATTTTTTGTGTGAAGATTAACGAATTCGTGGTGAAACCACTAATTTTTAGCAATTCTAGTCTTATTTCTCTACTATTTTATTTAACTATGAAACATAATCAATTGTGCGGAACTCAAAAACTCAATAGTGTGTCAGTATTGAATGAGTAGTGTTGGTTGGTTTGTACGCTCAACGTCCTACTTTTATGCACAATGACAGCTAATTAGGTTGAGACCTACAGATGAGATTCCGAACCACAATGAACATACATGTCTAATCCGGCACCATTGGCATGCGAGGCCAGAGCGCTAACCCTCCTACAGTCATTAGATAGGCTGCGAGTAGTGTTGGAATTTAATTGCGTGGAAGTACTACATGATAACTGTACTAGAATTGGATTTAAAAGAAACATTTTCGCCAGTTTGTTTGGTTAAAGTTTAACGGCGCAAGAGCAACACATGGGCCATACTGCACGACAATTTGGACATTTGCAACAATACATGATTGTAAAAATCATGTATTGTTGCAAATAGAGATTACTTTGAATATTAAAGAATTTCTTTGGTTTGTATCTTTTCCTTATTCAGATACAATTTAATTTTTAAATCCACCATGTATCATATACTTACAGCTCCGGAAAACAAGAAATGGGCAAATCTCTGAAGTTGATGCACAGGACATAGCGCTTCCCCCCCCCCCCATGTAAACAAATTAGAATTGTAAAGTTATTATGAATCTATTAGTTACGTTTTTGTTTCATATATAATATTAGTTGATTGTATAGTTGTAATGAATTATAATAATTTTAACTAGGTCAAATATACATTTATAATCCAATGACACATGGGGCATGGATGTGCCTCATGGTTATAAATTATTTGATCCAGTTCAAAAGATAATTTTTTCATATAACTTTACCACTAACTAATATTATATAAAACAAAACTACTAGATTCATTGTAATTTTATTACTCTAAACTGTTTACGAGTAGAAAAAAAGCCAAAATGTTCCGTGCGCAAACTAGATAATTTTGGCGACATACAATATTTAAAATATATACATTTAAAGAAATTTATATTGAAGCTTTATTTTGATGTGTTTGAATGCAAATAAATTAAACAAGAAATGAATGACAAAATCCTGCTTAAAAACTTATGTTGTCAAGTATAAAGGGAATTTTTGCCTTTTTTTAAAAAATGATCTAGTTAATGCAAAAGCATTTGCTCTGTTGCCCAGTTATGATCGTCTTCAGTGAAAAAGCTCTAAGCGATCTTAAAAACAATTTTTTTGTAATTTTTTTTTTTATCATTTCACACATATATATCGGAAATAATTTTTATTTGCTCTTTATTAAAAAGAAAATATAAGTTTTAATAAATAGTGCGTGTATATTTAATTAATGTGTTTTATATATTTATCCTTTATGAACGGGCACCTTACAACTTTCTAATAAGTCATCAAATAAGTTCTACAAATGTAACGCTTTAAAAGCGATCTGAACCTGACCTCTGGCCTACCTCCTTTTCCTTAGAACCAAAGGCTTCTCTCAACCAAATAGGAAGAGAGAAGTGATCTCGTCATGGCTTCGCATCAGTCACACACGCTTTACCGGCGTTCACCTTCTGCTGGCAGAAGATGCTCCCTATGTAACATTCATTTTTCTGTTTATCACATTTTAACAGAATGTCCTTCTTTTGATCAAATAAGGCAACGCCTTTTTAACACACCTCATCCCTCATTATCTACACTATTAAATTCACCACCTCATGTTAACCTTTTTAAATTTTTACTAGAAATTGGTTTTTATCACCTCATCTGATTTATTTTAAAGCTACTTTACTTGTATATATATCATCTCAGAAATTTAAAAAAACTTTTGTTAACAATATTGGCTTTAATCTTTTTAAATGATTTTTAGTGTTTTCATGGTTTCGGTGCAGTATGGCCTTCAAGTTGCTTTTGCGCAAGTAAAGTTCAAACCAAACCAACCTAGAACCAAAGCAGATGGGGAGAGGGGTAATGATAGCTATTCTACAAACTTGCGGTCATCTTAATCCCCCTCTGAGGAACTCCTGGTGCGATAAGTTGGAAAGGGAGTTTTACGAAATGCGATCTGGGGAAAAATAAGGGAACATTTTCTTTGCGGCGTGATTTTTCCTGTTAATTAATCCCTTTTTCAGATTGCTGGCAATGCCATCTAATGGATTATCTTAAAAAACTTTTCAACTTTGAACGTCACTTAATTATAGTTTGAGGTTTCATTTACAATTTCGTATAAAAATTTTAAGCTTAAGCATGCAAGAATTGTTAAACTCATTTTCTTCAAAGCCATATCTCTAAAGTAGCAAGTTATACTATAGTGTATATTGAAATAAAAAAATAAAAATCAATTTGAAATGTAACGCTTTAAAAGCGATCTGAACCTGACCTCTGGCCTACCTCCTTTTCCCTAGAACCAAAGGCAAAAAACAGAAAAGTTTCTATTTCTAAAGACGAAAACAATGCAAAAATAATTTAAGAAATGAGTAAGTATTTATACAAGATATAAATTGCTTAAATACAATGACAAATTTAAGAAGTTTATGTAATTTTTTGTAACAGTTTAGTTCATAATAAAAATTTCCAAATTAGTCTTGTTAGTATGGCGTTATAAACAAAGAATAGGGTCATTTTATATCAAAAAGCGCAAAAAAAAGAAATAAAGTTAAGATTACTTTTCAGAATCTTTGAAGTCCATGAGATATCGCAAATGCAATTTTTCTACTTGCTTTTCAGTTGCAACTTAATAATCACGGAACATATTTTTAAAAAAAAATCCCAAAATTCTCTGAAAGATTTGAACAACATATTTCCTTCAGCCAATCACATCACCCAATGAGCTTCTACTTCAGCAACATTCAGATTGGAATAGAATTCATTTTTATTTCCTTCAGTATGTTTATTGATGGCATAAACAATTGATTTACTTTTAAATCCTGAACTGAATTTGTTAAATGTTTCTTTTTCTGGTGGTGGAAATATTACTTGGGCGAAACTACTGTTTGAAATAATGAAATTTTGTGTAACCACATTTTTTTAAATTTCCATATGACTCTTTGGCATAATTTAAAATAAAAGAAATTAAATGCAGGGTTACTGCCAAAATAAAATTTCACAAATCCATGACTTTTCATGAAGCAAATAATTTTCCATGACTTAAGAAATCAAATCACAAAATAATAATAATAACCTATATGAATTTTACTAACATGAACATAGTAAGTAAATTATTGAACCATGAAACGATTTTCATAAAGTTTTATTTTAAATAAATTAAGTAAAAATCCTTGTTTCAGAAACTTCCAAAACAGAAGAAAAGGGGAAAATATTTTTCTATTCTTTGATATTTCAGAGTAAAAAAAAGCTAATCATAAGAAATAGCATAAAGAAATATTTGACGAAAGAATAAGTCAATAATAATAAATTATATAATAAAAAATGAAATAACTTGATATCAGCAATGCAAAACAGAAGACGGGGGAAAAAAATTAAAAGTGTAAACACAAGCTTATCAAAAACTGTTCATTTCAGTTCCCATATTATGAAAATTTTGTTGACCTTACTCGTATGATGTCACAAACTAACTGTGACATTTTTAACTGTGCTGTTGTTTCCGTCAAAAAGTAAATAAAAACATAGATGAATTTTTGATGAGCTGAATAGCGATCATGGCATTTATGACATCAGAGCTACATAATTTTACTTAAATGTTTAGAAATCCATAAAATTCACTGTATTTCCATGACTTATGGCCATGTTTTATCATGATTTTCCAAGACAAAATTTACCCAAAATCCAAATTCATGACTTTCCATTACATTTTCTGACTTTCCATAAGCGCAGAAACCCTGTAAATGTTATTATCAAATAACAGAATGCAGAGTTATGCAAATACAATACCATTAAAATATATCCACTGGCAGTATGTCGCTCACAAAGTTACAAACTAGTAAAAAGAATAACTGATTTTTGAGACGATAAAGATGCATACATACCTAAAATAAATTAGAGAACAATTGGTTCTGGTGAGTTTTGGAATTGGGTATCAAGTAAAAAGTAGGATGTGCAAATATTGCATAAGGTTACAGCAAGCAAATAAGCAACAATGCTGATTGAATGCACCAACTATTTGTTTTTGCACCAATTAGAGATGTAGTTGACAGCCAAAGAACATCTCATATCTAGGAATAAGTTTACATACTGATATCAAAAATTTAGAAGGGTTCATCCTATTAAAAGTGGGTTGTGCCTCGCTCAGATTGGTGTTAATTGCAAAGACTTAGCAATTGGATAATTGCAAAAACTTAGCAAGCTTATCAGATCAATACTGCACTTTTCTCCAAAATTCAATACAGGTCCTCCCATCAAATTTAAATTAGCAATTGTACAGTATAACTTTTAAACTGCATAAACAGATCTGTAAAAATTATCCTAATTAAATTATTGTTTACAAAATACATTAATAGTATGCAGCAAAATATAACCCATACTTTTTGCACACAAAAAGTAAAGGATGCAACATATTATCTAAATTAAACAGTGCCACTACCATATTTAGTTTAATTTCTTTTAATTCAGTTAATGTTGGTATGTTTTCGGGAAGCAGTGAGTTATAGACGAAATTGTTGAATATACCTTTTACTTTTAATAGTTTTAACTAAAAGATATCATGGTGATCGTTTAAAGTGCCAGTTTCAAATCCTGGTTTGAATTGGATGGTAGGAATCTGATTAAGTGGGGAGGGGGGGGGGATGCCGCTTTGAACACAAAACAGTTGACTAGCTTAAAAATTGAACTTTGATTAGGAATACACAGAGATTATAGGGGAAAATACACTCCATTTTGCAGCATCCTTTTAAATGTATGCAATTATTTTTTATTCTGGTTCATGGGAAACTGAAATTTTGATAAAAGAATAAAATATTTAGCTGAATTCAGCAGAATTGCATATTATCCAGACACTGTTAAAAATTTACTAATTAAATCATGGGTTAAAGTGAATTATGAATGAATCGATATTAGATAGAATGGAACGTATCCGTTATACATGACTTTAAATTTTGTGAAATGCATTTTCAAGTGTAGATCTGAACTACAAACTGAATGATGAATTTTATCCAGATTCTGGTCAAACCATTAAAAAAATGTGAATTGCCTAATCACTCTTTGCTGGATACCGTTGAGAACGTAATTTCAACTGCAAAATCCCCTTTCTTTACTATAATCAAAATAAAAGTAGTCAATTGATTTATATGATTTCGGATATACATATTACACATTTTCTCGTAATGAATATATTTTCTATGCGATAAACGATGCAGGATGGGAACATTTTTTTTGGATTAGAATTCCGGATAAACCAGACTTTTTGGAAAAATTATCTGCTGGAGCATGTTTTCTGGATGTTGTGAATAATGGAATTATTATTACGAAACCATCTTTTTTTTAATACAATTAAAACAAGCCAGATTTGTTTAGATTCAGCAAATAACCACAAATTATTTAGATTTGAACTTTTTCTGAATATATGCCGATAAAAACTATGAACGGAATTTCCATTAAGAATATTAAGGGTTTTGCTCAAAATTCACAGTAGATTTAATAAGAACTTCAGCATTCCGGATAAAATGGATTTAAAAAATAATAACTTTTTACAATAATATATAAATTTCTAATTAGTGCAAATTCAGCTATTTCCACCATTATGAATTAAAAACCATAAAAATAAAAACTCAACTTCGAAATCCCTGAGTATAAATGAAAAACCGCTAATGGTTGTTGCTGAATTGCAGAACTAATTTAGGATAACATAGCTTTATCAAGTGAAGACAAAAATGTTTCCCTCTTCTAAAAGCATTTTTTTAAAAGATATCCTAAAGTATTTTAATTTAAAAACTGTCAGGTGTTACTTTTTATTGAAAAATTGCCCTTGATAAGAGAACAGTTAATATTACTGTAATGTCTCACACTTTCCTAAGTCAGCAAGAAAAACTACATACCTTTTCTTGTAAATGATCCCTTTCACAGATTGTAAGTTTTAATTCATGCATAATATGATCTTGTTTTAACTCTTTTGTACGATATAGGTATGTCAAAAGTAAACGCTGCTGTTGTAAAAGCTTGGCTGGATTATAAGTCAGCTCAATTTCTTTTAATAATTCTTTTATTTCCTAAAGTAAAACATGCATAATTTACAAATTGCATACAACTTTGTAAAAACAACAATATATATCTCATTTGTACTAGACTAAAAGACAATGTCAAAAATAAAATTAAGCATAAACTTGCTTCTAACCCCCCCCCCCCCCCATTCTCCTAAGTAATCTAATGATCGTTAATTTCTATTAATTTGGTTCAATAATTTTCAAAAATATGCAACATTTGCAAATTGTTAAGAATTTGGCTAATAAAAAAATCTAAATGTTGAAAAATACATCCTATCTATCTAATATGACACAGGAATAATTTTATTTTTATCCATGTATGTAGAAGACTAAGAATATTTTAACATAAAAACTATTTTGGTACATCAAAATATTATAGATTCAAAGAAAACATTTCAACATGTACAATATAATCTGATGGTAAATGAATTACTTGACTTTACTTCCTGATAATTTTAAAATTTAACAGGAGGAGTAAAAAACTGTAGGGCTATAAACAAGATCCAAATTAAGATGTTAATCTCAAGTGTATTTTACAGTAAGAAATTTGTAAATTTTTTTAGTGCATTCTTCTAACTTACTTATTTTGACAGGTCATCAAATTTAAACTTCGTTGAAGTCCCCTTTTAACATCAAACAGTATAAATCTTGTGGAATTTCAGAAAAAAAAAATGGTGACAAAGCCAGGAACATCAATAAAACTCAAATTAAAATAATAATAAAAAAATAAATTAATATTTAGTACTCCAGTTTAAAAACTCAAATACATCTCCCCTGCAGAGCTGTGTGCTGATTTTTTGTTTTGATTATTTCTTTCGATTGATAAATCTTTTTATTTTTGGTGGCCAGATCTCTCCTCCAGTAAGAATTAATTTTGGGTTTATATTTTTTTATTGTAAAATTTTTGAAAAAAACCTCACAGGGGACAAAAAGAAACTATCACCCACTTTGACTATATTTGTGATTACTTTGAAATCATAATTACTTTTTAATATTCACTTCGCTGAACATTTTTGCAATTACTTTTAGATCCTAATTATTTTGTATTATTCTCTTTGAGAGGTGTTTTTTTTTTTTAATAAAATAAATAATTTTTTTTTTTTTGGTAATTGTGGTGAATTCTTTTTGGAGGTATTTTTTCTTAGGGAGAATGTTTTTGTAGTAAAGTGTTTACAGGTTTATTTAATTTTAGGATTGAAGACTCTTTAGATAATTAGGTCGTCATCGTTAATCTCTGAAATACATCACGACACTGCTAGGAATGCTGTGCAAAAAATACGTGGGCATTAATGGCTTCAGATCCTCAGAATTGTCTTGAATATATACCAGAGGCTTGCAGTTTATCTTGGCCTCATAGTCGCAGAGGATAGTTTCTAATTCTTCGTAGTTTACACATTTTCTGCCTAAAATTCTCCTTAACATTTCCTTTAACAAGCAGATCATGTGCTCCCACCATCCGCCCCACCATGTGGCATTTGGCGGGTTAAACTCCCATTTAGTTTCTTGAGAGTGGAAAACGACATGATCTTGTCCCAATCTAAATTTATCAGAGCATTGTTTGTATCGACGAAATTTGTACCTTTGTTTGTGTATATTGTATTCACTCGACCTCTCCTAGCAAAAAACCTTCTTAAAGCCATTATAAAAGCTTCTGTAGACAAGGAATTGACTAATTCTAGATGAACAGCCCTATAAATGGCACAGGTAAAAAGTACAACCCATGCTTTTTCGCACTTTTTTACACATTGAAGTAATCTTCGGAGGGTTAATTACCCACTTTCCATCATCCAATCCAGCTGAATCTTGGCAAATAGACTTGTTGTAGATGACAATGTATTCAATCAAGTTTTGAATGTAAAAAAAAAGTTAGTAATTAGTTACAAATGGATCTTTTGTTCTTATTGGTCAAACAATATGAAAACTAGATCAGAGGTCAATTGCACATAAAAATTTATAATGCATATAAAGGATTTATATTAAATACTTTGCGTTTATGGATTATATTATTTAGACTTCGATTTACATTATAATGAAAATTATTATTTTTTAATTATTTGAAACAAATTATCAAACAACAATTGCAATTATAATAACATGAAAAAATTTCAATATTTTTTGCAGTTTTCTGTTACTGTTATATACTGTTGAATTTATAGTAATTAAAGATATATATAGGTCTAGTTGGTATAAATCTGCAGCCCTAGAGAAGGTCCAACGTAAGTCATATGGCGTGTCTTTAAAAGTTAATGGTGAACATTGTTTTATACAGTGGTGAAAAATCGTGATAGAATTTTTATGGTGAAGCTGAATGGTAGTTAAAATAGTATATAGAATATTACTTTATATGTAATCATAAAAGAGAAAATTTTGATTAAAGGTTTAGTTATACTGCTTTTAGAAAACTTTGTAAAGCAAATATATTTTTAAAGGTTTTTAATACAGCTCAAAATATCAGATTAAAAATAATAAATATTTACCTTGTCAGAATATTTTTCTTCTTCTGGGATCGTATCATTTTCAAAACTTCTGAAAGTAGCAAAATTCTCATTTTAAACAGCACAATTAAATTTCTGAACTGAAGCATTAATTTCTTTGCACTTAGATACAAAAATCAAAATATAGCACAAAAGTTTAACAAAAACACTTTTCTAATATATTCCAAGATTTTAATAAGCAATTAAGTATTGCTTCACAATTACAGGACAGTTCGCAATTGAATACTCTACAAAAAATCCAATTTCAAACTAAAACTTGATTTCAATGTATTAGAAAACATGGAAATTAGAATGGGCTATTATATTTAATGACCTTTCATTAAAAAAAAACTTATATAAATTTAAATTTTAATGAAGGCTTCAGTTAACCTTAACATGTCAGCCAAACTAACATTGAAATGATGGCAAACCTCTTTTGGCAACTTGGCAGATACATCTGAACCTTAATAAGTAGTTTATCATCTCTATCTTTCGCCAAATAATGAAATGAAAAAAGTTGTTTTAAATTAACTAAAAATAGAAACAGTTGTTTAATGAAATTCAAACCAGCATAGTTGAAACATTCCAAATCATAGTCTAATCCATTTTAAAGTCTAGCTTAGTTAGGTATGGAGGTGTGTCTAAATTTTTACATAAAAGACGATCTGGAGCTGGACTTTATGTTTTTGGAATTTTCAATAATATTTTTCTCTGTTGTTTTTTGATCCTAGACACTCCATTTTTTTTCCGCTTAAAGATATCATTGAGATATATCAATGTTATTTTTTCTATAATTATGTGAAGTTCCACAAGCATATTAGAAAATAATCAATTTTGGCTTTTCCATAAGAAGTTGTTCAAAGAAGTGATACTGTCATTTCTGCCTTTTTAAGGTTGGCGGTGAAACGACCGTTTTGTTTATCTCACTGTAAATCAAATTTTTTTAAACAGTTCTAGCTCTTTCAGGCAGTTGTGAGTAAGTCTTCCACCATTTAAACTTACCATTGCGCACATAAATGAGCTAATTTTACATGAGTACCAACTTAAATGACAGTAGGGAAGCATTTTGATTGTTCCCCAATATCCCAATCCCGGTTAGTTCTGCCATTTAAAATTGAAAAATAAGTTAATCGAGTTTAAGTAAAAGTAAAAATAAAGTAAATGAGTTTGAGTAAGTAAATAAATCCATAATTTGAAATCTATGCTTTATGATTCTCTGTTTCGTTCAGAATGGTTCACAAGCATTATTTACTCTTTTATATGCAATTATTTCTCCAGGATTAATCTCTTATTTGGTAAGATGCGAGTGGTACTTTCAAGATAGAAATACCATTTTTCAATTCTTTATTCTGCTTTTTTAATTCATTCAATAATGCAGAAGAGCTTAGAATTTATACTCGGATACATCTTGCCATGAAAAATGACTGTAAAGCATGCTTTGCATTGTATTCTTACCATAAACTTTAGCCAACAAATTTTGCAAGTCACAATGTGTCTCATGGAGCCCATAAATGACAAAAAGGATGAACTCCCTTATGTTATTTAGCTTTACAATCATCTTAGAGATTTTGTGGCCTTAATACTTTGATTACTGCAGGATTACCAAAAGTAAATGAAGGGGTCTTTGTCCTAGGGCTGTCACTGACTATAAGCCTTGAAAATAGTTGCTTTAGTAGCCTCAGATTTTAAAAATGGTAGTATTAGATTTTGAAAATAGTATCCAAAATAGTAGTCTCAGACATTGAAAATAGTAGCCTCGCTTTTCATAACTTGATAACGATTTCTCAAAATGATCTTCTTCATGTTATGAAGATTTTAAGTGTTTATTAAGGTCGGTATAAAACAGTTTATTTACATAAAAAACGAAAACCCAGAGACACTTCTTTGTATATATATGGTCTTCCGATTAATACATTACATACCATACAGTAAAAGACATGCGTCTTAATGATACTTTTTACGGTAAATTGTTCAAAAGAATCTAATATCTGGACACATTTTCATGCCTTCCTTTATTAAAGCATTAAAAAAAAGCCCCTTTTTTTTAGTTTGGAAAAATCTAAATTTTCCTGTCTATCATTCTGTAGACAAACGGAAGGGTAGAACATAGGGGGAAAGGAAGGAGGTATATTCACATGCTGCGATGGATGTCGGCAAAACTACTTTTCCTCTTAATCACAGACCAAAGCAAAACAAGCTGAACTTCACACACAAGCAACAGTAAAAATCAACTGGCATTTTTTTTTTTTTTCAAATTGCCAAAGTCAAACAACTTTTGGGCCAAAAAAATGTTTAATGTGTTTATGTTTAAACAATTATACTACTCTATTGAAAATCACAGGCGAATTTAATTAAGCCTAGTTTTCCAATTTTTAAAGCTACATTCAAAGCAATTAAATAAATTGCTTCAAAATTGAAGTTATTAGTTATAAATTTAGCTACAATATTAAAATTTTAGTCATTCTGCATTGATTGACCTACAAAGCGAAATGGATCATCTCACCATCACAAATAGTGGACATAATGTCTTACAACAGCAACAGAAGCTTTGGCAAAACCACCCATTAAACAATGCAAATCTCAGAGATGGCAGTTATAACATCAGCAGCAAAACGGCGGCACATATCGAAAATGCAGTTGTTAAATCGTTAAATCAGCTTAACTTACGGTGAAAATGACTATCACTCCAATGTAAATATCGGTGATGGTACCTTCCATAATAACTCAAATGTCAGCAATAGAGTCTTATATATCAACATAACACTTGGTGAAAATGATCATCACAAGAATGTAAATATTAGCGATAGCGTCCATCATAGCGGTGCAAATCTTGCAATGGTCTATTACATCAGAGTAATACACGGCAAAAATAACTGTCACAAAAACGTAAATCTGGGTGATTGCCCAGCATACAAGCCCAAAAACAGGCACTAGCGGCTTTTACATTGACGTAAAACTCAATGAAATTAACAATCACACACTAGCATAAATATTGATGATAGAGACAAACATTAGAGGAAACAGTGATAAAAGTGGTCATTCCACCAGAGATTTTGGAATTCTGAATGCAGGCAAGGGTCTGTGGAAAACAGACATGTAAGCAGCAAGTACACACATACACTACCTTGAAATTTTAATGCGGATTTGTATCGATCTCAGGAAATTTTGGTCTAAAAACATTGAAATCAGCACATCTGCAGACTGTACCATGTGTGATTTTTAGTGTGGATTCATGCAGTGGCACTGGAATCAGTATGGCAGCTTCCATACCAACTATATCCCAAATTATATACATTGATTTCTTTTTTTTTTAGAAATAGGACGATGTTTGGTGTTAATAAATATATATTTTCAATTGAAATTATATGTTTCTAGTTGAAATATATTTCCCTAGTTTCATCATAACACCAGTAATAGGTGTACCAGGGATGAGTTTCCTCCGCCATATGGCGGAATTTCGCTTTTTTAATTTTTTAGAAAACAAAGAATTCCGCTTTTTCAAAGAAAGTTCTGCTTTTCTAATTCCTGAAAAAAATCTGTGTTTTCCCGCTTTTTCTATCCCATGGAAAAATAACTTTTTTCTATGGCTAAACCGCGAAGCAGCTTCACTTCCGAAAGATCGGGAAACCTATCGCTCAGGGGTCGCATCACATTCCTGCCTTATTTCTGCTCCAAGTACAAAAATCTACTGAAATGTATTTTTTTAGTCAGATTGGCGCTCAAACTCACATTTTGTACATTTCCAACTGGTCTGAAATTTGATCCTTTTGTGTCATTTTTTTCTCTGCTCAAAATGTAAATTCCTTCTTATGATTTCATGCGATTAACGTATACTAATAATGCGCTTGCTTCGAAGTCTGACATCCACGGAACTATCGTTTATTTACGTTAGTATGTGTTGCTTGTTTTCGTTAAGCGTTACGTTGATGTAATGTCCGCTACTGCCGAGCTTTGTGTGACTAGGACGTGTGTTATCGTAGTGATTTAGATTGCTGTGGTGACCATTTTCCCGGAGTATTCGCCCCGACGCCAATATAACAGCGTTATTGCTGAGAATTGTTCCGGTATCTTCGGCGCTAACGCTGATATTTACGTTTTTGTGATGAGAATTTTCGTTGAGTACTGCCCTGTTATAAAATCTGAAATTTGCATCGATATTACCGAAAGAATGTTGATATTATCGTGATTTGCGCATCACCGAGATTTTGTTTTCGTCGAGTGTTATGCCCATACAATAACGTTATTGTTGAGAGTTGCTCCGATATCTTAGGTTCTAACTTTAATATTTCAGTTGGCGTGAGAGTTGTTTTCGTGGAATGCCTTTGATAACATCCGATATTACTGAAATTTGCACTAGTATTACCAAGAAAATGTCGATATTAGAGAAATTTATGCAGATATCGTGGGCACTATCGCCGATACGCATGTTGTTGCGATTTTCATTTCGGCTGATATTTAGACTTTCGCCGGTATTGAAAGCGCTATTGCTTTCGTTAGAGTGATGATCATTTTCGCCGAGGTTTACACTAATACAATACCTGCTATTACCGAGATTTTCAACACCGTTTTGTAGCCATTCGCCTAGACTTCCGTAAATGCGATAGCCGATATTTCCGTGATTAGTGCCTGTTTAAGGATCGATTTTGCCGTTTCATGTGAATCTATACTGAAATTTTTATATCATTTTTATACAAAATGATATAAAAATATTCTGAAAATTAGTCCCAATCAAAAAATTTCTAAAGAAGCTGTGTTGAAAGTTGTTATTTTAACTGCAATTGTATGTACAATTGTTTGTTGCTTTTTATTTTATTGAACAAGCTGAACGGTAGGAATAAAAATTTAAATATAAAGATTTTAGTACTTAAAATGTTGCTTAAAAATTTAGAAAACTAGGTTTAATTATATTCGGCCTGTTTGTACATTTGAAGTTTTGCTGGATTCCTTCAGATTGGAAAGGATTTTTTTTCCCCTTTTGAAGCTATACCATGCCTGATGACAGCAAAAAGTGTATCCATACATCTAGGTGCCTCTATTTTGAACCATTTTTCTCACGGACAGACAGAGAAGGTGCAATGTTATAAACGCACATGGAAAACCATAATTTTTTTAAGTATAGCTTAAAATGTGTTTTACGCATAAAACGTTTGGAGTTTTGTTTTCAGCTTTTTGATTTTTTGCCAAACTCATCCCTGGTGTATGAGCTTGGGTCTGACAGCGGGAAATATCACTTCAGCGGAGAGAGCTAGTTTGGCTTTGGAAACCAACAAAACAAAAAGATCCCCTACACTATCTCCTTTCGTCATCAGGGGTCAAAGTGACAAAATAAGAATATATAGGATTTTTTCAAAAAAAATATAGGACAATATAAAACATCAAATAACTGCACACAGTTGTTACTGAACTTCAAAATTAACTCGTTATATTGAATTTAGCAGAATAGAAAACACCTTTAAAAAAAAAAAAGAAATCGCCTGATCCTGAATACGTGATCCCCCCCCCCCCCCCCGTTATTGCCTCAATATTCCATCCTTAAATCAAGTTTTATTAATTACATTATTTGCAATCATGAGTTTTTTGCTTCCAGCATTTTTAACTGTTCCAATTTCTTTAAGTATTTTCTTTTTATCCCGGTTTGCAGTCTTTTGTTGATTCAGATTTTCTGTTCAGTGTCGGCTGGATTCGCTGCGAAAAGTCGGAGATTTATCGCCGAATGTGGCGAACCTGGCACTTGGTTTTAAAACAACCCTAGTGGTCGTTTGGATTTGACAACACAACGTATTGACGTAATTTTCAATTTTGGCGACTTTTATGAAAAAATCGTGGCGAATATTCCGAATCCGGTACGAATTCTGCGCCAAGGCGATTTTCGCAAAAAAATGGCAGCCCTGCCATTTTTTAAGAGCAAGATAACTAACTGCCTATGGTTGCTAATATAATCTCATAAGATTTAAAAAAATAGAGATTATACTTTAATTTTGTCTGATAACATAAATGCAGTGAAAAATAAACTGAGGACAAGGGGTTGAAACAAAAATGTTAAAAGTTTATTTATAACATAATCAATACTACTACCTCACTGGCAGTCAGAAACCATCTGCCCTGTTTCACAAGAAACTTTTTCTTATATAAGAAATAAATTTGCATATTACAAAGAAATGCATGTCTGAAAAAATACCACAGTTGACCAATCAAAAATTCAGAAATACCCAACACAAATATTATTAAACTTTCAAGGAAGAAGCCATACAACTCAACTTAAAACTTTAGCTGAAGCAAAAGGTAAACAATAGTTTTGAAAAGTGGGCGGTTCACTCATGGCACAGGTTGGGAAAAAGTATGAAGACAGGTACATTAACAAGTAAGTTAAATAAGCTGTTTATCTAACAGTGCCCCCCTTCTTCATATCTTTTCTTTTGAAAATGACCTATGAAGTAAAATTTCTGAAATATTGGACAACATGCATCTTTATGAAAATAAAGTTTTAAACTCTCACATTGTCTAAATTATTTCTCGTCACTATACATTATTAAAGCTCAAAACCAATTTTAACATATAAATATCATTTTGATATATTAACTTAAGAAATTAAAACTGCACATTAATACTTAAATACTTCAATAATATTAGTGACAATATTAGACGTCATGACTTATCAATAATACAAGTCAAACTTTAGAAAATATCATTTCCTGAAAATGAAAAAGTTCAGTTTTGCTCAACGGCTTTGTAAAAATGTCAGCAAAGTTCATTTTACTAGGAACATGTTGCAACTCGAACATGTTGGTGTATACCAAGTCTCTAATGAAGTGTAAGCGAACGTCTATATGTTTCGTTCGATGGTTTTCAATAGGAGAACGAACAAAGTCTATTGCAGCCTGATTATCAGCAAGTAGACGGGGATTGTTTGGTAGTTGCTTGATAAGCTGGGCACCAACACACTCCTTGATAATACGTGTATACCATACTAATTCCTTTGCAGCTTCTGTCATGGCTACAAATTCGGATTCCATAGATGATAAACTAACACACTTTTCCTTGAAGGCTCGCCAAGCAATTGGTACTTTGTCTAATAAGATTAGTTGTCCACCCATGGATATTCTATCATCTCGATTACTCGCAAAATCAGCGTCAGTGTAGACATCAAGATTGAAGTTTTGAATTTTGGATAAGTCCAGTTTCAGCTCTCTGGTATAACTAATATAGCCTAGAAGTTTTAGGAGACCATTCCAATGGCTGATACCTGGATTTTCCTGAAATTGACTAAAAATATTAACCGAATATGAAATGTCAGGGCGAGTTCTTCCTGCTAAGAAAGCTAAGCTTCCGATCAAACTACGATATGGGTAAGGCTTCATTTCTTCTATCTCCGAGTCAATTTGTGGGCATTGGGTTTTAGAATAAATAACCCCTTTAGCTATAGGAAGGGATGATATAGGGAAATTAAATTTCCTAAAATTGTTACAAATTGTATCAATGTATTCGTGCTGATGAATACATAACCTGTTACCTTCCTCCACAAATTCTACTCCTAACAGCTTTCTTGTTTTTCCTAAAATCTTTATATCAAATCTTTCCTTTAAGAGATTAACTGCTTTATTAGTAAAGATTTTATTTCTTCCAAAAATGATTATGTCGTCTACATATAGTAAAAGAACGACATCTTTTTCTAAGAAATAAGCACAATTGCACCATTCAAATTTTTTAAATCCTATTTCATATAAAACTTTATGAATTTCAAAATACCAGACACGCCCACTTTGGTGCAAGCCGTAAATGGCTTTTTGTAATCTGCATACTGAATTAGGATGCTTCTTGTCCTCAAAACCTGGTGGCTGCGTCATGAAAATTAGCTCGGTTAAGGGTGCGTACAAGTATGCACACTTAACATCGCATTGTAAATGTTCCCAGTTATATAGGCTTACAAGAAGAGCGAAAAAGAATCTTATAACACTAAAGTTTACTACAGGACTGTAAACTTCTTCAAAGGTTTCTCCTTTAACCTGGCGGAATCCGTGTGCAACGAGTCTTGATTTATATCTAACGATTTCACCAGATTCATTCTTCTTTACTGTATATACCCACCTGCATCCTAGAACTTTGGCATTAGGGGGTTTCTCAACAAGAGTCCATACTTGACGTTCTTGCATGGTCTCGAGTTCCTCCTTCATTGCCGCCACCCATTCTTGCTTTTGTGGACATAAAAGAGCCATTTTAAAATTAGTAGGGATTAAAATATCACCACCTAGTCACGCTGATGTTGCATTACAGGCGTTATCGGGAGTCTTCACTATTCCTTCATAGTTGTCCGTGCCACTAAAATTGAAAATTGATGGATCGTACTCCAAATTCTTTCTGGAACAGTACTTGGATATATCATTTAAAGATCTTAAGCGTTCCTTCTCTCCTTTTAGAAAGTAATAAATATCGGTTCTTGAACCATCTGGTCTGGGTACAGGCTTTCGTATCCAAACCGCTTCAACAGGTTCTGGTTTTTCTGTAGCAGGTGGTAATTTTTCCTGTGATTGACCAGGCTCCTCTTCACCGTCATCAACTGCTTCAGAACTTTCATCTGTAGATACTGATTCTTCTTTTGGTAATGTATACTCATCTTCACTGTCAGATTCTGCATCCTCTACATACCAGTTTTTAAAAGGGTCCAGGACTGCTCCCTGCCGCTGGCTGCACACCCATCTTTTCTCTGTCTCTTGCTTGACAGTTTCATCAAATCTTACATTGATAGTTTCTATGATTTTCCTCTCCTGTGGTAGCCAAATTCTGTATCCTCTGGTATTCAGTGCATACCCAACTAAAACACCTTTCTTGGCTCTCATATCAAGTTTTCTTCTTAGTTGTTTTGGTACTCCAACAAACGCCTTGGTTCCAAATGGTTTCAGGTGCTTAACAGATGGTTGTCTTCCTCCATAAAGTTCAAATGGGGTGATCTTTTGACCAGTGTGACACAAATGGTGTGTAGACGAAATGCCAGGTGTAGACGAAATGCAATAGGGCTTCTGACCAAAATCCTTCTGAAAATCCACTGTCCTTTAAAAGTACCTTTATGCCATCAACAGCTGTATAGTTGAATCGTTCAGCTGTTCCATTTTGTTCGGGAGTGTATACGTTGGTACGCTCGTGCCGCATTCCTTGCTCTTCAAATAAAGAACTAAACTTCTCATTGGCAAATTCCAAACCGTTATCTGTTCGGACTGCAACTATTCTTTCATTCAGGAATCTTTCTGCTCTTCGCTGAAATCTTTGAAAAACATCAAAAGCTTCAGATTTTTCTTTTAGAGGATAAGCTGCCACTTTTCTAGAATAATCATCTATTATGGTAAAAAAATATCTGTGTCCCTCTCGTGATGGTTTTGGCAACGGGCCACATAGATCCATGTGGACTAATTCAAGAGGTTTTTTAGATCTGATAGTACCAATAGGCTTGAAACTCACTCTTTTCGACTTGGCTTCCTGGCATGGCTCACACTGTGGAAAATTTCTGGCAAGTTTCGGGAGTCCTTTAACGCAATTCTGCTGACTTGTCTGCACTAGGTGCTGAGGATTAATGTGGGCAAAACGCCTGTGCCACATCTTTGCTTCCTCGGGTTGGGATAATGATGCTGTCACTTCTTTAGAACTTCCTGGGTATGTCGGGTGACAAACGTATAATCCGTTCATTTTCTTAGCTGAAAAGTGCACTCTACCCGAACTATGGTAGACTGTGATTTTTCCTCCTTTGCCTACAAACTTTGCTCCTCCTTCATCAAAACGAGGTCCTGCCAAAAGGTTTCTTCTAAGATTTGGAGAGTATATTACATTCTTTAAGTGAATTACTTCCTTCCCAAAATTCAAAGTGACTGTACCACGTCCTACAACCGGACATGTCACTCCATCAACAGCAACAGTCATCTGTTCCCCTTTGGTAGGCGTGAAGTCTCGAAACAGCTCTCGATTGCGGCAAAAATGAAAAGATGCTGCAGTATCAAAAACCCAAGCTGTATCGTCTAAACACTTTTCCCCACAATGAGTCTCAGCCACGTAGCTACTTCCTGGCATCTCCTTGAAGTGCTTGGTTTTCTCTGGACATCGATTTTTGTAGTGCCCTGGTTGATTACATCGGTAGCATATTACCTTGTTTGCAATAGGAGTACTGGGTCTGGTAGGCTTTTGTCTGGATATCGGCTTGGATCCAACAGGTGTTTGGAATCTGGTTGGAGTAGGTCTGATTGGAGCTGGCTTCGATCTTGCAATGAAAGCAACTGCTTCCTGGTCCCCTCGCCTCTGCTTCAATCTTGCCTCTTCGGCTAACAACTCTTCCAAAACTCTGTCAAAGGTAAAATTTTCTTCTTTCCATCTATATATAACTTGGATGATTCCCTCAAATGCTGGAGGCAAATGTCTTATCAATTGAAAACTTTGATATAATTCTTCCAAAGGATGACCTGCTCCTTTCAACTGGGATACTATCCTTCTTAGTCTAGCAGCAAAAAGTCCAACGGTCTCGTCAGGCTGTATTCTACAAGCGAAAAATTCATCAAGTAGGGTCATCAAACGTGCTCTTGACTCAGGTCTAAAGTGTTTCTCTAAAGTCAGCCAAGCCTTCCTTCCATCATCAAGGTCTTCTATCAATGAACGAAAACGATCCTCTAAATTCAAATAGATGGTTGTAAATGCTTTATCAAAACGTTGCTTATAGTTTCTGATCTCTTTGGGAGATTCCACTGCTTCATCTGGAGGTATTTCAACTCCTTGAACAATCTTCCAGCAACCCCTTTCCATAAGGAGCACCTTGACATCAGACACCCAAGTGCCATAATTCAGTCCATTTAACTTGCTGGTTGAAAAACTGCCTTCACCCATTTTAAATATTGATCAGGTAATTAAAAAAAAAAAATTCTATCTAGGCCAACTGGCCCCCCCCTTCGAAGAAGTCCTCTTTCCAAACTGCATAAAGTTAATAATGGCCCATAACCACTAATATAATCTCATAAGATTTAAAAAAATAGAGATTATACTTTAATTTTGTCTGATAACATAAATGCAGTGAAAAATAAACTGAGGACAAGGGGTTGAAACAAAAATGTTAAAAGTTTATTTATAACATAATCAATACTACTACCTCACTGGCAGTCAGAAACCATCTGCCCTGTTTCACAAGAAACTTTTTCTTATATAAGAAATAAATTTGCATATTACAAAGAAATGCATGTCTGGAAAAATACCACAGTTGACCAATCAAAAATTCAGAAATACCCAACACAAATATTATTAAACTTTCAAGGAAGAAGCCATACAACTCAACTTAAAACTTTAGCTGAAGCAAAAGGTAAACAATAGTTTTGAAAAGTGGGCGGTTCACTCATGGCACAGGTTGGGAAAAAGTATGAAGACAGGTACATTAACAAGTAAGTTAAATAAGCTGTTTATCTAACAGTTGCCATAATTTGGAGCGGTTTGATGTAAACAATTCATGGCGCAGAATCCGTACAGGTTGGTTGTATTCAGATTATCTGGCGCCGTCAGCAACACGAGGGCTATAATGCGCCGAAACATTCGTCATTAGACAAGCCAACATACATTTACAAACACCCATGCCAACACGGGACTCGAACCAGCAACCTCGCGGTCTAGAAGCTAGCACGCTAACCATTATACCGTTTGGTCGGCAGAATCCGTACAGGATTCGGAATAAAAAAATCGCCATCCGACATCATACAGTAAATCTTAACCCTTTTGTTTCCTTCATCAATTATTGACTGAGCTCTCAAAATGTTCTTTAGTAGTCCTGTAAGTTAATCCCAAGTTGTTTTTATCCGTTTTCCCGAGGCAGAGTTCTGTTGTTGCATCTCTCTCTACATTATGGCCAATTAATTTATTACGTTGAAGGAGAAATCAGATCAGAAATTCAAGACCGATGGTTATGAAAATGTTCACATGTTTACAACTCCCACCGGTCCAGTAGAGTTGAGTTGTAGGTTATGCAGCACGTGACGTCACAAGAGATAAAACGCCGTGCCGCCGTTACAAACATCGTTTTTGTCACGTCTTTATCACCTACGATCGCGCCAAAGAATCCGAAATATTTAAAAATGGCAACAAACAGCGCCGTTATTACGAATTCGAAGAAAATATAGATCGAATCAATGTAGAAATATAGGATATATAGGACAATTGTAAAATATAGGACAATATAGGACGTTTTTACCGATTTAAAAAAAAATATAGGCTTTATAGGACATATAGGACGTCTGCGACCCCTGCGTCATCAACGAAATTGGGAAGTGGCGACAGTTTAAAATTTTTTCTTTGTCCTCCTTTCGTATGTTTAGAAAGGGAAAGTGGTGGGATGCATCCACTAAAGTCATCCTAAGGGCTATCATTGAGGGATGCCGCGAAAAAGCCGCCTCTGAACTCTGAGATTCAATGGGAAACTTCTTTATTGGTTGCGGGAAATATTTGAAAGAGAGAGGGGAAAAAAACTGTGGCAATGACAATTGCTCTTCGGCTGGTTGACATTACTGTTTTAACTCGACTCAACTTGACAAACAACCTAATGATTGATCCATTTGTATTGAATTCTTCATAATCTTCGCACAGACCATTTCATGACCAAGTAAGTGAATTGTTTGTCCATTTAATGTTGTTTAAAGAACCGTCTGGCTACAAACAAACCAAAGAAGAGCGACCATGACATCATTTTCATGTGATTGGGTCGAGACTTAAAGACTTCTTAACTCTAAAAAACCTAGTTCACTAAGCAATTTACTTTGATATGCCTCACTTTGTTTTTTTTTGTTTTGGTATTAGGTACTTTATCACTTTCTATAATTTATTTTTTACTAATTTAATCAAAAGCCAGGGGGTGATCCTCACTGGAGAGGCAGAATACATTCCAAGAAAACAAGAGTTTTTAGAATCAAGTCTTAGCGCTCTTCAGTCTCTCTATCTTTTAAGAGTAGATATGACAGCGATTGTGATAAATAGTCTCATATCAGATTGTCGGATGAGAGTTTTCTGAATTTTCTCTCCTATGAGATGCAAACATGAATTAACACTATATAGTCCTCATAGAAATTTTAGCACTAATATCTGATACAAACAATCAATCTGAATCTGATTTGATTGTTCCAATGGAATTTGAAAATAAATCAAATTTTTTTTCATAATCATGCACATCTCTTGATATGTAGACAATAGACATGAGTGGTGATAAAAAAACCGAATCTGAATATTTTTAAAATTTTAAGACTAAGAGGCTAAAATTGTGAGTTCAACAGAATTAATAATGAAATAATCTGTCATTTAATTCATTTTCTATAAACCCCGGTAATTTAATTTTTACTAAAAGAATTTTTTGCGAACCATTTAACTTTTTCTGATTTTGAAATGCACCAAAAAGTGCGATTTCTTCATTTAAAATTTTATTTTGTTAAATTCAAATTTTGCAAATGAAAGAATATAAATTTTTTACCATATGATTCCTGTTGAAATGAATATTACGTTTTGTGTAAAGTATAAACAATAATTCGTCTAAAATATTGTATGACAATCTTTAGTGCAACGTTGTTGTACAGTTTAATTTTAAAACACTTTATCTTTTAATATTTTACAACATGTTTTTACACTTAGTTGAACAGCAAATGAAATTGCACTAAGTTAAAATAGAACAACCAACTTGTAAGTACTTGAAAAGCAGTGTGAAACACAGTTACATATGGTATACTACGTTGCTTTTTACTTTTCTTTTAAACTTAGTAACAGCAAGAAGTATAAGTCATTTAAACATTTCTGAACTAAATGTAGCATAACTTAATTAAATTAGTTATCAATGGATCTTTTTACTACCTCTCAATTTTGAAATGCTAAGTACTAAAAATATTAATTCATTCAATCATAATTTCCATTCCATTTCGATAGGATACAACAAGAAAATTATACAAGCTTATTTTATTCAAATTGTGTACATAGCTTTTGGTATGAAATTATTCACTGCATTTCTTTACAAGTTTCTTTGTATGAAATCATTGAACTATATTTATAATTCATACAAAGCTTTGTTTTTTAGTCTATAAATATCATATTTGTTTTGTTAACAGTGAAAATAATTAGCAACCAAAAAGAACTAAACTATTAGAAAAGGATGAAAGGGAAATTGGAGACGATTTTGTCGTTGGAGTTCACAAAGACTTCCATTAAGAGTAGACACCCTGGACCCTATCTTCCTTTCTGCCTGATCAATTAAATCTATAGGGAAGCAGTGGCAGCTCGTGCACTACTGCCAGTGCAGCCGAGCTGCATCTAAATTTATTAGTTCAAAACTAAATTGTATATTTTATAATTTTCTAAAATTAAGATCCAATTTCTACGGCAAGGGAAAAAAATCCGATAAACGGCAAACTTCTTGCCTCAATTCTCAATTCATGAGAGGAAAAAAACATTTCATATCAAGGTGATCTTCCTCCATACGGCAGCCTGTGTTCTTGAAACGTGTTTCGGCTGTGACATTGCCATGGTAACCAATGGAATCCAATATAAGCGGAATCAACACATACTACAGATCACTTGCTTCTGTACATGGCAACTCCATCTTTCCTTAGCCTCTCCCTCAACAGTAAAAAGAAAAACAATTTTAAAGGTTGAAAACTACTCTACAACTTTTATTTAATTGTTTTGTAATATTACCATAAATAAAAGTGCTTTGTCCTTGAAAACCAAAAAAAAAAAAAAAATTAAAATGCAAAGAGAAAATTTTGCTTATTTTAAAGAATTCTTTAAAAAAATCAGATGTTTACAGAAAAATGATTAGGAGCTTCTATAAAGAATATATACTTAGGAATAAAATGGTACAAAATTTATGAATTTAGAACAATTATTAACCGAGCTATAATCAATAACTCGCAGGCTTACAAAATTAATGTTTAGGGAGGGGACTTTTGAGGATATACTTCGCTAATTAGATCCTAACACCTGGCAAAAATTTAGCATGTCTCTAATTTCTTTTGACAAACAACCTTCTTGGGCTAATATATACAGTTCAACTTCTTTGACAACAGCCAGGGCTAATATACACAGTAATAGATTTTCAATTTCCTCAATATTTAAAAAACAATGTTTAGACACACCGAATAAACTTCTGAAATTTATTTTTAAAATAATCACAAGCAAATAAAGTATATATTTTTATGTTGCCAGTGAATTTTTTTTCTTGTTAATTAAATTAATGGTTAGTTTCCAAAGATGTAAAAATAGAGATCAAACCCAAATGTCTAAAAAAAAAAAAAAAAAACCCTAATCTAAACCTAAGTGAAATTTAACATATATTTCCAGACCAAAATTCGATAGCTAGTGTTATCTGGCTATAATTAGAATACTTGACAATATCAAATATTACCTAGCAATAATTTGTACCATGTCTTCTAACTCTTGAATAGCTGCATCTCTTTCTTCTACAATAACTTTCATTCTATCCTCCATAGCATTATCTTTTGCTCTTTGTGAAGAGTATAAACTTGTTAAAAGATCTGTAAAAGTAAAATATATTCATTACACATTCACAATAGTCCTTAGAACATGACTTTGAAGAATATTTATATTAAAAACATTCTAAAACATACAAATCATTGAAAACATATAATGCAATATATTTTGGAGATATTTAACACTTTAATGACCACTACAAACTATTGAAGTTAGAATATTCACAATTACTAGATTCTAATTCCTTGGAAAAAAATCAAAATCTTAGTAATTAATGACATTTTCTAAGTACTTAATAACAAAACCTTTATTAAGAAAGAATGTGTACAACACGTCTGTATAAATTAAAAGTACAAAGCAAAATTATTAGGAGGATAGATGAGGCAAGTTAATTTTTTCTAGTTAAAACTGAAATGAAATGGAATGAAAGATTTATTAATGAAATCTAAAAATCTTTATATATTGTTGAGATGTCTTTGAAGTTTTCTTAATTTTATTTTTATAATAGGAACAAACATAAAACAAACTGCACAATAATTTTAAATTTGTGTTACAGCACCAAGAAATCTTTCATCAGATTTTGTTTAATATCAGGCTGCTTAAATACTTATCCTTAAAGTAAATGTATGTTTTGTATATATATTTTAACTGATGAAACATTGATATAAATAACTGAATTCCAATAATATTTAAGGATAGAACAGAGGAAAAGATGTAATTGATCATTCAGATAGAAGAAAAGTGTTTGTTTTTAGTTTTCATCAGCATATCTGGAAAACTTTCAAATCCAAGTATGCGGGAGGTATACTCTAAATCTAAGTATACTCTATGCAGGAGGGTAATTTTTTTTTTTTTTTTTAAAGTCTAAAAAGAAATCTAATATCCAAAAGAATGAAATATCTTGCATCCATTTTAATATTTTTATTGTATTCAAAATACATTTATTTTAGGGAACACACATAATTTGTAAATCTGAAATCCAAGTAAATCTATCACTTAATTATAGGGAACATACGAAACTTGTATACCTGAAATCCAAGTAAATCCATCACTTATTTTTATTGTAATAATAGTGAAGAAGCATGTGTGACTTTGCAATAAAAATTGCATTTTCAGCTACATCAGGAAAACATATATGAATTCAAAATCGAAATTGTGCTTTTAATTTCATAACTGTGTGAAAGGACAGTATAAAATCGACATGACGCATAATTTCAAAAAATTCAAAGTAGTAGAAAACAAATGCATTTTTCTTATATAATGTTGAAACATTTATAATCCACTTATATCTGTGATTTATGATTTATTTTAATTTATAAATTTTCAATTACATTCCAAAAATATACAATACTGCTAAATTCAATAAGTATAACTTCCGATTCTTTCATCAGAAAATTTCAGTTTCTCCAGAATCAGAATAAAATCCAATATTGCATCCATTTAACAGATGTTGTGACTAACATATTTTTTCCTTTAATAAGGGTATATTTGCAAAGAAAGTTCAGTTTGTAGGCTAATTAAACATTTTGTGTACAAAATGGCTATCGCCCAACTTAGAGATTTCAAATAGCGTTCATTAAGACCTACCCATGATTCGAGACGCACTTTTAGCTATCTTTTAACTCTTTAGATCCCATTACAGTTTTCTGGAATATCCTTTAGGGACCGGTTTCCCGCCCGAAAAGAAAAACCATTTTCACCCCTCCAAGTGGGATAATTAGAAAGACAGGGAATAGACCCCTGCAAAACTAAGGGTGATTTATCTCTCTTCACTGTCTGGTTTCCAGGCAGAGATTGACAACTCGTATATCCTCAAGGCGTTTTTCTTTTCTTTAACAGTACAAAGTATTTGTGTTTCTCGAACTTTCACCTGTTACCCTCCTGCTGAGACGAGAATCGTAAAAATCACCCCCCCCCCGATGTGAAGAGAGTCCTCTGTCGTATTGTAATGTGCTGCTAATGGTATTGGACCTACAAGGTCCAGTCAAGAAAGGGGAAAGAACTATGAGTGAAGAGACACGGCCGGAATGGGACTAGGCCGGAACGAGGACAAGGGAGTTAAGGGCTCTGTCTACTTTGGATGCATGGAGAAAAAAAACGTTATTTTTATTAATTTTTTTTAAGAATACTGTTATGTTTATTGATATAAAACTTATTAGGCTTAACAAACTATTCACAAAAATAGATATTACGTGATCAACAGTTCTGGTTTCTAGTTCGAAGTTACATAAAAACATACCAGAGGAGTGTGGTCATGTGATTATTAAGTTTTGGTTTGATCTGAACGCCATGTTGTAAATTTTAAAACAATTCTTAAAAACTATTATGATTAGACTAAATTAAGTTCGGGTAAAATTAAGAATATACAAACGAGTTTGATTTGTTTATGCCTTGTTACTCATTCATATAACTTACTAACTATTATATTCGAACAGGGGACGTATGCTGAATAGAAAATAACGCGATTCAACTTATTTACTTTCTAATTTTGCTTTACTTCTGAATATGCATTGCAAAAGTTACAGCGATTCATTACAGAGCCAATAAAAACAGAAAAAGAAAAGAAAAACGTTCAATCCTCTTCAGTTCGGTTCTAATCAAACTCTACAAGTGCGCATTATTGGTTGAAGCAACAACCTTAAAGAAGAGAGACCACCTACTTTTGACGTCATGACCAAACTTAGATTATTGATTTCATTTCCGTTCTTCACGCGTTTTTACTTGGAAATAAAAATGAAGGTAAGATTTTTTCCCAAAATAGTCACTGAATGTTTTAAAGAGTATCAGCATCAGCTCAAAAAGTTCCGTATAGGCTAATTTTGGCGAAAAAAGTCGCCATAGTAGCCTCGCCTCGAAAATAGTCGCTTTAGTCGAATTGTGGCAGCATTGCCATTGTTGCTTGGATTTCAACATTGTTTATCTAACCTTTCCTGCAATATTTCATCATCATTCTCAAGCAATTCAAAAATATTTTCTATCTCAAATAACTTAGAGACTTATTTTGAGGAAAATAACAATTACTCAAGTCAGAAAGTTATTACTAATAAGTAAAAACTGAAATGTAGACAAAAAGGAAACTGAATTATTGTTGGGAGTCATTTCAGCTAGCAATAGCTGCCACAATTAAATGCTTAGCACTGCAAAAGATATCTTGTAATTTTGTTACGAATTTGAAATGTTATCACAATGTAAGAGCGGCAACATTTCATTTTCCCCCACAACTGTTAAACAAACCAACTTTCACTAATTTAAAAAAAATCAATATAAATATGGTAGATATGTGGTCCAACTTAATTTTTTTTGTGTGTGTGCAAAACATTGGTTAAATTTTGCAGATCCTACTAATGTATTTTGCAACCTTTGAAATTTATTTTTAAAATATTCACAAGCAAATAAAGTATATACTTTTATGTTGCCAGTGAATTTTTTTTCTTGTTAATTAAATTAATGGTCAGTTTCCAAAGATGTAAAAATAGGGATCAAACCCAAATGTCTAAAAAAGAAAAACCCTAATCTAAACCTATGTGAAATTTTACAAATGTTTCCAGACCAAAATCCGATAACTAGTGTTATCTGGCTATAATTAGAATGCTTGACAATATCAAATATTATTTAGCAATAATTTGTACCATGTCTTCTAATTCTTGAATAGCTGCATGTATGTATTGTGCTGCAAATGTATTTTGCATTCTATTAATGATATTTTTTAATAATTAAGATGGATACAGTGGCTTTCTGAATTTTGAAAAGGAATGTAGAATTAGTAATTTTTTTATAATTATTAATTTATACAAAAAAAAAACGAGAATACTGTTGAACTTTTAACTAGGGCATTTTAAAATAAATAACTATGATTACAGCACATTTGGTTTTCAGCTTCTTTGTTAATCTAAAAAGTACGAAACAACAAAACAGTTGTTTGGTGTAACCAAATCCTGTCGGCAATACAAATGAAAACAATGCATCCCCTGCACTACATTTTAGTGCTATTACATATGCACAACATTGGAGTGTGAACATTTTGACTGACACAACAGTTTAGGAAAATCGGTTCGGTTTCATTGGCGACTTGAAAAAATACAAAAATAAACGATTTTCAGAAAAAACGAAAAACACTGAAATCTGTACAATTTTTTTAGCTGTTCGTACAAAATAGTAGAAATCCGTACAAGTTGGCAGCTATCCACTACTTAACTGCAAACAAAATTTGAACATCGCAATCAATTTGGTCAGGAGTTATGGTGACCACACACACAGACACGCATTTTTTTAGACCACCTATTTAAAATCAAGGTGTTCCAAAACATGGAGAAATGCAACAAAAAAAAATCAAAATTTCTTTTTTGACTGAATGCTATACTTTCATTACCCTATGTAAACATGGGTAAATGAAAGTAAAAAGCATGTGATTTACCAATTTTAAAGATACAATGAAATTTCTTACACTATATAATAAGTACATTTAAAATATTTGAAAAGGAATCGATCTACAGTCAAACCCCATTTGCGTGAAATCGATGGGCCGCCGAAATTGCTCCAAATGAATTAACATTAAGTTTTAAGTACAGAGAACTGCTTTTACTTCGTGTTAAACGGGATTTGACTGTATGTGCCAAATATTGTTCTTAAAACATAGTACTCTAGCATTTTGTAAATTTCAATTATAAAAAAAAATATCAGGAAAATGTCATCCACACAAACTACTTATAAAATTGACTAATTTAAAAGTGCACAACACAATGAAATCTGCTTATTTTGTTGTTTGTAAAAGCAGGGGTGTAGTGGGGCCGGTACGTGATGGTACAGCGTACCTGTACTTTTTTTAGAGTTGGTACGACAAACCAACACTTTTTAAACTAATTAATAATAACTTATAAATCTTAATGCATGTTTTGTAACATAAGTTAGTAAGAAAACAAATACGTAAATTAAGAGTATTTAGCTTTTTTTGTATGGAAAATTATACAAAATATTGTGATTTTGCATTTAAAATTAAACTCCCAGCTACAGTTGGAGTTACCGTTGTGATCAGAAAGCTTGTGTACTGGTAAAATATTTTTAGCACAACAACCCTGTGTACAAGTGCTGGGATTTAACATAATAACCATTATATTTCACTTTGCAATGTTAGACAACGCTTTGCAGCAAAGGTACAATTCAATCAGAATGAAGCATTATATTTTTAAGGAAAGTACTTCAATACCAAGATATCAGTAACCGAGATTCATGCCCTCCGATCGGACTGACAACTTTTGAATTTTTATTAACTATATTTTAGGCACATTAAAATTTCTGTAATTAAGAAAACAATGCAAATGTGCCATTAAATAAGTTTTTTTTGATTATATAGTCTATAATAAAACATCCAAACGTTTTTACGCCAAAGAACGATACTGCAAGCGCTTTGTATTCTATCAATGTTTGTTTAGGTTGTCTGCACGCATTCACAGAGCCCCAAAACATCCAGGTGGTCCCGGGACTACAATAATTAATCGTAGAAGGACAGTGCCATTTGTAACCAACCACAACCAAAGTGTATCTCAGTTGCCAAGAGCTTGTGAAATAATATACAAGGAAAGGGGAGCGAAGAGGGAATATATTTTGCCCAGAAATGAGAAAAAGTATACTTTACATGGAAATAACTGGGCCAGATTAGAAAAAACACAGATACTCGAAACAGGGACAAAAAAGGCGAAAAAAGAGGGACATTTTAGATAAAAAGCAGAAATTAGCCAAAAGGAGGAAAAATTTCATCCTCGTGTTAAAGGGATAAAGACACTTGTAAAAAGTTAGGAATTTTTGGGTAGATAATTAGTATTGGTAGATCTTTACATAAAACAGAGAAGTTGTATAAATCCATGACGGCTATTTTTGAATATTATTTTTAAAAGTTTTTTAACCCTTTGCTTGCCACCGGCGTAAATATACGCCTCGCTAAGTCGATGCGTTAACTGCCCCGGGCGTATATATACATCTTTTCGAAGTACGATTTTTTGCATTGCAATTTTTAAATTTTCAAGACAATTTGCTGTTAAAATGATGCTAAGCATTTCATAAGATCGTTTTGGACATCATTCAGTGCTAAAAATAATATTTTCTTACCTAAATTCGTATAGTAATAAAAAAAAATTTCAAATTCCTAATCTCGAAAATTTCAAAAAATTTTTTGCACTTAGAATTAATTTAAACATTTTTAAGACCATTTTGGCTGTCATCCGGTGTTAAGAATTATATTTTCTTACTTAAATTCATAAATACACATAATTGTAAAAACAATTCAAATTTTTTAATTTTCTGCATAACTATGCACACTTAAGTGAAAAAAGGTGGCTCTGTGGAATGAATCTAGTAAGTTTTCTTTGGCAGGCAAGGGGTTAAGTACTAAAATTTAAAAAAAAATTATAATTCAAACTTTTATAAACTTGACAAAGGTATGGAAATTACCTGCAATTGATAAGGTTCTGGAATTTTCTTCTGATTTTTTTTTCAATTTCTCTAAGCATGCTTGGGTTGAACAAAGATGTTGCCACAACTATGAAAGAAAATTTAAACAAATTCAAATTCAAACATTTACATTTTCAAGAATCCCAATTACAGTAAACTCAAGCTAATGATTTTTTAATAGTAAAAATAGCATAACAAATGTAAAATAGTGTATACTAGTGTTTAAGTTGGGGTACAAAATTTCTTTGGCAAAAAGGCTAAGTCACAATTTTCTTTTTAGTAAAATGGATATGAATTTCATTACTTTTGATTTTTAATTTAAAATAATTAAGAAGTCTTTTAGTATAAATTCCTTATGGACCGTAAATATAAAACTATTTTATACCAAATATCATCTGGAACAACACTCAACCTTCAGCTTGTCTCTTTTAAATGTTTTAGCAAAAGAGCTAAATAAAATGTTCTAATTTTAGCATTTAAGAAAGTTCTTTAGCAGTTTGCTAAAAAAGACCCCACAGCTTAATCCCTGGTGCATATATATTTTACTATTTTGGTTGCAACCAAAATTTTGTATAAAATTACTTCACCAGCAATAAGACAAATAAGAAATATGTCAAGGTTTTTCTTTGTGAGGAGGAAGACTTTTTACGAAACTTAAAAATCAAATTGCTTGCATTTAAAAGAAAGAAACACCAAACCTAAAAATGGCAACTATTTATGTGTGTGGTTTTAAACTCACTTCAAATGCCTTAAAACACATATTTTTAATTAAAAATTCATGTAAACAAAATTCTTGCACACCAAAACTTAATTTTATAACAATAAATTTAGCCTATGGAGTTCAAGGAGTTTACTAGAGTAGGCAATTGGTAGAAATCGTAAGTAATTTTCTTTACCTAAAAAGAGAGGAATCCTGTTCTTTTCAACATTTACCACATCAGAAGTATATTTAATATTTAACAAGGTTTATGCCAAAATAAAATGTCACAAACTCACGATTTTTCATGACTTATTTTAAATAACTTTTCATGACTCAAGAAATCACATAAAAAAAAATTAACCTATATGAATTGTACTAGCACAAACATAGCAAGAAAGTCCTTAGACCATACAATAATTTTTATAAAGTTTTATTTTATATTAAGTAACAAATCCTTGTTTCATTAATGAAGATCCTTTAAAGTCAGAAGAAAAAGGGAGAAACATTCCAATTTTTGATATTTCAGTGTTAAAAAAGCTTTAATCTTAATAAGGAAATATTTATAGAAAGAAGGAGCCAATAATAAATTATATCATCAAAAATCAAATGTTTTGATATCAACAATGCAAAACGATAAAACACGGCGTTAAGAAAGAAGATTAAAAAAAAAATCAAATTGTAAACACAAGCTTATCAAATCAGTACATTTAAATTCTTATATAATGAATTTTTTTCATCTATTAAGATCTTACTTGTGTGATGTCACAAGTTTGGAATTCAGAAATATATTCATTGGTTGCTGGTTTTAACTGTGATCATTGTGTCTGTCAAATTGTAAATATAAAAAGGTAGATGAATCTTCGATGAGATGAATATGATCATGGCCTCATATTCATGTGATTTTACTTAAAATGTTTAGGAATCCATAAAATTCACTGTTTTTCCATGTCTTATGGTCATTTTTTAGTTCAAAATCATGACTTTCAATGACATATTTTACTCAATGTCCAAATTCATGACTTCTCATGACACTTCCTGACTTTCCATATGGCGGAAACCCTATATATATATATATATATATATGTATATGATATTTTGACGAAGGAAGTAAACAACTGGCGCAAGAAATACACTGTGGCTATACTGCAAAAATAAATACTTTGAAAAAATTTTAAAAGGGAAATTGCACACATTTGCGTCTCAAATGGAAGAAAATCTAAAAAACTCCTACAAGTTAGCCTCACAACCCACATATGATTATCTGTTACAATTGCTGCTGTACCAAGTCAATTTAAAGAGAGAGTCTGGAGAGCACTACTGAGGTTCATCCCAAAGACTTTCTTAATTGATTTCAAAGAATTTTGTAACTTTTACTTTAGCACTTTTCATACTCTTAAATTTCATTCAACTATGTTATGAAAATTAGCTGTTTTTTCAAGTGGGTATATACGATTAACTTACTATCCACTCTAAAAACTTAACACTACTATTCACTGTTAGACATGGAGGTAACAAAATGAAGGGGATAAAACTTGATTTTTCTAAATATTTTCTTTGATAATTTGATAGATTTTTCTAACTAGTAATTCTCTTACTATCTAGAAAATGAAAATTTCAGCTGTAGAAAGATAAGAAACTTGATTACATTTTTAGCAGACATAAACATAAATTTTCTAATCCAAGCAGAAAACTACAATTCCAGGATATTTTTAGAATTAAAAAAATTCTGAGTTACAAAGTTAAAAAAAAAATTCAAATTCACAAGGTTTTTTTTTGTTTTGGAAAATACAAAACATATTAGGCAATAAGCATTATGTTTTAATAAAAACTTATTTTATGTTGGCATAAAAATTTTTAGTACTACAGTAAAAAATTTAAAAGAAAATTAACAAGAAAGTATATTCTATGATGCTAATAGACTAATAAAGGATCTTCATTATATGCAACAGACTATCAGTTAGTTGAATAATACAAACAATAACTTAAATTTTCTAAATGCAATTGTGCAATGTCTTTAGTATAAATATACAGAGTTCATCCTAGAAATGAAAAAGGGCAGGGTGCTATTTTCCAAAAAAAGGGCACTTCCTGTTTACGAGGGCACTTTTATGGCAAATTGCAGAAATACGCGTTTTCTGCCACAATTTCAATATTGTTATACTTTTCTACCACGATAAATAATTTTCAATATTCTGGAAAAAAATTATAATACAAAAATCCGTGAATCAAAAACTCGCTCAGAAACTTAAAAGATATCAAAATACTGATAAAATGCTTCAGTCCTAATTCTGCTGGAATGAGACTGAGAAAATTATTAAAATTAAAGTGCAATATACACAGTAAAATTTTCATCAAATAGTAATTTTTATAAAATTATCAATTTATAATACAGTAAAATTAAGATAAGAATGTTTTAGTATATGAAAATGTGTTAAGAACTTTTCACTCTTTCAAAATTTTCTAAAGTTTGAATGAATCAACCTTAAACTTCATCTCTTAGTTTTGCTATTGTCAGATAGAGAATAGAGTTCCTCCAAATTTAACATTATTCATTGTGGGATATCACAAGGAGTATTCCGACTAAAGAACTTGGACTATGACCTGAAATTATTGCATTTTATTATTTTCAAAATCGGATCAAATTTAGCGTCAAAACGGCGATTTTTTTGCCGTGCATGCCGCTATTATGTAAGCTATAATAGAAGTTTTATTTTTTTAAAAATCGGAAATAATTTGGCATTTTGGTTGCATTCCTGTTATGTTTAATTTTAAATATGAAATCGATGTTTAGAAATTAATTGGTAACAGGCAAATTACCAAAAACACCCCCTAAATTTAACAGGAGGACATCGCGATTACGCGTGTCCAAACGGAAATATTCTTTTTAAATTCTTAGTGTTAACATTTGATAGTTATAAACCTTTAACTAAGTTATTCAAGTCTTTCAAATTCCTTTCTTCACTATTTTGAAGGAGGCATGGTAAAAATCCAGCGAAATACACTGAATCAAAACACATACGAAATGGCCATCGGAGTTTACTAATGTGCACTTGGGAAATTGTAAGACGGCGCCCTACAATCCACCTACTAATGAAGCACGCTATATAGACATCTACTCAATGGTTTCAGTCCCTGATATATACTTTGCGCGTTTGAACATGAATGCCCATGCGCGACAGCCGATTTCAGTAGAGGTGATCCACATATTGCGTACTGTTGGGAGGGGGAAAAAACGAAAGTTTTTTTAATTCTTTCAGGATGAAATTTTTTTTGAAAAAGGGCAGGAAGAGCGCTATTTTTTTAGAAAAAGGGCAAGAAGGGCGCTATTTTTTTAGAAAAAGGGCAAGAAGGGCGCTATTTTTATAGAAAAAGGGCAGGCAGGGTGCGCCGCCCCTCGAAAAATGCCTAGGATGAACTCTGGATATATTAGATAATACTTTGGAATTTAATGTTGCATCATTAAATTTCAACACCAACCAGTATAAACAAGCAAATGTATATAACTAGATACTATGTAACTACAAAGACATACTTTAGATTAAGCACTTACGCACATTCTGAAAATAAAGGAAACTTGATTATCTATGAAATTACATTATTTTAATATCAATCCTAATTTTAATTAAATTGACAGAAAAAACAAACCTTATTATTAATATCTTTTAAATTTTTCATTTCTTCATGCAGGTATTCATATTCTCTAGACTTAAATGGTGTAGTTAGAGTGTGAGTATCATAAGCAAAAGTTCCTAAAAAAGAATTACTCCTTAGAGCATATTTTTGTAAAACTGTCTTCGAGTTGGATTTATCTAAGAATGAGAGCACAGGATCACTATGGTGACGCCTATGATAATCTTTTGTAAATGACTTTGAATCTAACTTATTACTAGCAATGATCATTTCAAAGCTATTACTGCCATTTTTGTTCTCTGTATGGTAATCTTCAGGAAAGTTTTTTATGTATTTTGAAGAAAATACAATAGGTTTTGTTGCGTATTCTAAACAAGAAATATCGCAGTTTCTAGTCCAGATAGAAAGTGCCTTTTTTTTAATGTTAGTATCTGGTATTCTTTCTGTTAAATCATTCGTATCCACAGAACAAGGAGACACTTGAAAATTTTTATACGTATTTTTTAGACGGGCTGATGAACTAAGAGATGTATTTCGTAATAACACTGAATTTTCAATATTGTGATCGAGAGAAAAGTCATCTATCCAACTAGCTGGCAAGGATCCACATCTTGTATCATTTTCATTGTTAGTCTGAACATCTTTCAAGCATAATTTATTTTCACCAAGGTATTTCTTTCCACTTGAAGGATATGTACCTGCAACACAATTTAAAATATTAAGGTCTAAAACTATTAAAATTTTTCCCATAATTTTTTTTTTCAAGTAAAGCAACACATATCAAAAGCCATAAGGTTAAATAAACATTACATTAGCAAGTTATATGAAACAACTCATATTATGAACTAAATAATATTCCAAAGACGGATTGAAGTCCCAGAGTTCATCCTAGAAATGAAAAAGGGCAGGTGCTATTTTCCAAAAAAGGGCAACTCCTGTTTGTAAGGGCACTTTCATGGAAAATTGTCGAAATTTGCATTCGGTTTTTCTGTATTGTTTTACTTTTCCACCACGATAAAGTTTTAAATTATTGATTTTTTGAAAAAAAAATTAATAACGCTTAAAAGGCTGTGAATCAAAAACTTGCTCAGAAATTGAAACAAAATAATTACTGATAAAATGCTACAATCCCACTTCTGCTGGAATGAGACTGAGAAGAATAAAAAAAAAAAAAAAAAAAAAACCTCTACACTATAAAATTTTCATCAAATATTCATTTTTACAAAAATATCAATTTATAATACTGTAAAATTGATATAATGAATGATGAGTGTTGATATACAGGGTTCCCACTCAAATCACAGAATGAAAATCATTGACTTTTAAGGAACTAAATTATGTTTTTAAGGACCTTTGAAAATTTGTTTTCAGGCATCATGTCTATATATACATTTTTAGTAAAATATATTCTACCAAATAAGTTATAAGTTGATGCATGCATACTACAAATATGTCAGAATTCCGATACGGTGCGGATAAGTGGTGGTCACGCGGGGTAGCAAGTCCAAGTTGTATTTTTTATAAATTTTGCAGTTGGGCACACAACTTCTGAAAAAATTAAGGATTTTTAAGGACCTATAAGCCTTTTCTAGGCCTTGAAAACAAGTTAAAAAATATTAAACAATTTTAATGACGTTTACGACTGTGGGAATCCTTATATAATGAATGTTAAGATAAGAACTTTTTACAACCTACCCTCCCCCACTGCAAAATTTTCTAAAATTTGAACGAATCAAGTTTAATTTGATTTTTTAGACTTTACCAATGCCATACAGGAATTAGTGTTTCTCTAAATATAGAAATATTTGTAGTGAAATATCATGTAGAGTATTCTGAATAAAGAACTTAGTCTATTTTCTAAAATTTGTACTTATTTTTATTTTCCAAATCGGGTTCAATTCTGCGTTAAAACAGCAATTTTTTGCCATACATGCCGCTACTATTAAAGCTATAAGAGAAGTTTAACCTTTTTAAATGCTTAGTGTAAACATTTGATGGTTATACGACTTTAATCTCTGGCAGCCCAATATACCAGACTTTTTGAAAGCGTGTTTATTATAATATCACTGCTCACACAAATAAAAAAGAATTTTAAAATAAGAACATCAAACATTTCCAGCAGTTAAAAAGCTATTTCTAACATCACTAATTAATTAAAAGTAAATAACTTCACCATATGCTTAAAAAAAAAACTTAAAAAAGAGACTCCTGCTAAATAAACTTTTTTTTCTTTTACTTCTAAATAAAAATTTATTGTATAACAGACTAAAAATAAAAATGCAAGGCACACATATTAATATTAAAACGTTTTTACAATGTTTATATGGATTGTTAGAAGAAAAATAGTAAGTAGTTTCTAAGGACTTTCCAATAAAAATACATACTTTAAACAGCGTTCACCACTGTTGACAGCTTTACAAACAAAAATATAATTTTGCGGAATTGACTTTTTTTTACATAATTTTAATTTGTCCAAAATAGTATGTGTTTACTACCTAGAACAGTATTCCTCACTACGTGGCCTAAAGAAATTATATAAAAACACTTGCAGCAAGATGGTTTTCATCAAGAATACAGGAATAATTTAATTGATATTCAGTTGGATGATTACTCAGATTGGCTGCAACAAATATTACAACAGACAATGATTCTATTTCAAAAGAAACTGAATGATTCCAACTAAAATGGGAAAATCTAGAAGAATGGTTTAAATATCTTCATTAAAAGTTATGTCAAGTCACATTGTAACAGAAGATTTACTTCCGTTTTAGATTTTGATTTATGTAATAATGAAAATTACTATTTTTTCAATTAAAAAGAAAAAAATCAATTGTAATTTTATTAAGATACAAAAAATTTCAATAACTTTTTTTCAGTTTTCAGAAATATTTTATATTGTTGAATCTATAGTAATTATATAATTCAGTCAATTATATATATATATATATATATATATATATATATATATATATTGGTGTATTTGGTATCGGTCTGCGGCCCATGAAAAGATACAGCATATAAGTCATACGCCCCGTCTCTAAAAGTTAGAGGGCAACACTGCCTTAAAATTAATCACAATTTTAAGAATTAATCTTTTAAGAAGACATTTTTCGGCAACAAAAGCTTGTTCTTTGAAAAAAAATTTCAATACACTCTTAATTTAAATCTTAATGACACTGACCATTTTCCACTAACTACTTCAATTAAATTCAGTCAATTTCTATAAAAATGAAATGTTGCAAAGCTTGACAAGAATTAAAAAGCATGAAGTAGTGATGAAATAAACATTTAGAGATTAGAAAAATTTATGACACTCGCAAAAATAACAGGGTCAGGTTCTTAATTAGCACAGAAATGGTTCTTTCTAGAGATAAACTACTGACTACTAAAATCAAAAGTCAGAACTTCTTTATTTGGATATCAAAATGTATCCACCTCCAGTCACACTTTTGTCAAATTTGAATAATTTCTCAGGATAGCAAATAGCTCCGCTTGTTACAAATTTCAATTTGGCAAATGTGGATTAGATCAAAGGCAATTAAATAATATCCAGTTACATTTAGATTGCTTTCAAATGTTGGATTTGCATTCTTTTGGAAGTAAGGACAACTTATTTAATCCTAAAAGTAAATTAATTGCCAACTACAAATCTTTTTTAAAAATGGCTAATTCTATTCAAGATTTGTAACTTTTACTTTTGAATTCAGGAAGTTAACACATAACACATCACTGAACCATTTATATCCAATACATTTCTATACATTTGTTAAAATTGCATACTAAACCTCTATTGCACATACACATTCTCTCACTTTCCACTTCAACCAACCAAAGCAAAAATTCAAAGATCCTTACTTTTGGTTTATCTGCACTAGGTTTTAACGACAGAAGATAGAAAACAATGCACACACAAAAACGTTGGAAAGATATGATTCTGCCTGTGTATTGAAACAATTCCAATTTCACACTGTTCCCCCTCAATATTTCTTTTCTATCTCCTCAGTTTACTATGGCGCACAAAGTTCATCGTGACTAAATAGTAAATTGATACAAAAAATTTTGAGCAAGGACTTCCCTAGTAAATTTCAATACCCAAACTTATTGATTCCATTATGCACGATAACCTTTTTCCTCTGATTTGAACTAGTTCATTAGTATACATTTACAAAATGAGTGTCATCTCATTATCATATCACTGTCTTTAGCCAATGGAAAAGCTGCAATGTCATTTTGTACACTATAATTATTGTCATTTGTCCTTAAATACATCTGTATGTGTTAAATAAAGGATTCTCTAACAGGCAGAATACCTGCATAAATATTAAAATTTTTATGCAACAAGCTGTAAGAGCAAAATTTGATCTGGAGTGTTTGACATATTTTCCCCTAATGATTGAAAGGTATGAAAAATAACTATCTTGTGTACAATTACAACAAATAAGATGAAATCTCAAGCTGTAAATTTGGTTTCCGAAAAAACAACAACATTCAAATCAACAAGCGATTCAATTTTATACCAGGCCAGAGCCCAAATCACTCAATCAGATGGGCCAGCAAATATGGTTACCGTATTTCAAAAATACAAAAATCTGGATTCATTGACTACTCTCAGTAGTCCAGATTTTGGTGTAACAATGCCTCGATTAGTTTTTGCACCAATACAATCAACCAAAAATCTTGATCATGTTAAGTAATAGTCAACGTTCATCCCCCATAACTATTGAACAACTTAACCATTAAGACTGTCAAAAGAATCCAAATGTCAAGGGAATTAGCTTTCACAAGAAAATTCTAGCATTTACGTGCCAAATAAGAGAAAATTCAGAGATAAAATTTCCACAAAGTAAATTAACAATTCACACAAAACAATCTAATCACCAACGTGTCTACATATTTTAGAAATCAGATAACATAGCACAGTTAATTAAGTGCACCATACCTGTAGATGAAACAGCAAGTTGATCAGAATGACGTCTCCGAGGTGGTTTAGGAGGTGGCGATCGAAACTTTGATGGCATAATCTCCATGGTGAATTTTGTTGCTTTGAGAGCAGTTTGTAAAGGGAAAAAATTATTTTTAATTTTAATTAAAAGAAGAATGTATATGCAAATAAATATAACATTTCTTAGGAAAAACAAATTTTTATAAAAAATTTTAAAATAAAAAAACAAAATTTTAAGTGAAGAAAATTTTAACAGATTATTTAATAAAACTATCTTTGAAATTTAAAGTTCAGAAAACCTTTGTTGAGTATATTGTACAGCAGTTTCCTGCAAGATTACAAACATCTTTTACTTAATATGCCTGAAGCATATAACATTTTTAATTGGAAATGTTTCTTTTTGTCTCTGCATGTGCAAAAGAACATATATCAGGATGGCTTTCACACCACGGGTCCAATGAACCACTATGTCAAAAGGCAAGGTTGATAAGAAAATCCTACATTTACAAATTTTGCAAAAATCCATGATATGGTTTTTAAATGTTAAAATCAGAGCTCAGCAACTTGCATATTTCAAACCAGCAGAACTTAATAAATCATCAAACTATGTACAGTACACAAAAAAAATCCTAACGATGGCTATAACTTTAGTTCAAAAAGTCATAAAATACTGCAGTTAGCACCTAAGTAATTTGTTTATGATTCTTTATATGGCTGGTGCTTCTTGGTTTCTTGGGAGAGGGGGCTGTTTACTTTGTGAATTGAACACTGAATATGAAAATCTTATTACGGATCCCTATTTTTTACCGTTTCATTCAATCTAAAATACTTTGTTCACCCTAAATAACTATAAAATTTTAATTCATTATTTGGAAAAATACTCCACTTATGAGCTAAGGGCAAATCTCAATATTGAAAAGCATAATTTTCAGGTCTAGAGCTAGAGATAAGTGGGATAAACAGACAGTAATAGATGCACATTTCAGATATTAGTTTAAAATTAGGTGGAAACTACTTCAATTTATTGTGTCATGTTTAAGAAGCGACTAATACAAAATTAGTAAAGAAACTCAATCAGAAATGAATTTTAATGTAATATAATTAACAAAGTTGAAGATGGGCTAACTTCATATGCAGTCCAATTAAAGTCGGAAACAAAAATTAACATAATGTTGAGAGTAAAATTGTTACATTATGGTATTATCTGACATTGATAAAATGTTTGATGATGATGCCAAGGTCATGCTTATTTTTATTACGTTTCACTCACCTAAGAAAAAAAAGATTAAATGTTTTTATTTAAATAAAACTTATTTTTGAAATTTTGTGTATACTTTTAATACAATATATAAACTTTATCAGTATATTATTCAAGTGTGATGAACATTTTATGTAAATAATCCCAACCCCATAAAATCTAATTGTTAAGGATATTCTCTATTTTTTTTTATTTAAAGTTGTAATCTATTAAATAATTGCCTAAAGTGTGTTTTGGTGTCTTTTTGAAAAGTCAAAAAATTTCTGGGTGGCACACGAGGTCAAATTTTAAAATATGCTGTTGTGTTTTGAACATAATTTGGGTACACCACAAAAAGATCTAAATGAAAGTTATACTGCCAAAATATTTTGACATGTAAACTACTATATCAGACCCAATTTTAAGAGAAAAAGTCTTCTTTTAAAGGAGCTTCTTTGTATTTCAAGTATCAAATAGAAAAAGTTATTTATTTTGAAAATAACTACAGTAGAGTATCTCAAATTCGAAATCTCTGGGACTTCTGCGATTCCGGGTTTTAGAACATACAGGGGTCTATCCAGGTTTTTTGTAACAGGGTCCTATTTTTGTGAAAAATTTCCAATCGCTGGGACTTCTGCGATTCCAGGTTTTAGAACATACAGGGGTCTATCAAGGTTTTTTGTAACAGGGTCCTATTTTTATGAAAAATTTCCAATTTTATATATTTTGAGCATATGGTTTGGCGTCATAAGATATAGATTCATAAATTGACAGGGTGGCGACAGAACCGGGAATTCAGGAAAATCAGAGAATGTCGAAGAATTTCACTCTTATAGAAAAATTGGGGAAAACGTAAGGGAATTTTGAAATTTTGGAGTTTCCCTTCTTGCATTCCCTGTGTAGTTGCGGACACCACCTTATTGTTAATATAATCTTCAAACTTCAATCTGACAGCATCCTTTACAGACATGATTATTTTTCTTCTTGCCTGGCATTTTGTCAACCCTTATTTTATTTGCCTAATATTTCTGTTATATTTTTAGTTATCCTATACAGGGTTTCTGCCAAAATAAAATATTGCGAATCCATGAATTTCCAAGACCAAAGCAAATAATTTTGGATGACTCAAGAAATTGGATCACAAAAAAAAAATAAAAAAAATAACCCATATGAATTTTACTAAGTCGAATCATACCACAAAATGATTTCTATAAGTATTTATTTTATAATAAGCAAAAAATCCTTGTTTCAGTAACAAAGATCCTCAGAAATCAGAAGAAAAAGGGAGAAACAACTTTCCATTCTTTGAATAGCTAATCAATCTTTAATAATAAGGATATATTTGAAGAAGGAATAAGCTAATAATAAGATATTAAATTATATCATCAAAAATCAAATGTTTTCATACCAACAATGCAAAACCTTAGTGCACTGTGTAAAGAAAGAGGACAAAAGAGAAAAAAATCAAATTGTAAATGCAAACTTATCAAATCAATTCAATTTAGTTACTATATATTATAAATTTTTTTCACCTAATAGACCTTACTCATGTGATGTCACAAATTTAGAGTTCGGAAATGTTTGCATTGGTCGAGGTTTTTCACTATGACCGTTGTTCTTTCAAAACGCAAATAAAAACATAGATGGATCATCAAAGAGATGAATAGCGATTTTGAAGTTTATGATGTCATAGTCACGTGATTTTAATTAAAGTGTTTAGCAATCCATGAAGTTTACTGTTTTTCCATTATTTATAGTCATTTTTTTGCTCAATATCATGACTTTCCAAGACAATTTACCTAATGTGCAAATTCATGACTTTCCATGACAATTCTATAAGCGCAGAAACCTTGTCTATAACTTAAAAGTGCAGCCACAGGTAGCCTTACTGTTAAAAAAAATTCTCAAACTTCAATCTGACAGCATACTTTACAGGCATGACTTTTTTCCTTCTTGCCTTGCGTTTTTGTCAACTAAATATATTAAAGCCTTAATTATTTGTGTATTATTTCTGTTACATTTTTAGTTATCCTATAACTAAAAAGCGCGGCCACCAGTAGCCTTACTGTTAAAAAAATTCTCAAACTTCTATTCGATTGCATCCTTTACAGGCATGATTATTTTTCTTCTTGCTCTTGCGTTTTTTGTCAACAGAATATATTAGAACCCCAACCCTGAATCCTTTAATATTTTTAATGGATTCCGTCAGATTTTTTTGTTTTTACAGCGCTATGTTACAGACGTGCAACAAATCTCCATAAGTGCAGGCATCCATAAGTGAAAAAGCTTGGATCCTGTACTTGGATTTTTTTTGTACTTCCATTGACATTTCATGAAACGCAATTAACTTAGATATGTGCTTTTGATTTATATATTTAATACAAATCAAATAAAGAATTGAAGCATCTTCCTCTAAATTTTTTTTTTTAAAAGTCTGAATGCGCTACTGCATACATTCAGGTAAAACCCCAATCTCCCCTTCTTTTCTAGCTGCGCCACTGGTAAAAAAAAAAAAATGCAATGAAATGGCTATTAAATAAAAAGTGTCTACCGACCACTGGTTACTAATTGAAAATTTCAATTTTCAGGTCTAGTTATTAGACCAGGGAATAGAAAACATTTTGACTTGCAAAAGGTTATGTAGTTCTGATTTTTTAATATGTTATAAAGGTCGGTCTCGTGGTTTATAAACCAAGTTTTCCGCCTCCTAACCCTTGTTCGTTCTCCGTGGTACACCAAAAACTGAGCCGTTTTTCAGTTTATACATCATAACTCTTTGCCAATGCATCTTAGAAACAAACATTATGTTCAAAAGTTGTAGAATGTTAATTTTCCTACACCTTTTGTATACAAAGTTTTTTTTAGACCTATTATGAAAATAGTTATGTTGCATCAAAGTCAAAACTTTTTTGTAAAAATGCTACTTTTTAAAGATTTGTGTCAAGTTTCTTGTTTATATCTCCATAATGGTACGTCTTAGAGAAAAAGTTTGGGAATAAAAGTTGTAAAGCAATAAATTTCCTACAAGTTTTATACATTAACTTATTTTCTAGGACTAATAACAAAGGAGTTACTCCTCTTTGTGTATTTTCCGTGGTACACCAAAAAAAATGCATTTTTCAGTTTATAGGTAATAACTCTTTTGCAATGCATTTTAAAAACAAATATTAATTTTAAAAGTTGTAGAATATTAAATTTTCTACAACTTTTGTGTCAATTTGCTTTTGTAAAGCTATTATGTAAAGAGTTACGTTGCATCAAAGTAAAAACTTTTTCGTAAAAATGCTGCTTTTTTAAGTTTTTTGCTGAGTTTTTCAATTATATCTTCATAACAATAAGTCGTATGGAAAAATATATTGCATAAAAGTTGTAGATCTATAAATTTGCTATAAGTTTTATACAAAAAGTTACTATCTAGGACTAATAACTAAGGAGCTACTCTTCTTTGAAGGTTTACGAGATGATAACCTGTAATATTTTATGTATAGGTAGGGGTTTAAAAATAGCTTCTTACTGCAGAGTCTTACAATTTTAATAAAAAAATAAAACAATATATATATAATACTAATGATAATGTAAAATAAAAAGTGGAAATATATTAAATAATATATATATCTATATATACAATAATGGTAATATCAATTTACCATTTTCGCCATGGTGCACCAAAAACCTTCTTAATTCAGAAATTTTGAATTTTTTTCAGTATACTGATCATATTCTTTTTCCACTGCATTTTATAGGGGAAAAAATTGTATTTCAAGTTGCAGAGTATTAAATTTTCTACAACCTATGTATGTGCAAAGTTTGTTTTGTAGAACTATTGTATGAAAAACAAATTGTATGAAAAGCACTGCAAAGCCTGATAACTTTGATAAAAAATAAAACAATATAGGTATTAAAATAATAGTATTATAAAACAAAAAATATAAATATTATAAAACAAAACTATAAATATTGTAAAAATGTATATATCTATATATAATATCAATAAAACTTACAATTTAGAAAACTTATAAATTCCTAAATTTAGTTTCGTTTAGCCACGAAGGCTTGGCTAGTTCCTCCACTACTTCTTCAATTAAGAGTTCTGTTGGGTCGTCTTCATCAATTATGATGTCCGCTATATTGTCACAGGTTTGTCTATGACAGTTTTTACATATTATGGAGCACTTGAGTCCGGCCTTTCTACAACCGCAGACATTAATGCATCCTATATTGCATTGGCAGAAAATGTAGGCGAGAATTGATTGAGGAGCTGAATCTCTGGTGGTTGTAATAGGAAGAAGTCCTTTACTGTCCTTCTTCCACCCCCAGACCAGATGATTTTTCATTCGGCCCATCTATGTCTTTACTTGATGGTATGTGCGAAAGACATGGCAGCTTCTTGGGTCGGTGGTAAGCTTTGACAGATTTAACTTGCTGCCAGTTGTTGATTTGGAAAATTGCTTAAAACGCAAAGCATTTAAAATTATTGCCCTGTCACCACCATAGAGAGCAACAAGAATGCTTGATACTGCTTCAGTGATGCTTGAAACACTGGCATTAGGATCCAAGAAGATATTTGCAAATTGCTGTAATATTGGACACGACGAAGCAGCTATCATTACAAAGCATGAGTACATACTCTGAGTGGCTGATATTCTGTAGGGATGGTTAGTGGTGGGGAGGGGTGAGAAAGAAAGCACTAGAAACTTTTTTCGATTTTTCTAATCTTCCCAGAATTTGGCAGTGGCAAATCTCAATCTACAGTATAAGGTGTTTTCGCAGAAACTGAGACCTTAAAAGAATTCCTTTACATGTTACTTATGCCATCCGACTTGAGATTTTTCTATTCCATCCCAAAAAATCTGTACCCCACGTAGTTTAGAATTAGCCACTTGAATGCAGTCTATTTCTCAATTTTATTTCCGAAAACAGAAATTTTTTGTGCATCACGGCAAGATGGTAAATTTTATATTACTATTATTATCTATAGATGTATACATTATTTAATATATTTCCACTTTTTATTTTACATTATCATTAGTATTATACATATATATATTTTTATTATTATTTTTTTTTTTTTATTAAAATTGTTAGACTATGCAGTAAGAAGCTATTTTTAAACCCCTACCTATACATAAAATATTATAGGTTATCATCTCATAAACCTTCAAAGAGTAGGTCCTTAGTTATTAGTCCTAGATAGTAACTTTTAGTATAATACTTATAGCAAATTTATAGACATACAACTTTTGTATCATATATTTTTCCCTACGACTTATTGTTATGAAGATATAATTGAAAAACTTGGCAAAAAACTTAAAAAAGCAGCATTTTTACAAAAAAGTTTTTACTTTGATGCAACGTAACTCTTTACATAATAGTTTTACAAAAGCAAATTGTGCACTACAGTTGTAGAAAATTTAATATTCTACAACTTTTTAAATTAATGTTTGGTTTTAAAATGCATTGCAAAAGAGTTATGATCTATAAACTGAAAAACATTTTTTTTTGGTGCACCACGGAAAATACACAAAGCAGAGTAACTCCTTTGTTATTAGTCCTAGAAAATAAGTTAATGTATAAAACTTATAGGAAATTTATTGCTTTACAACTTTTATTCCCAAACTTTTTCTCTAAGACGTACCATTATGGAGATATAAACAAAAAACTTGACACAAATCTTTAAAAAGTAGCATTTTTACGAAAAAGTTTTGACTTTGATGCGACATAACTATTTTCATAATAGGTCTAAAAAAAAACTTTGTATACAAAAGTTGTAGGAAAATTAATATTCTACAACTTTTGAATATAATGTTTGTTTCTAAGATGCATTGGCAAAGAGTTATGATGTATAAACTGAAAAACGGATCAGTTTTTGGTGCACCACGGAGAACGCACAAGGGTTAGGAGGCGGAAAACTTGGTTTATAAACCACGAGACTGACATTTATAACATATTAAAAAATCAGAACTACATAACCTTTTGCAAGGTAAGACCCCTTTTTCAGTCTCTATTCCCCAGACTATATTGGAAGCATCATATAAATATGTTTTCGCATTCTGAAAATTCTTCTTATGTAAACAGTTCTATTTTATTCTAAGTGTTTTAATGCTTGATGTCTGGACTGCTTGCAACTTCAGCTAGTTCATTTTTAAGTACCCGCAACCTATGTAATGACTCTACAATATTAATGCAATACTTTTTCCAGCTAGTGAACAGCAATCAGTCTGTAATAAGCACTATGGGAGCACAAAAATATTAAGCACTCTCATGCAACTAATTTGAATACGACTTTCACCAACAGTCAGCTACATTTCTAGTTTGATGTAAATCAAGACTGATAAAGCTTTTGATTAGCAGGTAATTTGCTGCCTGTTGCCAGGTGATTAACTTTCCCTATTAAATAAATGTTATCAGTATTACTTCTTTAAATATGCGCCATATTTGAAAAAAAAAGAATAAAAACTTAAAATTGAAATCTACTTTGGATTAATTGTGGGAAGTCGAGAGACACTAGATTTCTGCCAATGTCCTTCACCCCGCAGAAGTGAACTAAAATTTCATCCCCTTAATACCTACAATTTTCGAGTGGAGTTATGCCATTCTGCAATAATTTCTTAGTATTCGATAGCTGACCGTGTTTATGTAACGTACAAATGAAATGGTCAGCAACACAACGCAATACAGTAAAATGCGGCTTCAGGATGCAAACTTCAAGCTTGTTGCAACACAGGTTAATTATTTTTAATTTTAAACGATATTGATCATAATAATGTTTTTATAGTCAAATAAAAAAAATGGGGGGAAGAGAAAAAAAAAATTGAAAGTCGAAAAATAAGGACCACCCTAACATACATATATTATTTATTTAACAATTTATGGCTAAGAACAATTTTTCTTTTTAACATCAATCTGTCATCATTTAAACTACTAACCACTCCTTGGAAAATTATGAAATTTGGTATTTCGCTTTTTTTTTATGCCGAATCAAAATCTATAACAATAAATATGGCATAATATTATGGGGTTGCCTTTTAATTTTTTAAATTTAGATTTAGTTTTAATTTGTAAATGACCTCTCAAGAAAAAAAAAATAGTATCCTTATTAATAACCTTTTACCAAATACAACGGAACTGTTCTTTGTTTCATTTATTAGAATTTAAAATACAGTTATTGTGCAGTTTTTTTTGGGTGTGTACTGTAACATGTTAAAATACATGATTTCCATAAATTCTTAAGGCATCACCTGTACTCTTATTCAAAGTCCATAAAGGTAATTACAACTCAGAATTAGTACTGGTAAATGATACATAATAAGATAGTTTTTGCCATAAGTTTTTTTTATATATATATATAGCCCGCGAATGGGCTATTCAAATAACGGGAAGAAGTAAATTTTTTCTTCTTTTAAATCAAAGAAAATAGTTACCTCCAGAACGAAATTAAGACATGGTAACAGTTCAATAAAACATTGCTGGACACGTATTCATTTATGTAAAATATTTTTAAATTCAGTTGGGTGCAATATCTCCTAATAAAAAAAATATATAAAAAAAAGCAACGACATACTGCCCGATATTTGAAATCTCGTTCCAGTTAAATTTCACTCCTTAGTAAAAAAATCTAATATTTTAAAGACACGAAAATTTGTTTTGCAAACAACACAAACTAGGATTTACTTACAAGTCAACAAATAGACAGGTAACCAGTGTTGCCAGACCGAAATATTCTGTTTACTCACACACTCATACAAAAAGTTAGTAATTAATTTAATAATAAATTAATTCCATTAATTAGTAATTTAGTTTAATTATTGATATATAGTTTAATTATTATTTTTTAGATAAGTTCTGTAACATTCTTTCCCAAAATTAATCGTAGGAAACTGACTGCTTCGAGAATATATACTTTAATCGTAACGTTGCAAACTCTGAGTGGCAATGTGTTTTGAGTTTCGGTTCTTCTTTGAGTTCTTTTGTTATGCTTTTCGTAGTTCTAGATGTTCTTAAGTTAAAATGTAAATATTTGTAGTTAAAGTAAATTAAAAGGCTTTAGTAAGTTTTTAAAGAGTATTGAGATTTACATTAAATGAGTATTGAGATTTACATTAAATGAGTATTGAGATTTACATTAAATGAGTATTGAGAGCTAGGAATATCGATCCATAATAGAGTTAAGAGATCGGTATCCGACATTAATTCATTTTAAACGTCAATAAATAATTTATCATGTTCTTCAAATGCAGTCAGGTCCAAATTTATTTTTACATACCCAAAAATAATGATATTCAATGAAATAATCAATGTGATCCATATTTGCAGGTAATGTGTGAGGCAAAGTAAGCCGTATTTTCCATGGAGGTAGAAATAAGACAGGAGAGGGCAGCGGTTAAAAATCTGAAGCATTTAACTGTAACCTACCGCCATCTTGTTTCAATCAAAAGATTCGACTTGCTGTATCTCTCTACAGTGTAGAACATTGAATTAATTTATATTTTTTAGGCTAAATATGATTGTTTAGAGAAATGGAGTCTATAACTGCACAAATAGATATTTCAAGAAAATATCTTAAATAACTTTTCATGGATAAATACTATTTTTATGCTGATTTCTTATGTGTTGGAATTCAGTTTCGGCATTTGATAGATCATTAGGCTTGAGCATTTTTATTTTTGAAATGTAGCAGTATATATGTTAATGATTGAGTATCTAATGAAATATAAAAAAAAGGATTGGGATAGACATTTTCAATTTTTATATGTATATATATTCAATTTACATATATATATTTTCAATTTATATAAATGATGATTTTCAAACTTCTTTTGAATTTCCTTTTTGCTGTTCTTTGGAAATGATAAACAGTATGTAGAATATCAGATTATAATCTCTTTAAAGTACTTCATGGAGATCTTTCACACAGATTTGTGCCATTATTTAACACCAAAATTGAATTGTTAATGTATTTAAAAAAATGCTAAACTTTTAGGTATTATAAAGCAGTGTATTTCTTTTAAGTGTTCCAAAAAATATAATACAATCCCACTTTCTATTTCAATTCACTCCGTAAGTTTATGGGATATAAGTATATATGTTTTTTAAAATATTAGGGGCCTTTGCTCCCTGCTCGTTTACTCTCGCCAACCCCAGAAATAGCTTCGCAATCAAGTCACCTGGTCAGTAATGTTTGCCAAACTCCAAGCTCACTACTCCAGTGAATTTTTATAAAAAATTTGAAACTGAAAACCATCTGTCAGTGAAAGCTTTGTGACATGATCCTGGAAATCAATAAATTGTTATTTGAATTACTCTCCTTAAAATATCAAGCACGTGGTCAAAATTACATCGAATCTATTTGAAAGCGAACTCTCAAATCTAAGGTTGCCAGATTTTCATATAATTAAAAACATTACTATTAAATTAGAGCATTCTCCGAGGACGACGGCCCATGCAAAAAATTCTCTGACTTTGATATACAATAATTCAGAAAAATAGCTTATTAAATAAAATATCTTGTAAAATTTTGGAATAATAATAATAAAAAAAAAATATCTTTAATATACAAATTTTTTTAAAACTGGTACTTAAAAAATGTATGTGAAAATGAGAAATATGCATGGTAATTCAGTAACAACTCTAGAAGAATTTTGACCCATCAAAGCACCCCTTTAAACACATATTGGAACTTTGTGAATATTCACAAGTCTCCTAGAGTTGCCCGTGGCGTAGTCTTCACACTCTAATAACCATATTACCTTAGAATTAAAAAATATTACAGTTTGAAACACTTCATTTTGTCTTTTAAATATGGCGAAATTAGAAAACACCATTTTGCTACATTAAATTAACACATTTCCTGGTGAGGACTGCCCATGTATAAAAAAATTGTTTCACTTTGTTAGAAACTAAAGTTTGCAACTCTAAATTTTTCTTATCAGCAGACTTCTCAAACTTTTCTTTTCTAATGTGCAAAATTTCACACTTTTAAATCCAATACTTTTTCCACAGAGATAAATGCACTCGGTGGAAAAATTCTGAAACCGTTGCGACACTTTTTAATTCTTACTTATTTTTAGCATAGAAAGAAATTCTGATTGTAATATGATAGGTGACAAAGTATTTAATACAACAACAAAGAAATCAATATGGAATTTAAATAAATTACATCTTGTAACACGTTTGTATTAGTTGCCTTTGTAATTATTTTTATTAAAACAAAATTCTTTATTATGTAGTAATTTTCATAAGTTTAGCAATCTTTAACTTCCTTAAATAATTTTGCTAATAAATGTGCAATCAAAAATAAAGCTTATAATAAATGTAAATAAGAACATGTAATTTTTAAACATTTTGATCACACGAAATTCATATTTTTTTGGAAACAAGTAACCAAGATTCTGTCAAAGATGGTATTTTAAAGAATAAGATTACAAAATTATGATGAATGCAACAAAATGAATATTTTTGAAATTACAAATTTAGCCTAAAATGTTATATTGAGTATATTTGTATGAATGTCTCTATTTTAATTTGTATCACCAGAAAAGTTTACTTTTGGACTATAAAATTCATATTTGTAAAAAATTTTTTATACTTAAAACTCCTTGATGTTTTGTCTAAATGCATTAATAATTAGCCATGAATAATAATGAATAAAAAATCGTTAATGTTCCGAAAATTTCCCCAAGACATCTATTTCATCAGTAGGTTACATGCAATTTTGCTTGCATAAATGTATAACACTAATTGCTTAAAAGGGGAAAGGATGATTGCGAAAAACCTTCTCTCAGCCTAAGTCCGACGTTCGAAGTGCGGCTTTTGGTTGAACCGACATGGCCGACGCCTCGCTTCAGTCTCTACTGTGGGGTGAGATAGGGCATGCCTCCTCCTTCTATTTCTACCTCCATGGTATTTTCAAGGGGAACGTGACATCATAGATTACCGGTCATGCACAACGATGCCAACCGAAATCGTATACCGCGATTATTACAAAAATTACACCGCGATTTCGTCGAAATTTGATCATTAACAGGCCCTGCCTGAGTAACCTTTGAGAATGGTGGACCAACATTCGAGAGGGCACCTGACCCCCCCAGATAGCATTTTAACCTTTTCAAAACCTTGTGTAAACCCTATAAACGAAAAGGTTTCACCCTTGTCGCAAGCTTGTCACGACAAGGGTATAACCTTGTGACAAGCCTAAAAAAAGGGTCCTAGTTTACACCTGAAAAGCTTGTCGTAACCTTGTCGCGACCAAGCTTGCGACAAGGTTTTCATTGTAAACCTTTTCGTAGCCTTGTCGCGACAAGCTTGCGACAAGGTTTTCATAGTAACCTTGTCGCGACAAGCTTGCGACAAGGTTTCACAGTAACCTTTTCGTAGCCTTGTCGTAACAAGCTTGCGACAAGGTTTTCATGTAAAGGGTACGAAAACCTTTTCGTTATAAGGTTGCTATAAGGTTTACAGTTAAAGGGTGTGTAAACCTTTTCATTTTAAGGTTGTTTCAAGGTAGATAGAGGAAAGATTGAATTTCCTTCATAAAGTAATACTGAAAACATTCCGAGTTTTTCGGGTCAAAGAGAAGCATTTTATTGCGAGAGTTGCAATATTGTCTGGAAAATGGATTAACACTGCATTATTGAAATTTGGTGGCTGTTTAATTAAACTTATTCTTGGTACAGTTGTAGTATAGGGCACTTTTTTCCAAATAAGTGCTGTTTCTGCCAACGGTTTTTACTTTAATTTGTTATTTATATTTTAATTCAGTTCCTGCATTTTTAATTCTGGTGAATTTTCTAAATGCCAAGTGAAAAAATTTGCCAAATGTCTTATGCTATATCTGTTCCTTATTCTTTAATGGCATCAATAATAACTCAGTTTGTAATTTAGAAATTAAATGTAAAATTGCAAATGATTCATATTTTACTAGATGGAACCTATTAAAATTGTAAATATAGCAGTCTTTTTTCCTAGAATATTTTAAATATATACAAGTTTGAGAACATTTTGGAAAAAACAAATTTCAATGAATTTGCAATTTCCAAAGTATACTGGCATTGTAAGAAATTTAAAGCTTTTGATGTCTAAAATATTTTATAAAAAATAAAGTATCAACACATACCATGCTGAATTTCTTTCCTAGAAATGATGGAAACACCCTTTTTTAGAAAAAAATTTCAAGTTTATGACAGGGAATATTAACCATGTAAAGAATAATTTTTCGTGCTATCAAATGGTTTTTGTTGAAACATGCAAGCCTAGGTGAAAAATAAACTCTGCAGGGTTTTAGTTAGCTATGGATACAAATCTTTTTAAGCACTAAGATGGCCCTTGTAGACTTGCCTACTGGAAGATATGTGGCAATACACCTACATGGATACTGTGTTTCTTGATGCAATACAAATACTTAGTGTCACAATAAGCACCGATGGGATATGTCGTAAATTTTTTTCTTCCTTTCAACTTTGATGCTTTTTATTCTGTTATATGAATAGAAATATTTAACGTACTGCATTTACACTTTCAAATCGACTTTTAAACAGATCTATGCACGAAATACATAACAATAAATGGCCCATAACTTGCACAAATACCAGCAAAAAATAGTAATGTATTACAAGGAATTACTATAAACTATTAAAAATACATATTTATTGAAAAAAAAATTTACATAATTCTTTATTTTAAAGTAAACAGAGAGATAAAAAAAAAAAAAAAGATAAAAAAAAAACCTTTTTTTATTTTATACAAAAAACATAACTTAAAAATGATTTTCAATGTGTTACAAATATTTCTTAACTAATCTGCTGTATCTGACAAGAAACTTCTGGAGACAGATTCTTGAGGAAAACTAAAGGGAATCACATTCATTTCTCTCTGAAAAAAGAAACAATTTAAAATTCAATAACAATTTGATATTTCATAAGTAAGCTTTCCTATTAATAAAAAGCAATAGCTTCACTTCAGAAGGGAACAATTTTAAGGCTTACTACATTCAGTTTCTAGAATACAAGACATTTGTCCATTAAGAATATACACCTTATTTGAATGATCCATTATATTGGATGGAGAGTATTTTCTTTCTTGTAGTCCAAGCATAAATTTAAATATGCCCATTGAAACGCTTCCAATAAAAAGCCTACTTTTAACGATTAGAAATAATCTTCACTCTTTAGATGTTGGAACAATGTTCCTGCAAATTTCTTTCTTAAGCGCATAATACACCTAGCAACTTAGTAGACGATTCCTCAGAGAGTAACAATGAATAGTTGGTTTTGCCAATTTTTTCAAGCTCTCATGAAATTTTGGCAATTTGAAATTCGTCAATAAACGGTGTTTATGTTATATCATTACAGTAACATAAGCATTTTAGTTTAATCTAGTAAATATTTAGTTAAAGCTGCAAAAACTGTTTTCATGACAAGAAAACATAAATTTTAAAGTACAAACTAGCATTGAATTTTTAACATTTTATTTCTAACGTTTATATTACACGTGTTTACATTGATTTTATATAACACCCGTGCATATGATGTTTTAATAACACAGGCTATAGCTTAAAAGGATGGTTGGTTGGTTTCAGATTATCTGGCGCCGTCAGCAACACGAGGGCTATAATGCGCCGAAACATTTGTCATTAGACAAGCCAACATACATTTACAAACACACATGCCAACACGGGACTCGAACACGCAACCTCGCGGTCTAGAAGCTAGCAAGCTAACCACTATACCGTTTGGTCAGCCTTAAAAAGGATGGAAGGTCATGATTAGAATGTCGGCAAAACGTGGCATTTTAAATTTCATTCCAATTTGTTAAAAAATGGATATGTTTAGTTTATAACTAGTTTTTCTTTCATATTAGTCGCCCAACCCTATCGCTATGATCAAATAATTAGTTTTCAGTTTGGCTGTACATGTATATGATGAGAGTGAACAAAAGTCTACATTTTTTCAAAACATACATTGTAAAAATATAAATTGTGAATAATAACGCTACTGAAGTGCAGTACTAATCCGCCAATTACAAAATGTAAAAAACAAAAAACTATGAAATGATGTAATAAAATTTTAGGAAAGAAAATGGTACTCTTCTGGTAGACGGGTACCATAAGTTGCCAAGTTTGAAAGTTGGCGCAATTATCGTGAAACTGAAATGTTTTTCTCATGAGGTTGCTATAAATGATCAGAAGATTATTAATTTGAATGAGTTATCTCTGTAATTTGGTACCCATCTCCTAAAAGAGTTTAAAAAAAAAAAAAATACTTTGAATGTGTTACTCAAAAATATTGTGATATATAAACAGTGGAAAAAATTATTAAATGATAAAATAAACGTTAGAAGAATAAATTCAATTCAGAATAACGATAAGAAACCACTCCGAAAAGTTTAAAAATGAACACAATTTTTTTAATGAATATCAAGCCGAGAGTATAAAATGTTAAAATAGGGATAAGTCAATCAAGCCAAGTTATCAGAAAACCGAGAAACAGGCGAAATAAATTGCTAAAGAGTTGTCGATGAATAATGCGATATGTGCTTTATGCTACAAAAGATGTAAGCACATTTTAGGTGAAAGTAGGTGCCTTTGATCAGTGAATTTTTTTTTTTTTTTTAAGTATGCAAACTTACAAAAGTTAAAATAAGAAGCTTACCTAAAACTTCAGCAGATAGCTCTCAGTTGTGTAGTAGTATCTTGCAGTCGGATACCTTTTGAGTCATAGAATGCAGAGATTTCTAAAAAAATATTAGAAAACGTACTTAAACAAAATTTGAAAAGAATATTTGCTATAAATTAAACTGAAATTGTATTCGAGAAGATAAACAAATATACATTTAGTTTAGTTTTTTAATAAGTTATTGATTCTCTTATTGTATATATATATTTAAAAATATCTTACACCTTATAGTTTTGAATTCCAAGTAGATAACGAGATATCAACAACCGAACTATCAGCATTCTACGCCAACATAAGTTCATTTGCGGTCTCAAAAAGTTTAACATGCTGCAGCTTCCATTATTCCTTTAAGTGTTTGATATAGTTTTAGGCTCAAACTAGTGAAACTAGAGCAATGATTTTGCCTTTTGTTATTCAAATTACCAAGGTCAAATTCACTCCTTGCTAGTGTCCCCCAAATCTAATTTGGGCAATCCACATGCACCAAATTTGGAATGCCTAAACTGACTACACCATTTATTAAATGATAGCTATAATATTAAATAGTTTTAAAATATTTAATTAAAATTAATTGATATATCAAATTAAATTGAATCATTCAGGTGTAATTTCAGGACCAAAACTATCAGTTTTTTACATAGAGAAATATTCTATCTCTATATATATACATATAATTTTTTTTCTTTAGTATCCTCCATTTTTACTAAACATACAATTTGTAATCAGAAAATATATTTTTAGCACACTGGAAAACATAATTTTTTTTAAATTCAATATCAATTTCATATGGTAGTTGTAATTTAGTTCTACATTTGGTGACAATCAGGGTCACTATAATGGAATTGTACCAAATACGATAAAATATTATTCACTTCCAACTTTTGAAATACATGTTACTTGGGTAATTTCTTTTAATTTGGAGAATATCCAAATAACACGTATTATAACGAAGCAAGTATTATTTATAAAACATTATCGTTGCACTTTCCAAACCGAGGGTGGCAAGTCTTTCACACAGACCTTATTAGAAAATATTTCTAGCAAAATTATATTTAATATGAAACATTTTTTCTTTACAAGTTCCTTTTGGATCCTATAAAACCTTTTTTCGAAAAAATGTGAGCTGCTTATCTTCCAAAAAATTATATTGACAGAGGAAGAAGAGGGTTGCTATACATTAGGGTTCTTAAAAGTGGATCGTAATGTTAAAAGTTGGAGAACCCCTGCTTTAGCCCATTCAGTTTTTATTATTATATCCTACCTTCCCTTCCGCTTTGTTAGGAAGGAGTCTAGTCTATGAGGTTAAGAAGTAAATTAAATAAAAATCATCATACAAAAGATTAATTTAATTTTCCAAAAAATATTAGTGTTATTGATTGAAAATGAGCTTAAATTATAATTTTAGTACTTTTCTGTTAAAGGGCACCATTGACCATTTGCCTATTTTATGTTTGGTGTTTGATTTAAAAAAAAAAATTATGGTACTTTTCAATGAAAAATTTTAAACATTTTTGTGATAAAACTTTTAAAATGGTTAATTTTTGTTTGAATTTGTTTTTGAAATGGTTACATTTTTTTACCCAAATCAAACACCAAACACAAAATAGACAAATGGCCAACAGCTCCCTTTAACGGAAAAGTACCATAATTTTTAAACAAACTAATGGACCAAATGATATTCTCTAATTTACTTACAATTTTTCACAAGCTGGCAGTTTCCTTATTGAACATTCTAAAAAAGTAAAAATGATGAGCAACACAAAATAAATTTGGCCTTCCTTTAACTATGTACCAGTTGGCGCTAAGCCCAAATGTTTACATGTTTAAATGATGTGTAAATGTATTGCAAGCAATGTTAACAGTTTGTTATAGGGTTGCAAACCCTATAATGATTTTTAACAGGAATGATAAATTATCTGAAGGTTGTTTGGATGAGTTAGAGCTTCAATTCGCCAGTTTTTATCTGGAAATAGTACCCAAATTTTGTCAACACACTTTTTAGGTACAAATATAGCTCTTAACAATTGAAAGTGGATACGCAAAAAGCAGCTCAAGAATAGCAATAAATAGAAAAGGAAAAAGGATGCAAAATGGGAAATTTATGGACGTGCTATATAGGGTGATACGCCAGTAATTGACCACATGCCAGTAGTTGACCAAAATGACACAAAAAGAAAGTAAACAAGAATTGTTGTGATGGTATTCTAATTTTTATTGGTTAAAATATATCCAATAACTAATGAAAGCCAATGCCAAAAGTTATAGGGGTAACCAAGCTTCCAATTGGATGATAAAAATTAACAAACACAAAGGTATGTCACAGGGTCTCTTATGAGTGACTGACACTATTAGTGAAGGGTGGTTTAGCTTCTCTTTGATTTTTTAGCATCAACATGAATAATTCCTAAATGGTTTAATACAAATAATGTATGTAGATCATTTATGTTTGTTTTATATTAATATACTAGTAGTTTTTCTTTAAACTCATGGAAGGGAAAAAATCCTTTCTCAAGTACACCGAAGAGGTCTTGAAATCTACGCTTTTTCAAGAGAAAATATTGGGAAAATAAGAGAAACTGCCAGAAAATACATTTCTCATTCTACGTTGATTAATAAGCTAAGAGGGAAAACCCCAGAATTTAGAAAAATGGGCCCTCAACAATTCTTACACCCTCAGAAGAAACTCTTCTATGTAATTGGATAAATGCCAATGAAAGAAAATGATTTCCATTAGAAAAACGGATGATTTTGAAACTATTCAAGAAATAATATCCTCTACATTCGATTCTTTTCATCTAAATTTATTCAGAATTGAAAGTATAGGATTAGATAATCTTTTCTATATTATTTTGATTTTCTTGTTTTAATTTTTTGAATAAAATACGCATAATTACCTACCAGTAAAACTAACTTTGATAACTAAAGTTTATAAAACCATCATACTATATTTTACACTGATGTTCCTGTATTTTCATGGATTAAAATTGATTATATTTATTTTTACTTTCTTTTTTTAATTCATTTAATAGTTAATTTATGAATATTAGAGCATTTTATAACAGAATTTAACAATTAACTTTTGGTTTTATTCTGGAAATGGAAGTGGTCAATTACTAGCATGGCTGTGGTCAATTACTGGCAAAATTGCTTTTGGTAAGAAATTCTGATGATATTTTAAATTGTAAAAAGGACTGGAACACCATGTTCATTTATTATTGAGCTTCATTAATCAATTGATATTTTGGGAAATTTTCATAACATTCCGTTAATAATTTTTTAAGAAAAAAAATTAAATGTGTAGAAACTTGCACTAACTAGTCAATTACTGGTAGGTTCACCCTATATAGTTGGCAACAAAGGTTAAGTACAATAAATTAAAGCACAAGACATTGTTTACTTATTTAAAATCCGCGAACTCAAAACCTTGACATACAATCACATCTCGGAGACGTCATTCATTTCATGTGCCATTGTAGAATTTCACGTCTCCGAGATGTCAAGAACTGGCTTTGATGAACATTGGGCATTATATTAATAGATTATCTGTTTCTGTCATGCATCGATGCTGTTTTGTTTAGACTGTTGAAGATGCTTTCTCCCTCTCAATAGTACCGATAAAAAAATCGTATCAGCAAACAAGTAAACAGAAAGAAGCGCAATGAAAGCGGTAGTCAGTATAGCAGTGATTTCTGAAACCATCCACATTTATTTGTAAGCGCATTTTATTTGTATGTCAAGGGGTTAATACACATGCCATATATTTTGGTGATAAATTGGGGGTAACAGCCTAGATTCCAGCCAGAGGCAACATTTTGTGATTTTGAAAACTTTTGTAGTCTCCCAACTCAATATACATGATTTTTCCATAAAAAGATTTTGTTGTATACGAACATTTTTGATATTGGGATTGCAATATACAGCCTAATATATGTTATTTACTTAATGATGAGGACAAAAACTCCCACAAAAACAATTTGCCAAATGTTTGAGTTCAAAAACAAGCTTTTCCAATTTGATTTCAACGGTGGTTACTGTTATTTACAAGGCAAAGATCTTGGTTCGAGCTACTGGTGTCCTCAAACATCGGCCGCACATTAATATTTTAATTAAACAAAAAAATTTAGGAAACTTGTGCCACGCGCAATTAGCGATTAGGGAATTACAGCAAACCATTATACAGAATGAGAAAAAGGAATTCATTTTTTGAAAAACTAATAAGAAAATTCTTTCATAAATAATTCCCATGACAAATTCTACAGCTCCCCCCCCCCCCCCCAAACCACAAAAGTGATAATTTAGTTGCCGCTTTTTAGATTGCGTACTAAGTATAAATAACAGATTAAGCCTATTTTCTTACGAATATGATACATTGATAAAACATTTCGTTTTAATTTTAATAATATTATAGTAGTAATATATAAAAAAATCAATACCACTACGAAATAACTCACTTACTGACTCTTACAACGAGTAAAAGGCGAAAAGAGATCCCTCTCAATCGAAGAAATGGAGGCTTGTTTTTAAAAACTTGTTGCCAGACACGTCTTAGCAATATTGGGTTTACTTTGAAAGCCTTTTAAAAACCTTTCACTGCCAACCTTTACAAAAGCTTTTCATAATAGGTTAAAAAGAAAGCTTTTCTCTTTATCCTTTTCAAATCCTTGTCATAGGGGATACCCTGCAACCTTGTCATGACAAGTATATGAAAAGGTTTTCGTTTGCTTGCAATTTTAGGTTAACGTCAAGGTTGTCGCTGACAAGTATATGAAAAGGTTTTCATAAGCTTGCCGTTGGGTTACATTGTAACCTTATCACGAAAGTCTAATGGCAAGTATATGACAAGGTTTTCGTAAGCTTGCGATGTTAGGTTACCGTCAACGTTGTCGCTGACAAGTATATGAAAAGGTTTTCATAAGCTTGCCGTTGGGTTACATTGTAACCTTATCACGAAAGTCTAATGACAAGTATATGACAAGGTTTTCGTAACCTTGCATGCTATCTGGGCCTTCTCACACCCATGAATAAACTCACTCATTTCGCATGAGCAACATTGCAGCATCACGGTTAATTAGGACTACCTGTGATGCCACAATGTGGCACATTCCCAGAGGTATAGAAATGAACAGAATTGTATAAAAGCCTTTGTTTTAATGTATGAAATTTCAAGCTACAATACAAAACACAAATTGCACCTAATGATGACTGAGAAAGATATACAAAAAAAACCCGATTAAGTGTTCACTAATTACTAGGCTATTTTAAAAAGCAAGAAGCCACCTCATTTCAGAGCTGTTTTCACACATCCTTTTTATGACAACTTCGCTATCGATTAAATTAAGAACATCCTTCTCAGTACCAGTGGCCATCATTACAAAAGCTTCTAGATATTCATTAGTTAATCGGGCCCTAAGACGAGTTTTTATTATTTTCAGTTTGGAAAACACTCTCTCGCGTGAGACTTGAGTTAGAGATATTTGTAAATAAGTGTTTGCAAACTTTAAATAATTCTGAATATTGGAGAGAGAACATATATTAATCTCTATTAACACTTTCAAAACGCACTTAATGCAAGAGTAACACTCCTTCTAGTGGTGGCTCGTGCACTGCAGCCGGGCTGCATCTAAATTTATTAGTTCAAAACTAAAATTATTTATTTTACAATTTTCTAAAATGAAGATCATTTACTACCGTAAGTGAAAAAAAATCCGATAAACGGCAATCTTCTTGCCTGATTAATTCACGAGAAAAAACCCGCTTCCAATCAAAGTGATCTTCCTCCGAACACAGTAGCCGTGTTTCCTGAAACGTGTTTCTGGCTGCCATGGTAACCAATGGAAAGAAATAGAAGCCTTCCCTCTACGGAATGTAATAGCGGTGTTGCCGATCAAGTATTATTTCTAACTTCGGCTGCCCTTGAGAATTCGATGAGCTGATTGGCTCAACATATGAGAATCTGCGTGGGTGGGTTGAGTGTGTGTTATCAAAACAACGCCATTTTATAAAGACATCATTGACTGATTCGCAAGTTTAAAAGAAAGGAGGATTGATTTTGTTTTCAAAAAATAAGAGTTTTCTTTCTCGTCTTATTCATTTTATAAAAATTGAAAGGCAACTTTGATTTGAATATGAGTATTAAAGATTATTAAGATCAAAGACTTAGCGTTCATGAAGGTTTGTGAAAAGTGTGTGGTGTGGGGAGGGGGGCGCGTGTTTCTGGCTGCTCTAGCATTTTCGATCACAGGCCGCCACTGACTCCTGTACATCATTACCTTTAAGAAATTCTCTCGTCTCTTCCTCTTCGTCATCATCATTCTCAATCAAATCTTTTTATAACTCATACAGCCTGGCGTAATCTCGAACAGTAGAGTGATTAATATAATCTTAGGCTACATCCCCGCAAATGAGAGGAATTCTTCTTTTAGCCTACTCTTATCAAGTGAAGGAATAATATTACAGATTCTGTCTAAAGCATTCATTGGTAGGTATTCATGCTCGACAAATCGTTTGGGATCAAACCATGAAAGATCCAGATACAATGATTTATTGTGAATAAATCTTCTGTCCATTGTTTGAATTATCTTGTCTGTTACGTAAAAGAATATTGAAATGCGAAAAATATCTTCAGAAGTTGAAGCAACGGGTTCATGTCTTGCATCCTCTCCAGGTATTTTTTAAACTGTTTTTTTTCTCGTTTTTTCTTTAACTTAGTTTCTATTATTAAGTTTACAAGACTGCTATCAAACTCTGCTTTTTGTTCTAGCACAATAGACATATTTCTTACAAATGTATTTGCAGCATTCAAAGTGTTGACAAACTGTTCACGAATACATTTTAACTTTAACGAAGAGCACTCTAATAGTCTCCAATCTTGAACGTAATCAAGGTTCCTATAGTCTGTAAATAATCTGATACAGCCGAGTTGTTATTTTGAAAATCTGTAGAAACAACAACGCTATCAACATTGTTTCAAATGATAAGAACTTGTTTAAAATACCCGAGACATCATTTCGGACTTAGGAGTTGAAGTTTTCAGAATTTGAAATTTGAAATAGAGCGACAATCAAATCCAAGTACAAAGTTTTTGGTAGCTTGAATTGATTTTCGGATAAGGCTCTTTAACCCAGTCATCAATTCTTCCAAAGATTTTTACCGTGGCGTCACTTCTGCTTCACCATCTTGTAACTCCAATTGCTTCAAAGTTAAAATAAGTCTTTTGTTCCTGGAACAATTGTAATCGCTTTAAAGATTCTTTCACAAATACTTGTCCTTCTTAAAGTAGATTAAAGAAGGATATAGTACTTGATAGGCACTTGGCTGTATCAGATTGCACTAAGTTTAGTACATGAGCATAACACCAAGTGTGAATATATAGTTAGGAACTTCTGCTGATTGTTTAGCTGTTAAACCATTATATTTTCCGCTCATATTTGCGGCACAAATAGCACCTAATTATCTATTTCAAACGAGTTCAGCATCCACAATTCGCTACAGATATTGATAGATTGTATTCATGCGTTTGATTTCAGAATAATTTTCAGAACTCAATTGCTTTTCTTCTGTATTTTATTTTGTGTACATGCCCTTAAAATATGTTAATGACCACAGGTGTAAAGTGGTATAAGTCACTAAATTCCATTTTTCATATCTCCATGAATATTGGTCGTAAACATTTCGAATTTTTTTTGTTTGAAATGTTTTTTCATGGACAACATTTTTCTAAATATGAGTTGGGGAAACTGGGGATCATATAAAAATTTACAATCCGTAATTTTTATACCAACCCCTTTTCTAACTTAAAAACTATTCAGTAAAAATATTTTAACGATTTAAAACATTTCTTCAATTGGGACTTTGCATCTAGGACCAACGGTGTCGAAGATAAAGGTCGGCCAGGTTATACGGGGACACGCTGTATATAGCACATCAATAATAATGTTATAATGCAAAAGTGCAAATAACTGTAAAATAACTCAACGATAACTTAAATATTAGAATTTGCAGTAGATAATTACCTGTTTTCTGCTTCTAATTAAAATAAAAAAAAAACACGAACGCCATAACAACAGTTGCGTTTCTCATTTTCGTTTCGTTTATTTACAAAAACCATTGCCACAAGATAGAAACTAAAAAGCTAAATTAAATTATTATTACTATTGCCACAAGATAGAAACTAAAAAACTGAATTAAATTATTATGACACTTAACATACTCCCACCTTGAGATGGAAGCATCTCAACACTTCAGCTTAAATTAACTTAACAAAGAAAACTTAAAAGACCGATTTGAGTTTAAGACAGTTCAAAAGGGTTACAAGTTCAGTCTTTCAGGAATCTTAACAGCCCGTCCAGTTCTAGTGATGTGGCTAGATTGATTCGCTGTAGCAACAGGCACATCTTCTTTAGGCACCCATGATTTCAGTTTCATGTTTAATTTACTACTAGAGTTTAAAATATCCGAGTCTGCAGAAACTTCTAAAGGATATAATCTCTGGATAGGGCGGAGGAGATTAGAATGGGCTGTTTGCACTCTGACCAACCTCACATTGCCATCCTTACCAGGTAGTAGCTCGACAACCCGTCCTAAAGGCCAATTTATTCTTTTGCTGTTGTCGGTTCCAACTAATACAATATCTCCCACTGATATGATACGTGACTCTGCCTTTTTATTCCTCTGTACAAGAAGACCTAAATACTCTGATCGAAATCTGCTTCGGAGATCTTTTTGTAGAGCCTGCCGATACTTTAATCTTCGATTTAGACTTTTCTGATCGACTGCATCAAGGTCTGGCACTCTCCATTCCGGTATGTCTTGTAGAAACATGGATGGTGAAAGGGGAACTGGATCTGCATTACTCTCCGAAATATATGTAAGAGGACGCGAGTTCATCAGTGATTCGCAGTCGCACAACACTGTCAGAATCTCTTCTTGAGATAGAAGCGCTCGGCCTAAAACTCTTTTTAACAGGTCTTTCATTATTCTAATGAGCCGCTGCCACCATCCACCCCACCACGCAGCTGTCGGTGGATTGAACTTCCATTCAATGTTATTGATGGCTCCATGTTTCATAATTTTATTCCAGTCCAACATACGTAGACAGTTCGCGGCACCGACGAAGTTACTACCGTTGTCGCAATAAATTGTAGAACATCTACCTCTTCTGGCCACAAATCTCCTTAATGCCATCAAAAAAACTTCTGTAGAAACACTGCTGACCAACTCGAGATGTATAGCTCGATATATCGCGCAGGTAAAGATAAGTACCCATGCTTTCGTATTATCCTTCAAGTATAAGGGTCCAGCGGCATCCACTCTGGAAGACTGCAGCATCCCGTACACGATTTTCTGGAAGCGGGGAAACTGTACTTTCGACCTTCCGTGAAGAGAATCTTGCACAGATAGAACAGCTCGAGATGATTTTCCTCACAGTTTTCTTGCCATTTAATATCCACTATCTCTCTCGTAAGATATTTAACAACATTTGAGCACCACAATGCGAGTTTTTCTCGTGATGAAAACGTATAAGTCTCTTAACTACTTCATGATCAGCTGGTAGAAGAACAGGTTTTCTAAAGTCTTCTTCATCTTTCCTGTAAGTAATTTGCGTCTTTACTCTAATAATGCCGTCATTATCCCTATACGTCGAGAGATTTTTCAGCTTTTTATTTTCCAACGCCACCAAAGATTCTTGCTGTATCATCTTCAATACTTTTAATTCCGCATTTCCATACTCCAGGGCTGAAATTTCTCCAAATGTTCTATCTTCTTTAACTGAAGAACAGTTATGAATGAATCGACAAATCCAACAAACCAGACGGATAATGTGCGGATACTTTGAGAAGTATTCATAATACCAGTTTGCTTCAGAACTTTCCTCAACATTTGTGAGAGTAGTAGATTTTAACTTCTCTTTGAGAATCTCTTCTTCATTGATAATTTCTTCTATCCCTACACGACTCCAACTATTCCTGGATTCTTTCAGCCAGAGTGGACCCTCCCACCATGCGAGGTTCAATAGTTGCTTTGCATTACATCCTCTCGATGGTAGATCTCCAGGATTCATTTCACCAGGTACATGGTGCCATGAGGAGGGACTACTCAGTTTCTTTATTTCTTGCACTCTATTTCTAACAAAAACAGACCAGTTTTCTTCTCGAGATATCCATGCGAGCACTGTCGTCGAGTCACTCCAGTAATGACATTTTACTCCTTCCCATCCCAGGGCATCTATCACCGACTTCGTCAATCGAGCTCCCACTAAAGCAGCTAAAAGTTCCAACCGAGGAATAGTTCCACCCTTGAGAGGTGCAATGCGAGATTTTGATGCAAGAAGTACTAACTCTGTCTTGTTTTCAGTTTCAATTCTCAAGAAAACTACAGCGGCAAAGGCATCTTTACTGGCATCACAAAAACAGTGTATTTCACAATTTTCCAATTTCTCGTGATCGCTTTTAATATACCTGGGTATATGTATTTCTTCTAAGAACTTTAATTCCTCAAACCACTGAAAGAACTTATTTCTTATGTCTCCTGCGATTTCTTCATCCCAACCGATTCCTTTTCTACAAGCTTCTCGCAACATTAATTTAGGACAAAGCATCACCGGTGAAGAATAGCCAACAGGATCATAAATTTTATGGGCGACTGACAAAATCATTCGTTTGGTGAGACAATGAAGATTTACTTCCTTTAACCAATTCATATTAATTTTCAATGTGTCCTCTTGACGATTCCAAATCAGTCCAACTATGGGAGTTTCAGTGGATTCACCTGCTTTGCATTTTTCTCCAGAGTTTTCCCAGCCTCTGAGATCAAATCCTCCTTTACGCATTACTTCTTTGGATTTCGCCACAAAATTCTTTAATTCTTCTTCACTATTAACACTAGCCACCACATTATCGACGTAAAAACTTTTAAGAAGCTTCTCCTTAAAATCAGATTCTAAGTCTTCTGAACAGTTCACATGATGTTCTATGACTGCTCCCAAAAGAAAAGGACTACATTTTACTCCAAACACTACTCTGGTATGACGAAATACTTGGAGTTTCTTTTCTTCTCTGCTCTCCCACCATAGGAATCTCAGGAAGTCTCTATCGGCTTGACATACGCTGATCTGTAAAAAGGCCTTCTTAATGTCAGCTGTTACACCAATCTTTCGCTCCCTGAATCTCAGCAGAATATCTGGAATTAACTCGATAAAATTAGGCCCACGTTCTAAGCACTGGTTTAGAGAAGGGTGATTATGCATTCTTGCTGATGCATCAAAAACAGGGCGAATGGGCGTTGTACTACTGCTTTCTTTTAGTACGGGTCGATGAGGCAAGTAATTACCATAAGAATCTACCTCAGCTGCAGGGACTACTTCTATTATTCCTTCTTTCAACCATCCTTGCAAAACGTTTTCGTAATCTTTATACAGGTGATTGGAAACAAGTTTCGAAGTTGTAATTTTCAACCGTTTTTTAGCTAAGTCGAAATTGTTAGGTAACGGAGAACAGCCTTCACTCCATGGCAACTGAACTTCATATCGACCTTTCTCATTGAAACGAACAGTTTCTTGAAAATGCTTCTTTGTAATAAAATCCTGTTCCCTCTGAGATTTCTTTTCAATGGGATCTTTAATTCCAATTAAATCCAGTCTCCATAGATCAGCTAAATATGCCTCCTTCACAAATAGATTTGTCACCGTCATGGCCAAACTATCAGCTCTAAAGTTGCTTCGAGGAACTTTTCCCATCAAAGTCCATCCCAGATAAGTTTCTATTGCTACCAATCCAGAAGACAACACTTCTTGGCGACCAGTGAACAGTTTACCCATTATGTCAGCTCCGATGAGAATTTCGATTGGATCGCTGGTGTTACCAACGTCTGTCAAAACAATGTTTTTATCTTGCAGCTCTTTAAGCCACGAACCTTTTCCAACAGGAGGAATATTATTGCATATGATATCTTGGTCTAAAAATTCAAAATTGCACTTGAACTGACTGTTCAAATTTTTCAATTTTATTTTAAAACAGTCGTGTTTATATTCCTTCGTTGCAACACCTCCAAATAACACACGTGTCACACTTTCTTGCCTAATCGGTGAGTATTGCATCTTCTTTGCTACATCTTTCAAAATGTATGACCTTTGTGATCCGCTGTCCAATAAAAGACGGACACTCTTTTCTTGGAAATCCGAAATAAGTTGGGATTTCAGAGTTTGCAAAAACACCTTTGGATTCGTGCTCATATTTGAAAGGTTGACTTCATTCTCGGTCATATTTTCTTCCGTCTTTGGCGTATTTTGTACCTCCAGCTTTTCACACATTAGTGGAATGTGTTTCTTCCCACATATCAAACACTTCAAAAATACTCTGCAATTCTTAGCGTTATGACCAGGCGTAAGACAGGCAAAACAGCAGCGCTTGGCCTTTAAAACATTCTGCTTGGCGATAATGCTCATTTTTTTAGCAGAAAAGCATTCGGAGCTCCTGTGTTTTCCCTCACAAAAAATGCATTTATTTCTTACTTCAGAGGTTGTTGACAGCAAACCAGCTGCAGTTGGTGTTTTATTTCTAAACAAGTCAGATTCATACTTTTTATTTTTGTTAACTCGAGGGAGTTCATTTTTTGCCTATTCAAAACCCGCCATCGCAAGACCGATTCTTTCTTCGCCCTCTACTTCTGACTTTAGAAATGACATCAGGTCAGTGAGACGCTCTTTGGCTTCCTTTCCTGAAGAAATTGAGCTCCTATTCCATGCTTTTAGAAAGTCCTCAGGAAAACATGATTCCACCATAGGATACAAAATCGAGGCACATTTTTCGGTTGTAACTCCTAATGAATCCAATGCACGCAGATATGACTCAAGCTTATCGTATAATGAGGTTGGCGAAGACTTCTGTTTGCTCTGGACAAATATAAAAAGCTTTAAAAGCTCCCGGACGTATACCTCAACAAGAAGCTCTTCCCTGCCGAACCGTGATTTTAAACTTTCAATCGCTTGCGAGGAATTGGCGCTTGTTGGCGGGAAACTCTCTACGACTTCTCTTGCCCTGGTCCCCGGAACGGTAGCTTGTATTAGGTATTGAAACTTGTCTTCTGGTGCAATATCTTCATCTTTATCAATACGTTCAAACTGACTCCAAAACGGAAGCCACTCCTTAATATCATCGCCAAATCGACGAAATTCCAATTTAGGTAACGTGAATTTTCTCTTAGAATTCCCGATTTCCGGTTGAATTTCACTTTGGAAAGGTCCCTGGGCACGAACTCTCGCCAATTCCAGTTCATGTTCCATCCTGGCTTTCTCTAAATCGTAATTCCTTTCTTGCTCACGATTAATTCTTTCTCGTTCTTGTTCTTCTCGGATTTTTCTTTCAGAAATAATACTCTCCAAAATGTCCTTGGTGAAACCCGGATCCTTTTTATACTCTTCGCTGCTAAGAATAATGTTCTTTATCTCAGCCATTTTAGCATTGGGCGAAACATTTTCGCCGATTTCTTCCGCAACGGCTTTCAGATCTTCTTTTTTGAAACCTTTAACTTGACTAAACATATTCCTATTTATCTTGTCCTGTCACGGACGCCAAAAATGTAAAATAACTCAACGATAACTTAAATATTAGAATTTGCAGTAGATAATTACCCGTTTTCTGCTTCTAATTAAAATAAAAAAAACACGGACGCCATAACAACCGTTGCGTTTCTCATTTTCGTTTCGTTTATTTACAAAAACCATTGCCACAAGATAGAAACTTAAAAGCTAAATTAAATTATTATTACTATTGCCACAATATAGAAACTAAAAAACTGAATTAAATTATTATGACACTTAACAATAACCACGCTAAAAGAAAAATAAGAAAAAGGCGGTAGGAAGAGGAAGTTTTGTCACATTTTTGGGCAACAATACAGTAAGCACAATTATCAACATTATCTTAGATGAGATAAAAAAACATATTGCTCAGGAAATGAGAAAAGCGGTAAAATTTTCAGTTTTGATGGATACTACAATCGATATTTCGTGCAATGATCAATGTGCTTTTGTTTTTGGATATGTTAGAGAACATGAAGTCTGTGAAAGACTCCTTGATTTGAAATGTGTCTCATCAACATCAGGGCAGGATTAATTTAATACTTTAAAAGATGTCTTGGGTAAACTGTATATACCAATCGAGAACTTTAGGACCAACGGTGTCGAAAATAAAGGTCAGCCAGGTTATACGGGGACATTCTATCTATCTATCTGTCTGTCTCTCTCTCTCTCTCTCTCTCTCTCTCTCATATATATCTATATATATCTATATATATATATATATATATATATATATATATATATATATATATATATATATATATATATATATATATATATATATATATATATATATATATATATATATATATATATATATATATATATATATATATATATATATATATATATATATATATATATATATATATATATATATATATATATATATATATAGATAGATAGATAGATAGATAGATAGATAGAGAGGGAGAGAGAGTATTACAATGAATATTTTTTTTTCCAAATTAACCCTTTTGGTTAGACGCGCGATCTTTTGTCTCTGGGTTAGAAGCGCCCAAATTTAAATTTTCTTTCGTGCATACCATTAAATTCGTGACCAAATATCAAAGTAAGTGGGTATTTTAATTAAAAACCCAACATTATTGAACAGAATAAAGTAAGAATTAAAAAATATTTTTGGAATAACTTGAAAAACCCCGGTACGAATGCTCTGATCATGGGCTGCTATACAGTCAATTTATCAATAGATTGATAAATTGATTCCCTTTGATTCGATTTGTAATTGACACGGATTCAGCTTAAATCATACCAAAAATAGAAAAAAATAATAATTTATAACTTTCAAATAAATGATAAAAAAAATGAAGCTAGAATTTTCATGGTGAAATAATAGTTTTGTGCTAGAGAACTCAATAAGTTTTTTGTAATGCAATACTGAAAATGAAAAACTTCAATCCCAAAAAAAGAAATATGCATGATGGCCCTTTATTGAACCAATTTTACTTACAAACCAATGAGTTCAACACCGAATCTCAAATTAAAATATTTCTTTTAATGTTGGGGACACTATTAACAAGTGATCGGGCTCAATATCGATAACGGCACGGATGAAATTTAAAGGCTAACAAGTACTTAAAGGATTTTATCCTCTTATTAATAGAGGTACCATTGAGGAAGAGGGGAAGTTTAGGGTTCTTACACAATGCAGCCGGAATGCATATAAGCATACCGTACATTGTTTCTAACCATTGAACAGAACAAGCATGCGACATTGGTCAATTTTCCTGTCAGTCTGCGGAAAAGGAGTTGACAATAGAAGGAAGTAACGCCCACACAAAATGGCGGCTGCTTGCAGATTGGGAAGTTGATAGTTCTAATAGAGAATTCTGTTTTTGAAAATATAATTATTAAAAAATGAAGATATTGTTTTCATTACAAGCAACGTCAAATCATTGCATATATAAAAAAAAATCCTGGGTGGACGATTTTTACAGTATTATGACCAAAGACAAATCCGATTCAACGAAGCTGAATTTTTGTCAATTGGAGATAATTGTGTTTGCTGGTATTTCTTATTACTGTAGCTTTTTTAATGAAGATTGTGTAATCGCACTAATAAGTTAGTTTGGGTACTCTTTCGTTATCCGGGCGCAAATGTCGCCAACCAAACACACGAGGCGTCGCCAAGCGAAGCGAATGACAAAGCAGTCAACAGAATAAAAGTCGAAAGCGATCAATTATAAACAAATATAAAAATATTATGTGACAGTAAGCAAAACAAGTTTAACTATAAACAGATATTAATGGATTATAAACAAAACAGTTTTACCCAAAAAGAATGCTTATAATAATTTGTTTTTCCAGAATACGGTGACGTCCTTGAGAATTTGTTCGAATGGATGGTTCTCTTCGTTTCCACATAAATTCAGCTGGCGAAATTCTACATTAATTGGCGATTTATCGCTTGCGCCCGGAAAATGGAAGAGTACCTTAGTTTGTGACTTCAAAATTGTAAAATACTTAGAAATAATTGCAAAACTAATTTTTATAATAATTCATTGAAAATTGAATAGTGGCGCCATCTGTATGACAATTGAACAAATCCCAATTTATTTTTATAAAATATCTTTATCATGTAAGAGTCGTAATAATTAATTTTCAGTGAAGGGGTTTATTGTGCAAAAAAATATTTTCTTTTTAATTTGTGGATTGAAAGAAAAACCGAATTATATTATATTTATGTTTTATTTTTTACTTACACTTAAATGATAGAATAGACATATTTCTAATTTCTGTAACTTCAAGTATCATAAAATAGATAAATAGATATTAATTTTGTCATAACTTATTTTTACAATATTATAATCCGATATAATACTAGACTGCACATTAAAATATTTCTTATTAAGTACAAGTCAATAGTAAAAAAGCTCAACATTTATCAACAATTATTATTAGTATAAAAATGGAACAGATGGAGCATAGGAGATTTGTCGATTTTTTTTATTTGACAATGAAAATCAAATAAATAAAAAGCGTCAAAATCAAAATAATAATGGAATAAAGTTAAAATATTAATAATAATTAAATTAAAATACTAATAGTAATAAAATTAAAATAACATTTAAATTAAGTTAAAATAAAAATAATAATAAAATTTCAAATTAAAATTAAACTTAAAATCTGTTTCCAGAAACCACATTTATCCGGAAAAAAACAACAGCTATATAAAATCATGTCGAAGAAATGTCATATACTACATCTGTGCCATAAAAATTATTATTAGCATGTTTAAAAACATTAAAATTTAATTGATATTTTCTTTGCTACAAAAAGGTGATTAAATTTTTCTGGGATTCTCGAAATATTTTTAAAAAACATTTTATTTACTTCTTCATTATGACAGCAAGTAAACAAATAATTTTTAATAAAAGAAAAATTATTGATGTTTTTAGAAAAGCATTCGAGTTTTAGATAAACAGTAGTTTTTCTTTTACGGATATACGTTACAAAAAATACCAAACGTGAGTTTTCATTGTTTCCGATATTCACTTAAGCTACAGAAGTTTCCATTATAAATATAAAAAATGTGTGTACTTAGTCGTTCATTAAATTAAATTGGAATAAAATATTGATTACAAACTGAATTATCATTTATAAAAAGCTCATACTTGTAGAATTGCATTTCATTTTCCAGTCGAGTTCAAAAAGAACAAAATAACTAATATATAGGGCTTTAATCATAACTATAGACACTTTTTTATCGAAAAATCTTAACTATTAGTAGCATATTTAATTTTGTAAGGGAATATTCTTACCATATACAAAAAAAATAATTAATATGTTTTTTTATCTTTGCTATAAACATGTTATTAAATTTTTTTGTGATTTTCAGAATTTTAAAAGTGAGCATGTAAAATCCTGCTTAAACTATTTCATTTTAACACTGACAACCTAAATGTGATTATATACCATTAAAAAAAATATACTATGAAAATATCATGGTTAAGCAGAAATCTGGTTAATTAATGTATTTTTAGAAATAAGTTTGAAAAATTATCTAAAAAATGTATAACAAAAAAGCTCTAAAAAATTAATGCGTCGCATTGATGCGGTCATTTATTCAGAAATATTTTAGTTTCTTTCTTATAATGGCAACAAAAAAATGATTATCTCTATTTATATAAGGCAAAGCCCTCACTCACTGATTGACTCACTCATCACTAATTCTCCCACTTCCCACATGGTCACAACTGTGAGAATTGGTACAAATATCAACAAATGGTAGACATAGAAAAAGTAACTTATTCCTATCTCGATTTACCCACTTTAAGGGGTTAAACGTTCCAAACGAGGGATATTCGAATGTCCCGCTTCTCGCGTGTTCACAACCCTAAAAATTGCTATAAATGTCAACAAAGACAAATATAGAAAAATCAAGCTATTCCGATCACGATTAACCAACTTTAAGGGCTCGAAATGGGGTTAAACGTTCCAAACGAGGGATATTCGAATGTCCTTCTTCCCACATGGTCACAACTCTGAATATTAGTGCAAAAGTCAACAAAGACAAACATTGAAAAATTAAGCCATTCCGATTTACCCTCTTTAAGGGGTAGAAAAGGATTAAAACGTTCCCAACGAGGGATATTCGAATGTCCCACTTCCCATATGGTCACAATAACTCTGATATTTGGTACAAATGTCAAAAAATGACAAATTTAGAAATGTAAGCTATTCCGATTTCGATTAACCAACTTTAAAGGGCCGAAAAGGGGTTAAACGTTCCAAACGAGGGATATCCGATTGTCCCACTTGCGATGTTTTCACAGTTCTGATATTTGGTGCAAATGTTAAGAATGGTAAATTTAGAAAAAATAAGTTATTCCAATATCGATTAATGAATTTTTAAGGGATGAAAAATTGACGCTACATTGAAACTATACGAGGAATATCTTACTGTCTCACTAGAACTAAGAGCACACATAAACACAATAAACTATTGCAATCCCCATCAAGTAATTAAAAAGGGTCAAAAGGGGGTTAAACGTTCTAAACGAGGGATATAGTAATGCCTCATTTTCAATTATAAATTTTGGAATTTTTTTTAACAAGGGCAAGCATAGATAAGGTAAGGTATTCCTATTTTGATAAATCAATTTGTTTGGATCGAAACAGGATCAAACGTCTGAAGTGTGGAATACATGAATGTCTTTTGATTTCTAAAATGCACATGGCAAAGTTCACGGGTAATCAGCTAGTTAACAAAATAATAAGAATTGATAACTTCAAAAATAGCATTCGAGTTTCTGATTTGCCCGAATTTTTCTTTTGCATCTAAATATTAACAAATATTTAGATGCAAATATATATATATATATATATATATATATATATATATATATATATATATATATATATATATATATATATATATATATATATATATATATATATATATATATATATATATATATATATATATATATATATATATATATATATATATATATATATATATATATATATATATATATATATATATATATATATATATATATATATATATATATATATATATATATATATATAAATATATATATATATAAATTTTTATAAATATTCGAAATTTATACTTTGTTGTAAAAAGCAGTAAATTAGATTCAATTGGACTAAAACATGAATCAGGAATAAAATGATCATTTATAAAACATTCGCAATTTTAAAATCAGTTCCTAAACTCAAGATTTAAAACATGCGTTTAATTCTCTGTGTCAACACAGTAAATTTGATGTCAGGTGTTTAGCGGCTTCCATTAATAATTAAAATTTCCATTAAAAATTTAAAAAAATAATTAATTTAAAAAAGAAACTAATTAAAGAATCTTTAAATTCGGCCTCAATATATATTATATTCAAGACAATCCAACACTTCTTAAAATTTTTTGAAACGTTCTATGATGATAACTTCTCTCTTGAGAAATCAAAAAATTTGAAAAAATTTAACTTAGAAAAAAAAAAAAAAAAATGTAATACAAAAAACCTAATTGCATCAGGATTCGGTTTGGAATTATACTAGAGTACAGTACTTCGATCAAACATTTTCAACATTCTACAATAATATATTCTCACATATTTTCAACATTCTACAATAATATATTCTTTTGTGAAAATTAAAAAGAATTTAAACATTTAAAAAATTTGACTTAGAAATAAATTTACTTAAAAAAAGTATTTGCACCAGGGCAGTATAATTCCTTGCATAAGTAAGCCTATATAAGTCGGCCTGAAGTTATACTAGAGAACAGTACTTTGCTCAAACAATTTCAACATTCTACGAAAACTTTTTCTTTGGAAATACAAAGTATTTGAACTTTGAAAGAAATTCTTTTTAGGCAATTCAAAGAGTTAATTAAACAGAATATTTCAATTATCGGCACATATTAAGGTATAAAACACTGAAACATGTTCGAAGTTATATAATTGTATGAAAAAGTGAGGCTATTATAGAGTACAGTACTGCAGTCAAATATTTTCAATGTTCTAGAATGTTAACTTTTTCCTTGAAAATTTATGAATTTAATTTAGTAAAAATTTTAATTAAAAAGAAGTAATTGCACTAGGATTCTATAATTTTGACCTGTAACTATACTAGAGTCTAGAATTCATTAAAATATTTTCAATGTTTTATTATGATAACTTCTCTCATTTCTTGTGAAAATTTAAAAAGTTAAACTTTGAAGAAAATTTACTTGAAATTTTTTTAGATTGATGCATTTGTCAAAGACTTGAAAAAGAATGAATTTTTATCAAGCAGTTTTCAGGGCTTTCAAGCACTCATACAAATTATATATAAAGAAAACTTCATTTTTACAAAAAAAAGTACCAAAACAATTAAAGCTATAGATGCCAGGGAATGCTGAAAAACTTGTTATATAATAAAAAATATGAAGTATGGTAGCTATCTAGAACTACTCATTTTGTTCATTTATTTTAGTTATATTGACCATTACCACGTAAAGCTTTTTGTTATAAATTCAAATGTTAATTTATGCCGTATGGAAGTTTTTAAAAAATTTAAATGGATTAAAATTAAAAAAAAAGGAGAGAAGTAATAAATTCCAAGGGTCTAGTGTACAATACAAGGAGGACAGGACAACAGTAATGTATAAATTACATTTCAATTTGGAGAATAGGAAACATTACTTTTAAAATAAGAAAAATTGATAAGCGGAACAATCTGCGAACCACATTGTAAATTGTACCACAGTCAACAGCATTAAAAGACAGCTGGATTTATGCTGGGATATTGTTTAGAAAAGTTAAACTGGACCAAACAAGATGAGCTTTGTGCCTATATGATTCGTCTCATATTAAAAAAAATTATTTACATTTTACAACTGTTTTTCTTACTGCATGTTTTAACATTTTTATATTGAATCGAATGAACCAGAAATGAAAAATTGTGATCGTTTAACTATGGAATTGGACTGCCCAGACCGGAGAACTCACCCTTGCGGGTTTGGAGCTTTTGTACCTCCGGCCGAGAGGAGAGCGTCACCCCAGCCCGAGAGGAGATCCCCCGGGCGTTCCGCCCTGCCGGAACAGATTTATTAAAACTTAGGTGAGTATTTTACATTGGGATATAGTTATTCAAAAATACAGTTTGGTTGGTATGTATAAGGGTAATCAGGGAAGCATTCTTCTTTCTTAATAACACAAATAACCATCTAACACAGTAACATGAACAATGAACAAATGAACAACAAATACATAAAAATATTAGGGTAAATTAAATTAAGTTAAATTGAATTATAGTTAAAATTTTTACACTAAATTTTTGAAGTGATTAAATATTTACACAATATATGTCTTACATCAAAATAACACTCGCAAAACAAACAAACAAGCACTTGAATAACAAAGTTCCCTCTATGACTCAAGTTTAACTGATTTATCATTAATTACTATTGTAAATTTTATCTGAATGTATATTAATTTTTCTTCTTTTTATTTTTAGATCCCCCAGCACGATCAGGATCAGTTGTACTGAAAATAGTTAGTAAAAATGTGAAGTATGAGACTTTGACTTTTATCTTTTTTTTCTAATTTTTTTCTTCTTCTTATTATTATTAATATTAGACACAGTCAGGATCAGTTGTGCCTTAAGTAGTTGTCGAATTAAAGTTATATATTAATATATAATTAATTAATATGTAAAGTTATTGTTTATTAAGGTTTAATTAATATAACTGTCGTGCTGGGAAATCAACAAAAGGGGGAAAAAGAAAACGTAATAATGTTGACAGCCGGGAGCCTCAAAAAAAAAAGACAAAATTAGTTAAGTACATAAACTATATAAATAAAGTACCAATTATGAATAAAATTTTCCATTTATAATATAGTGCAAAACTAAAAAACTATTACCCAAAAGTATATACATAATTTAATTAAATATCCAGAAAGATGAAAAAAAGAGATAAAATATAAAAAATCTCGACCCCCCCCCCCCTCCCCCCAAAAGGGAGAAAGGAAAAAAAAAAAGAAAAAAAAAGGGGAGTGGGGGGGGGGGGGGCAAAGGCGGGACCGACACGGAGCAGACTATAAGTAGGTTATTTAGATATTTAAGTAAAAAGCCCCGATAGCATGGTTGGCAAGACTTCAGTCTGCAGATGTCTTGGTCCGTGGATCGAATCCCGCCGGTGACTCGTTTTCCAAAAAAATCTAAAAATATGCAAATTAGCTAAAATAGATTCAAAATATTAAAGACCAGAAAAATATGGATCAAAATTTAAATAAATAAAAAGGTACCAACAGATCACCACCAGGATAGGAAACTATGGAAATAAAATTCTCCTACATAAGAAGCATGTGGGGCAGTTTTCCCCTACAAAATCCCCAACTAACAAGTAGCAATTGTTTTGTATAACTGGCCCGAAACATTTTGTACATTACAATTTGTACAGTACCCCCCCCCCCCCCCAAAAAAAAAACAGAACGATGGCTATATCTTTTGTTCTAATTGTTGAAATAACAAACAAAAGGTACCGTTGTAAATCATGAAAGGTTTTTAATAATTGTATGTAGTTTTTTTATCATGAGGGGTCATCTACATATTAAAACAGAACCAAACTTTAAAAAGTTCAATAGCAACCTCATAATATTATTCCATATTTGGATTCAGCATTAAAAAAGAATGCGAAATACAAAAATTCGTAATTTTCTAATGAATGGTTTGTAATTTAAATGATAAAAAGAAAATGATAAATTAATGTTAAATAAAAAAGTTGGTTTTTTGGCCATAAATACTTAAATAATTAATATATTTCAGTAATTTTTTTTCAAAAGGTAGTTTGTAAATGGCCAAACATAAATAGCAATCAGCTTTTGAATCAATTTCTTTTTTAATAATTAATTATTAGTTAATAAAGCAATTAATTTTTTTTTTAATAGAAACATATATTTTTTTTGCTTTCATTAGATTTATCATGGTCCAAAACCCCCTCATAATTTTTTTCTTTCCATTTTGACTATTAGTTCTCGATTTTTTAGAGAAAATGTAAAAAACGCTCACTTTAAGGGACCGTATAGTAGACGACTTTTGAAAACTATCAAAGAATAATTCAAGGTAAACTAGAGGAGTGGAAAATCGCATAACGTTCAGTTATCGTATAACCGATAGTTTAAAAACTAAGAAACACGCTTTAATAGGAAAGTGAACTAAAAAGTAGAAGATAATTTTAAATAAGTTTGAAATAAGAATAGTGATTAACAAGAAATATTTATTTTATCGTAAAAAAGCGTGGGGTGCTTGATGTCAATTTTTGTAAATATTTAATGACAGATATTGGTAAAAGTAGAGCCATTATGAAAATATCTTAAAAAGCACTCCACGCTTTTGTAAGATAAAATAAATATTTCTTGTTAATCACTCTATTCTTATTTCAAACTTATTTAAAATTATCTTCTACTTTTTAGTTCACTTTTCTATTAAAGCGTGTTTCTTAGTTTTTTAATCTATTGATTATTTTCTACTTTTTAGTTTGATTTTCTATAAAAGCGTGTTTTTTAGTTTTTTAAATTATTAATTATTAAAACATTATTTAAAACAACATTTTTTAAGCAATTTCAATAAGTTATCCTTTAAAAATTTTACTGAAGATGTGACTTTTTCATTTTATAAATAATTTCAACGATCTAGTTACATTTGTGTTTATAGTGAAATATTTCTGTAAAATATTCATGCTTTGCTAAATACTGTTTACTAATGCCTACATTTAATATTTATTAATTTTCTAATTATCAGTAGTATTCGTTATATTTCTGCAATTACAGTTTTCGATATTTTATTTATTTCGTGTGAAGAATGCACATCTTTAATGTTGTAAATAAATTATGTTACTTTTGCGTTTACTTGCTATTTTTGTATTAATCTTAAACATACACTATAAATCCAAGTAGTTTCTATGCAATTTTAGACTAATACTTGTATTTTTTAATCTTCGTGAAACGCGCCACATTGACCGTTCGATTTCTCCCGCTGTGAAGAAGAACCTTAAAAAAACCTTTCGTTTTATGGAAATTCTCCCTGAAGATCGGTCAAAAAATGGTCGAAATATTTTCGCTCATAAGTGACGTGTTTTTCAACATAATGCATTGAAATTTGGTATATAGGGTAAATGATGTATTCTGAATCGAATGAAATGATAAAAAATAAGGGTTCGTATTGAAATTTTCGAAGATAGCGTTACTTTTACTTACTAAACGGTTCCTCAAGAAAAAAAAATTGCATCAGATATATAGAAAATCGTAAGCAAAACATTTTGGTGCAAACAGTAAGATTCTACGGTAATTAGAACCGAAGATATAGCCATCGTTCTGTTTTTTTTGTGTACTGTACATTAGTACAACAATAATAAAAAAAATCTCATAAAGTTATTGAAGCCATGTAATATAATTTTTTATTTGTTTACTTGAAATTCTGACTTAAATTCTACTTGCAAGTACACAAGCATAAAAAAAAAAAAGACTAGAACTTCTGACTGATAAAAATCTTTTAAAATAAGTCATGTTCATGCACAAGTAATGACATGAGCTAAGAGGTTTATCATAAATGAATTACCTTAGTTCTTGCTACTTTAAATAAATACCACCAATGGTAGTACATAATATTTTTCATGTAATTTTTAGCTGGTTTCTTGAAAATATTTTCTGGCATATTACTATAAAACATAATAGGTTATTATGTGTATTATAGCTAGTTTATTTTCCTCAAATGTTTGTTGTAGTTGTGTATTTTTTTTAAATAGTTCAAATTTTGAAAAATGTTTTTACCATGTTATGTTTGGTAGTAATAAAAGTTAATATATTTATTTTTCTCATAACTTTTTATTAAATTCTTTTTTTATCAGGTTTCTACTATACAGTAAATGTGAAAAATTAAATAAACGTTTCACCTAACACAATGCCAAAAAATTCTTCATCAATATGAAATAACTGGCATTTATATTATCAGTTATAATTTGTAAAAATTCATAAGTAATAGGCTGAATCTTTGTAAAACTTTAAAATCTAAATTTAAATTGCTTCAACTTCAAAAGTAAAATAAGGAAAAATAAATGTCACATTAGTGTTGACGAGTGAGATAATTTTAAACACTTATACACTTGTGTAACTAAAATAAAAAGCGGTACATATAACTCAGTAATGTATTTAACTTCATAACTAGCATTTCTAAAATGGATGCATAATTTTATAGAAATTAGTAATTTATTTGAATGCATATTTCAAGAATGTTTGTTCTTGGATATTATATTGAATATAACTTCAAAATTATCATTTTAACACATAATTTTTTTTTTAAAGAAATGTTGCAAGCAATTTAGTTATGCATATAATCTCTAATATAAATTTTTATTAGAACATTCAATCTACAGATAAAGATTTAACATCTATTTCATATTCAGCACAATTACAACTTACATAATATACATTAAAAAGGATAATTTTGTGAGGCACTTTCCTTAATTGATTTTTACAATATTCCAACTCAAAGGTAGGGTTAAAAATAATGATACTGGTGATAAAATTTCTGCAAATGAAACAATAGTGTTCTATACTTTGTACTTGACATACAACATAAAATATACATGCTAATAATTAATAGCTTAAGTAAATAGTAACAGTTTTACAAATGTTTTAACATAAAAGGACTAGATTAGGAATGAGGTTATTTAAAAACTCTCGTTTTGACACATCCATTTTCAATGAGTACACTTGGGTATGTATGAGGCCTACCTGCAACAAGGGCCAACTCAGGTTAGTTATGTTGGGTAAATTGCCCTTATCACATGCATTGCATTGTAAAAAAAGTGTTTTTAAAATTCAATGATATTTGCAATTTATCAAAGTGCATTAGATTGAATGTTAAAAAGTGCATTTAAATAAATACTACATAGCTTATAAATCATTTACTTAAAAAATTGATAGTTTTATGTGATTCTATGCAAGATAAATAGATAGTTAAAATAATTGCTAGTGAAAAGTCTGATGCTGATGCTTAATTAAAACTGCAGCTAATAAACAATTACAATAGTGAATACAATTGAGACATTAAAGGTTAAAGTGATAAATGTCAAACAAGGACTGTAAAATTAAGCTGTTAGGATTTGGTATATCTATATTTATTATGGATGGAAGAACAAAATTGCTTCCTAGATTTGTTAATATAAATGCACTAGGAACTATTTAACTTTGTCCTTATTATATGTATGTACAAACATACAATATACCTAATACTGATAACTTTGAAAAATATACTACCTTGGATTTAGTGGCTCAATAGCATTTAGCTATAGCTTTGATAAAAATAATTTGAGTTGTGTTGAAATAAAAAGCTTAAAAAAAGTAATTTTATGTGGAAGCTTTAATTTTATTTTATACAAAGTAGTATTTACTAACCATGCTTTAATGAATCATAAATATACGGGGGGAAAATGCATTTACATTCAGAGCAAGGAAATTGTTATGTTACCATAAAGATACACCATTTAACAGTGAATTATTGGATCATAACATTTATGTGACAAAATGAAACCATATGAAAATATAAGAATTTTTTAATAACAAATAATCAGGAGTCAAGTAAAATATTATGAACAGAAACATGTTTCCATGGTTAACTTTCAAGAGTTAAATTTTGAAATGTAATTTTTGACAAAACTTTTACATCTTATACCTATAATCAAATGTATTTTCTGTAGTATCTTACAAACATAAAATTTATTGATTCTCAGATATATAGCTATTATTTTTAACCAAACTTTTAACTAAAAATACAATGAAAACCAATTCCTTCAAACACTCCTTTGAATGTTCAAGAAATTTGCACTTCAATTTTTCTAATTCTGCATAGAATTATTCATAAAATTTGAAGGTTTAACAGAAAAATAAGCATCTTTCTTAATAAATGAAACATCATAGTTGAAATCTTATTTATATAAATACTGATACAATTTTCTTAACTGAATATACGAATGTTATCCGGAATGTAAGTTTCCCAAATCGACAAAAAATGCCGCTGCAAAAGACATGAAACGCTAAGGCACAAGCCGGGTAGAATGTGGTTGTGGCAGATTGTGGTGTATTGTATGCAGCAGTTGGAAATTGCTGATTGCTTACATTGACGTCGTTGTAATACATGAAGATGTGGACTGTCGTATCTTTTTCTGCCGATTGCAAGGTGAGGTTTGTGATAAAGGTTTTGACAGCACAGATGGTAACGTTGATCGAAATCTATCATCAATTGTGTCAAGTGTATGAACCAAACGTGATGAGCAAGCAGATGGTTCGTTATTGGTGTCATGATTTTTCTGAAGGTAGGCAAAATGTCCATTACGAACAGTGCTGTGGTTGGTTATCCGTCATAGACGACAGCCTCGTGGAGCAGGTGCAGCAGAACATTCTGAGAAACGTCGCTTTATGGTTATGGAACTCAGTGGCCATTTCGCCACAGATGAATACTTTCAGACAACTGCAACACACTAACTCTATTCCCAGGAGGAAGACTTCTATGACACTGGACTACAAAACTTATTGCAAGGCATGGCAAGTGAAATAAATTCTGGTAGTTATTATGTTGAGAAGTAACTGAAATATTGCTGTATATTTTGCAATAAATCTTTCCAGTTAATTATGTTTTGTTCTTTTTGAAGTTTCATGGGAAACTTACTTTCTGAATGACCCTTGTATAATAAAAAAAAGTTATTTTAGGAGAACTAAAGATACCTTACACTTGATGTATTTAATACATAAAATAACATATACAGTTTAAAGTGCAAAATATATTGTAAAAAGAATCCAAGTTTTTTATATTCCTTCAACACACTGTTTGAAGGGGTGCTAGTCAAGCCTGCTCTCTTTAGAAGTTCGTTATACTACAATAAGAATGAATTGTGAGGTCTAGATATAACTAAAAAAAGATATTAGTTACACATAATAATGAGATGCAGCGAGTCAGTTGCCTTACTTGGGGATAAAGCAATAGCTATTTACAGGAATGTAGTCTAGGAATGTGATAATGTTCCACTGTCAAATCCGATATCTAAGTGGCAGACATGCAAGTTTATATTGCAGATTATTGACCAAGCTTTGGCTGGTTTTTGACCCCTCACAGTTGAACTTTTGTATAGCTATAACCCCGATTTTTCTGCCATCGTGTTGCCTTGGGCGAGTAAATAAAAAATAACCACATAATTGTTAACATTGAACAAGGGAACATGGCAAAAAATTCCTTCAAAAATCACAGGAGTTACTGAAATTTTGTGCTTTTTCCGATTCTTCTGGTTGTGACCAAAACTTCGGCCAGGCCCTACAGTCAAAATTATTTGATAAATTTTGGCGATTCATTTTTTATTTTTTTAGCTTCATTAAAGAAAGTGCATTTTGTATGATTTAATGCATACAATGGTCTACACATCCTAGAAATTATCCAAAATTTGTGAATTTTAGCCAGGCTTACAGCTTAAACACTTTGATAAATTCTGGTTATTCTTCTCAGCTAGATTAGAGAAAGTAACTTTGGTATGTTTTATTACATACGAGGGTAACTACTCTACCCCCAGAAATGTTCCTGGAAGTAAAAATTTTAGTCAGGGTAATGATAGGTTAAAACAGGTCAATGGATTTTGGATATTCAGCTTTTGCTCAATTTCAGGAAGGGATTTTGATACTTTTTCTGATACTATTAAAACAGTGCAATTAGAAATAAGTAAAATTTACTCTTTTTTCAATTAAATTGCATGTTCATCAAAATATGGGTTTCAACTTTGAGTTAGAAAACCACTTTCATTTTAAAATAAAGTTTTAACACATCAACGTGCCTGATTGGTTTCGTACCAAGTATCTTCTGATCACTGGCCTGCTATCTTAACAGCTGCCCTTCTAAAGATTGCTTAAATTTCTCTTAAAATGATAACAAATCTTATTTTTCAAACTTTAAGTGAAAGTCGTTTTTAAACACATTTTTTATAACTATTCTTATGTAAAGCTGGTTATCTACTATTTCATATATAAAGCAAGTGCTTATTTTATTTAGTACGTCATACTTACTTTTTATTATTATTTATTTTTAGTATGTATTTGCATGTTTTTGTACTCAAGTTAAAACTATTAGGTTCAAATTTTTAATTATGAATACTTTCCCTTGTGCACTAAGGAGGATTTCTACTTGAAAGAAATAAGCAGGATTTGGATTGCAAACCAAATTCTCTCAACTATATTACATTATGATATTTAGTGTCACTCTGAATACAAAGAGTCATATGGGAATCTAACATTGCTATATGCCATTTTGCAATTAGAGCAACAATCTGATTATATGTGCTAAAACATTCCCGACCATATCTTACTCATTTGAAGCACAACAACTAAAAAAATTGATATCTCCCAGAAAATAACTAAACATTATTAAAAAAAAAAAAAAAAAAAAAAAAAAAAAAAAAAAAAAAACGCCAAATAAATAATCAAACACAAAATGTTACGAAATTTAAAATATTTGCTGCCAAGCGGTTGCATTTAATTCCTTTGGGGTACTTGTATACTGAACTAAATTGGATTTGATGGGAGGAACCCCTATAGGCAATCAGTACTTGACAGGTTAGAGTTTTTATAGAATTAATCTTAATTCAGTGCACTGGATACAAAGTAGTTCAAACACACGAAATGAGATTATTCTGAAACAAATCTATCCTGCTGAGTACTGATTGCCTATGGGGATACCTCCCAATAATCCTAATTTAGTTCAATATGTACAAATACTGCCAAAAATTAAAAACACTTGGAGGCAAACATTAGATAGTATGACTTTTTCTGGAAAACCCGTTTTTTTACGTGTAGTTTTTTTTGGGAAGATTAAGCAGTTTGATAAGAGGTTTCTTTTTAACCTTGAGGTGTGGAAACTATAGGTTTTTACAAATTTTCATAGAATGATCGTTTAACGAGGCATAATAGCTTGAAGCATAGGTTTTAACTTAAGTTTCTAGATGATGAGAATTAAAAAATTTAAGAGTTGTACATAAAATTTCTCTGGCTATATTACATACAACCAAAAAGTATTTTTTGGCCTCAATTTCTATGCTATAGGTTGCATAGTAAAAATGTAACTGCTTTGATTTAGTACATTTATAATTTTTAATCACATTTGTATGCGTTGTATAAAACTATACTTGTTGTATGATGTAGTAATATAAGTATAGTTGATCATCATTTTTGTATTTGTTTTAGCAAAGTCTAAAATGCTTGTTGAAATAAAAATATTTGAATAAAAAGCACAGTGTGACAATTTTATTTAATTTAACTTACTTAATAGTTATGTTGCAAAAAACAACAACTTAACATTTATATTTAAAATAGGCTTGTCTATTGTTGAATGAAGGATTATCAGGCATTATTCTTTGTATTCAATGATATTTCAGATATATACAAAGAGAATTCTGAGAACATATAGATAACTTTACACTAGCACTTCCAGCCAGAATGTAAATATTTAAAGGCAAATGTAACACTTCAGTAAGGCAAAAAGAACAGACTACATATCCCTCTTATTTCCAAGGACATGTAGAATACTCAAATACAAGTTATGAATAGAGGTACTTAAGGAAAATCGTAGTTATTTGAAACTTTGATTTTTACTGAGAATTATAATAAATTCAAATCAAGTAAAAACTGTTATGAGCTGCAAAAGAAGACGAAAATTGCTAGATGTTGTTTTAGAATACTAATGGCTCTCTATGTATTTAATAATATGCCTATGGTGTTTCTATGGAATTTAGTTGCAAACTATTGCAAAATTAAGTGATTCGACTGAATAATCTTTCTCACAAATGTTATTTTTTTCGTTGTTTTTCATAACAGCCAATTGTAAGGAAGGGGATACATTTATTATTACATGTGGAGTACTTAATAACTGCCTAAAGTTTCAAAATCTGGAATTTAGTAAACAAGTTTTATGGAAAAACAGAAAATAATATTATTTTACTATCTTTTAAACATTTTAACTTAATTTCATATAAAATATTTTACCTAGTTAAACATTTAAAGTTGTGGTTAGAAGAAAATAAGAAAAATAGATTTATTTCAAAATTGCTAACTTTCTAAAATAAATAATCCTTATCAACATTAAATGTGACTAGCAAATGTCATGAATTCGTAACCCCCTGAGATCCACGTTTGAGAATTTTCATATTCTTACACTGTACTTCTCAAATTCTCTAATAGGTTCTAAGGATCTCAAGAGGTTAAAAAATATAAATACTTTTCTTACAATATACTATGAACCTATAATCATTTGGGAATATGCCCTCACACTAAATTTACTATAATTTACAGATTATTACATTTGTGTAAAATAAATAAATCCTACATTTTAACACATCTTCCACTACACAACTTGAAAATACAGTTAAAACTTTCTTTAACGATAGAACAGTTTATGACAGTTTCCAAGGAATGTAAGACAGTTTTTCTTTGGTAAAATAAAATTTAAGTTTTGCTTAAAAGAAAATTAATGATAAAGTTATCAGATAAAATATTGTTTGCTTTAGAAACTATTATTTGCAACCAGTTCTATAATACAAAAAGAGGCATTTTGAAAATGGCAAAGCACACAAGTGTCTTGTGGTATTTGTGTCTCAATTCCATTACCACCAAAGTAAAGGGCCCCACATGAGAGAGCTAGCAGCTGATCCTCCTAACATTCCCATTCCAAGGTCTGCGCCTTCTGGTCGGTATCTTTCAGGGTGATAAACCATTGTAGCTTGCCCTGGAGTCGCAGCCACTAAGCATTTCACAAAATATTAATTTGAAAGCAAGAATTGTGGAAACATTCAACTTCAAATACTCTTTAATATTGGTAATTTATAAAAAAAATTTAAAAATGTATTATGAAACATAATATTTAAATATAATAAGTTATGAAATTTGATAAGTGATGCCTAAATTACTATTTTAGTTTTAATTTAATAGCTATTTAAACTAAATTCTTAAAGAAGATTTTGTAAAACTGGTTGAAATTGCTACCTTATTTAATACAATATTTCATTATATCCAAGCCAAGTGATTTATTTTCATAGCTTTAAAGTTAGTTAAAAAGACTTGAAATTCATTGTATTTTGCTGTGTAGGTCAAATCCATTAAGTTTACATTTAATTCAGTTAAAACATAGAAAAATTATTACCAATTTTAACCTAAAAAGTGTATAAACAAATGCTATATTTTTATACTGGAATAAGAAGATGTAATTTATTTATAATTTAATTCAATATATAAAACTTACAGTACTGATGCCCAGGATAACCATAATAGGCAGGATGTGGGTATGTGAACTGAGGCAAATAAGTTAATGAAGAATCACCTAAAATGCCAAAAAAAAATAAATTATTATAAAACCTTAAATTTAATATAGCCAAGCTGTTACTCTGAATGTGAATGCATGATAATGTTGAAAGCTGGGGCATCAAAATTGACATGCATGTTGCATAAAACACTAATGCATTAAAAAATATAATACAGGCAAAGCATGCAAAAGTTTTAAGTTTAGAATTCATTATTTAAATTATTTAAACTTGATGATTATTCATTTGGTTAATATAATTATATATAAGTATCTTATTTATAAGTATTATTTAGAAAATGTAGCCAGAATTTTAATATGCCCTTGGAAAACAAATTTGCTTCAGTTTTTGAATGAAGCAGACAACTATACAGTATTCCATAGTTGTCTTAAATTGTAACATACATGCAGGTTGATATTGCTCTTTTTTTAAGAATATTAAATTCATTTGAAAATGAAGTTAAGAGGAAATTATTTTTAAAACACTTTTGAATCGTGCAGTAATAAAGCATGCATAAATTTGTAAGTAGAAAAGCAGAAATGTATCTAGACTTTAATGCCCATGATTTTCCAACTACAACATGATCATGCAACTTACTCAACATTTTAAATCCATCCTTATTTTCCACGAAGTCATAGTTCTAGAAGAAGTCTGGAAATCAAATACCCACTTATCAAGCTCTACTAATGGCTAAACACATTTGTGCACATAATAAATAATTGAAGACATAGAACCCGCATGTGTAGTCGGGATAATGAAAACCCTATTATCTAAATTAGCTTTATCTGCACGTGTAAATTATATTGATCTATAAATGGATCATTAAAAATATTAACAAGCAGTCAGTTCTTAACATGAAAGCTAACAGTTAATAATTACAGAATAAGGTACTTTAAAAGTTTTGTTTATAAAATTAAGACTATAAATACATAATTATGTTTAAATCAAAAATAAAATGAAACAATAACTTTGTAATTCTTTTAGTCCATGTAATGAAGTTTTTTTGTCAGAAGAAATTAGAAACAAGCTGAATTTTTTATCAGGTGCTAGGACCTAATCACAGGAGTATTTCCTCAAAGTCCTTGACCCTCTCCCTTGTGCTGCCTTCCCCATAACCCCTTTAAACATTTATTTCGTAAGCCTTTTAGTTATCAATACATCCGTTTTGCAAGCTATTAAGTTATCGATTATATCATACTTTAAAATAGGCAAAATTTTTGTTTTGTGAATATTTTTGCGGTTTTTAGGGCACAGCACTTTTATTTGGGCTAATATCACAAAACAATGAAATAAAAGTCGTAGAACAAATTTCAACCTTTAAAATGATAAGGGAGATAGGCAGATGGAGGGGATACATACAGGCAGTAAGAGATCAGAGCACATTTATCACCGCTACAGCCAGGCTTTAACAGGAGGGGGGGGGGGGGGGGGGGCATTGGGGGGAGGGGGAGTGCTTGTTGCCTTTCACACCATTCCTCTGACAGATTTCCTCAAGAGCATAAGCCACTGCTCAATATCTATATTAGTGCCTCACTGGAAATAATTTATTTTTGTTAACAGTTCTAGATCGTTTGGTCAGTTTTCAGTTGATTTCTATCATTTAAATTGGCCATTGTATTATGCAAAATACATAAATTGCATATAATACATATATTATGCTTGGCTAATTTATATGTGCCTAATTGAATGAAAGTAAGGGAGCAGTTTGATTTTTGTGGGCTCTGTGAGAGACATTAGGGAAGAACATGGACTTGGAAAATTTATGGGCTAATATTTATGGCTAGAGTACAATGTAAAACATGCTGAATGATTATCTTGGGCCAGATGTATCCAAGTATAAATGCTAAGTGCTTCTGCATAAATAAACAAATTAAAAGAGCATGACAACAAGTTAGAAAATGGCATTCCTATCTTAAAGTACCACTCACAGTTCACCAAATAAGAGATAAACATAGAAAAAATAATTACATATTAAAGAGTAAATAACATCTGTTCTAAGATGAACAATTGTAAGAGAAACAGAAAATCATAAAACAGATACTTCAGAACTATGGATTTATTTACGTAAACTCATTTACCTAATTTTTCAATTTTCAAATGCAGAAAAAAGAGAAAATTGGGATAAGCACTTTTCAACAACAATCAAAATGGCTCTCCTAATTTCATTTAATTGGGCATGTATCTTATGCGAAATTGATTTTTTATATGAACATTGGTTAATTTAAATGGTGGAAATCAACTCAAAACTGTATGAAAGAGCTAGAACTGTTTAAAAAAAAAAAAAAAAAAAAAAAAAAAAAAAACACTGAGGCAGCTATGGATATTTAGGGGACTTGGTATCCTTAAGACTATTTTGTTTTTAATTTAGGCCTTTAAAATTATAATATTTCCACATTTGAAAGTATTACATGACAAAAACTAAATTCTATTTTAAAAAAATTTTACATAGTGCTCAAGATTTTCAAAATTTTAAAAGAAATTTGTAAAATTTCAAATTCTATCTTCCTTTTCATTTTTTTTTCAATATTTTTTCCTGACTAAAAAAAATACTTCTAGTAATATTCTCTCGACTTTTAGCCATCAGATTTTAAATAAGTTAAATAGCTTTGGAGAAAAACTATAAATACTGTGCATATGGTAAACAAATCATAAAAAAAAGATATTTTTCAACATTTAAATTAGTAAAAAAAAGTTTATCCTGTGCCTGTTTTTGTTAAATAGATCTTTAGAATTACACAAAAAAACTGCAAGTTATTTAATTTATATTTGCTGGAGATTTAGCATTTTGAGTAAGGTGGGATTTCCAAAAAACACGAAGTGTGAAACATGCATTCGAAACACCGAAGGAGCTATTGCAACTATGCTAAATTTTCCATAAAAATATAATTTTTATGCAATTGCAGTTATCAGATGAGCTCAAAATTTTGCTAGAATAAGAAGATAGTTTCAAAAATTATAAACACACAAAAAATAGTAAAATCGACTATTTTGTAATATTTTGTGAAAACAAGGGGTACCAAATCCCCTTAAACAAAGCTTTATGCGCCTAATGAAATCTGTTGGAAGAAAGATACAAAAGGCAGTGAGCTCTCCCCCTGTTAAAGCCTGGCTATAGCAGTGATGAATACACACTGATCTTTTGCCATTTGTAAGGGTTCCCTCCCTCTGTACTTCACCCTCCACCAACAAATAAAGTATATAAATCATTTTATAGATTGAAATTTGCTCTACAACTTCTATTTAATTGTTTTGTGATATTACCCTAAAGAAAAGTGCTCTGCTCGAAAAACAGCACAAACATACCCCAACTGAAGATGTTGCTTATTTTAGCAAAAGATAAAAGCAATAACTAAAAGGCTTGTGAAATGAATGTTTAGGGGGGGAGGGGGAGAATGGGAGAAGAAGTGCAATGGGGAGGGTCTGTGACTTTTGAGGAAATACACCTTTAATTAGATCCTAACACTTGGTAAAAATTCAGCTTGTCTATAATTTATTCCGATAGAAGTTCATTTTTGATCTTCATTGTCTGGAATGTTTATAGGATATGAAATATAGAAGGTAATTAAAAATTATTACCCCAAAAACAAATACCTATAGCTATTTAAATAACAATTACACGAAGATAAGAATTACACTGCCCAATCTCCACAACAAACAAAACTTTGAGTTCCTTATACTAGGTTCTTTATGTAAATCTTATTTTTTTTATAATTGTTAATTAAACAGTTATAGCCATTTGTAATTAAGGTAATCGGCCCTTGAGTACTAGCACAATTACCTAGGTGAAAGTCGGCAAAGTTACACAGCAAGCCAAATTCTGTTAGCTCAAAGTGCTACTATTGAGTGATTGTCTGTTTTGTTTAACAAAATAGATTTTTTAAGGGCATTCTGAAATCCTGAAAGAGAGTACTTGCCTTTTTCTGGTGTAAAGGACTAAAACTAAAATAAATAGGATTTAAAATTAATTTATGGTCAAGGATGTCATTCACACTTTGTTAGTCTAAAGATTGTATTTCCTGTTTATTTGTTTCTACTTGTTTTGGTTCCCATGTTACATATTTAACACTAAGGGCGTAGCCAGGATTTTTTTTGTAAGAAATTTATATAGTATTTTTAACTTAGTAAAGATATTCAATACGTTTAATACTCCGCTAATTGTAAATGGTAGTAATAGCTCATTCTTAAATGGGAACTGGTTTGAAAGCATTGTAAGCATAATTTTGTAATTGATAATTTAAATGTAAAGTATAATTGTCTTGTTGAGCATATTTTTAAAAAATTTAAATGGTAGAACTTCAAGGATAACCAGTACTGGTAGAATTGTAATTTTTAAATGGGGGAATAAATTTTACTGATATTTCGGAAGACAAATAATTAAACTATTCTAGAGTATTACCTGCTTTTTAAATTAATGTTGATTTGCAATTTTTAATGAATGAATATATTTTACTTAAAATGACATTGTTTTTATTTTTAGGTATGTGAACTTCATTTCACTGAACATGATATCCGACGATGTGTAGAATTTTCTTGTGATAAAACTGGAAAGAGGACAACAATTCCATTGGAACAACCAAGATTAAATGTCAATGCCTTTCCTACCATATTCGAAGGTTGTCCGAAATATTTGTCCAGTAATAAATCTTTGAGAGAGGAACCAGATGCAAAGAAATGAAGAATTGAGTGCTTACAACTGGAAAATGTTATAGCGGAAAGCTTATAGACTTTTGAACATCACAACAGCAAATTTAAAACTGACTCACTTGAAGAGCTTGTAGAAAAAATTAGTTTGCTTGAATTGCCACTTGGATTTAATTCTGTAAGTAACAATGAATCTGTTTTGTTAGTCAAAATAACCATAGACAGTAATGGCCCTCAATATGTAACTGTAGTTATTGATCAAAATCTGTGCCTAAATGTTTTTAAATGATAAGTGCCTCAAAAAAATTCATGACTTAAATTTGCCCATAACTGTTAAAAATATACCAGAAATTTCAAATCTTATAAGTGTTCTAGATAAACATTGCAATCACAAATTGAATGAAGCTCTGGACTTAATCTGCACTATAAAAAAGTTGCTCAGTTAACAAGAGAATATATCTTCATCTAGTGAAAAGTTAGGTATAAATTTTGTTCAAGAGCAAATGTCCTTAATTTTCGACCAAAAGAATCAAAATAGATACAGTTCTTATTTGCTAATCCTCTCTTCTTTAGTTTCATCCATTTCTCCTCATGTATATAACTTTTTGAGAAACAGTGGTGTTTTGGTTTTACCTCATCCTTCAACATTGAAAAAATTATTCACTTCTTGTAACTTAAACCCAAAACATGAAAAAGATGAAAACTTGTTGTGTTACGTTAAACAAAAATTTCAATATTTATCTGACAGTGATAAGATATCCACATTGATGATGGATGAGATCCATTTGAAATCTTTTTTGGATTTTAAAGGGGGGAGCATACTTGGTATGTATTCATGGTGCAAAGCGTGCAATCAAATTATAAAGACGTTGTAGCAATAATGCCTGTGAAAACAGTGAATGCTGACATGTTATTTGAATTAACTAGAAAAGTTTTAATTGGATTGGAAACCATTGGTTTCCACGAATTTTGTGTAATTACTGATAACAATGCTACAAACCGCAAAGCTATATCTAAATTCTCCACCCCTCCAAAACTACAAATTGTTTATCCACATCCTTATGACAGCAAATAAAAGTTATTTTTTGTGATTGACAAAGTACGTATATTAAAGTGTGTTACGAATAACAGGATAAACCAGAAAAATCCTAGTTGCTCTATGTTTTATCCAAAATTTCCATCCAAATCTGATTCTCAGTTAGACACCAAGCTCAAAACAGCATCTTTTCAGGCTGTAAGAAAATTATAAGAACATGAACGCCCAAATTTAATTAAATATGCACCATCTTTAACAACTAAATCTCTCTTTCCAACGAATATTGAAAGGCAGAATGTTAAATTAGCTGTAAATATTTTTAACAACAAATTGGTAGATGCTTTAAATCAGCGTCAGCCACTAGGCGGCCCGATACAGCTTTTTCTCCGGCCCGCCGGCAGTACAGAAGGGCAAAAATCAAATTTTGCGGAAATAATTTTAATTTGTCTACAATAGTATGTGTTTACTACCAAAAACCGCGTTTTCCATTAAGTGGCCCGCGCCAGTAAGTCTGAAAAATCCTTTTTTCCCCCCATGAGACTGCCAACGAGAAAAAATGAAAAAAAAGCAATAGTTTGAATTATTACCAATGACGTATTGCTTAGTTTTGTACTTATGATACCCTACCCTTTTGATTCGTGAATGGCACAATTCGATTTCTGCTTTTCTAAATGTGATGGGCAGGATTTGAGTGTCTTAACGCATACTGGCCTCTTTTGTTTTGACGTGAAAAGAAGTATCGTGATCTCTATGACTCCAGTGCAATAATGGCGTTGAAGACTAGTTTTAAACGCAAAGTAGATAGTGAAAAGCGGACCAGCATTCATCGTCGCGCAATTAACATCGACTAAAATGGAAGATTTAGGAGGTATGGTTTAAATATCTATTGATTATGAGTTTATGTCAAATCACATTGTAATATTGTCACAAAAGATTAACTTCTCTTATGACTTTGATTTATGATGTAAAGAAAATAAATTTTTTAATTATTTGAAACAAGAATAAAATATCAATTGCAATTTTATTAATATAAAATAGTCTAATTATTGCTTCAGTTTTCAAAATTGTTTTATGTTGTTGAATCTTTAGTAATTATCACATTTCTAACATTGAACATATGTAGCAAAGCAATATATTTATTGGAGTATTCGGTATATATCTGCGGCCCGCGGAAAGTTCCAACATAAGTCATGCGGCCAGTCTCTAAAAAACTTGTGGCGAACGCTGCTTTAAATACAATAGGAAACACATCGAGAATACTTGATTCAAAATCAACAGCTACTTATATTGAGATCATTGTAAACTGGTGGGAAGTGATGAACATGAGAACTATTTTGAAAGGTTATCCCAAAAGAAATGTTTATCAAGAGCCATTGAAGTTACTTAACTTTTGTTTTAATTTTTTGAATGATTTCCTTTTATGGTTAGATACCTGGAAAGATGCTAAGTCAGATACTGGTCGTCTTATGCAAGAAACTCACCTTGCACTGTCATTAACTACACATGCAATGCGAGAAATCAGTTGTTACTGCACAAAAGAATTGCACCTGGAATTTATTCTTACAGGTAAATTTCAAACAGACAGTTTAGAGGATCGTTTTGGGAAATACAGGCAACTAGCTGGGGAACAATATGATATTCCAGCTACCCAATTGTTTGAAACTGAAGCAAAATTGAGACTTCAGTCAACTCTGCCATTGCTTTTGAAATCCAAATCATTTGGTGTTATTAATGTCAGCATTGATGATAATGATATCAATAGTAATGATAATGATGTAGAAGTTGATGATCCTGACATTACCTTTATCAATAAATAAAATGTTAAAGTATTAAAAAAAGATATTAAAAAGTCTAAAAATATTATGCATGTTCTTGTATATATTGCTGGTTATTTTGTACATTCTGTTTTAAAATATTTAAGTGATTGTCGATTCTGTAACTTTTTTTAATCAGGAATGGCGAGATATTTTATCATGAAAATCACATATTAATACACCATCAAGATCGAGGGGGTTTAAAGTATCTGACTGATGAAGTTATTAAAATTGTTACTTATACATATATTGTTTTATCTAAGTTGTTATCAGAACATGAAGATGCTTTTTTAAAAGTACTAAATCAACGACAGGTTGCACTAAGAATAGTTGATAATGTGTTATTACTTGAAGAAAAATACTTAAGTTTTGATGCACGTGCAGACAAACATTCTTCTAATGTTATATCAAAATGCATTGTTATAAAAGTTATAAATATATTGTTAAATAACTATTGTAAAAAGAAGAATGATTCGATTTCTTATGCATCACATTCAAAGGCAAAAGAAAGGAAACTTAAAACTTTGATGAAAGCAACAAAAAATCAAAGTTAAGCTTGGAACTGACTTTAAAAAAATCCCAATAAAGTTTTTTATTGCTTTTTGTGTTGCAGTATTACTTTATCTTACAAAACCAATTTTACAATTGAAGACATGGTCAAAGATATGAATAGATAATAATTAAAAATAAAATTTACAATATAAATCTTGAAATCTGTCTGGCACAATAGTTATAATTCTACTTAATGTTAAATCAACCGAATCTGAATACATTTTACCTTACACTTAAATCTGTGTTAGTTTTGTACTTTTCTGTTGAGAAATGCACAAAACTAACTTAAATAGATATAATTTAATAACTAAATATGCCAAAGTAATATTGATATATATAATATATTGATAAGAGGAAGATTAAATAATTAAAGTTATGTCATTAAAAGAGTAGCAACCACAAAGTAATTAAGTGAAAAAGAGTTCTATTGAAATAGAACCACAGCAATCCAGTTCTCCCCCATCAGTAGTCCAAGAAAAGCGCCTACCTAAGTGACGTCACGAATCATGTCGTATTGCTTGTTCCAGTAAAGGAGGTATTGGTGATATGCTACCCATATTCAAGAATTACTTGCAATAGTGGTATATATAAAACTCGAAGATAGCACTTTTAAATTAAATATCCTTAATTACTTAGTCAACTAAATCTTCAGCACTATTTAGCAAAATATAATTTCTTAGTAAATAAAAATATTAATTTTATTAACTCCACTTACAAAATTTGCAGAAAATAAAGTTAAGGATATATTTAGCCTCGTAATTCATAATAGAAAACCTAACAGTTGACCCTTTTTGGAAAGTTTATTAAGAACTTTTTGGTCAATATCAATTTCTCTATAAATGGATATGAAATCCAAAACATTTAAGCGATTTTGGGAAGTAGAATTTCTCAGGTAATTTTTCAATTGCCTTAAAGATTAGAAGGACCTTTCTGAAGTGGCAATTGTAATAGAAAATGTTGCCAATTACAATCGTTTACTATCCGCTTTTTAGATGAGAAGGGTATATGCATTAAGAATAGATAGAATTAAATATACTCATTCATAGTCACAGGGTGGTTTTAGAGTTTGTGAGGCCCAGGGCAAACTTATCCTAGACCAAAAGCTATGTCGAGTTTATACAATGCTACAAAACCTGTTGTACAATAGTAATGTTCATACATGCTTTAAAAAAGAGCTGTGAAAAAAAATTGAATCCACAAAGGTGTATACATTTTTTTTTATATTGAACAAATATTAGTTCTGTTCAATACTACTTTCCCAGTACTTACAAATAATACTTAAACAGTGCTGACCAAATACTATTCGATGGTACATATTTTTAATGGATCATTATTTTTTAAGAAGGATTTAACTAACACAGTATCGTGTTCTTTTTTAAAAATAAAAAAAATTGGTACTTACTTTGATATTAAGAATATATCTAGTTTTCCAGGCAAAGCCTCGAGTGCAATGCAACACATTATACGCAACTCACAGTACTTCACTTTCTATAGGAAAATATGCAAGTGTTGGTCAGAAACTTTCTGAATAAGGTTAGAGGTCAAAATGGTGCCAAGGTTCAAACTCAGACAGAAACGGTATTGTACCACTAATAGCCTGTAGGCAACAGACAGAAGGGGGAATGGGTAGGAAGGGATAGAATTGGGAATTACAGCATCTTTTAAATTTTTATCTTACCAGGTTACATTAACAGAAAACATCCTCAAGATTCTGAATATGAGCATGATTTTTTTGTTAGTTTAGTTTCTGAGTTACGTAAGTTTTTAAATCAATAAAATAGCAGGAAATGGGAGACAACCGAGAAACGTATTCTCATTGGCCGTGATGTCACCCGACTCTTCCTTACCATTTGCCTGATAAAAAACCGTTAACAAGATTTTGGAGTGTCCATTTTTTTTATTGTTTTATTCGCTGGTTTAAGTATGGTTGTTATTTCCAGAATTATTTATTGTATAACAATGCGCATCATTATGTTCGTAGGGGTGGTGAACTAATAAAAATTTACAATGGAAAAATTTAAACATCTACGAATTGATTGCAATTCAAACTCAGTTTTATAATAAAAATGTGAAGGTTTTTGTAGATATGTGCTTCAACTTTGGAAAAGCATTTATATAAAAAACAACAACGATAACTTAGATTGAGTTTTCCAAATTTTGAATGTCTATTTTCATTCACATACATACTTTTTTTGTAAAATTTAATTGCCTAATTATTGACGACACTTATCCAGTACTTTGAATTTGCACAGAAATATTTCATTGTGCTTCAAATCTAAACAAAACCCGCATAGTTAGTGGATATTAGTGTTCCTGTAACCAGCTACTCTAGTGAATTGTGGATTCAACAGTTGGGATTACCATGGAATGGAACAAGTTCCCCCTTCCCCCACCTGACAGGCCCAAACCGCGTCACTCCCTTGTTGGTCACTTGATTTTCGGTTTCAGCTCAATTCCGAAACTATGTTTTTTTTACTTTAAATTATAAAATAAATATGCAAAAGATGAGGGTAAAACAAAGTACATTTTCATAATTTTAGAACATTTACAATCGATTTAAAGCAATGGAAAAAAATGCTGTAATTCTCTATTGTCCACACAAAAAAAAAGAAGGGGGGGGGGGTTCAGCTTCAATTCCTGGAAAGTCTCGCCAAAAACGAGAGGTTCTCAACACAGTAGCGGACAATTCCACTACATTTTAGTATGAAAATTGGAGAAGGGAGGGGGGGGGGGGAGGGATTGGTTAATTTTATTTTGGTTTTTAATTTTCTACTGCTTTTTTCTACAATCTAAAAATTTCTCTGGCTACATGCATGTTTAGCACAGCTCAATGGCATACATTATTATCTTTTCAAGTTATTCTGCTGTTAGTTGTAATTAGGTGATAAGAATGAAATTGTGGAATTTGGCTGTAAATACTGGAAGAAAATATTGTGGTCAATTCTACGGAAAGTGGGTCATGAGGAATAAATTTTTTTTTCAAGCTACAATCATGTGCTAGGTATCATTTTGTAGACAAAGATTCAAAGTACATTAATTTAGAGTTTTTAAACTTTAAATTGTTTGGTTTTTTATATTTAAGCCATGAAAATCCCTTATTTTTTACAGCAAAAATTTCAATTTAGTTTTAAATCATATTAAAATAAATTAAAGGAGTTTTATTTTTTCTTGAAGATTAATTATAGTAGTTATATACACACATATACCGCTATATCAAAATAAAAATCTGTAATCAAATTAAATTTTGTTAGTTTATGGAATTATTCAAATTGATACCTTTGATGGCAACAAGTGTAACTAAAAACAAAATTAATGTATTAAAAATAAGCTCAAGTTTAAAAAATAAACTAAAACATTTTAGATGTCTTTAATATCTGTTGAGATAGAGTGTCTGAAAGTTTAAAGTTGATATATGTAAAATAACTCAAGTTATTTAAAATTAAATTTATAACATGAATAACTATGAATCGTATGTAATGTGCATAACTATGAATCATGTAATATGAGTAACTATCAATCGTATGTAACATGAGTAACTATCAATCGTATGTAACATGAGTAACCTCAATAAGATCTATGTAACATCACTCGTGAAACTGGTGGATTAATGTTTTGTGCTATTTTTTATTTATTGGAGTGATTTTACTTATCTTTGATGGCAACACTAAACACTTTGTATGATGTTCCAACTAAATTAATCTCAGCGTAGAGCGTTCTAGAAACAATAGTACCAAGCTTGTTTTCAATTTGTTTTTTCTTTTCCCATTCACAACTTTCAATTAAAATCTTCTTCAACCCTATTGTCCCCATACCTCCCCCCCCTCGATCATGTCTTGTTACTCACAGTTCCTACCCCCTTTTCTTGACTGGACCTTGGAGGTCTGATACCATTAGCGACCCACTACAATGTAACAGAGGACTCTCTTCACAGTGGGGGGAACAGGTGATTTTTAAGACTCTCATCACAGCAGGGGGTAATAGGTGATTTCAATTGAACATACAAAGATTTTACATGGGAAGCCCAATTTTTTCATTTATTTTTTTCACAACTTCCAAGTCCAAAATACAAACACTTTGTATTGCTAAAGGGAAAAAATACCTTGAGGATATACAAGTTGTCAACCTCTGCCTGGAAACCAGATAGTGAAGAGAGATAAATCACCATTAGAGTAGCAGGGGTCTATTCCCCATCTCTCTAATTGTCCCATATGGAGGGGTGGAAATGGTTTTTCGTTTTAGGCG